>BSBM01000748.1:9010000-10210000 GCA_027924585.1 Larix kaempferi
ATAATTAAATAAAATTATTTTATTATTAAAATAATATAGTAAAAAAAACATTATTAATGTTTCAAATATATCATAATGTTAATAAATATATTTTATCTATCTTTATTAATTATAATATATAATTACATAAATAACAAATAAATATTTTAATATATTATTAATTATCTTATTAATTAATATTATTATTAACTAAATAACAATATGAGTTATTAATTTATACCCCTAAGGAATTAATTAAGTATTATTTAATAATATCTTTAAAATTTATTAATTATTTAATAATATCTTTAAAATTTATTAATTATTTAATAATTAATATTATTATTAAGTAAATAACAATAATAAGAATTAAATTATTTTATATTTATTATGTTTAATTAATTATTACAACATAATAATATTGTTTAATTAAACAATGTTATAAAACAAACCATTAAAATATTTATTTCATTCAAATTATTAAACAATATTATTCTATTACTATTCTTTGGAGATATGTCTATGAACTCATCTGTTTTTTTTTTCCAAGGAAATATGAACTCATCTGTTATTAACAACAACTATATTAATAATAATATTAATGTATGAGAATAAGTAGATAAGGATAAATTAGACACATCATTTTCATATTAATATTTTTTCTTATAGTATATATCCTATTTACATCTACATCTAGTATTGAGACATATTAATATTATGAATATGATTATTGCTAGTGTATATGAATATTAAAAGTTTTAGTGTGAATGTGAGCTCATGTAAAAAACCTAAGAATAAGGTCAACTACAACATAAGGGTCTCAAAAGATAGTAACTTACAGGCAAAATAAAAACGGGAATCCAAAATTGATTTGGACTATGATAGTTCACAACCAAAATGAATTTACCCTGTTAAAAGGCTACATCGGTGCATAAGAATTTAGGCTATTAAAAGGCCATCGGTGCATAAGGCTCTAAGAATAGAATAATTAATTCCACAACACAAAAAGTTATGGCAATCGAATCCAAAGTCGTGGCACCCAGACTTGGGATCCGAATAATCAAGACAAAACAAAAATGGGAATCCACACCCAGAATTGAATTGGAATATGAAAGACGACAAAAGAAACTGGAATCTAACACACCCAAAACGAATTGGAAGGATATTTAACGCGATCCAAAGGCGTGGCACCCACACTTGGGATCCGAATAATCAAGACAAAACAAAAATGGGAATCCACACCCAGAATTGAATTGGAATATGAAAGACGACAAAAAAAACTGGAATCTAACACACCCAAAACGAATTGGAAGGATATTTAATGCGTAGGATGAAGATAACACTCCCAGTTGTGCTCACAGGAAAGCATTGGATTGGCGATCATGGGTGATACTCTTCTATATTCATGGCTAGTGGGCCTGCTCTGTTTCGTGCTGGGTTTGTCACTGCTTCAGCTCTACAAAATACTGTGGAGTGTGGACAGTCCAGGCTACAAGTTGCCGCCTGGTTCTACAGGGTGGCCATTGATCGGAGAAACCATCAGCTTCATGCGAGCCATCAATTCCAGTACTCAGCCACGCCACTTCATTCAAGAATTTGTTGGGAAGAGCTCGGTTGGTTGTGTCAGTTGATCCAGAATTCAACAAACATGTCCTGCAACACGAAGAATATCCATCTTCAACACGAGTGTCAACAGGTTGGTAGAATCAAACAACCAATTAAAATTAGTTTTAATGTTAAACTACAAAGATTTGTGGTAGATATTCATAGATTTGTGGTAGATCTTCATGTTGTTTAAATGCTAGATTATATAGATTTAAATGTTAAACTATATAGATTTTTTTGGATTATTATCATCCGATTGCGAACATTTCATTGTTACAATTTTTAAAATGTATAAATGGATTGGCACTCTTAGATACTTTTATTATAATCTTAATAGTTAATTTTTGTAATTTCAATTTTAAATTAATATTTAATATTTTCAATTGGAATGATTTTTAAAAATTGATAATTAATATTTAGAATTTCAATAATTATTCTAAATTTTTAATTAAATAAAAATGATAAAAAATAATTATATAATATTAGGTAACATTTAAATACTTTCAATTAGATTTCTTTGTTTACTTATTTTTAATAATGATGATGATGATGATGATTACTTTTAATTTTGAGTGACATATGTTAAGAAGAAAGAGATTATTTGGTTTTCTTTAAAATGTTATTTCCAACTCAAAAAACTTACATAGGAGTGTCCTAGCTCACTATAATTTTGGAGATCTAAAAGGTTAAAAAAATTAATGTGGGAGCAAAGATATTTGAAACTGATATCTAATGTCACTATGAGCAGCAGAAACTCATAGAATCCCATAGATGAAAAACTCTGAGTTGTCCAAAAATTTCACACTAACATAATTTATTAAAAATCCATATTAATAAATATGAATAGATATCCTTTGATTCTTATCAAAATTTGAATCCATTCATAAATATGAAAAAATATCGTTAGATTCTTCTTAAAATTTTGAGACTGAACATTCGATTTGTTTCTGGTGTTACATTATAGCTGGTTCTGAATTTAATGGCAAAACAATTGCTCGACTTATCGCCTTCCAAGGAGACGGAAGAGATATGTGAGGCGTTTGAGCATTTCGCTGAAGGTATACTGTCTGTTCCGATCAGAATCCCGGGTACCACGTACGCGAGAGCATTTAAGGTGCAGAGAGCCCCATTAATTTTCTCTTTTATTTGATTGAACAATAATTTGATTTGTTCTTATGGGTTGAGTAGCGACTCTCTTATTTTCTTGATTATTATTTATTAAGTTGAGTAACGACTACAGTGGTGCTGCAGGCTAGGGAGTTTCTGTTAAAAAGGATTTACGAGGCTATAGACGACAGAAGGAAGAATCGACAAGTTGTCCATAATGATTTGTTAACGAAACTCTTGAAAGAAGAGTCGCTTTCAGAAGAAGTGATAGCAGATTTTATATTACTCCTGCTCTTTGCTGGTCACGAAACCTCCTCCAGATCCATGTCATTCGCTATCAAATTTCTCACGGATTGTCCCCAAGCATATCAGGAATTGAAGGTGTGTGACTGATAGCCGCTGCAAATTTAGAAGCATTTCGCTGGTATCAATACATTAATATTGGATGGACTGGGCTAATGTTGGAAAATGCATGGCACAGGCTGAGCACGACGCTCTATAAAAGAGAAAGGGGAATCTGAGAAACCAAAAGCTCACTTGGGACGACTACGGGTCAATGAAATTCACTGAATGTCTATGCCACTAATTGCTGGATTTATAACGGGTCAATGATTTACGTGTGATGCCATTGTTGTTGTTCGAATTTAATCGAAATTGCAAATTTTACAGATTTCCAGATGACTGATCATGTTTGTATTTGTTCAAATCCCAGGTCATAAATGAAACACTTCGTCTCGGCAACTTTGGTCCTGCGGTTATGAAAGAAGCAAAAGAAGACATTAAAACCAAAGGCATCCAACAATGTTTTTGCTTTTCAATGGCTGGCTCGTCTTTGTAAACTTGTGTTCTCAGGAGGCTTTGTGATTCCAAGGGGATGGTCAGTGTTGGTGTTTATGGTAGGAACCCATCTGGACGATAAGTACCATCATTCTGCTCTCACGTTTAACCCGTGGCGTTGGCAACAAGATCAAGTAATTAATTAGCATTAAATCCATAACTTCATGTTTTCAGGAACCCAAACTGTGTTAGTATGTCTAATTTAGTTCAATATTTTGTATTGCAGGAGCCCTCAAAGAATCCCTCGTTTATGCCTTTTGGAGGAGGTACCAGGCTCTGTCCAGGAATGCATCTGGCAAAACTTGAGTTGGCCCTCTTTCTCCAAAAACTTCGTCACCAAATTCAGGTCCTGGTTTTCCTTTTTAACACCTAATTCATAGCATGAGAAATAAGAAACTGATTTCTCTTAGCAGCATTGCCCGTAATTAATCTCTACCAAGTCCTAAAATTATTTTTTTGGAATGAAGTAAAAACTACAAAACAGTAACGTAACAGCAAAGAGAGTATCCGACTATATGAATTTATTTATGCTCTACATTACCCGAATAAAATTAGTTGAATCTTCTAAAATTGTTTTTAATATGTTCTTAATATTTGCAGGTGGGAGGCACTGCAGGATGAGAAGATCTCCCACTTTCCTGTTCCTAGCTTGAGTAAAGGCTTTCCAATCAGCCTATGCGTTCGAGAACTAATGGATGATTAATTGCATTAAAAGAAGGATTTATTCCTGTAGGATTCAATATTAAATTTACTAAATAAATTTGAACGATAAAACAGTTGGCACGTCGTGGATTTGTCTTCCTTTTTCCTCTCCTCGTGGAGGAAAACTATTGGACATTTTTCTTGCTAATAATAATTTTAGAACACATATAAAGTCATTATTTTGACGAGTATTTTTGTGCCTGGTCCATTTAACAAAGAAATGTGGACAATTTACAGTTTATACTTATGGATGAATGCTTATTGTGAGTTTTAATACTCAGTTTTTCTTATTAGAAAAAAAAGGAGGAAATTGCTTTATCAGAAATGTAAATGTAAGGTGGAAATCTTTTCTGTAGCTTTTGCAATTAAAAAATGGTTTCTCTTTCTAGTCATGATAAATTTAGACTTAAAAAATATATGGTAGTGATTTAGAGTTAAATAATATATCGTAGTGAGCTATTGGCTTTAAAGTGGGGTTTCTAGCTCATCCATAAGAACATGTGAGGAGCTAACATGAAACGGTGGCATTTACATTCTCATATAGATATTTCAATTAATACTTTTAGTTTAATTAATTAGAATATATATCTTTTGTTTTGATATTGTATTTTTTTAATTTAATATTTTATTATTATGTTCGTGACATAATGAATCTAAGATTATTTATACAAATGACAACTTTTTATTTTACAAAGTTTTGCCATGTTTTGGCTTTAATTATTTCATGGTAATTTGTGAGAGGGCTTTAGCCGTTGTAGCCTGCGTGTCCTTAATTTGTGTCGTCCTCCTGCGGCATACCGTCCTATCTCCCATGACTGTAATTGAGATTGTATATGTCATATGGCATCAACTGTACACATGTCGTGATCTTGATGCACTCTATGGTCGGATTTTGGCAACAACATTTTGCATACTGGAGATCACACTCTTCGAGGCCTCTGCCTTGCTAGCATTTGATCATTGAGGCAACTCATCCCACCGTGCGTCAAGCTTCCGCAATGGTTCTCTGCTACAGATCTTTATTATTGCTTCTGCATGCAAGTATAATGGGCGCCCTCCTTCCCATTCTGTGTAACGACCACTGTAACTTTCCCGCCATATATAACTTTGGGGACTCGAGCTTTGATACCGGAGCTATTCACTTTGTTTTTCCCACTAATGAGCTTGCATAGAATCCTCCTTATGGATGGACCTACTTTGGGAAAACTATAAACTGTAAATCGCTATAGCGACGGGTGACTGTCTATTCATTTCTTCGTTATAAGTATTCTCTCTCTGTTAATAGTGAATGAGAAAGGAGATGTTTTTCATAATGTGACATGTCTATTGTTTTTGTTAATTTTAGCCTAATTTCACTAGCAAGATCATTGAAAGAAACACAATCACAAGATAGACAAAGATTTACCCTGGGAAACCCTCATGGGGTAGAAAACTCAGCAAAGCTTTCCTCAATATAGATAATCAACCAAATACAAGATGTAGTCCAAGACGAGAGCTCCTTCTCCTCCTATGCAGACCTCTCTCTCACTTGTGCGCTACTCCCAAGTGGATGAATGAATGAGATAAGTGAGGAACATCCTCCTCTACTTATACTCATCTCTGAACTGACTTTTACCCTACTAATGGGGCCGACCTCTCCTAAGAGAGTCTGATAATCCCTAATAAACTAACTCAGGGCCGACCCCACATGGGAGATCTAATAACCCTAGTTACCACAATCCATCGGAGCAATAAACATCTTCGGATACATAATAAAGTCTCGTCGGAGGAATGCAGCATCTCCGGATACATAATAAAGTCTCGTCGGAGGAATGCAACATCTTTGGAATAATAGAATACAAATATAATATTCTTAGAGGTTACAATATTTCAACACTCCCCCTTAACGAGAAGGATATTATAACAACGTCTGGAGGAGAAAGGAGTCATCAACTACATAATACATGATACATCTATAAATCATTGGAAGCTTTCTTCAATAACTCAATCAGTTATTGGAACATCTTCAAGATCTTCAATACTGGAACATCAACATCGTCAGTATTGAGTCTTCATTTTCTACAGCACTCGAGTAGCTATAGTAACATCATCATCTGGATCCTCTCAATCATCAGCATGATCGTTAGCATTGTCATCACATGATCATTAGCATCGTCATCACACAATCATCAGCATCATCATCACACGATCATTAGCATCGCCATCTCACAATCATCGGCATCATCATCACACGATCATTAGCATCGTCATCACACGATCATCAGCATTGTCATCTCACGATCATCAACATCGTCATCACACGATCCTCAGCATCATCATCATACAATCATCATCATCGTCATGTCACGATCATCAACATCGTCATCAACTAGATCCTCTCGATCAATAGCACAATAGCAGCATACCCTACAATACACATGATCTATTTAAGACACCATATCATGTCTAGGGACGATGCAGTCCACTCGTCAACTTAGACAAAGTCTAAGGACCACTCTCGGAGACATTTGTCTGCGGATCAGTTTAGGACTAAAGTCTAGGGATGATACAATCCCCTCACTCTCAGAGACATCTTTCTGCGGATCAGTTTACGACTGAAGTCCAAGGATGATACAATCCCCTCACTCTTGGAGACATTTGTCTATGGATCAGTTTAGGACTGAAGTCCAGGGATGATACAATCCCCTCACTCTTGGAGACATCTATCTATGGATTAGTTTAGGACTGAAGTCTGAGAATGATACAATCCCCTCACTCTCGGAGACATTTGTTTGCGGATCAGTTTAGGACTGAAGTCCAAGGATTATACAATCCCCTCACTCTCAGAGACATCTGTCTGCGGATCAGTTTAGGACTAAAGTCCAGGGATGATACAATCCCCTCACTCTCGGAGACATCTGTCTGTGGATCAGTTTAGGACTGAAGTCCAGGGATGATACAATCCCCTCACTCTCGGAGACATCTGTTTGTGGATCAGTTTAGGACTGAAGTCCAAGGATGATACAATCCCCTCACTCTCAGAGACATCTTTCTGTTGATCAGTTTAGGACTGAAGTCCAAGGATGATACAATCCCCTCACTCTCGGAGACATCTGTATGTGGATTAGTTTAGGACTGAAGTCCAAGGATGATACAATCCCCTCACTCTCGGAGACATCTATCTGTGGATCAGTTGAGGACTGAAGTCTAAGGATGATACAATCCTCTCACGTCCACTGGGGACCATTCATCAACCTTATCATCGGAACAGGTAACCTCACCATCGACCTTTTCATTGAAATAGGTAACCTCATTATCAATACAAGTATCCACATCAGTACATCGACGATACAGTATCCTCATCAATACAGTATCCATATCCACGATACAGTATCCTCATCAATATAGTATCCACATCAATAATACAGTATCTATGTCAACGATATAGTATCCTCATCAATACAGTATCCACATCAATGACACAAGTATACTCATCATTGATACATGTATCCATATCAACATAGGTATCCTCATTATTGACCTTACCGTCAATATAGGCAATCTCATCATCGATACAGGTATCCTCACTAATACCATTATCCAAGTATCATCATCGATCATATCACTCCCCCTTTTGAGGAGGGTCCTTCTGAACTACACCAAGCTTGTCTCGAAAATGTTCAAACTTTACTCGAGACAGAGGTTTGGTCAATACATCTGCAACTTGTTCGTTAGTGCTCACATACTCAAGCTTGATAGCTCCTTTCTGCACCATATCCTATATATAAAAATATCAGATCTCTATGTGCTTTGACTTATCATGGAACACTGGATTCTATGTCATCTTGATACAACTCTGGTTGTCATATAGGATCACAGTGGGGTCCATCTCTAAGTCAAACAGTCTTAATAATAACTTCCGAAGCCATACGGCTTCACAACTAGCAGAGCAAGCAGCTATATATTCCACTTCAGCTGTGCTGAGAGCCACACTGGACTACTTCCTACTATATCACAAGATCATGGCAGATCCTAGACAATAACATCCTCCCGATGTACTTTTTCTGTCTGATACGCTTCCTTCCCAATAAACATCTGTGTATCCATACAATCTAAAGTCATAATCTCCAAGGTAATGTAGACCAAAATCTATTGTACCCTTTAGGTACCTCATCACATGCTTTGCAGCTATCATGTGAACATGTTTAGGTTCCACTAGATACTGACTCAAGGTGTTCACAGCAAAGCAGATATCTGGCCTAGTGTTTGTTAGGTACATTAATGATCCAATGATTTGTCTGTACAGAGTTACATCTACTAACTCTGATGATTCATATGCTAATAGCTTCAGGTTGGAATCCATGGGAGTGGCCATGGCTTTACATTCCAACATATCAAATCTTTTCAAGATTTCCACAGCATACTTTCCCTGATTGAGAAAGATTCCTTTTGGACCTTGCCATACTTCCAGGCCTAGGAAGTAGTGCATCAATCCGAGATCATTCATCTCAAACTCTAAAGAGAACTTCTTTTTGCATTCGACAATCTGTTTCTCATTTCCATTTAGAAATAGATCATCCACATACAACAACAAGATGACAGGTTCATCATTCATAACTTTGAGATAAAGATTATGATCAACTTTACTCTTGGTAAAGCCCAAGCTAGTTAAGAAACTGTCAATCCTTCCATACCAAGCTCTGGGAGCTTGTTTCAACCCATACAGAGCCTTCCTTAGTTTGCATACATGCATTCTTCTGTCTTCCACCTCAAATCCTTGTGGTTGTTCTATGTACACTTCTTCTTCAATTACACCATTCAAGAAAGGTGTCTTCACATCCATCTAGTGTAATTTCCACTTCATCATGGATGCAAGTGCCATGATGGTTCTAATGGAAGTGTACCTTGCAACTGGTGCAAATGTGTATTCATAGTCAATTCCCTCTTTCTGAGAGAATCCTCTGGCTACAAGCCTTGCCTTATACTTTTCAATACTGCCATCCGCAGCATGCTTTATCTTGTATATCCATTTGGAGGATACCACACTCTTGTCCTTTGGTTTGGGAACTATGTCCCAAACATCATTCTTCATTATTGACCAGTATTCCTCTGACATTGCTTCTACCCATTCTTTCTTATGAACTGCCTCTTCATAACTATTAGGTTCTTGATCTACAAGATTACACATCAAAGCCACATAGTTGGAGAATGGCTTTTGTTTCTTGCTCACTCTACTGGAGCCTTCTGGAGCTCCATATTTTTCAGCTCCCAGTATAATGTCTCTAGCCCATGCTGGCTTTCTTTTTCTTGAAATGTTTGTAGTGGGGGGTTCTTGTGGTTCTAACATGTCATGGTCTTCAAGATTTTCATCTTTAGGAGATGGTACAACTTCTGCAATTCTAGGAGGTGTATCTTCTTCATATACTTCTTCATACTGGCACTTCCTAGACTTCTTCAGAGCTGCTTCTTCATCAAATGTCACATCCCTACTGATTTCCATATGATGGAATCCTAGGATGTAAATCTTGAATGCTTTGGATGTTTCACAATACCCAACAAATATTCCCTTCTTCCTAGAAGGATCCAACTTAGTTCTCTTTTCCTTAGGTATGTGAATATACACAGGGCACCCAAATATATTAAGGTGACTTACCTTAGGATTCTTTCTTGTAAAGACTTCTTCTGGAGTCTTGAATTCAAGGGCAATGTGAGATAGTCTATTTTGCACATAGATTGCTGTCCTGGCTGCTTCAGCCCATAAGTACATAGGTAAGTCTTGATCATGTAACATTGTCTTTACTGCTTCCATGATGGTTCTATTGTTTCTTTCCACAACACCATTTTGTTGAGGATTGTAGGGAGTGGTTAGTTCCCTCTTGATTCTAGCTTCTTTGCAAAAGGATTCAAAATATTTTGAAGTATATTCTCCACCATTATCAGTCCTGAGTATCTTGATCTTCTTTTTTGAAAGGTTCTCTATCAAGGCTTTGAACTCCTTGAATCTTCCAAAGACTTCATCTTTTCCCTTCAAGAAATATATCCAAGTCTTTCTTGAATAGTCATCAGTGAAAGTTAGGTAGTATTCATATCCACTCAAGGATGTGGTGGGCATGGGACCATATACATCTGAATGGATCAATTCCAAAGTACTTTTAGTCTTTGTTTCACTCTTTGGAAAAGGAGTCTTGATACTTTTCCCTTTTGCACAACCCTTGCAATTTCCTTCATGTTCAATCTTTATATCTAGTAGTCCTACAACTACTTTGCTCACATGAGGCAGTTCTTTGTAATTAATGTGGGCAAGCCTTCTATGCCATAGATCACTTGGACTAGTGGCTTCATGAACAAGGGTAGCTTCTAAATGACCCTTGAGTTTGTATAGACCTCCTTCCTCTTCACCAATGACAATTGCATCCTTAATAGATTTACCTTTTGGACCACATGAGTACTTGTCCATCAATGAATGAAACCCTATAACTTTGATTATCCAAAGTTGAGATGGAAAGCAAGTTCTTCTTCAACCCTAGTACATACAATACTTACTTCATCTTCATGGGGGCTCCAGAGTCAAGTTTGTAGTTTGCTTCACCAAGTCCCTTGATGGGATATTGATAGTCATCTCCTAATGGCACTTTTTGTGGGGAGGTCTTCTCTTCCAGTTTTGAAAGAGTTTTCTTTTGTCCAGTCATGTGCTTTGAAGCACCACTATCAACAAGCCATTTATCCTCTCCAGGTATTATGGATCCATAGAGTGCAGAGAATAGAACATACTCTTCTGCATCTTCTTCTTCATCTCTTCTAGATCTTCTCTTGAAGAAGGGCTTTTCTTCCTCTTCTTTTTCTCTTCTAGATCTTTTCTTGTGAGGCCTTTCTTCCTCCTCTTCTTCTTCTTCACTGTCATCTTCTGCAATATGTGGTTGATGTCTTTTATGGTGAAGATCTTTCTTCTTCTTTGAAGGAGAATGTCTAGCAATGTGTCCTATTTTGTGACAATTGAAACATTGGAAAGAAGAGTGTTTTCTTCCCCTTCTCTTCTGAAATCTTTGAGGAGATTGAGACTCCTTGTGACAATCCTTCTTGAAGTAGGATTGATTCCTTCTTCTCTTGGTGTGTGTGGCCAAGGCTTGGTCATCTTCTTTGAACAGGGCTTCTCTCTTGGCAACCCTAACTTCTTCTTGAATGCAATCCTCCCATACCACATCAAACTTCATACTTTCTTTTCTGGCACACATAGTTTGGATGAATGACTCCCAAGGTCTAGTGAGACCATTTAGAGCAGTCATGACAAGTTCATCTTCATCAAGGGTATCTCCAATAGCATCTATTTGTTCCTTGAACTAGGAGACCCTTAAGAAATAGTCTTGCACATATTCTCCTTTATTCATCTTTTTGCTCTTCAATTGAGCTCTTAGATTCATCTTCCTATTGATGTTCTTTCCCTCATACATTCTGGAAAGGGCATCATAAATTTCCTTTGGAGTCTTATTGGATGCCACTTGGGGAATCAAGTGGTCTTTTATAGAATCATCAATGATTCTCTTTTCCTTAATCAAGTCCTTCCTATACTTCTCTTTGGCTTCATCTTCTTCTCGTTCTACAATCTGATCCTTGATATATTGGGCAAGATCATTCTCTTCAAGAATGAGACCAATCCTATATTTCCATACCTGGAAATTCTCTATACCCTCTAGCTTGTCTTAAAGCTTAGTGCTTGGAGACATCTTATTCAGGGGGGTACAGAAATTGAATTTTCTCAAGAGATAGAATAACACTTACCACGAGATGTGCTTGAATGAGTTGATATCTGGTGTGTTCTGCTTCTAGAAACTTCAACTTTTCACCTTTCGGATTTGCAATAGAATTTCTGGTTTTCTAGTCTTCTCTTTTCTAGATTTTTGGTGCACAGGTTTGCAGCTTTTCTGGTTCACTATTGCACAAGTGCGCAGCTTTTCTGGTTCTCTGGTGTTCTAGTTTTCTGCACTTTTGGTCAAACTAGGGTTTGAATTTCCTAGAGTTCTACCCAACCAAAAATCTTGATCTAGGGCTCACAACTTCGATTTTGAGGAGGGCTATCCAGCCATGCAATCAGAATTTAAAAATTCCAACTTTTTGCAGAAACCCTAATTTTCACCGGAGGAGGAGAGAGAGGTATTTTCACCTAGTGAAAGATGTTCTATTCAGGCTAGCTCTGATACCATGTTAAATTTAGCCTAATTTCACTAGCAAGATCACTGAAAGAAACACAATCACAACATAGACAAATATGTACCTTGGGAAACCCTCATGGGGTGGAAAACCGAGCAAAGCTTTCCTCAATATAGATAATCGACCAAATACAAGATGTAGTCCAAGACTAGAGCTCCTTCTCCTCCTATGCAGACCTCTCTCTCACTTGTGCGCTACTCCCAAGTGGATGAATGAATGAGATAAGTGAGGAACATCCTCGTCTACTTATACTCATCTCCGAACTGACTTTTACCCTAATGGGGCTGACCTCTCCTAAGAGAGTCTAATAACCCCTAATAAACTAACTCAGGGCTGACCCCACATGGGGGATCTAATAACCCTAGTTACCACAATCCATCGAAGGAATAAACATCTCTGGAGACATAATAAAGTCCCATCGGAGGAATGTAACATCTCCGGAATAATAGAATACAAATATAATATTCTTAGAGGTTACAATATTTCAATAGTTTTGATGTAGCTTCGGCTCTTGGGATGCCCTTTCTGATTCAGTAGTTGCAGTATGTGGATTCTAATTTTTGGCATGGAGCCAACTTTGCTGCTGCTGGTGGTACTACACGGGATGTTTCTTTCATTGCCCCCATTTATCTCACTATTCATATTAATCAGTTCAAGGTCTTCAAGAAGCAGGTGTTGGAAACCATTAACAAACACGGTAAAGGAAGCTTTAATGGCTCTATGAACTCTAATCTAATGTGCTCAGTTGCAATATGTTCGTTGTGGTAGTTTCAAATCCATATGGGAATTTGAATAAGGGCTAGAGTAGCCTCAACCTATATAAATGACTTCGGCTTGAGGCTTTGGCTTACATTTTTTAATATGTTTATATGATTACCCATCTAAATCACTTGGGTGGGTGTTGTTATAAGGTTGCATATGTAGATCTTTAGCGAGTAGGATAGTTGGTTAATTTTTTTCTTTTCTATAGAATACTGGGTAGGGTAATTGGTATTTTTTATGAAATCTAGTAATGCATATTTTTGTTCAATTCAAAATGCATCATTAGATTGTTAGATCTATTTCTATGAACTTGATCATGGGTTTCAACAAAAGGTTGAAGGATCTAATTCCACACATCATCCGAGTGTTAGATCTATTTCTATGAACTTGATCATGAGTTTCAACAAAATGTTGAAGGAGCTAATTCCACTTTAAACCATTAGAAAAAGCAACCAATGTTTATGCTATGTCCTTCTACAGATTATTTGACATTTTGTGGAATTATCACATTTAGATGTGCACAAATATTCAATGCATAACATGAGAATACGAATACATCCAATGTATGGTATGATTGATTAATTAAATTGTGGATATTCAATGTAGGTTGCATTTGTGTTGTGATTTTATTGTGTGTTCTACAGTTTTATAATTAGGATATCAATGCATTCAATGTAAGTTAGGGCTTGTCTTTATGCTTTAAATATGCACTTAGAGCTGTTAAATAATTAGAATGATTTGCTCTCATTTGACATAAAGAAGTTGCTATATAATTCTATAGGTTATATTGAGGATTAAAATCCTTGTTTCGTGTGATCGGTTTTGGTGAAAATCACAACTTTTCATGATTCCCTTTGGATCATGGTTTTATTTATGGTTAATCCAAGTATTTTTAGTTTTTTTAATGGACTTTGAGAGAGTTGAACCATTTTGATGGAGAAAACAACATTTTGTTCAACTCAGTAGACAATGTTTTCTGAGTTTTGTTAAATTAGAATGAAAGAAACTAGGTGCTCTGTAGGCAAGTAGATCTAGGTGGGAAAAAAATTCTTTCTTGATGTGAATTTGTCTCTGTTCTGTAAAATTTGGGTCTTTAAATGATCATAGAAGTTGGGTTTTTAAATGATCCGGTTAATGATCTCTGAGGGTTATAGAGGGTTTAAGATGATATATGATAGCTAGACCCATTTTGTTTCTAGACTAAATGACATATTTTCAAACTATGAAATGATATTAAATACGATTTGAACAGCTAAATGTAACGAATATAAAATAAGATATTAATTATAGTTATTAATTATAAAGTGAAAGGGTGTAACCCTTCACTACACATGCTCAAGCCTATAAAGGTGAGCTTCATTGTAATTTAATATTCATCTTATCATCTTATCATCTTATCATTTATCAATATCTTATTTACCATCGAAATGTGGGCTTTAGATTATTTGTGGGAATTTTAGAGTATTTAGTGTGGTTAAGAAGCTTTTACCCTTAGTGGTGTTAGTTTTTCAGAATTTACTTCAATCTGATCTAGAATCTTAACTGAGAGAATAACATGTATAGCATATCTAAAGCATATCTACAACATATCAATCATGGACACAATAATGCAAGCACACAAGAGACACAGAGTTTCACTGGGGAAAACCATAAAGGTGAAAAACCCCACAACTTCCTCAGAGATAGATAGAGCAATGATACAACCCAAGCATAAGAGATAGTCTTCTCCTAGTAGTAGCTTCTCCTCCTCCACAAGTGCGCCACTCTCCAATGAGAGTATGAGTGAGAAAGTGAATGATCAAATAGAGTGTCTCCCGCACTCTATTTATACTTGACTTGACTTTCCTAATAACATTTACTAGGTCAGCCTTAACTTAACCACATAACATAATGCTGACAGGGATGACCCCCAATAGGGCGGTCTAATAACCCTTTAACCCACACGACTTATACAGGGATGACCCGACCAAGGTGGTCTAATAACCCATCAAGTATAAGTTACGACACTTACAATATAAATGACGACACTTCTGTATAGAGGAATAATAACATCTCTATAGGAATACAAATACTTCTGTATAGAGGAATAATAACATCTCTATAGGAATACAATATACATATATGAAATACATTATGAAGTTACAAATACATCAACACTCCCTCTTAACTAGGAAGGTATTTCTAGACATAGATTTGCTAGCACAAGTTTTCTTCTCTAGATCATCATCACTAGATCATCGTCATTGAATCATCGTCATCGTCACTGCTGCTGCTATCTCAATCAATCTCCAATCTAGTCGTCATAGGAAGTTCTACAGAGCCAATATTTTTTCATACTGGATGTAGGCCCACCACCTGCAGGTCTTCATCACTAGACATACTGTGGAATCCTCGGGACTTATTACGTGCGTCACAAAACCTCACAAGAGCATCCCAGGCTGTTACAAGCACACATCTCTACCTGTCAGATCTCCCAGGGACATATTATATGTGACCTCACCACAAAACCACGCAAGAGCATCCCAGGCTATTACGAGCACAAAGCCCTACCTATAGGATCTCCCAAGGACATATTACATGTGGTCACCACAAAACTTCGCAAGAGCATCCCAGGAATTATTACGGGCACACAGCCCGACCTATCAGATCTCCCAGGGCCATATTACATGTGGTCATGGCAAAACCTCGCAAGAGCATCCCAGAACTTATTACGGGCACACAGCCCAACCTATCAGATCTCCCAGGGACATATTATATGCCATAGGACAAAATCTCGCAAGAGCATCCCAGGACTTATTACGGACACACAACCCAACCTATCGGATCTCCCAGGGCCATATTACATGTCCTCCCAAGCAAAACCTTGAAAGAGCATTTGCTAGATATCCCAGGGCCATATTATATGCCATAGGAAAAACCCTGAAAGAGTATATACAAACCTACCAGGGCCATATTATATGCTTGTCTACACAACCTGTCCATGGCCATAGAGTATCAACCTAATACTCACCATACATCATCCTGATCATCATCACTGCATCGTCCTGATGCATGTCATCATTGCATGATCATCCTGATCATCGTCATAACATCATCCTGATGCATATCATCTGGAGCAACATCCTGAAGCTCATAATCCATGATCATCCAGATCATACAATGCATCCACCTGATGCATACATAGTATCTACCTAATACATATCATCATACATGATCTACCTGATCATATAATGTATCCACCTGATACATATCATCCTACATGATCTACTTGATCATACAATGTATCCACCTGATACATATCATCATGCATGATCTACCTCATCATCACAAGCATCCAACATGATGCATATACATATACATGATCCAACTGATCATAGCAAGCATCCAAGACGATGCATATACATATACATGATCCAACTGATCATAAAAAGCATCCAACATGATGCATATACATATACATGATCCAACTGATCATAACAAGCATCCAACATGATGCATATACATATACATGACCCAACTGATCATAACAAACATCCAACATGATGCATATAAAGAGTAGTAACTGGAGCATCATCTTGATGCTCATCATCCAGTGCTTACATCCACAGCGATGGAAGGATCCTCCTCTCACCATGCTCGGAATGGCTGCTGCAAATGTGTCCATCACTTCTTCCTGGAAGTGTCATCAATCTGAAGAACACCAAGCCTCTCTCTAAAGTACTCAAACTTTCCTCTGGATAGTGGCTTGATCAACACATCTACAACTTGCTCATCGGTCGCAACATACAGGAGCTTCACTACTCCACTCTACACCATATCCCTGATATAGTGATATTTGATCTCTATGTGCTTTGACTTGTCGTGTAACACCAAGTTCTCAGACAGCTTCACACAACTCTGGCTGTCACAAAAGATACCAGTAGCATCCAACGCGAGATAAAATAACTCAGAAAGTAGCTTCCTCAGCCATACAACCTCACAGCTAGTTGAACAAGATGCAACATACTCTGCTTCGGCTATACTCAGTGCTACGCAGGACTGCTTCCTGCTAAACCAAGAGATCACACCTTATCCCATACTGAAGCAGCACCTTGAAGTGCTCTTCCTATCTGCAACATTACTTGCCTAGTTTGAATCAACATAACCCTGTAGGTTAAACTTTTGATTCGCATCATACTTGAGACCATAATCAATTGTACCCTTCATGTACATCAGAATATGCTTTACAGCAACCAGGTGAACACCTCTGGGATCCGTTAGGAACTGGCTCAATGTGTTCACTGCAAAGCAAATATTTGGTCTTGTGTTCGTTAGGTACATCAATGACCCAATTATCTGACAATACACAGTGACATCAACCGGATTAGATGAAGCATCACACAGAAGCTTCAGGTTCAATGCCATAGGTGTGGCCATGGCCTTGCACTCCATCATCCCGAACCTCTTCAGGATCTCTAATGCATACTTCCCTTGTCCAAGGAAGATTCCATCTGCACTTTGCCACACCTCCATGCCTAGAAAATAGTGCATCATCCCCAAGTACTTCATCTCGAACTTGGCAACAAGCTTCCGCTTCATATCGGAAATCAATCTATCCTCACCTGTTACAAGTAGGTCATCCACATACAATAGTAGTATCACTGGATTGCCTTCCTCAACCTTATAGTAAAGGTTGGAATCCGCTTTACTCTTGGTAAATCCCAAACTGGATAGGAAGCCATCTATCCTACAATACTAGGTCCTGGGTGCTTGTTTCAAACCATACATGTCTTTCTTCAGTTTGCACACATGTGACTCTCCGTCATGTGTCTCAAACCCGAGTGGCTGCACCACATACATTTCCTCTTCAACTACACCATTCAAGAAAGTTGTCTTGACATCCATCTGGTGTACCTTCCATTTCATCACTGCAGCCAAAGCAAGTACTAATCTAATGGAAGTGTATTTGGCTACAGGTGCAAAAGTCTCTTCATAGTCAATTCCTCTTTCTGGGAGGAGCCACAAGCTACAACCTCGCTTTGTATTTCTCCATGCTACCATCTGCAGCATGCTTGATCTTATAGATCCAATTGGAAGTCACAACAAACTTCCCTTCAGGTCTTGGGACCGCATCCCAAACATGATCGATTGGTACTTCTCGACAATGGCATCCTTTTACTGTATCCCGTATCCTAAAAAATTCAGATTCTTCAATATCTTCAACAGATAGTTTGAACTTCATTGCTGGAACAAATGTTGTAGTTCTTCTTTTGTAGGTGATGGTATACGATCTTTCCTACAAAACAAGTTAAATTGCATGATTAGAAAACATCTCATAGTTTTCAGAACAAATTCTTACACATAAAGAAATATGTCATACATCATGCAATTATTTTAGCCAATGCTTCAATACAACATTTATCCATATCCTGTAACTTTCTAGATGCCTTCCAATCTCTACCAGAACATTGTTAAGAGTGTGCACAACTCCCAACATGTCAGCAAAGAGGTTTCATTCTAGATAAGTAGCAATGGAATGTTGTAAAGTGCCATAGGCCACTTACCCATCATATGCATATTAGTAGTACACTGTTCATTAATGTAATTATTCTAATATGCATAATACACATCCTAAGTTTAGAAACATAAGCATATACATCACTGAGCAATATCATTTAAACAAACAAGTATGCAAGAAATGACAATTTAAATACTTATCTTTGTTTGGTTGTAGGGTGGACTCCCTCTCAATATTTGCTTCCTTGCAGGAACTATTGGAGTGTGCTCCCTCTTGATCTTTGCTTCCTAGATTACCTATCTTTGAACTTATATCCATCCTCGATCACTATGCATACTTACTAGTATCATCATTGTGTTATCTTCGACGTCTCATACATACATTCATTAGTATAATCTTAATACTATCAAAAACATTATGATTCTAATTAATCTTAAACATGTATGGTCAAGATCATTTCATACACAGATAATTTATCACAAGCACTAGTATTCAAGGTTTCAGGGAGTACTTCCTTTACTCATGCAAATTCTTATTTGACCATAGGACTCTTCTAGTTAGTCATATCACCGATTAAAGTAAGAAACATAATATACCTAAACCCATGATTACTCAAACCTATAGCTTCATGAATAATCATTACCAATCATACCAAGTATACTTATATAAGAGATCCTATCACAAGGTAGGATTCTAACTTGATATAGGAAAAACATACCTGGATTAATGTGTTAGTTAGTTATGTCTAACATACTCACATGATGTCTTCTTGTTTTCTTCAATGACATGTGCTAGTAACCTGCATATATCATAGGTTAAGCATTGTAGAACCAAATTATACATACCTTGTAAGTAGAGCTTCTATGTGATCCATGACAATGGATGAATCTTTGTCTTCATGTCACCATGGTCATATGTTCTTGAACTAGAACATGATTTGTCTTTCTTCATGTACCTTTCATGTTAGCGGACAACATCAACCTCATACAACACCACAATGCATTAGTACAATCATAAGTGTCAAAACCCTAATCAATGAATATATGCATTCATAATTTTATTAAGGTGATACAATAGGTCTAAAGTTAATCAAGATGGTACTAACCTTAATGAAGACAAACATACCATAAACTTAATCATGAACAGATCTCGAAACATACCTCGATAAGTCATACCTATTGAGATTGCTTGTAATCTTCTTATGTAAGGCCTTAGCCTTAACTTCCTCTGAAACAGGAGCTTCTTCACTTATGCAGGTGACTAATCCCTTCTCTTCTAGGATTAACCCAATCCACTATGATTTGTAGAAACTGGATCTGGAGCTGGATTAGGGTTTGTCATAGAAACCCTAAAAATTCAAACTTTGAATTTCAAACTTCTGAAAGGATAGAAAAATGCACCTTTCTGAGTTGGTCAAGCTGGTATACTTAGAATTTGAAAACTGCAAAGTTTCACCCCTCAAAATTGCCTTTTTGATTTCTGGATTCACTAAGGAGGACCCTGAATTAGGGTTTGAGTTTCTTGGAGCTTCACCCAACAAAATAGTTTAATCCAAAGCTCTAAAATTTGATTTTTCCAAGGAGCTTCCAGCTATGGTCACAGATTTCAAAAATTCCCATTTTTGTAGAAGCCCTAATTTTCCACTTTTCTAATCAAAGTCCCGAACTAGGGTTTGATCAAACCTGGCCTTCTGCCCAACCAAAAAATTCGATCTTGGTCTCTAAATTTCGATTTTTATGAGGAGCATTCAGCCATGGTATCCGATACAAAAATTCCAATATTCTCTGAAACCCTAAATTCCCGGAGCCATGAATGAAGGTGCTCAAAATCCAATTCTGTTTTGAAAGAAATATTCACCTGATTGTTTCTGGTGTAACTCTGAAATTATGAATCCACAGGGTCTGAAACTATGATTTGTGATAGCATGACCTGTCATATTTCCAACCCCATAGGTCTGACTTCAATTGGATTCTCTGAGAGAGAGTTATTTCAAGTGTCGCAACGTGACCTATTTAGGGGATAAAATCGGAGAGCGAACTTGTATGGAGTGCCACGTGTCACTGGTTCACTTTAGGCCTCTAAACCTTCGGCTTGTAAAATTACAGTCCGTGATCTACTTGTCACATTTTACGAAATTTAATTTGGAGCTTCCTAGCCCAAGTTGTGACCTTTTTTCCTAGGTCACCTATTTATGATTGAGATCTGAAAGAGGCAAAAACCCTAGTTTGTACAGATCATAAAACATAAATTACAATGAATTAGAAGTTGTGCTTCGGAAAAAAGGTACATTGGGATCTTATCTTCGACCTGTAAAAGTTTCATATCCTGAAACTTCTCCAAAATGGATTTATAGCGAAAGTGCTACGATGATGGGTTTTTGCTATATCAAGCCCTAGCTTCGCAAGTGCAACAAGTGTCATAAATGCCATACCATGCCTTCTTTCAGGATAGCTCTGATACCATGTTAGTTTTTCAAAATTTACTTCAATCTGATCTAGAATCTTAACTAAGAAAATAACACGTACAACATATCTAAAGCATATCTACAACATATCAATCATGGACACAATAATGCAAGCACACAAGAGACACAGAGTTTCACTAGGGAAAACCATAAAGGTGAAAAACCCCACAAATTCCTCAGAGAGAGATAAAGAAATGATACAACCCAAGCATAAGAGATAGTCTTCTCCTAGCAGTAGCTTCTCCTCCTCCACAAATGCGTCACTCTCCAATGAGAGTATGAGTGAGTAAAGTGAATGATCAAATAGAGTGTCTCCCGCACTCTATTTATACTTGACTTGACTTGCCTAATAACCTTTACTAGGTTGGCCTTAACTTAACGACATAACATAATGCTGATAGGGCCAACCCCTAATAGGGTTGTCTAATAACCCTTTGAACCACATGACTTATACAGGGGCGACCCCACCAAAGTGGTTTAATAAGCCATCAAGTATAAGTTACGACACTTACAATATAAATGACGACACTTCCGTATAGAGGAATAATAACATCTCTATAGGAATACAAATACTTCTGTATAGAGGAATAATAACATCTCTATAGGAATACAATATACATATATGAAATACATTCCTAAGTTACAAATACATCAACAGTATCACTTCATTGCCTCATCTTGCTTTTGGGCACTCTTTCGCAGTTTCTCCAGCTTGGCTTTTGGCCATTGAAATCAAAATTTCTAAAAGAAAAAGTTCATTGTAGTCTCTATAAGCATGTACTCATCTCTTTCCTTCGTGCCCATGCACTACCTTCTCCACTCAATTCCATGCACCTTCATTCCTCATCTACCATTCCCATTGCTCTCACGTGCTGACCGCTACATATATACAGTTCCCCACTCCCTCTCACCCCCGCTACGCTGCGATCTACACTTCCTTCAGCCCACGCTTCACCAATACCATCCAAAGCTCTCCCCATACTCTCCCATTTCCCTCCACACCTTTCTTCTCGTTGCTCCAATCACTCATTTATGCGCCTTCCCACATGCTCGGCCCCCTCCCTTCTGCTACACTCCACACATTTACACAAGCCCGAAGCATCTCCAAAGTAACCAACCATGGTCTTCCCACGCCCATCATATCCTCCAGCCACACCCACCCCTACAATCCACTCATTTCCACCATCCTACACCCTTGTGCATTCCCCTCTCCCACTTACGCCCCCTCCACCTTGCTCATCATTGCAACCTGCTCCTATTCCCTTCAACCTATGCACTCCTCTTGACCCTCCAGTCCTCATTCCCATGCATCAATCTTCACACCCCTGAGCTCCTCGCCACTCCATTCCTTCTCCCGTGCTTAACCTCAGCTCTTTCCCTCCCTCCTTCTCCTACACGCCCTCCAATATCCTTCGTGGTTCGATCCCCTTCCAACCCTCCATTTTATGCCCTACCTCATGCCACCCCATCCTTCAAACTCCACCCTACAGAGCCTAAGCGCCTGTCCATCGCCAACCCCCTTGTTGCATTGCCCTCAGCTTCTTCTCATAGCACCTGCACCATCCTTCCTCCATACCTACAACACCCCACATCTCCATTTTGTTGCCATTACCGCATCACCTTCCATCATTGCAGCCTCCTCTTTCCCATCGCATACGTGTAAACCCTAATTTTCAACCATTCATCCCCCCCAAAAAAAACATAAACAGTACTTAACCATAGTATTATTATTATTATTATTATTATTTTAAATAATAATATTTATTACAATTATTGAGACAAAGTCCTCCACTTCCAAAATATATATATATATCTATATAATTATTATTATTATTGGAAAAAAAATTATTATTATACTCTATGACATTTTAAAAACAAAATATTAATAATATTATTATTATTAAATTTCAATAATAATTATTATTATAAAAAATAAAAATAAAAAAAATCAAAAGTCAAGGAAGACGAATCCAGAGAAGATTATTTACTAGCAAAAGAAGTCAAAGTCAAATGAAGACCAAGTCAAGGAAGAAATTAATTCAAGAAGACCAAGTTATCATCCAAACCAGGAATTATGGCAAATTCAAAATAAAAAATAGTGTCGCTGTTACAAGCAACCAATAGCAATATTCAATTTGAAATTATAAAGAAAGAAATGCGAAATTGTTTAACATAACATGAGAATCAAAGATTAAAAAATAAAAAACAAGAGCTCCAGAATAGGTTATTAGATAACGATAAGGAAATTTCACATCTAAGAAGCCACAATCAAAACTTGGAAGATAAAATCAGAAATTTCAAAAATGTTGACGAATCTTTGTGTGGAAGTAATAACGATTTAGAAGATGACATAACGCGCTTAAACAAGCTCATCATGGATAAAAATACGGAATTGTTGCAAACCTAGAGAAAGCTAGAAAATCAAGAATCAGAGAGATGTCAACATCAACAATAGAAGGAAAAACTTCAGCAACAGTATGATGACAATAAGAAGACACATTAGCTGGTAATTAAGAAAATCAACGACGAATTAGAAATCAATACCGAAGAACTATTTCGACTAAGAATTCATAACAAGACATTACTTACGAAAATCAAGAAGCTGAAACATAGTCAAAAGACGGAGCATTCAAATGAAGACCTTGAAGGAAGAATACTATAAAAGCAAGAAGAAAACCAACACCTCATAAAGTTTAATCAAGAACTAGAGGAACAAGTCAAGAAGTTAAAACAGGACAAAAATTCGCAAGATGAAAGGTTCGAAAAAATTTAGAGTGATAACAATCTACTAGAGAACAAAGTAGCGCAAATCCAGAAGGAAGCATCCGAACTCTCCAGAAAAAAAACTCAAGTTGAAGAAGAATAATTAAATACAAATTCAATCCTCATCACAGTTAAAAAAGGAGTCAATCCAACATAAAAACAAACAACAAGAACTCCTTATCGACACCCCAATTATAAACGTCATTTTGACCAACGAGAGGGTCAAAATGAACATATACCGAGGAATTACGATGCCAGACAAGCAAGAACATCAAATCAACATACTAAGTGACAAACGAAAAAGACCCATCCCACAAAACGATCAAATAGCTCCAATAAAAATAGATCTTGGATGGACCACATCAGAAACGATGCGACAGTTCTTCTCTGGAATTCGTAACTCATATCGCCTCATTTCCTCAAGTGTCACAAATACTAAAAAAAAGGATCTAGAGATGATAGTTAAAACAAAAAATCAGACATAACCCTTGTCTTCAACAAAGCTTTGAGGACAAAGCTTCCCTTAAGGGGAAGGCAATGTAACGAATATAAAATAAGATATTAATTATAGTTATTATTTATTAAGTGAAAGGGTGTAACCCTTCACTACACATGCTCAAGCTTATAAAGGCGAGCTTCATTGTAGTTTAATATTCATCTGATCATCTTATCATTTTATCAATATCTTATTTACCATCGAAATGTAGGCTTCAGATTACTTGTGGGCATTTTAGAGTATTTATTGCGGTTAAGAAGCTTTTACGCTTCACTAAAATTGGAGTTTCATCTATTTTTTGTATGTTGGATTCAACAAAATATAAGGTGTTTTGGTTGTTCCACACTCAAATCCCGAACCACCTTGTAGAATGCACGCCCATGCCACTTTCCTCCATGCAAATATTTTTTATAATCACTTGGTAGATTCCAATGGATGGGTTTGTACAGTCATTCATGCTTTTGGAATTATTGCAAACTAAATCATGGTTTTACCGTGGAACAGATTCTCACTATGAAATTTTCCCCTTTTTTTCTTTGTGAGGTAGGTGCTCAAAGCTATCTTCCACTAGCAGATGCATTTGAGAAGGGAATCTACATCCCTGATATAGGAGGAAATGACTTCAGCTATGATGGGTAAAAGAACTTGAAATTGACTGACCTCAGCTAGGTGAAGAAGAGCATTCTTATAGGTCGGACCTGCTAGTGCTCTATGTCACACTGAAGTATTTTCTTGTATTTACAACACCTTGAGACATGTCTTCAAATGTAAGCATTTCTTTCTCAATATATACTACTCTTTAGCTTGGTATCATAAAAAGGAATTTCTTCTATAAGTAGTGGTGGTGCCTTCTTTTCTCTTTTTGTGAGCACAGTTACTATATGCATAAAATATTTAACCAAAGATATTCAGATTGTTGTTGCAATTGTGGTTCCATGCTCTGCCCCACATACCTTCATTTGTTGACTCCTGGTGATGGGACATGGTTAGTTCTCTTACCATCATCTTAATATATCTTTATTTAACGAAATGCTAAAAACTACTTTATGTTGTTGATCTAAAATATCGTTGCTTAATTGGGTAGGCATCAGATCAACCATTTACTTCGAATAGTAAAGAAATAGACAACATAACTAAGCAATGCATCGAAGGCGACCTATCGTACTTCAATGGAGAAACGTTTGTTGGAGCGTCAACTTTGAACAAGAGTGTACGCAAAACATATAATTTCATATAAAAAAATAGTTAAACTCAACTACTCTCGACTATTATAAAGATTCTGACCAGATTTGGACTTTCCACTGCAGGTTGGAAAATGAAACACATGTGTATACTGCAGAGACGACGAGATATATTTATGGGCATGGTACCGTTCATAAACCTCACATTTAAACTTGGGTGTCTGTAAAACGAGTTTTGTCACTGACCTTCATTTGCATGTCTATGCAATTTTCATTTGCATGTCCATACATCTATGTTGCATGCCAATGTCATGGACATTGCTGCTTGCAACTCTTCTTTTATTAAAGCAACCATAGGGATCACAGTCGTGAACATCTAATAGAGAAGAGATATTTAATTAATATATATATTACAATTAAATCTTTTAGTTTTAATGGAATTAATGGAATTTATAAATATAATTATTATTTTTATTATATTAGTTATATGAAATGTTTTTAGTTTTGTTTGATTTTTATTAATGAATAAGTTATTGAGTTAAATTATGTTATAAATGTTTTGAAAAATATAATTGTTATTTTAGACTTTCAAAACTCTAAGGGAATGCATTTTTCATTCTTTACATGATTTTGATGCACTGAAATCCCATATTAAAAGCTAGTCTACATTTTTTAAGAAGGAAACTCAATCAACACTTTATTACTAACAATTTTACAATGCATATAATGTTATTAATATGTATGTGTTGATAAATGTACATGAGTTGATTATATGAAGAAATATAGAATGTTAACAAGGTAGAAAGACTCACTTATTTCTGTAAGTGGTCAATATGTAGTTGCAAATCCTCTAAAGAAACTAAACTGTAAATCCTCAAAAGATGAACGAATGTTTTATTTATTTCTTTGGTCTTTCCATCTATGTGTAGATAGAAAGTTGTATATCTCTTGATATTCATGATTATATTCTAAAATATTGTAGTCAAAAATGTGCTAAGAAGTCTAGTATCCCTATCTAAGATGTTGATCCTAAGTATCTTGAAGTGCACCTAGTCCTTTTAAAAGAACATGTTTTTTACATCTTGTGTGTTTATGGAATTTTCATAAGGAATACGAGTGCACATATTAATAATCTTTTCAACTACCACAAAAGATAATGATGACCCTTCCTAGTTCTTTATAGGGGCCTTCCTAGGTCCTCGGTAAAATAATATAAATTCTATTTTATTACAAAGTTTCTTTATGTTCAATTCTTCCAAAATAACAATGTTTCGCTATGCAGGTAGAAAGCAAGTAAGTTCTGTTGTGTAAAAGTCAAGATCATACAAATATGAAGTTTCATGCATGTATAACTCATCTATCACAAAATAGAAATTAAACTAATTTAGAAATTAAGCATCCTATTAGTATTTTCTCATTCAAAAACATTTCTTGCAAGATACAATTTAAACACCAAATAAATACCTCTAATATTTTCCTAACCCTTGGAATAATCAACCGCTGATAGTCCTCATTTGTTGTAATTCCGAGTCACTTCTCCCAACTTCCCCGATTTCTTCCCCTCTGGTTAATTCCTTTTCCCTCCCAAGAACCCCTCCCCAAATTCCATTATCCTATCTATCCTCTCCCCTTCTAGCAACTCATCTCCTGTTATAATTACCCTTTTCCATTCATAAATGTCCCCCACTCCTTCTCATTTACTATGGGAGTGCTTCGTTCCCTTCCCCTTCATGGAGATAGGATCCCATTTAATAATTCGCATTAATATCATTTATTTATTTATTAATTATTTGTTTACTAATTTAACTAATAAATATTATTTGTTCGATTTCTTGGTGATAAGACCATAAGTAAAATTCAACCATATTTAACAACGAGGTTCCACCACCTTGTTACAATATTAAATTTGAAACAATCATTTATTAAATATATATTAAATCCCAAATTCCAACTGAATATTACAGTACTTTCGAATAATCGGCTACATTATTACATTTTAACAATAATGGTGACATGATACTTTTTATATATTGATTTAAATAAGTTTTAACATTTGAACATTTAATTTCAATTAATTCATAGTTAATAATTATTTATGTCACAGCCCCAAATTTACCCAATTTAAAAAAAAAATTATATGAGTATGTTCACGACATTAATTCTTATGTCACAGGTATGCAAAACAAAGAGGATGTTGTGTGACTCAGTATCATCCGTCTATAAGGTATAACTTGTATTTCTGTAATCCATGCATGTGTCATATATTTACTGAAAGTAATTTGCGGAATAAAAGTCAACATTAGTTTGACAACTACATGTTATTATTACAGTTGTTGTAATCCATTATGATTACTATTTACATTCTTAAACATCTTAACTTTTCATCCTAAAAAAATTATTACTGTTCTATATTAATGGCCAAGCTATGGCCTATTTTAAGCTATCAAACTACCACTACTTCCATTATGGTATTAATAATCTCATACCATGTTATAATTACAAACTAGTTATTTTATAACCTATGTGATGCTTATGTGAAAAGTCGGAACTATGGTATTGCTACCGTAGTCGACCCCATTAAATATTTCCAACCTAACTTTAAAACTATGTATAAGCTCTATTTAGTTATGCTCCTCGAGCGTCATATAAACATAACCATTGTATCCATAAGACACAATTCTTATGAACTATGCACATAGTCCAAACGTTATGCTCCTAGAGCTTTGTATTAATATAACCATGCCATTGAAACTATGCACAATCCTATGCTTATATAATTCAATTCCTTTTTTTATAAGTTGCAACACCACTATATGGAATCATATTACTTGTTATGAAATCTATCTTATGACCATAGTATTAACTATGATCCATATGTAATCCCTGTGTTATCAATGTTGCATCATATGCTGTATTAAATGAGGATCTATGAACTATATGATGTGATTTCATATATTAATCGTTGTGATATGCATTGGTTAAGGAAGGACCACCGTAAGGTGCCAACGCAGACTTGGTTGGTGAAGCCATGTGATGGCCTTTAATGCAGGTAGGATGTATCAACCTAGCCTCTTCACGTGGCATACTCTGGATCATTGATCACTGTTGTCTTGAGATCGTAAACTACCTCTCCAAGGTTTTGTCAAGCAACAAAGTGGTTCATTCACCATTGTTTCTTCGCAGCATACGTTATGTTGTTGCGGTTGAGCTTGGATCTGTGCAGAGCTCTGTTAGAAAAATAGGATCGCAGAGCAATAACAATAAACAAAAATGCAAATATAATCACACATACACATTACAAGAAAGACACCAATATATCGTGGTTCACCCAAGATGGGCTACGTCCACACTGAAATTTCCAGTCCTTATTATTATACCATCCGGTAAAGTGAAGGGATACAACCTGCAACACAGCTGCTACACTTCCTCTTGACACTCTCTCATAGTCTCTCTTTTCACGATCTTAGAGATCTTTACAATGCATAAAACCTAATACATTTATTTCCCTAGACGTATTACAATGTCTTTCTTTTATAGGGGAAATAAAATGCGAAAATACCACGAGATACCCAAAACCATGGGCCCGAAATCTGTTAGCGAAACAACCCAAAAATTTCCTTCGGTGGCTACATCTTCAAACCTCCACCGGAGGCACTACCCCAAGAAACCCCATGGCAGACCGCTATCCCCCGTGCCCCCTGGGGAGCGTGCCAAGATCATAACCAAACCTAGGGTACAAACACAACTGAATCATCATCTATGAGACTAGAAGATGAGGCTCCACAACCAACAATCTCCCACTTGGAGACTAATGACAACAACTCCACTGTTGCTCTACTTGCTAGGCCTTGGACTTGGAAAATTTCTCATCTTCACCTTCATTCTAGAAGGCCAACTGAAACCGAGCAGGAACTCAGTTTCTCTCTAGTCACTACCTTTGTCAACACGTCTACAGGATTCTAGCTAGTATGTATATTTTCCACCTTCAACAGTTCATCTTCCAGAACAGAGTGTATGAAATGGTACTTGAGTTGTATATGGTTAGTCCTGGAATGGAATGCTGAGTTCTTTGGAAGATGAATCGCACTCTGGCTGTCACTATACAACTTTCTATCCTTCTGCTTCTTACCCAATTCCTCCATAAACCCCTGCAACCAAATCATCTCTTTACTGGCCTTTGTAACAACAACATACTTTGCTTCCATTTTTGAAAGTGCAACAACCTTTTGCAGTTTCGAAATCCAATTTACTGTTGTTCCACCTACAGTAAACACATACCCTATGGTGCTCCTCCTGCTATCCTTATCACCTGCCATATCTGCATCAACATATCCATGTAGAAAAGTATCTGAAGCTTTGAAACATAATGCATGAGTGGTAGTACCTCTCATATACTTGAGAATCCACTGTACTGCCTTCCAATGTTCTTTACCTGGATTGTTCATATATATGCTCACAACTCCCACTACATGTGCAATATCTGGTCTTGTGCACACCATGGCATACATCAAGCTTCCAACTGTTGATTGATAGGGAATCTTGAACATGTTATCTATCTCTTCCGGTGTCTTGGGACACATTTCCTTACATAGTTCTAAATGGTTGGCCAAAGGTGTACTAACTGGTTTTTCATTCTGCATTCTGAACCTCTCCAACACCTTTTGTATGTACTCACTCTGAGACAATGTCAATTTACGATTTTTCTTGTCTCTTGTTATTCTCATACCAAGGATTTTCTTTGCAACAACCGAATCCTTCATCGCAAATGAATTAGATAACTTTCTTTTGAGCACATTTATAGCCTGCATGTTAGACCCTGCAATAACCATGTCATCCACATACAATAACAAGATAATATAACTTCCATTATCTAGCCTCTTGAAATAAACACAGTGGTCAGAATGACATGTACTATAACCTTGTTCTGTCATAAACCTGTCAAATTTTAGATACCACTTCCTTGGAGCTTGCTTCAAGCCATACAAGCTCTTTTTCAACCTGCACATCAAATTCTCCTTCCCTTTGACCTCATACCCTTGTGGCTGCTACATATATATCTCTTCCTCCAAATCCCCATGGAGAAAGGCTGTTTTAACATCTAACTATTCAATATGCAAATATTCTACTGCCACTAGACTTAAAATAGTCCTAATTGAAGTCATCTTAACAACAAGAGAAATTTTTTCATCAAAATATATACCTTTCTTCTGTGCAAACCCCTTTACAACAAGTCTAGCCTTGTACCGCTTCTTACCTCCTTCTTCTTCTTTAAAACTATAAATCCATTTGTTTTTCAATGCTCTTTTTCATGAAGGCAACTAAACCAAATCCCAAGTCTGGTTTCCTACCAATGAGTCCATCTCCTCATTCATGCCTTGTTCCCACTGCTTTCTAGTTTCCACCTACATTGCTTCTTCATAACATTCTGGTTCACTAGCATCAGTCATCAATAAATAATACATTGAAGGAGAGTATCATTCAGGGAGTCTACTTAACCTAGTAGATCTTCTTACAATTGCAGGAGTTTCAGGTACTTGCTGCTGTTCTTGATTTTTTGGCACCTTCGGAACTTCATTTTCTTTAATTTCATCAAGCACTGCGTACTCTGTGTTTTATTTTTCCTGTTTCTTTCCCTGCAACTAATGTTTATATATGACCTTTTCATTGAATATCACATCTCTACTCCTAATGATTTTGTTATTTTCATAATCCCATAAACGATAACCAAAATCATCAACCCCATATCCAATAAAGGTACATTTCTTGGATTTAGCTTTAAGCTTTGTTCTATTTTCTTTATCAATATGGACAAATACTTCACAACCAAACGTTCTCAGAAATGAGTAGTTTACCTTTTGACTTGTACATGCCTCCTCTGGAATACCACCATCCAAAGCACTTGAAGGCCCTATGTTTATTAAATATACAATAGTATTTACAACATCTGCCCAAAACTGTAAGGGAAACCCTACATGTAATCTCATACACCTTGCACGCTCGATGATCATTCTATTCATCCTTTTTGACACACCATTTTCTTGTGGTGTTACTGGGACTGTATTCTCTCTACAAATCCCATGGTATGAACAGTAACTATCAAACTCTTTGTCACAGTACTCACCTCCATTATCAGATCTAAGTCACTTCAACCTTTTCATGTCTCATTCTCAACCAAAGCTTTCCACTTCTTAAAAGTAGCAAACACATCAGATTTATGTCTAATGCAATAAACCCAAGTTTTTCTAGTTTCATCATCAATAAATGTAACATAATAATGAGAGCCACTAAGAGAGTGTACTTGAGCCGGTCCCCATACATCTGTATGCACAAGTTTTAACTTTTCATTCTTCTTCTGTTTCCCAACCCTAAGAAATATGACTCTCTTTTATTTTCCATAAACACAATTCTCACAGAATTCCAAACTTACCTGCTTCAAATCTGGAAACAACTTCCTTGACTGGAGAATCTACATCCCCTTTTCACTCATGTGGCTAAGCATATGATGCAACAATGTTGTATATGTTCCTATGGAAGCTAAAGAGATAGAATGGTCAATATTATGAGGACATAAATACAATGTACCTAGCCTATCTCCTTTTACTATCACCATTGATCCTTTAGCGATATTCCATCACGTTTCTTTAAATGTAGATAGACAGCCGCCATCTCCCAACTACCCTGTTGAGATCAGATTTCTTTTCATAGCAGGAATATGCCTAACATATTTCAGCATCCATTCAATTCCATTCTTAAATTTTATCCATACCTTACCCATTCCAACAATTTTACTTGGCTCATCATCAACTACTAAAACATGTCCAAAATCGCCTGGAACATAATCATGAAAATATTTCCTATGGGGTGTAGCATGACATGAAGCCCCTAAATCTACTACCCAATAATCACTAGTATTATCTAATGCAAGAATTAAAGCATCTTGTAACACATCACCTGCTACATTTGTTTCCTGGGTAGTTTCCTGCGGTCCATCTCCTTTCTTCTTTAGAGATCTGCAGTCTTTCTTCAGATGTCGTTTCTTTCTAGAGTTCCAACACTTTATTTTTCCCAGTCTGGACTTGGATCTTCCCATTTTAGACTTTCCATAATTACCTTGGCTCTTTCCTCTATCCTTTTGTCTTCCCCTGCTCTCCATGGTCAATGCATTACATGATGTCTCACCTGTGCTTTTTCTTCGGATTTGCTCGCTAAGAATAACACCAATAACATCATCAAATTTCAAGGTGTTTGAACCAAAGACAGAGTTACTTATAGCCATGAACAAGCTATTCCATCTTTCTAGTAATGAACACAAGATTAGAAGAGCCCTAACCTCATCATCGAAGTTCACACTTACAAAACTTAGTTGATTTGTAACTGTATTAAATTCATTTAAATGATTAGTAACAGATCCACCTTCAGACATATTCATATTAAATAAACGCTTCATTAGAAATACCTTGTTGGAGGCCGAGGGTTTTTCATACATCTTACCCAATGCGCTCAACAAACCCTCCATTGTCTTTTCTTTTGAGATATTGAAATCCACCGACAAAGCCAGGGACAACTGTATTGTTCCCAATTCCTTTCTGTCAAGAACCTCCCATTCTTCGTCCTTCATAGTCACTGGCTACTTTGCTCTTCCTCCCAATGGTAGGAATAGATCCTTCTAGTACATATAGTCCTCCATTTGCATCTTCTATAACTGGTAGTTTTGGCCATTAAATTTCTCGACCTTAAACTTTCCTTCTTCCGCCATTGCTCCCACTCGAACCAGAAACTCTAGTTTCCTACGTGCTTATCTGCCAAATAGACATTTGGCTTTGATACCAATTGTTAGAAAAACAGGATCGCAGAGCAATAACAAAATGCAAATATAATCACATATACACATTACAGGAGAGACACCAATATATCGTGGTTCACCCAATATGGGCTACGTCCACACTGAAATTGCCAGTGCTTATTATTTACCATCCAGCAAAGTGAAGAGATACAACCTGCAACACAACCGCTGCACTTCCTCTTCACACTCTCTCACAGTCTCTCTTTTCACAATCTTAGAGATCTTTATAATGAATAAAACCTAATACATTTCTTTCCCTAGTCGTATTACAATGTCTTTCTTTTATAGGGGAAATACAATGGGAAAATACCACGGGATACCCAAAACAATGGGCCCGAAATCTGTTGGCAAAACAACCCAAAAATTTCCTTCGGTGGATATGCCCCTGAACCCCCGTTCTCGGGGGCACTGACCTCAGATCCCCTGGGGAGTGTGTGAGGATCATAACCAAACTTGGGGTATGAACACGGCTAAATCATCATCTATGAGACTGGAATATCAGGCTCTACAACCAACAAGCTCTCCCATGCTACACTGCGAGTTTGTAAATTGAAAACAATGCTAGCTTACTGCTTAATGAGGATGTTTGCAGTGACAAGAATCTATGGCCTCCTTATGGAGTGCTTGTATAGCTTCTACGAGGGTTTACCCTCCAGTTTGTAAAGTTGCTTTGTTTACAGTTCAGCTCTATGTATTTTTGTTAGCTTGTAATGCATTTTAGTCTGGACTCTGTATCTTATGAGGTTAAAATTATCATTTATGAGTTTCAGGAGAATCGTGGTTCTACCCAACGATGTTCTCATGAACTCTATTCTTATGCCCTGGTTCATTGTTTTGTTGTGAACCGAAATGGTTCCAAAGCTCCGGTTACCACAAAGGTTTGCATTTATTCTTCCCAAGATGCTTCACATTTGTTCCTCACAAAAAGGTAAGGGTTTACCTTACCTTCCTCGGTTATTCTGTTGAAAGTTGAAATCATAAATGCTTTAGTTTCCAGGTTTATATATATATACACACATTGGTTTTAACAAAGCTATTAAACTTTTGTGTAGGTGAAACTCTGAATCCTAATATGCTGGAAGCAATGCTAAACAGAGCATGCAAAAAGATCGATGCTCTGTTCACAGCATTTCCAACTGTTCAAAAAATTCGAAGGGTGAGCTCCAAGTTCATTTAAGTCAAAGCTTTATTGTTTATATATATTTGAAGAGGTTTAACTTGTTTTTATTGCATGCATGTATGGTAAACAAAGGACTATGTCGTTACTTAGGAAGCACGACTACCATCCATAAATCTAGTAAGTAAACTTAATGGTTTCATTTAAGATTTTGTTGGCACGGGGTTAGACCGCATGAAGTGCGGAAGCCAACAACGATGAGAAGGACTATCTATGGAAGAAAGGACCATTCGCCGAGAACAAGGAGCCGACGAAAGTGCTGTTAAGTTTAAACCAAATAGACTAGCAAGATCACTGAAAGAAGCATAATCACAAGATAGACACAAATTTACCCTGGGAAACCCTCATTGGGTAGAAAACCCAGCAAAGCTTTCCTCAATAAGATGATCAACCCAAATACAAGATGTTCTCCCTCCTTCTTCACCTCCTTAGCAAATCTCCCAGACAAGTGTGCTACTTTTCTCAAGTGAGCAAGTGTGTGTAATGAGTTCACCTCCTCTATTTATACTAACTCCCGACCACCAAAAATACCTAATGGGGCCGACCTCTCCTGGAGAAGTCTAATAACCCCTAAAATATAACCTCAGGGATGACCCCCACATGGTGGTTCTAATAACCCTAGTTACCACAACTTCTCGGAGGAATAAACATCTCCGGATACATAATAGAATTACCTCGGAGGGATGGAACATCTCCGGAATAAATAATGTACAAATATAATATTCTTAGAAGTTACAATATTCAACACTCCCCCTTAATGAGAAGGATATTATAACAACATCTGTAGGAGCAAGGAGTTAATGGCTACATCATACATGATACATCTATAAATCATTGGAAGCTTTCTTCAATTCATCATCATCAGTAACTTGACTAGTTATTGGAACATCAACATCATTGTTAGCATCGTCATCACACGATCAATAGCATTGTCATCATACGATCATCAGCATCATCATCATACGATCATCAGCATCATCATCACACGATCAACAACATCGTCATCATACGATCAACAGCATCGTCGTCACACGATCAACAACATCGTCATCATATGATCATCAACATCATCGTCACACGATCAATAGCATCGTCATCATACGATCATCACTATCGTCATCAGCATCATCGTCACACGATCAACAACATCGTCATCATATGATCATCAGTATCATCATCATACGATCATTAGCATCGTCGTCACATGATCAACTGCATCATCATCAGACGATCAATCCTGTTCTCTTTAGGAACTATGTCCATGGATGATGCAATCCTGTCATGTACCTTTTGAACCGAAGTCCAGGGACGATCCAGTTCTATCATGTACCTTTTGAACCGAAGTCTAGGGACGATCCAGTCCTATCATGTACCTTTTGAACCGAAGTCCAGGGATGATCCAGTCCTATCATGTACCTTTTGAACCGAAGTCCAGGGACGATCCAGTCCTATCGTGTACCTTTTGAGCCGAAGTCCAGGGACGATCCAGTCCTATCATGTACCTTTTGAACCGAAGTCTAGGGACGATCCAGTCCTATCATGTACCTTTTGAACCAAAGTCCAGGGATGATCCAGTCCTATCGTGTACCTTTTGAACCGAAGTCCAGGGACGATGCAGTCCTATCAATTCTCAGAGACCTCATGTCTACAGCTCAATTAAAAAGACCAAAGTCCGAGGATGATCCAATCCTCAACCGTTCATTTAGGACCACGTCCAAGGATGACTTAATCTTCAACCATACATCTAGGACCACGTCCAAGGATGACTTAATCCTCAACCGTACATTTAGGACCACATCCAAGGATGAATTAATCCTCAACCGTACATTTAGGACCACGTCCAAGGATGACTTAATCCTCAACCGTACATTTAGGACCACATCCAAGGATGACTTAATCCTCAACCGTGCATTTAGGACCACGTCCAAGGATGACTTAATCCTGAACCATCCACCAAGGACTTCATTCTCGAAGACATATGTCTACGGCTCTCTTTAGGACTGAAGTCCAGGGATGATCCAATCCCCTCATATGTTTATCATGGGTACAAGTATCTTCATCCATACAAGTACAAATATACTCAATACATCAAGGCATCATGTATCCTCATCATCAAAACATGTATATCAAAACGTGTATCCTCATCATCAAAACATGTATCCTTATCAATAACATCTATCATCAAAAGCAAGTATACATCTATCATCAAAAGCATGTATACATCTATCATCAAAAGCATGTAGTCTCACTAATACATCTATCATCAAAAGAATGTATACATCTAGCATGTATTCTCACTAATACATCTATCATCAAAAGCATGTATACATCTAGCATGTATTCTCACTAATACATCTATCATCAAAAGTATGTATACATCTATCATCAAATGTAAAAAATATAAAAGTCCTAAATCTAAAATAATTCTAAGTAACTAAGTGCAGTAAATAGGTAACCTCATCATTGATGAGACCAACTTGTTATCAGATACTATGCTACTCCCCCTTTCGAGGAGAGTCCTTTTGAACTACACCAAGCTTGTCTCGGAAGTATTCAAACTTCACTCGAGACAGAGGTTTAGTCAAGATATCAGCAATCTGATCCTCAGTGCTTATATATTCGAGCTTGATAGCTCCTCTCTGCACCATATCTTGTATATAGAAGTATTGGATCTCAATGTGTTTTGACTTATCGTGGAACACAGGATTTTCAATCATCTTAATGCAGCTTTGATTATCACACATAATCACAGTGGGATCCATTTCTAATTCAAACACTCCAGATAATAGTTTCCGAAGCCATACTGCTTCACAGCTGGCAGAGCAGGCAGCTATATATTCTGCTTCAGCAATACTGAGGGCAACACTAGATTGTTTCCTGCTGAACCATGAAACCATAGCAGATCCAAGACCATAACATCCACCTGAAGTACTTTTTCTATCTGAGACACTACCTGCCCAGTCAAAATCTGAGTAACCATGTAACGTGAGTTCATGACCTCTGAGATAATATAGACCAAAATCTAATGTACCTTTTAGGTACCTCATTACATGCTTTGCAGCTATTAGGTGAACCTTTATAGGTTCTACTAAATACTGACTTAGGGTATTTACAACAAAGCATATATCAGGCCTAGTTTTTGTTAAATACATCAATGATCCAATGATTTGTCTATATAGAGTTATGTCCACTAATTCTGATGAATTATTGACCAATAACTTCAAGTTGGAGTCCATGGGAGTGGCCATGGCTTTACATTCCAACATATCAAATCTTTTGAGAATCTCCACAGTATACTTACCTTGATTTAGAAAGATCCCTTTTGGTTCTTGCCATACTTCTAAGCCTAAGAAGTAGTGCATTAATCCGAGATCTTTCATCTCGAATTATGAAGAAAGCTTCTTCTTGCTTTCAATAATTTGTTTCTCATTTCCAGTTAGAAATAGATAATCTACATATAACAACAAAATAACTGGTTCATCATCCATCACTTTGAGATAAAGATTGGGGTCTGTTGGCTGCTTTCTTGGGCAGACCCGAGTTTTAATGAAGCGCAGCAACAAAACCCCTTGGCGCACTGGCCCTCTCGGCAACGAGCTGCGCAGCAGCTCGAGGTCTCACCCGAAGTGGCTATGGGGGGGTTAAGGAATCAGGTTTCCTTAACCTGGGTGACGCGGAGATTGCTCTTCCTCTTCTGCTTCCTCAGATATCGGTCGGTCAGACTTTCCCGCAGGCCGCTCGGCGCAGCTGCGCGGATTCCTTCCTTAGCAGGCCTACTGCGCAGTATCTCCTCTCTAGCGCAGAAGGCAACTATTCCTTGCGTCGACGCGCTAAATACTTCCTCGCCCTTCACATCCAGCTCAGTAACGCAGTCTTCTCTCACAGCAGCGACCGCGCGTTACTACCTCTTCGGTACTTAACACTTATAGCTATCAAGGGACCTTTCCAACTCGCTTAAACAGTCACAAAGATAATACAGGAGTCTCGCATACACAAATAATGAACTCTAAATAGTTATCATTCACGCAAACATTATAACAAGAAGATATATGTGAAACTCATCTCCTCGAGGAAAACCACATCCACGGGAGTTTATCTTAACCAGAAAAACCATAGAGTTATACAATATGCTGCGCACACAGCTGCAGCCTTAGATCTTTACAGGAAACTCCACGCACACAGCTGGGAGCCCTTCTCTTCACTAGTCTCTTCTCTATAGAGATTACAAAGGCGCAGACGTCACACAGACTGTCTGGCAACTCAGGGATTAGCTCCTCGGCTATCCGATTCTACTCTAGTTCTACACACAGTAGAAACATACCAAAGGACAATCAACACATGATCTATCCTCAAGAGTGTCTAACTCTTACTTGCTAACTTTCTCTCTATCTCTAACTTCCAACTCACTCTAGCTAACATTTATCCATTACAATTATTCATATATATAGGTGGCCATGGCGGTGGCACCTTTACAAAACTGTGGGCCTTTCCCAACAGTGATTCCCAAAAACCCTAACCACGCACATGGCTAGGTGTACTGTAGGTGCCGCTTGTAGTCACGTCGCCGCTTCCTGCAGGCTCCATGAATTCCGGCACAGATTGTGGGTATGGGCGATCGTCCTTCGCCTTCAATGCTCTGGTCCGTTGCTCCTCCTTGATCCGAGCAACCATAACTTCTGTACTTAGCCTTTAAATGAGGGTAGCTGAGCCCTCTACTCCATCGCCTTATTTATTATGGTAGCTGAGCCACCTTCTTTCTTCGATGACGTGCGCGCGAGCTCCGCGATTTCCGGTCCATAATCTTTACTGAGCTTGTCCATCTGGCACCGTACTGCGCACCATCTCCTTCTTGCCCAAAACTTAGTGCTTGTTCCAAAATTAGCACTTTCCTTTCATACTTGTGTCTTTTCCCCAAAATTCGCAGCTTTACCGCAGCTACGACCTAGGCTCCAACAGGCCCCTAACACTCACTTGTGGCTCGCCCTCGAGCCACTCGCACTAGCGCGTGGTCGTTTGATTTGCGCATCTGCTTTTGCTTGAATCTCTGCGAATGTTTTCTGCCACTTCGCAATAGCGGAGTTCAATTCCTCAATACACTCATCAGCTGTTTGCACTGTTTTTGCGGTCGCTTCGTCTTTAGTGAGGGTATCAATGATCTCCTGAGATTCATCAATCTCTTTGATTTTTGTCTCAACCTGGGCAACGATTTCAGCATACTCATCCATGAATGGCTTAATGCTGTTGGTGAGCTTCTCATCTTCAGTTCTGAGCTTGTGCAGTTGCTGCTGCATTTTGCGCACTTCGCCCATTTTCTTCATTTTTGGTAAGCCTGTTAGGGCCTTAGCTTCTTCATTGAGAACAGTGAGAGATTGTTCTGCAGCTTGCACCTGTTCTGACAGTCCCACTTTAAAAGGGAGGTTCACAAGCTCTGTCCAAGCTTCCATAGCCTGGTTCATCAGGTTCTTGGCTTCCTGTACCCGATCTTTCATCTGTGTGGAAGCTCTGCTCAGTGCTTCAAATTGTACCTGCGCATCATCCGTAAGATGCGCAGCAACGCGAGCTTCTAGCTCAGCGATCTGGGTTCTATGGCCTTCTGCCATAGCAACTATTTCTTGCTCCAGGGTTTTCTCCCTTTCGCCAATAATTTGAACTTTTGCAACCAGAGGGAGGTCTGGTTGAATCTCGCAAGTCGGCAATAACTGGGCAATCTCATCCACTGCGTTTCTGATACCGATGTCTTGCGCCTCATAAAGTGCAAGCTTCTCAGAGGTATTCTGATGGATTGCGTTCAACTCTAACTCCTGCGATTGCAGTCTTTGATTTTCCTGGAATGTAGAGAGCTCTCTAGCTCTCAACTCAAGAGAAACTTTCTCATGCACTAGCTGTAGAGTCTCTATAGGAATTAGAGACAAATTAATTTCTACGGGCCCAACGGCGCTTACCTGTAGTGCAGCTAGCGGATCTGGAAGTGTCATGCTGGTAGGCAGAATATGCACGACAGTATGCCTTTCAATGAGTTCTTCAACTCGCTCGGCACTTGGAATTTCTTGTGGCGCCTGCGAAATAGATGCTGGCGCATGGGTCTGCGCAACTCTTCCTGCGAGACCTTTTATTTCCACAAACTGTAGGTCTAGAGCACTTCTGATGTGAGCGTGCGCATTGCGCAGCTCGCGAAATTGCTTGTGTAGGTACTGGTCGATCCCCGAGGGAATAGCCTCAGCGGGATGCGACACTTTTTGCTTCTTGGTGGCTGGTTCTATGGATCCTTCATCACTTCTCTGCTGACGAGCTTCCTTGCCCTTATCCTTCTCTTTCGTAGCGGCGGTTGGCAGCGCGGATGCGAGATCGGCAGCCTCCCTCCACTCATCCGACCAAGACTTGATGGTTTCTTCAACATCCTCGGTGGTCATTCTGTAAAGGCCTAGCGCCCATTCATCTGGAATGCCGCAAGGGCGGAGGTAAAGTTGATGTAAGTCGGCTGTAAAAACCAACTTCCCGTCATATAACGTGGCTGTCTCCTCGCTCAGCCTTGGCATTTCTTGAATAGTATCTTGGAGGAGATAGTAGTACTCACAAAAGACAGCGCGATTCATCTTGCGCTTCGCGGGATTAGGGGAATCCCAGAGGTTGATGTAGCGCATGCCGGCAGCCTCTCCTGCGCGGCGCGGAAGGAACTGAGTATTTGGGGGCTCCTTCCACCCAACGAGAGCGCATAAAATTAGAAGCCATGAAAAATGGAATGATTGGGATGCATTGTCCTGCACATTCAGGCAATCAGCCAAAAAAGAATTCAGCAGAAAGAGAGACCAGTTGTACTGCTCTCCCTCCGCAGCTGCGATGGCGAGCTCCACGACAGCTCCAGTAACTTCCTTCGGTCGGCACTTTGTGAGAAGTCTGCCTGCAAGCAGACTTCCTGTAAATCGGAGTGCCTCATCTTCTACTGCCGTGAGGTCATAAGCCCGACCTCCTCTTGTTAAGTTGTACTTCTGCACCACCTGTGCAGTCAATTTTCTGTCCTTGTCCTTTCCCGCAAGATGAATATTGGGATCCTTACCAGCCTTAGATAGACCAGTAATGTGGTGAATTAAATCAACATTTAGATCAATTGGCCTCCCGAGCCAAAGGTAACCTCCATGAACGCATGATAGCAGTGTTTTTAACGACTGCGTTCGCTTCATTGCTACGCCCAAAGTGCGGTAGCTTCAACAAATTCAAGAGTCCAGGGTGCTCAAGATTTGCTGCAAATCCCTTCGGGATGAACTCGTCAACCTTCCTGGTGGGATTATGCACTATATCCAGATATCGGTCTGGCTGGAACTGAGGGTATGTCTTATAGTCTCCGAGGTTGAAGTCAGAGAACTTGACCAGTGGAATGTTTCCCAACAGTTGCCCTTCTACCCGCACACTAGCCGGTAGTGGCGGTAGCGGAATAGGATACTTTGCATTCTTCGGGATCTGTACTTCTGGCGCATCATCTGGACGCGGCGGAATATAGTTTGCCATGGTCGCCAACGGCTCTGGAACAGGTTCTTCGGGCTGTGATGGCGACGCTCTTGTAGCCGGAGATTGTCTGGGATCCTGATAACCAGGATGTACATAAGTCGAAGCCGTGACTGGAGTAGTCATGCCGAAATCTAATCCTCGGCGCAGGAATTGGCGAACAACTTCTTCAGTTGACAGGTTCTCCGTCGTGAATCTATGTAGGGAACAAAAACTTTGGACAGCAAATGGCGGACCTTCGTAGGATATGGACGCTGAAAACAAGGGAAAATACTCTGCACAACTCGGCTCTGAAAACAATAACTTGGATTCGTAAACAAGATAGCAACTCGAGGAAAGTAACCCAAAAATTATAGAAGTGTGAGGTATTTATAGCCAGAGGTGAGTAAATGCGACCAAGTGGGGTAACGTAGCTATAGGCGGCTATAGATGAGTTGACAACACGCTATCCTCCTTGCCGTAGCGGTGCATTTAGTGTGATTGACGGGTTCTGACAGCCTTCCGGGAGAAGCTAATGCTTTCGGTTCCAGAGTTAAATGCAAATCTTTTGGAGATTAAGCCGAATCCGTCAGAACGGCTAGACTTAAATAGCGGACTTATCCTTCATTTATTCAGACGCGGCTACATAACTGCTGTAATTCAAATTTTCGGCGGGTCATTTCAACTTAGGAAACTGTGCCTTTAGGGGTCCACAACAAAACTTTTTCAAGCGGCAAATTATCAAAGGGAACTCCGCAAGAGCGATAGTTCAACGGTCCGGGGAGAAGCTTCACAAGAGCGCAACTATGTTCGCTCCAACCAAACTTTAGACATGCGCGGATGTTTCTAGGAACTGCGCAGGAAGCCGGAGACTGGGTGTCTCGCAACTTCCGTGTAGACTGAATGCGGTGCCTCTTTCAACTACACTGGGCATCTGCATCTCTTTTAGCAAAATATTAGGTCGACAGAGCGGAGTGGCCATCGCGATAAAGCTTGAGCCGACTCCCGTTGATCATTGTAGGTAGTAATTCTCCATCCAGCTTTGCAAGCTGAACTGCGCCTCCGTCTGTTATTTTTATCACCTGAAAAGGGCCTAACCAGTGTACACGAAACTTGCCTGGGAACTTGGTAAATTTACTGTCATAGAGGAGTACCAAGTCTCGTTCCTGAAAGACTTTATTCTTAATATGCCTGTCATGCCAAGCTTTCTGTCTTGCCTTCTGTACCTGTTGATGGAATCCGGCTAAGAGTCTGTCTTCTTCTAAGGCAAGCAGTTGCGAAAGTCTTTCATTCATAGTATCAGGATCTGCCATTTCTGTAATTTGCGCAATTCTAAGACTAGGAATAATGTATTCCATGGGCATAACTGCTTCTTGTCCATACACCAAGCTGAAAGGTGTGTGACCTGTTAGTTTCTTGCAAGTGGTTCTGTAAGCCCATAATACAGCTGTGACTCTAAGGTCCCAATCATCTCTTTGTTGATTACAGATCTTCGTCAGGGCATTCTCAAGAATTTTATTGAATGCTTCCACCGTACCATTAGCTTGAGGATGGTAGGGTGTACTCTTATGGTGATTAATTTGAAATTCTTCAGTAAGGGCCTCTATAGTCTCATTGAGGAAATGTGTACCCTGATCGCTCATGAGAATCACTGGACATCCAAATCTAGTGATAATATTCTCGAAAATGAACTGTGCGGCCGTAGCAGCGTCACAGTTCTTAACTGGCTTCGCCTCAGCCCATCTGGTGAGGTATTCAGTAGCTGTAATGATGTATCTTGCGCCAGTTCTTTTTCCTGGTGGGTTAATAGGTCCTACAAAGTCAATGGCCCATTTATCAAAAGCGCGCAGTGTGATCTGGGGTCTTAGCGGCATTTCATCTCTCCTTGAGGGTTTTCCTGTGCGCTGGCACACATCGCAACATTTACAGAATTCCTTAGTATCCTTGTGCAATGTCGGCCACCACAGACATGTGGCTAATATCTTTTGCGCAGTCGGCTTTCCTGCGAAATGGCCTCCTGCGGTACCTGAATGCGCTTCTGCGATGATAGAGTTCTTTTCATGTGGTAAGATACATCTGCGCAAAACTTCGTCAGGGCCCAACTTATACAGCTGGCCTGCTATCAAAGTGAAATCTGCGGCTCTAACAACAAGTTGCTTTTTCTGCTGGATTGTAAGCTCATCCGGTGCTTGCCCGGTAGTGAGAAACTCAAGAATATCAGAATAATACTCGTCTGCTGCTTGAATAGAAAACAACTGTGCGTCAGGCAGATTGTCCTCCAGACTCGTAGGTTCCTCTCCTGACTCTATCCTGGATAGATGGTCAGGCCCTGCATTCAATCTGCCTGGCTTTACAATAACCTCGAAATCATACTCTTGAAAGAGCAGTAGCCATCTGCAAATTCTTCCTCCTAACACTGGTTTATTGACCAAATATTTCAGAGCAGAATGGTCAGTATACATTTTAAAGTGAGCTCCTAACAGGTAGTGTCTGAATTTCTGTAGGGCATACACCATAGCTAATCCTTCCCTTTCTGTAGTGGTGTATTTCTTCTCAGCTGTAGATAGCTTTCTGCTGGAGTAAGCAATCAGGTGGTCAATACTTCCTTCTCCAGACTGTGTAAGCACAACCCCCAATGCTATAGAAGAAGCATCAACATGAACATGAAAAGGTTTTCTCCAATCCGGGAAAACTAGAATAGGCGCTGTGATCATCTTTTCTTTAAGTGTGTCCAAGCTTCGTTGGCATTCCTCTGTCCATTGGAACTTCGAATCCTTTTTCAGCAATCTCTCCATAGGTGCTGTGATCTTTGCATAACCCTTGATGAATTTTCTGTAGTAACCTGTATGTCCCAATGTAGTGCGCAATTGTTTAACTGAGTTGGGCGCAGGTAAATTAGCAATGATGGCAACCTTCGCAGGATCCATCAGGAGTCCTTGTCTGCATACAATATGTCCCAACAAAATACCAAAGGGCGCACAGAATATACATTTTTTCAAGTTAAGGGAAATCTGATGCTGTCTACATTTTTCTAACATCATGCGCAGATTTGCAATATGGTTCTTTAATAGGCCAAATACAGTCCAGTCATCAAAATAGACTTCTAGAAACTTGTGAATGAATTCTTTGAAAACAGCAACAACAACTCTAGAGAAGATAGCAGGTGCGTTTTTAAGACCAAAGGGCATTACCGTATACTGGAATGAGCCCCATTCAGTTGCAAAAGTAGTCTTGTGGCGGTCGTCCGGATGGATTCTGATCTGATGATATCCCGAGAAACCATCAGTGAAGGAGTAAGCCTCTTGTCCTCCAACATTATCAAGTACTTCATCTGTGAAAGGAGTGGGAAATGGATCGTGCGCTGATGCATCATTGAGTTTGCGCAAGTCGACACAGATTCTTATTTCACCTTTCGTTTTCTTTTCTTGGACCACCATAGGACTAATCCAATCGCTTTCCTCTACTGGCTCAATAATACCTGCTGCGAGCATCTTGTCAATTTCTTCTTTGACTTTTTCTTTATAACGCGGGTTCAACCTGTATGGGCGCTGCTTTACTGGCTTGGCGTCTGCTTTCAGAGGTATGCGCATCACTCCTAAGTCTCCTAGGATGCCTTTCATTTCTGTGAACTTGGTGGGAAAGATATCCTGGTAGTCACGTAATAATTCTGAAACATGTCCAACAGTTTCATCATCCCAATAATCTCCTATAGAAGCAAACTTTGGTTCAGCTTCTGTACCAATGTTAATCTTCTTGAGCTTGATGTGTTCTGTGATGGCAGGGATGTCAAGCTTAGGACCTTTAATATTGCGCGTCCCTTCTGATTCTGGGATGTTGATGTTGCGAGGATCGTCCTCCTCCTCTTCAGCGGTAAAGTTATAGCATTCCAGGGCATGTTCTATCTGGACAGCCCAATCTGGTTGGGAATATTCTGATAAAGGGCATTCTTCAAATATCTTCTTTTTAATACACTTCAGAGCCTCATCAATACTTGGATGCTCTGATTCAAAGCTGAAGGTAAGTTGAAAACTTTCTATCATAAGAGGCCACGTGAAAGTGCCTTTTCGCAATTCTGTTTCAGTATACCAGTTCCTTGGAACTGTATCCAATGTGTGGATGAATAGGTGAACCCATTCATCTGGCGGAATATCTGACCATTGCTGAATGCATGCTTCAATGTGTGACCTGGGGTCACTCTGTCCCTCATATTTGCGCGACACTTCTGTTGTAGTGTCCTGGAATCTGCGTAGTATCAATCTGCGACAGTCTTGCCATGTGTGAATATTCTCCTTATGCGCAGCCCACCATCTTGCGGGTGTAGCGCGCAATGCTATATCTAGTGCCTGTATGCGCTGCGGTTCTGGAAGCTTTTGTTCATATTCCTGTATGAATTTAGTTACTTCGGTTAGACCATCAAAAATTGGAGTGTCAGTTAATTCTGTGCCAATCCATCGAATGGATTTAGTCATCATTGCGCAACGTCTTGCAGAAACCTCATGTAAACGATTCTGCCAGTTTTCCAATCCTGTATCTGAGTCTGATGTGCACGAGCTATCGCATCGCCAGCTGATGTGGCCGTCTGCTGTGGGGTTGACATAGTCACTGTGATTAGTAGTCATTTGGTACAAACTTTCCATGTGGCGCGCTTCCTCTTCTGCGCGAATGGGTTCTATATACCTTGGTCCTTGAATAGGATCAAGTGGTGCGATGACCCTAATCTGGTCATCCTCAAAGGTCATCTGTCTTTTCTTCAAATTAATGACAGCCAAATTGTCAAATGCCCAGTCTATTCCCAAAAGTGCTGGGTATGGTCTACTATCGTCCATGATTTTGATTACTTCAAAATCTGCAGAGCTTCTAACTCCTTCAATATCAATAGGTACATTGGGTAATCTGCCCAATGGAGAGACTCGTTGCTGATTTGCGAGTCTTAGCTGGATAGGGGATCTCGTAAGCTGAGGGCTTCCCATCTGTTCCCATGTCTGCATAGTGAGAACATTGGCTTCGGAGCCCAAATCTAACATGACTTCATCCATTTCAAATGCTCCAATCTGCGCTGTAAGCCTCATCTCTTTTCCAGTTCTAATGTGACTCCTAATCTGGTGAACAGCACACTGCGGTGTGTTCATCGAAGCAGACTGTTGGCACTGATCCAACAGGTGTTGGAGTTCTAGAGTTTCCTTTTCATTGCGCAACAATTTTAAACATTGTCGCAGGAACGCATGAACACTGCCTAGTGCATGCTCGTCGTCAGGCCTTCCAGCTGTAGTGGCCTGTTCTTGTACCAGGTTGTCTTGTCTTAGGACTTGCGATCTAATATTGTTCTGCGGAATTGCGGCAGAACTTGAAGTTCTCGGATCTGAGAAATACTCTTGAGCTTGCTTGAATGCTTCTTTTTGCTTCTGCAGGTTAAGTGGGGCTGGTTTAATATTAGCGCGGCGCACCCATTGCGTCGCTTGCTTTCCCGTTCCCATCTCTTGCGCACTAGTGGTTGCTCCACTGCGTGTCACTATATTAACTGTAGGGTCTGGTTCTCTTTTTTCTGCTGCAATCAACTGAATATTTTGATTGACCTGTGGGGTCTTTGGTTGCATCTTAGCCTGTAACTGAGGGCATTCTTCAATGATATGGTCAGAAGATTTACAATACCTGCAGAGGGTTGTAGGATTTTGGCAATCCCTGGCAAAATGACCTTGTGTTCCGCAATTATAACAAGTGATCTGTCCTCTTCCTCGACCGAAAATTTGTTGTGCGTCCGCGTCCCCTGTAATTTCCTGCTCGGGCGTCCCGAGTTTGGTCATAAGGTGGACCTGCTGTGGGTCCTGGTGTCTCTGCTTGTACCCTATAAACATCATGCTTCCTTTCTATCATAAGATCATATGCTCTACAATTGTTCTCATCATGACCTACTGATTTACAGAAATTACAATATAGATTCTTTGGAGTTTGTACATATTTCTGAAGTAAGTGGCATTCTTGTGGTCTATGACCTCTAGTTCTACAGATTTCACACCAAGGCCCTTGTGCTTGTGGTAAAGGGTTAGGTGCTCCAGTTGCAATATAGTCTATAAAAACGGGACAATGGTCCTTTGAATGACCTTGAGCTTTACATTTTGTACACCAAATTTCTTCCTTAATCTCCTTGCCTTTCTTAATATCATGCACTTGCAAGGTTAAGTTTGCTAATTGGTTCTGTAAATGCGCAACATCGTTGCTTGTTCCTGCAATAGGCGAAGCTTCTAGTTTCATAGCCATCTCTAGAGCTTGTTCCTGAGTATTGAGATTCTGTTGCATAAGAGGAAATCTAATGTGTGGAAGCAGCGCAGCAATGAACCATTCTTTATGCTGCTGTGGTGCAAACTCGAAGCTTACTTGATCTATCAAGGCTTTGAACTTCTGGTCAAAGTCCCATACTGATTCTGTAGGTAACTGATTGATGTCTTTGAGCTCTGTTATACACTGTGATTCTGATTTAGGTTTCTTAAATTCTCTAATCATAGCATTTCTTACCTCAGCAAGCGTTCTATTCTGTGCTGCTGAATATTTCATGAACCAAGTCAAGGCTCTTTCTCTTAGTGTGGTTGCTAACTGAACCAGTTTAACAGCATCATCATTAATTTGCTTAATTGTCCAAATAGCTTCACATAAGAACCAGTGCTGCTCAGGGTCTTCTATCCCTGTTCCTCTAAAAGTTGGTAGCTTCATGTCATCACCCATCCTTCTTGTGTTAGGTTGAGGTGAGGCTGCTGTAGCAGTGCTTCTGGGCTGGTTAAATAAAGGTGGTACAGAGGTACTGGAAGTACCGTGTGGGCTACTAGAAGGTGTTACTGCGGGGTTATACTGAGCTTTGTCTGGCTTTTGCGGTGTAAAAGGGTAATAAGGGATATGAGTACTCTCTTGTCTTTCTATATGGCTTGGTCCAGGGACTTGACTATTGTCTGGGCTAGACTCAGAAGAATGTTGGTCAAGGCCTACTTTATACCGTTTTCCACTACGAGTGCAACCAATAAGTTCAGGATCGCTATCAGAATCTACGGACATTACTTGTCTATGCTATTCATCAGAAGTAATACATAGCTTTCCTTTTTCATACAGAAGCATTTTAATCCATAAGTTCAAAGAATTTAAGAACTTACCTCTGTGTACTTGGAAGAAATTCCTCTCAGCTTCACTGAAACTCTTTCTTGTATCTACTGCAAACTCGGTGATGAAACCTTTCAATAGACTATTCAACCAAAAGTCTACTGCGCAGGACACAGGATTGTCTATCCGCTTCACAATACTGACTAGCTCAGGCGTCCAAGCGACGGGTCGATCAATATGCACAGTAGGTCTAGAATCTGCTAACTTGGCTATCCAAGCGTGTAACTCCAGTGCAAAGGTAACAAAGAAAATTTCGTGAAGGTCAGTGTAAATATACTTCTGTAACCAGTCTTCTGTTTGGAGCGTAGAACTTCTATTTTCTTGTTCAGCGAACTCTTTAGCCTTTAAATCAAACCAGTCTCCAATTTCTTTAGCTGTAGGATTCCAGTAACACATTTGTCAACTGAGCAAGTCTCAGTGTAACAGAACCTTTTGCTGGCTTCAGCAACAATCTCAGATGTCTTGGAAATAATAAGTCTCACAACAGTAAGTCGCAAGACAACGGCATCATTTGTTGGTTCAACAACAGGGTTCAAAGCAACGGAACCATTTGTTGGCTGAACAACCTTCTTCGTCGCAAAAATAGCAAGTTTTAGTCATGCGGCAACGGAACCATTTGTTCTCCTTGATCTCGCGCGTCGGCTAAATAACAAGTCTCACAGTAACAAGGTCACTAGGCAACGGAACCATTTGTTGGCTCCTATCTCGCGCGTCTAGTAATAAGTCACAAGGCAACGGAACCATTTGTTGGCTCCTATCTCGCGCGTCTAGTAATAAGTCACAAGGCAACGGAACCATTTGTTGGCTCCTATCTCGCGCGTCTAGTAATAAGTCACAAGGCAACGGAACCATTTGTTGGCTGCTTTCTTGGGCAGACCCGGGTTTTAATGAAGCGCAGCAACAAAACCCCTTGGCGCACTGGCCCTCTCGGCAACGAGCTGCGCAGCAGCTCGAGGTCTCACCCGAAGTGGCTATGGGGGGGTTAAGGAATCAGGTTTCCTTAACCTGGGTGACGCGGAGATTGCTCTTCCTCTTCTGCTTCCTCAGATATCGGTCGGTCAGACTTTCCCGCAGGCCGCTCGGCGCAGCTGCGCGGATTCCTTCCTTAGCAGGCCTACTGCGCAGTATCTCCTCTCTAGCGCAGAAGGCAACTATTCCTTGCGTCGACGTGCTAAATACTTCCTCGCCCTTCACATCCAGCGCAGTAACGCAGTCTTCTCTCGCAGCAGCGACCGCGCGTTACTACCTCTTCGGTACTTAACACTTATAGCTATCAAGGGACCTTTCCAACTCGCTTAAACAGTCACAAAGATAATACAGGAGTCTCGCATACACAAATAATGAACTCTAAATAGTTATCATTCACGCAAACATTATAACAAGAAGATATATGTGAAACTCATCTCCTCGAGGAAAACCACGTCCACGGGAGTTTATCTTAACCAGAAAAACCATAGAGTTATACAATATGCTGCGCACACAGCTGCAGCCTTAGATCTTTACAGGAAACTCCACGCACACAGCTGGGAGCCCTTCTCTTCACTAGTCTCTTCTCTATAGAGATTACAAAGGCGCAGACGTCACACAGACTGTCTGGCAACTCAGGGATTAGCTCCTCGGCTATCCGATTCTACTCTAGTTCTACACACAGTAGAAACATACCAAAGGACAATCAACACATGATCTATCCTCAAGAGTGTCTAACTCTTACTTGCTAACTTTCTCTCTATCTCTAACTTCCAACTCACTCTAGCTAACATTTATCCATTACAATTATTCATATATATAGGTGGCCATGGCGGTCGCACCTTTACAAAACTGTGGGCCTTTCCCAATAGTGATTCCCAAAAACCCTAACCACGCACATGGCTAGGTGTACTGCAGGCGCCGCTTGTAGTCACGTCGTCGCTTCCTGCAGGCTCCATGAATTCCGGCGCAGATTGTGGGTATGGGCGATCGTCCTTCGCCTTCAATGCTCTGGTCCGTTGCTCCTCCTTGATCCGAGCAACCATAACTTCTGTACTTAGCCTTTAAATGAGGGTAGCTGAGCCCTCTACTCCATCGCCTTATTTATTATGGTAGCTGAGCCACCTTCTTTCTTCGATGACGTGCGCGCGAGCTCCGCGATTTCCGGTCCATAATCTTTACTGAGCTTGTCCATCTGGCACTGTACTGCGCACCATCTCCTTCTTGCCCAAAACTTAGTGCTTGTTCCAAAATTAGCACTTTCCTTTCATACTTGTGTCTTTTCCCCAAAATTCGCAGCTTTACCGCAGCTACGACCTAGGCTCCAACAGGGTCAGCTTTACTTTTGGTAAAGCCCATGCTTGTTAAGAAGTTGTCAATCCTTCTGTACCAAGCCCTGGGAGCTTGCTTTAATCCATATAATGCCTTTTTCAGTTTGCATACATGGGTCCTTCCGTCCTTGACCTCCAATCCTTGTGGTTGTTCTATGTATACTTATTCTTCAATTACACCATTCAGGAAAGCTATCTTAACATCCATTTGGTGCAATTTCCACTTCATCATGGATGCAAGTGCCATGATAGTTCTAATTGAAGTATACCTAGCAACTGGTGCAAATGTTTCTTCATGGTCAATTCCCTCTTTCTGAGAGAATCCTCTGGCTACAAATCTTGCCTTGTATTTTTCAATGCTACCATCTGCAACATGTTTTATCTTGAAAATCCATTTGGAAGAAACTACACTTTTATCTTTTGGTTTGGGGAGTATATCCCAAACATCATTCTTCATTATTGACTGATACTCTTCTGTCATTGCTTCTACCCATTCTTTCTTCTGAGCTGCCTCTTCATAGCTGGTAGGTAGTTGATCCACAAGATCACACATCAAGGCCATATAGTTGGATGCTAGCTTTGGTTTCTTTCTTTCTCTAGTGGAGCCTTCAGGAGCTCCATATCTTTCAGCCCCTTGAATAATATCTCTAGCCCATGCTAGCCTTCTTTTCTTAGATAAGTCTGAAATAGGAGGCTCTTGTGGTTCCAAAAAGTCATGATCCTTTGGTGAATCATCTTCAGGAATGGGCACAACCTCTGTGATTCTGGGAGATGTATCTTCTTCATAGATTTCTTCAAGTTGGCACTTTCTAGATTTCTTAAGAGCTGCTTCTTCATCAAATGTTACATCTCTACTTATTTCTATGTGATGAAAACCTGGAATATAAATTCTGAAGGCTTTGGATGATTCACAATACCCAAAAAATATTCCCTTCTTACTAGAAGGGTCTAACTTGGTTCTCTTTCCTTTTGGAATGTGGATGTACACAGGACACCCAAATATTTTAAGATGACTTACCTCAGGCTTCTTTCCTATAAACACTTCTTCTGGAGTTTTGAAGTCAAGAGCACTATGAGATAATCTATTTTGCACATATACTGCTGTCTTGGCTGCTTCAACCCATAGATACATGGGAGGATCTTGGTCATGTATCATAGTCTTCACAGCTTCCATGATTGTTCTATTTTTCCTTTCAACCACCCCATTTTGTTGGGGATTATAGGGAGTATTTAGTTCCCTTTTTATTCCAGCTTCTTTACAAAAGTCTTCAAAGTCTTTTGAGGTAAATTCCCCGCCATTATCTATTCTGAGAATCTTGATTTTCTTTTCTGAGAGATTTTCTATTAGAGCCTTGAACTCTTTGAATTTTCCAAAGACTTCATTCTTACCTTTTAGGAAGTATATCCAAGTTTTCCTTGAATAGTCATCAATGAATGAAAGATAGTATTCAAACCCACTTAGAGAAGTAGTGGGAATTGCTCCACATACATCTGAGTGTATTAGCTCCAAAATGTTCTTAGTCTTTGTTTCACTCTTTGGAAAGGGGTTCTTGACATTTTTCCCTTTCTTACATCCTTTGCATGAGCCATCATGATCAGCTTTCAAATCTGGTAATCCTATGACTACCTTGCTTACATAGGGTAAGGCTTTATAGTTGATGTGAGCTAATCTTCTATGCCATAGCTCACTGGGGCTAGAGATCTCATGAGCAAGGGCAGCTTCTGGATGACCCTTGAGCTTATAGAGACCTCCTTCTTCTTCACCAATTATAACTGCATCTTTAATTGTCTTTCCTTTGGACCACATGAGTACTTGTCCATCTATGAAAGCCACTCTAAAACCTTTCTTATCTAGTGCTGAGATAGAGAGTAGGTTTTTCTTTAAACCTGGTACATATAAGATGTCTTTCATCTTCAAGGGTGTTCCAGAATCTAGCTTGTAGCTAGCTTCACCAATTCCTTTGATGGGATATTGGTAGTCATCTCCTAGAGATACCTTTTGTGAAGAAGACTTTTCTTCAAGATTTGAGAAAGTCTTTCTTTGACCTGTCATGTGCTTCGAAGCACACTGTCAATAAGCCATGTATCTTCTCCAGGAGATACAGATCCAGAGAGTGTAGAGAATAGAAAATATTCTTCTGGATCTTCTTTCTTCACTTTATATCTTTTCTTCCTAGGTCTTACCTCTACCTCTTCTTCTTCTTCTTCTTCTTCTTCTTCTTCTTCCTCTTCACTGTCATTTTCTGCCATATGTGCATGGTGTCTTTTGTGGACAAACTTCTTCTTTTGTGAAGGACAAAATCTGGAGATGTGTCCTAATTTATGACAATTGTAGCATTCAACTGTGGATATATCTCTCACTGGATTGGGTCCTTTTCTCTTTTTAGGTCTAGAGAAGTGTTGAGATCCTTTGTGGTCAACTTTCTTGAGATGACTCATTCTTCTTCTTTTGGTATGGGTGGCCAAAGCTTGGTCATCCTCTTTGAGAAGAGCTTCTCTGTTGGCTACTCTAGCTTCCTCTTGAACATAATCCTCCCATACTATATCAAAATTCATGCTCTCTTTTCTGGCACACATGGTTTGTATGAATGATTCCCAAGGTCTAGTGAGACCATTGAGAGCAGTCATCACAAGTTCATCCTCATCAAGAGTATCACCTATTGCATCTAGTTGCTCCTTTATTTGTGAGATCCTTGAGAAGTAGTCTTGAATGGATTCTCCTTTGTGCATCTTGGTACTCTTCAATTGTGTCCTTAGATTCATCTTCCTATTTATGTTCTTTCCTTCATACATTCTTCCTAGGGCATCATACATCTCCTTTGGAGTCTTCTTGGAGGCCACTTGGGGAATCAAGTGGTCTTTAATAGAATCAGCTATGATTCTCTTTGCCCTTATCAAATCCTTCCTGTACTTTTCTTTGGCTTCATCTCCTTCTGGTTCTGCATCTTCATCCTTGATATAATGAGCAAGATCATTCTCTTCAAGAATGAGACCAATTCTATATTTCCATGCCCGGAAATTTTCTAAACCTTCTAGCTTGTCTTCAAGCTTAGTGTTTGGAGCCATCTTCTCTTGGGGGAGTCCAAGAGACAGAGTAGTACTTACCTGAACAGTTACCTTTTACTTTTCCGGATCCTGAAACAAAATTTTATCGCACTTTTGGTAGAATTAGGGTTTGACTTTCCCGAAGTTCTACCCAACCAAAAAGTTTGATCTAGAGCTCAAAAGATTTGTCTTGAGAAGGGCTATCCATCCATGTAATCGGATTTCAACAATACCAACTTTCTGCTGAAACCAATTTCTGGTTTATCACACTTTTGGTAGAATTAGGGTTTGAGTTTCCCGGAGTTCTACCTAACCAAAAAGTTCGATCTAAGGCTCAAAAGATTTGTCTTGAGAAGGGATATCCAGCCATGTAATCAGATTTCAATAATACCAACGTTTTGCTGAAACCCTAAACTTCATCGGAGAGAGAGAGAGATTCTTACCTTGTGAAAGATGTCCTATTTAGTCTAGCTCTGATACCATGTTAAGTTTAAACCAAATAGACTAGCAAGATCACTGAAAGAAGCATAATCACAAGATAGACACAAATTTACCTTGGGAAACCCTCATGGGGTAGAAAACCCAGCAAAGCTTTCCTCAATAAGATGATCAACCCAAATACAAGATGTGCTCCCTCCTTCTTCACCTCCTTAGCAAATCTCCCAGACAAGTGTGCTACTTTTCTCAAGTGAGCAAGTGTGTCTAATGAGGAGTTCACCTCCTCTATTTATACTAACTCCCGACCACCAAAAATACCTAATGGGGCCGACCTCTCCTAGAGAAGTCTAATAACCCCTAACATATAACCTCAGGGCCGACCCCCACATGGTGGGTCTAATAACCCTAGTTACCACAACTTCTCGGAGGAATAAACATCTCCGGATACATAATAGAATCACCTCGGAGGGATGGAACATCTCCGGAATAAATAATGTACAAATATAATATTCTTAGAAGTTACAATATTCAACAAGTGCAAGATTAGTTTAGTTAGATAGAATGGGTCATTTGGACTGTTTTGTAACCACCTTAGTTGGCTATAAATAGGACTATGATTGTAAGCCTACGGAAATCCTATACTATCTTAGAGTCAAATCACAAGACAAGCGGATGAATTGTGTAATGCTTTGCCTTGTTTTCAGGAATTTTTGTATGGATCTGCGATAAGTGGTTTGGAACTGTCCCTGCGAGGGTTGTACCGCAGATTTTTGATGATTTAATGCATGAAGATGTTCGGCTATGTTTATTTGTTACGTTTCTGTTCATATTGAATGATGAATGTGATTGGTAGTTGTGTTATGTTTAAAGATCCGTGGTTTAGTAATTGTTGTTGATGTGATTGATAGTCTTATCATGTTTATGCGAATTTGTTGATGATACTTTGAATAGGCAAATGATGAATAAATGTATGAACTATTGAGCATGATGTGAAAATACAATATATGGTTTCTATAGCGACAGAGTGAGAATTGATGCATGTCCTCCCCCCAATGCAGAAACTCGGTTCTTGTATCCCCCTTAATCATCTCGGGTGAGACTTCACTCCCTCTGCGAGTGTTACTGGAAAGGGTAAAAACTTTCTAGGCCAATGTTTAAGAGTGTTTGGTTGGTGTTTGTTGACAACAGTGTGAAGTGAACCCCTACCTACAGAATTGTGTCAACAAATGGTTCCGTTGCTGGGACTTGAATAAGGAATAAGAGGACATGCTATGGCACCTGACGAAACAAGAGATTCATGATTGGTTTGACAAGAAGACAGAAGAATTCATGGAAGGAGAAAATCAAAACCCTGGGAAGACAACAAGTAGCTAGTTGCAAAAGCATATCTATTTGGATATCCACGAGGTGTTTCTATGCGAATTCCCAGTATTGTTGCATGAGTGGTTGCTTAGCTGAAATTTTAGAAGAACCATTTCCAAGGAGGTAAATCTAACCACTAGACTTCGGAAAGGATTCAACAGTTAAAATGGGTCGACAATAGGGTATACAAGGTTATCAAATTCTGGGTAGATAGTATCCTAGAGGGATACATCAGTGATTTTTCCATTGATACAACCAAATCATACAGCGACGCAAAAAGGAAAGTTTTCAAAGGACTGAGAGGGAGATTCCTACTATCGTTGAAGTTGTGGATTAAGATGTTAGTCTGCGAAAAGAGCATACCGAGGATGAATTCCGACAACTAGAATATCAGTGTGTGGAGGTTGTAGTTACCACATGAATGCAGGTTCGATAGAAAGATGCGGGGTAGATGGACATGAGCGATGACGAATTTTTAAGGGTGGTTGAGGAATATTGTGGTACCTTGAGAAGTGGGGCGATATTCCGGCGACCAAAGAAGAAGAGGACAATTGAGAAAGAGTCTCAAGAGGGGACCGGAACAGAATACTGCGAAACAGGACCACAAGGGACGAATTGACTTTATTATGACTAAGATGAAGGTTAACAGGCTACCCCAGAAGCCGAAGAGGGATGGATTGTAAGATACAACGTACCTTAAACTCCGCGCACTACCCAGAACTTTGCAAGAAGAAATACAAGTAAATCGCAGAGTTGTCCTATGTGTAGCAGTAGGAGTAGCACATCAGTAAATAATAATAGTAGGAGCGCAATAATGGTAAGTGACGATGCAAAAATGCCTACTTTCCATGGTAACAGGACCGAGGTTCCCGGACAGTAATGGTTCTTGTGTGAAGTGGTATGGACTGTGAAGTAGGTCCAAGATGAAATATCAAAAAGGGACAGCTAGCAACGCCCTTCAGGGGCCATGCGCTAGACTAGTTTATGAAATTCACGAAGGTACCAACAGGAATTCCAGACAAAACACTGGCACATATCAAGGTGGGAATAATTGATGATTTTAGAAAACCAAAATCAGAGTCATAGTACATCACAAAGCTCAAGTAAATCAAGTAGTATCTGAACGAGCCGATATGGGAATTTGACCAGTGGTATAAAACATTAATGCAAAAGGTGAGTTTATCATAGGGTTGGTGCCACACATTCATGGGCCATTGATGCAACAAAAGGTAGGGACTCAAGTTGAAGCACTAGAAATTGCGATAAAGATGGAAGCTTCACCAATTAGCGAAACAGGCATAGGCATGGATAAGATACAAGCATAGTTAGAAAATTTGACACTTTAGCTACAAGATATGAAGAAGGGAAAAGAATCCTGCAAAGATGTATGTTGCAGTAGATGCAAAACAGAAGGACATCACAAGGATCAATGCCCAAAATTTTGAGAGTATTTGCAGTCAGGTGCACTGAATACCCTCAGTCATGGGGGAATGCCTTGGTGTTGCATCTTCCATACAAGAGAACATCAAACAAAAGAGTGTGTGTACCTACAGAAGATGGTGTCAAAGCCAGTGAATTTGTATTAAAATTATGTCGATCGGTTGGCCATGACGAGAAAGAGTGCAAGGCTTAGGACCTACTCCAAGAACGGACTGCAGATACATTTTTCATGAAGGTAAAAGAGAAACCGTCAGTACAGCAACAATCACAATATAATCAACAACAACCTCACTATAACCCGCAACTGTAGTATGATCAAGCACAATATGGTCACTTGCAGTATGGTCAACCATAATATCAACCACCGCAGTATGGTCAACCAAAATATCAACAACCCCAATATGGCCAACCGCAGTACCCTTCATTCGAGCCACTATGAGGACGTTTAAGAGGGGGGTTCGGTGGAGGTTGAGGTGCCGGTGCTAGCTGAGGAGGAGTTGCTGGACGAGGTCGAGGACTAATCATATGTCACAATTATGGTCAGTAGGGGAATTACCAGAGGTATTTCCTAAATCTAACGCCACAATGCACTTACTGCAGTGCTATGGACCATGGTGTCGAAGAATCTCCTTAGCTCATGGTGAAGTGGCAAACTAAGAACCTACCCACACCTCCACCAAATCAGAATCAGAACCAGAATACGCCACCAGTGGTACATAAGATATCGACAGAGGTTAGAAGTCAAACTGTGACTGTGGGAGTAGTGACCCGAGGAGGAGCTGTGATAGGAGCTGACAGGTCACAGGCTAGCATCCGACCAATAGGAAGAAAGAAGGTCACATTTGATGTGGAAGTAGAGAGGGATATTTTCTTGAAAGAACAGGAGGAAACGAAATAGATGAGGCAACCACCTCTTCACCAGAAAGAAGTTACGTATGACATGCCACCGACATTCAACACAATGAATTCACAAAGAAAGGTTAACACCTTAAGAGACTTCTTGGAAAGCTTCTTGGAGTTGGAAAAATACCAGGATGCATTGGCATAAATATCTATCTTGTTGCAGCGAAGGGAGGGTGCATGACAGGAGCACACGGTCAATTGAATACACAAGAGGAAGACAAGAAGAGAAATGAGGATGTTTGCTCAAATCAGAGCATTTGATGTCAATTCCATCATCTTAGACTTGGGGTTAGATGTAAACATCTTAACAAAATAGACTTGGGAAATGATGGGGAAACCACAGTTTTCCTGGTCCTAGGTACAACTGCGACTAGCGAATCAAAGTAAGGTCACTCTGATTGGTTGATTATGCCAGGTCCCAGTTGAAATAGAAGGACTCAAAACATACGCAGATTTTGACATGATAGAGATTTTCGACAACATAAGCCCGTATCCAGTGTTGTTAGGGATAGATTATGCCGACAAGGGATGAATTCACTAAGGGATGGGATAGTATCTATAACATATCAGAAGATTACATCAATCCTACTGCAACTGGTGAGTTAGGATGGTGTAGCATCAGTTTGGCATCATCAGATTCAGATGAGGCACTCAAAAATTGGTAGAATTGGCTACATGAAGTATCGTTCAGAAGATGTGCATGGATCACCCAGTCGCTATGATGGGTAGCTATAGAAGAGTGTGCACTACCAATGTATGAGGGGTTTCCCAACTTGACTACATTTCTCATCGAGTTTGAAGAAAAAGTGGCAGAAACACAACAACTATTGGCCTTGGAGGAATCCCTCAAGGATACACTAGTGCGATGGTGTGTGGCGCATAAGTCAACCATAACAAAATGGCCATTATGTCGACACCTAATGGAGGTTACGTTTGGAGACAATCCAGGATACTACAGAAGGAAGTACAATGGTAGAGGAGATCCACGGGAGCATTTGAATGAATGTCAAAGAAAATGGGGACCACGGGTGAAATAGGAATGGGTCCATGCATTCATTCACACACTGGATGAAGTACCGCGAAGTTGGTATATTGCAACAGAACTGCGATGTGGAACAACCTCATGGGAACAAAACTCTTTGGCTTTAGCCAAACGTTCAGTTTCTCCGACTAAAACCCCTTCATCCACAATGCATTACAAGAGATCCGTGAGAAAGTATTCGAAGTAGTTCTGACAGATAAACCTATGGGACTTCAGTGGACTGCGACATCGAAAATGTTGATGGAATTCTACAACATAATAGGAGAACCAGATGATGAGGATGACCCAAGGGCTACATATATACCCGATTTAGAAGGAAGTCGCAGTGTCGAGGCACCAGATATGCCTTCCGACAAGTTTCAACAACCACTGCGAACCAAGAAAGTGAACATTGGGTCAGAGGAGAATCCCATGTTCACGAGCATCAAGGATTATTGGGATGACTCAACCATTGCCAAGATGACTGACCTATTACATGAGTTTCAAGACTTGTTTCCGACGAAATTCTCGGAGATGAAAGGGATTTATGGGGACTTAGGTGAGATGAAAATCCCACTGAAACCTGATGCGAAGCCAATAAAGCAGTGACCCTAGAGGTTGAATCCTAGGTATAAGGAGTGGGTAAAAGATGAACTTGAGAGAATGTTGGATGCAGGAATTATAGAACCAGTGGAGGAATCAGAGTGGATCAGCCCAATGGTGGTCCAAGATAAGAAAACTAGTGAAGTTAGGATCTGTATCGATTTAAGAAAGTAGCCACCGTATCAATTGGACCTAAGATCCCAGGAGTGTGACAAATATGAACGAAAGTGACTCCAGTGAATGTCTAGTACTGTAGACAAAACTAGTCCTTAAAAAAAAAAAAAGTTCAGCATCTGTGAGAAGCGAATCGCAGAGTGGTAGGATTCGGTGCAAAAGAGTCAAATCCGGTCATAAATGCAGCAGTTAAGCCACGATGGACAATGAAAAAATGAAAAAATGACAATTAATACTCGACACATGTGGCAGATTTGGTGAATCAACACTGGATTCGGTAATCATTGTAAAAAATCGGTAGGGTGTTGCAATTCAACACTATAAATGTAGGGCAAAGGAATAGTTTGATACACTTTGTGTTCAGCAAGAACTTGCAAATTTGTGCATGGAAGTTTACGTTTCGATCACAAGCACAGAACAACCATAGCCAATGTGAGTTCTGCAAGAGCGACCATAAATCATGTCCGGGATACCATTCAGAAAGAACCGGAGCGCCAATTGACGTGCAAACACCATCCGAGAGTTGAAGCGAGGGACCAGGAATTCAACTTGCTTGGAAGATGAAGAAGCAGGTGCTTCGGGAACTTCTCATAAGGAAACAACCGCACAAAGAGGGTACCCTGGCTCCACGATATTAGGGTATGTACCGCCCAACAAGGAAGGGATGCTTGTAATTTGAGTAGGCAAGAATGAATGATATCTAGTTAAGATGTCGCTGACACCAAAGGGAGTTCCATAGGCAGGGAATATCGCGACGAACGTACAGAAGCTTCAATATAGCAACCATGACCTCACGAACTTCCTAGAAAGCATACAATCATACGTCAACGTCCACCATGGTGAAGGAGGTCCGACCAAACAGGAACCTGTGGTGTGGGTGTTGGGATTGGATTAATCAGGGTTGCTAGGCCTCACCCATATACTGCACTTCAGAACAATGGTGCAGGTAAATGTGTGCGTCAAGTAGTTATTAGCATGTTTTTATGGCGGATACCTATGGATGCATGAAAAGATTCCAGTCACAGTCTACCTCATTGCACAAATCATTGGACTACCCAAGGATGGAGAAGACCCTTCCCAATTTTTCTCGGGGAAGGATAACGACAAGAAGCTCAAAGTAAAGCTGAAGACAAAGTACGGAGTAGAGAAAAACACCAGAGGATACCTAATTGACACGATTTAGGACCAAGCTGTCAGGTTTGTAGCAAATATATTGTTGGGCCTGACCCAAGTTGGGGCAATTTTGGATAACACAAGGAGATTGAGCTGCAGAGTTGAGCGTAGCTCAACAAAAGATATAATTTTGTGCAAGTATGGGGGATGCTATGAAGTTGTGCGCAGCAACCAAATTTTGGCAGTACTGCGAAGATCAGCGCTGCGAGGAAGCAATGCTGCGAAGTGATCAGGCCACATGGATCCATCAAGGCGGAGTGCTAGACAAGGGACAGGTACAGGTACTAGAGAGACCATCGATGGTCTAATTTTGGTAAAGATGCTCCAGGATGTCAAGCTGCGAGCATGAGCATATCAGGAAGGTGGCCAGTTGTACGAGATCATTAGGCGAAGAACAACTCAGGGAAAGCGGCAACTGGGCGTACTTAGTGGTATGAGACCATTAAGTGGAGAACGACGCTGAGAAAGCGACTAGAGGCCAAGAAAGTTGTACAAGGCCGTTAAGAGGACAAATGGTCTACAGAGAAAGCGACTGGAAGATGAGCCAATCGTACGAGTCCGTTAGTGGAAGGGCGGCTCAATGAATATGACCTGTTGGTGTGCACACAACAGGAAGGCCGAAAGCGACAGAACAAAGGCATGGAGGATTTCCATGATAACACAGTCGCTACCAAAGGCCAGCAGGATGGTTTAGAGAAACTGTATCAGTTTTGGAAACCCTAAGGGTTTCGATTTTTAGCATTGTAAAGACATGACCTTTGGGCATGGTCTATAAGAGAAGACATTTTTGTAAGGGAAGGGGTTACTTTTTGTTGTTTTGTTGGTGGTTCTCAGAGGGTTCTCTCATTGTTCTTTGTTGTTGATGTATTGTAAGATATTTCCTGAAGAAGAAGCCATTGTAATGACTCTGCAGCTGTGTGCACAGAGACCTAGCTGAGAGAGGAGAGAGTCTACAGCTGAGTGCACAGACCAAGAGCAGTTGTCCTGTTCCCATTAAAGATATATATATAACAACCGTTCTTGTGGACATAGCTTCCCACTCGGGGGTGCGAACGACATTAAATATTGTGTTGTGTGATTGAGTGGAACATTGTTGTGTATGATTGCATTTATTTGTTTTCTGTAGATGAATATCTAAATATTTCCTTGCATTCTGTTATGTGAAGACTTTTGTATGCATTTTCCATCAGGAGAGTATGGAGATGATATGTTAAGTCTGCATGAATAGATGAATGGTTAATACTTAGATTTGCTTCTGAAAGTAGTGAATCAGTTATTTGTTCAAGTGTTAAGAGATTGCTTAAGTACTTTTCTATGCGCAGCAGACGAATGAATGATAGTGATTTGCATCTGCGGTAGATGCTTAAATTGTAACCCTTCTAAGTGTATAAACGACTGTTAGAGTAATAGTCAATTTAGTGCATGAATGAGTGGATGAGTGATACTCAGTTCAGTGCCTTAAGCCTTCCCGAGTACTTCAGGTATAAAGTTGAACGGGATTGTTCGCAGTCTCAGTAGAAGTCCCGCAATAGAAGGACTTAGTGGTGCAGACCGCAGCGTTGCCCATCGCCGCGCAGTATGGCCTCGCAATGCATGCCCCCTACCACGCTGTGTAGTACATCTGTCCAAACAACTCATCACATACTGTGGAAACCTGATTCCATAGTACCCCATAGATACACCTCAGTTGAGACCTCAAACTGTTCGCAGGTTGTTGCTGAAAGGGCTGGTGCAAAGGGGTTTTGTTGGTCAAAGGGAAACCGCAAAGAACCTGGGTCTTATTGGAAACCTCTGGGTTAGCATCAGTTAAACCAAAAAATGGTTTCGTTGCCATGCTAGAATTTGTGATGAGTTGCAATCGTGATGTGTGACGAATAATATCAGTTCTTGGAAGGCTCCGACAATTGGCATCCTGAAAAGACAGAAATCCAAGCTTCATGTGACAAGACCATAAGAGACTTTGCAAGGTAAGAGAATAGACATCTGCGTCTATCTGAAAAATAGTGGTTAAATAGATATCTGTGGAAAGATATTCACAATATTTTCTAGGCATCATTTCCAAATGAGCTGCATGAGTGGATCTCGTGGCTTGCAGAAAAGAAAACCTGTTTTCAAGGAGGAGTTCCTACAGAGTGGACTCCCAAGCTCATAGTGCAACTCAAAGCGATAGACATCCCATTGACACATGCAGTTGACTTTTGGGTCGATCATATGCTAGAAGGATTCATAACAGAATTCATTGTAGACACACTCAAATCCTACAGCCAAGCAGAAGCATATTTTTCGAAGGATTCCAAGGTAAGTACCTGAACAATCTTAGTATATACATTAAGATGTTGTTATCTGAGAAAGGTGTTTTAAGAATGCAGTAATATTCTCAAGTTTGTCATGGTAAACAGTATATATAGTGATTCCGACGAAGACACCCATAATCTTAGAAGTGGGAAGAGATATAAATTTAATAAGAATCTTGGAGGCCCTAGACTCCACATAGATACCGAGATTCCTTGTGACCTTAACAACGAAGCCGTGCCACCATTTACCCCTGAGAACCCACCGGCTGCAGAGACCGCACCACCCTTATCTCAAAACCCACCCACTATGCAGCCCACCCGGCAGAATACTCATCCTAGTACGTCTACCCTAATAAGCCCATTTGTTTTCACTGCACATAGCCCTTTACAGTAGCCGTGCATTAATCCGGGCACTACACCACCTAATAGGACAATGGCAAACAGTGATATGAAGCTACCGATCTTCAAAAGAACTGGTCTAGAAGGCTCTGACAAACATTGGTTTCTTTGCGAAGCCGTATGGAGTGTAAGACAAATCCAGGATGATGCCATGAAGAAAGCACAACTCATCACCACTTTCAGAGACAGAGCTTTACATTGGTTTATGAAGTACTCTCACACACAGCCAAGAACCCTCGCGGAAATTAAAGATGCGCTTGTGGTTGAGTTTAAGAAACCCAAATATGAATCTCAGTGTATAACTGAGTTGAAAGAAATAAAGCAGAAACCGACTGAAATGGTCTGGGAGTTTGATCAAAAGTTTAAGACACTTTTGGACCAAGTGAGCTTTGTTATAGCTCCGGAATAACACAAGGAATGGTTCATTGCTGCACCGTTGCCCCAAATCAGATTACCATTGATGCAAAAGAAGGTTGCGTCGCAGGCAGAGGCCTTGGAGATTGCAATGAAGCTAGAGGCTTCGCCGATTGGTGAGACTAGTTCTGGGATGTCTCAGATCCAGAACCAGCTGACCACCATGACACTAGAGCTGCAAAGTATGAAAAATAGCAAAGAACAAAGGTATGAACCTAGACATGAGGTATGGTGTACAAGTTGTAAAGGAGAAGTCCATGACCGGGAGCATTGTCCGTTATTCCATGATTATCTTAATAGCGGTGCACCCAACCCGATAAATCCGAATCAGGCCCCATGGTGTGAAATTTGTAGAACCACAGGACACAGACCTGAAGACTGCTATCTCATACAGAAATATGTGAAAACAACTAAAAATTTATACTGCACTTTCTATAGATCAGTTGGACATGATGAATCCAACTACCGTGCATATGAGCTAATGAATGAGAGAAAAAGAGATATGGACTCAATGAGAGGCGCTGGCTTGTACCGCGTACAAGAAGAAAACCAGCCAAAACAATAAAACACACAATATGACCAAGGAGGATACAGAGGTTGTGGTGGTGGATACCGCGGCAGAGGAAGAAATGCTGGCCTGACGCAGGGAAGAGGCCACGGCCAGGTCATTTGTTAGAATTGTGGCTAGTAAGGTCACGTATCTAGAGATTGTGTTAACCCATGCACTACATGCAACTATTGTAAATCATTTGAGCATGTGATTGAAGACTGCCCAGTGCTAGAGGTGGAAATGCAGAAAATAAGATGGATGGAGACACCGAATCCAAACATCTAGTGGATAGCAGCAAAGAACAGACCAGTGGACCTGACCATCAATGTGGTCACGCGCAGTGGTGCCGAGACAGGATGCGATAGGGGAGCATAAGCTTCCATGTTAGGGGAGGCTCACACAAAGTAGACCCCTCTTGAGATAGTATGGATAAGGAAAGCTCCAGGAAAGATACCTGCTCTCGACCTAGGAAAGGACAAGGATGTCTTCATCGACGCGCGAGATACCTGCAGAGAACTGGAAATAGAATCACAGAGGATCCCGTTGCGCAGTGAAACATCGCATGTTGAAGACATGCCAGCCGCTTATGATCAAACAATCACCACAACGGATGTCAGCACTTCCATTGCGCAATTCCTGTGAAGCTGCATTTAGTTACTAAAAAGTGAAAATGCCATAGTAGAGCTACAGAAGCTCATAAACCAATATGAACCACAGACGGGAACAAAAACTTCTGATAGCACAGTACATCACATAACGAAGCATAAAAGAACAAGTCGAGAAATTAGGCTTACCAAGCAGATAGGATATTTTGAAATGGATGAAGTCATCCTTGATCTGGGATCCAAAGTGAATGTCTTGACTAAGCAGACATGGCAGCAGATAGGTCGACCAAAGTTGTTATGGTCACCTATCTAGTTGAGAATGGCTTACCAAGAGAAAGTCATACCTTTTGGCCAGTTAGATGATGTGGTGGTCAACATCGATGGAGTCCAAAGTCATGCAAACTTTGAAGTTATCGATATTGTGGATGATAATCAGCCTTTTCCTGCACTGCTAGGAATTGACTGGGCTATTGATAACTTGGCTATAATAAACCTAAAGACAAAGAAGATGATATTTGAAGGAAAACATCTTAGGGTCATCACACCATTGGATCCTACTGATGGCGGCATATATAGTGAACTGATTGAGGAGGAATCCAAGGCTCAAGACTTGGAAAGACTATACTAGCTCACTGTGAACTAGGAAGATTACATTAATCCTACTGCAGATGGTACACTTAGCTAGAGATGTGACAGCTCCTGCGTCTCTGACTCGAAGGCAGGACTGGAAAATTGGCAAAGTTGCCTACATGAAGTATTAGCAAGAAGGTGCGTGCAGGTTATGAAATCGCTGCATTGGATCGGAAAGGAGGTAAGTCCCATTCCCAGATTTGATGGTTCTACTAATGTTTACACTTTCATCCAAGAATATACTGCAGCAGTTCCAGATGAGCATAGGTTACCCGCATTGGATATGGCACTGTGTGACACACCAGCCAGATGGTGGGCTGCGCACAAGTAGACATTGACCACTTGGGATCAATGCAGGATTAAGATGCAGATTCGGTTTGCCGACAGGGTTACTTTACCCTTTGAGAAATTTAATGGATAGACAGATCCTAGACAACATCTTGAAGTCTATTCGCAGACATGGCTAGGAAGGCCACATGAAGAATGGGTGCATCTTTTTGTGCATACCCTGGAAGATGACATTCCGAAGAAATGGTACCTAGACCTGGAGTTGCGTAGGGAAACCACTGATTGGGTGATGTTGACTACCAACTTCCATAGGGACTTCAGCTTTGAGGACGAGAATCCGCTGATCCATGAGGCATTGCAGTTAATTAATGAATGCATATTCAGGAGATACTGTCTTTGCGAAGATATGACATGGGAAGAATTCTTCGAGGTAGGTACCGTTCCTGTGAACCTACACTTGGAATGGAAGGAACATGAAGAACATCCCATAGAGTGTTATAACCTAGCTGAAGAAGATGAGGATAGCAAGGAAGATGATGATGATGATCCATACAACATAAACATACCAGAGTCGGAGGGTGCGCGCGATGTAGAAGGACTTCCGTTGGAAATCCTAGATATGAGAGGACCGGTAAAGACACAGAAGGTGAACATTGGCACAAGAAAAGAACCGAAGTTCGCATCAATCGGAGACTATTGGGACGATCAGACTGTTGCGGAGATCGTAGACACTTTACATGAGTATCAGGATCTATTTCCAACAACATTTACAGAAATGAAAGGAATTCTGGGAGACCTAGGAGTCATGAAGATCCACTTGAAGCCAGGCGCCAAGCCTGTGAAGTAGAGGCCATACAGATTGAACCCACAGTATAAATAAAGAGTCCGCGCAGAGCTGGATAAGATGCTAGAAGCAGGAATCATTGAAACTGTCGAGGAATTTGAGTGGATTAGTCCCATGGTCATTCAGGATAAGAAAACAAAGGGTGAGATTAGGATTTGTGTGGATCTCAGAAAACTGAATGATGCTTCTATGCACGACCCATTCCCCACTCCTTTCACAGATGAAGTGCTTGACAATGTTGGAGGGAATGAGGCCTATTCCTTTACTGATGGTTTCTCCGGATATCATCAGATCAAAATTAATCGTGTGGATAGGAATAAGACGATGTTTGCTACAAAATGGGGGTCGTTCCAGTATACAGTAATGCCCTTTGGCCTAAAGAACGCACCTTCCATCTTCTCTATAGTTGTCGTTGCAGCTTTTAAAGATTTCATGTACAAGTTTCTGGAAGGCTATTTTGATGATTGGACTGTCTTTGGTCTATTGAAGAGCCATTGCCAAAATTTGAGAATGATGCTTGACAAGTGTAGACAGCATCAGATCTCATTGAATCTGAAGAAGTGCATCTTCTGTGTTCCATACCGAATTTTACTCGGACACATTATCTGTAAGCAGGGATTGATGGTGGACCCTACGAAGATTGCCATCATTGTGAATTTTCCCACACCAACTTCCATTAAGATGTTGTGCTCTACCTTAGGCCATACTAGATATTATAGGAATTTCATAAAGGGCTACATGTAGATAACCGCAACAATAGAAAAGCTTCTAAAGAAAGACGCACCATTCATTTGGAACGTGGAATGTGGACAGGGTTTTGACACACTTAAAGAAAAGATGGTTATTGCGTCGATCCTAGTCTTCCCAGACTGGGTAAAGCCGTTCCATGTTCATGTTGGTGCATCATGCATTGCCCTGGGAATTGTATTAGCTCAGCTAGGAGAAGGAGGTATTGACCATCCCATTGCATTTTCGAGCAAAAAGCTCTCGACAGTGGAGAAAAATTACACTACTAGTGAGAGGGAAGGATTTGCGATGGTATATGCACTGCAGAAATTTAGACACTACTTACTTGGTGTGCACTTCCTTATGTTTACTGACCATTCTGCATTGAAATACTTGGTCAATAAGCTAGTGTTAGGGGGGCGCATATGCAGATGGCTACTACTATTCGAGGAATATGATTTTGAGATTGTTGTTAAGCCCGATAGGCTAAACTTGGCACTTGACTGTCTCTCTAGGATTGAGTCAGGAGAAGAGCCGATGAACATTGAAGACAGTCTACCTGATACACAGTTATTTTCTATATAGGTTGCCTATGATTATTATAAGGACATCATTGAGTTCTTAACAACAGGATTGGCACTGCAGGAGTTCTCCATCCAGCAAAAGAAGTAGCTAGTAGTGCAGGCCGCAGACTTCACTATTATTGCAGGTCAGTTATACAAACTCAGACAGGATGAAGGCTTGCGCAGATGTGTACTAGACCATGAGAGACCATTCATCTTAGCAGATGTGCACTTAGGGATTGCAGGAGGACAGTATGCAGGAAGGGCTACTGGATAGAAGATACTACACACAAGGCTATGGTGGCCTATGTTCCATAAATACTCTAAAGAACACTGTCGGAACTGCGATGTCTGTCAGAGGACAGGAAAACCTTCACGCAGGGACGAGATGCCATTGAATCTTTAGTTGACCTTGCATGCATTTGAAAAATGGGCCATTGATTTTGTGGGACCTATAAACCCACCAGGTAAAAGAACTGGCGCGAGGTACATCATTACTGCTACTGACTACCTCACTAGATGGGCAGAAGCAAAACTAGTGAAGGACTGCAGCGCAGTTCATTTTTGAAGAAATATTGTCAAGTCGGGTGCCCAAATATTTTGATAAGTGATCAAGGCACTCACTTTTTAAACAAGACTATTGAATCTCTCACAGAGGAATTCCATATCCATCATTAGCGTAGTACACCATATCACCCGCAGGCGAATGGCACTGTTGAGGCTTTCAATAAAATACTGGAGAATGCGCTGACTAAAGTTTGCAATGTGAATAGAGATGATTGGGACCTGCACATCTCATCTGTGTTATGGGCATACAGGACCACTTGCAAGAAATTGACAGGGCACACACCCTTTCGGTTGGCTTACGGACACAAAGCTATAATGCCATTGGAGTACATTGTCCCCAGCTTGAGAATCGCTACATTCATAGGGACGGTAGACCCTGTAGCACTAGAAGAAAGGTTGCTACACCTAGTTGGGTTGGAGGAAGATTGCGTCATCGTCGGCTTCCACCAGCAAGTCCAGAAAGACCGCGAGAAAGCATGGCATGATCGCCATATAAAGAACAAGTGCTTTTAGGTAGGTGACCTAGTCCTTCTGTATGATAGCAAATTCATGAAGTTTCCTGGTAAATTTAAGATGCATTGGCTTGGTCCATATACTATGATAAATGTTACTAACACTGGTGCAGACCAGTTAGCCAATTTAGCTGGCGATACCCTACCAACTTTGATAAATGGAAGCAGGCTAAAGCTGTACCATGATAGCCCTGCTTTGCAGAATCCTAAATGATAAACAGAGGGAGAAATTTCTGTGTCAAGTACAGTTGAAATTGGACACTAGAAATGTAAAGGAGTCTGTACATGTACGATAAGTAGAACAATGTATGTACCACGCAGCACTGCTGAAGCTGTGTGGGGGAAAAAAAAAAAGAAAGGAAAGAAAAAGGGAGCCGTGCAGTTCAAACACTGACACTGCAAAGTAACTGCGTAGGATTAGAGATTGACTACCGCGCAGCTCGGTCCAGTACTCAGAAAAATAGCCGTTACCCTGCTTTTGAGAAAAAATATAGCCATTAGGTAACCGTTGAAAGCACTTGCTTGAGCATTTAACAAAAAGATAACCATTCTAAACATGCTAACAACGGAAGGGACTGAAGGATCTACTCAAATTGGCCAACAAACACCACATTAAATGCTCATATAGCCATTTAAAGGCACGGGGGGGACTCAACTACACCTATAAATAACACCGCATAAGGACTCGCGGGCATTACCAAACACTTAGAATTTTCATGCATTCGCTCTTGTGTTAGCAATCCTTAGGCATATCTTAGAACAGTTGCCTACTCTTGCCAGTGAATGTCCAAATCACCAGACAGAGAAAAAGAGCTTACACTTCAAGAAGCGATCTGAGTCTTTCAGCACGGGGGAATTGCAGAGTTAATGAAAACCCCTGCCAGGAAGGTTATACTCAAACCCGGTCAAGCGTCTAGAAGATCACCTCGACATAATCCAGCCATGCAGGACAAAGGGAAAGACATAGTTGCACCACGAAGCAAGACTCCCAAGATGGGCCAGACGGCTCCAAGATCATCAGCCTTTTAGAAGCAACCCTTGAATTTGACACTGGAGTACATATCACTACGGGTGCTGGATGCCCCAGTCTTTAAACTGGTCAAGAGTGCTTGTTATGAAATCCCCTTGTCGCCAATTTCGAAGCACGTAGAGGTTGCCCAGAATCTGCTAGGAAAGATCCTAGAGTGTAAATGGGAAGACTATGACCTCTTAGGTGTACAAAAGGAAGAACCCCACGATCCCAAGTACCCACAGTTCTAGTTTGACTAGTACATGTGATGGAAGAAAGATGCTAAGGGCATATTTAACTTGGTCGCCGAAAGCTGGTTGACGCCGGTAGTGGATTCCGGATTGCTGAACCTACTTCGACTACCTCATTTTGATCGTTCACCAGAACTTCATGTAGTGGTTCACACTTTGATGGCGTGAATCCATCAGGGATACTTATGGCTAGACAGAAATGTTGATGTGAACATTGACTTAATCCACCACGCCACAGGACTAAGGAAGCGTGGCAAGGATCCCAAGCAGTTCTTCAAAGGGAAGAGTAAGGAAAAAGACATTGTTGTGAAGATGAAGAAAAGCCATGCATTGGTGAAAGGAAAAAGAGGGTTTCCAATAGAAGAAATTGAAGATAAAGTGACAAAATTTGTCACACAGTTGCTCATAGAAAAAATCCTAAGAACAACCAGGCCTACGAAGGTGCATGCAGGCGTAATAGAACCTGAAACCCCGCAAAAGCCAAAGGCGTGGAAGAAGATGAAAGCAATAAAGAGTCAATCTGAGACATTGCTGAATGAAGAAGACTTCGACATGATTGCAGAAAAGGTCTCAGAGTAGATGGGGGAGCTAATGACAAAAAAATACAAGAAGGACAAGGTCATACATGATGACCTACAAAGGACTAGGATTGCACTGCAAGGGCTTATGAAAAAGATGGACAATGACCAGAAGAGCCTAGCCTTGCCACGCGACGTAGGAGCTGAAGGGAGGTCAGCAGGAACCTTGCAGCAGACACCACCGTAGCTAGCCATAATGATGCCTTCAAAGACCAGAGTTGCTCATCTAAACCCATTGGCTATCTCATTACCAATGTCAGAACAAATGGTTCTGGACACAAAGGGTGTCGAGCGAGTAGAGCTTGACCTGGCCAAGATTCCTTTACCTGGATTACACTTTCTACACATGTAGATCATCGATGAGATGCATGAAAGAATAGTAGATTCCATGAATTCGCAGGCGGAGCTACAAGCCGCAAACAGGCAGCTCGACGACTCTCGGTCCCGCACACAGATACAATTTTATGATGAACAGGACTGTCGGCTATGATTGGAGAACACCATTAGTGATGTCGCAAAAGATATTGAATATTTAGAACTCCAGGGCGATCCTGTGGACATCGTTCTAAGGATCGGAGAAATGGTGAAATCACTAAAGATGGAGTTATAAGATAAAGAGATTCTTCATGAGGCTGATCTTGCTGCCTTGAAGGAAAAGCTCAATACACAGACACCATTAACTGAGCAGCAGTTAAGAGAGCAAGAAGTTAGCGCTGTGGCACAAAACATAACCAGTGAGATGGATAAGTGCCAAGATTTGTTGGAGAAGGTTTCAAAGGCATTCACTTCCCTTGAAGAGGATCAAGGGATATTGCAAGTAAAGACCGCAGTAAAAGAAAAGCATACCACACTGGAACAATTGGATGCAGAGGTCGAGGCTCTGCCACCCAGGGATAGGCTATTGAGGTATAAGGAGATATAAAGCTTGAAGAAGGAGGTCCAAGCGTTAAGAGAAAAAGAGACTGAGAACGATAATCAGTCGCAACAACTCCTAGAGGATGCCACAGTAGTATCGCAGTAGATCGAAGATAAGCTGAAAGATCTGCGCAATAACCAGGAGTAGGTACAAGGATAGATTGGAGAAGAGATAACTCCAACACTTCTTGATACAGTAAAGCAAGTCGAGCAAGACACCAAGGAAGCAGTGGAACAGTTGATCGGCACTTACAATAAGTTCGCGGCCAAGCTAGCTCCACAGGTCACAAAGCAGATCCAAAAGGCCGAAGCAGAAGGTGGCTCGGGGACGCGCCACATGTAAGTGTTAGGGGCATGTTGGGCCTGGCCCAATTTGGGGCAATTTTGGATAACACAAGGAGGTTGAGCTATGGAGTTGAGCGCAGCTCAACAAAAGATATAATTTTTTACAAGTATGGGGGATGCTGTGAAGTTGTGTGCAGCAACCAAATTTTGGCAATACCACAAAGATCAGCATTGCGAGGAAGCAATGCTGCGAAGTGATTAGGCCATGTGGAGCCAGCAAGGCAGAGTGCTGGACAAAGGATAGGTATAGGTACCGGAGAGACAATCGGTGGTCTAATTTTGGCAAAGATGCTCTAGGATGCCGAGCTGCGAGCATGAGCATATCAGAAAGGCAGCCAATTGTACGAGATCATTAGGAGAAGAACGCCTCATGGAAAGCGACAGCTGAGCATACTTAGTTGTACGAGAACGTTAAGTGGAGAACGACGCTGAGAAAGCGACTGGAGGCCAACCCACTTGTACAAGGCCGTTAAGAGGATGAACGGTCTACAGAGAAAGCGACTGGCAGCTGAGCCAGTCATACGAGTCTGTTAGTGGAAGGGCGGCTCGATGAATATGACCTGTTGGTGTGCGCACAACAAGAAGGCCGAAAGCGATAGAACAAAGGCGTGGACAACTGCCACAACAGCACACTCGCTACCAAGGCCAGTAGGACGGTTTAGAGAAACCATAGCAGTTTTGGAAACCCTAAGGGTTTCAATTTTCAGCATTGTAAATACATGACCTTCGGGCATGGTCTATAAGAGAAGACATTTTTGTAAGGGAAGGGGTTACTTTTTGTTATTTTGTTGGGGGTTCTTAGAGGGTTCTCTCATTGTTCTTTGTTGTTGATGTATTGTAAGATCTTTCCTGAAGAAGAAGCCATTGTAATGGATCTGCAGCTGTGGGCACAGAGACCTAGCTAAGAGAGGAGAGAGTCTGCAGCTGAGTGTGAAGACCAAGAGCGGTTGTCCCCTTCCCATTAAAGATATATATATATAACAACCATTCTTGTGGACGTAGCTTCCCACCTGGGGGAGTGAACCACATTAAATATTGTGTTGTGTGATTGAGTGGAACATTTTTGTCTATGATTGCATGTATCTATTTTCTGTAGCTGAATATCTGAATATTTCCTTACATTCTGTTATGTGAAGACTTTTGTATGCATTTGCCATCAGGAGAGTATGGAGATGATATGTTAAGTCTGCATGAATAGATGAATGGTTCATACTTAGCTTTGCTTCTGAAAGTAGTGAATCAGTTATTTGTTCAAGTGTTAAGAGATTGCTTAAGTACTTTTCTATGCACAGCAGACGAATGAATGATAGTGATTTGCATATGTGGTAGATGGTTAAATTGTAACCCTTCTAAGTGTATAAATGACTGTTAAAGTAATAGTCAATTTAGTGCATGAATGAGTGGATGAGTGATACTCAGTTCAGTTCCTTAAGCCTTCCCGAGTACTTCAAGTATAAATTTGAACGAGATTGTTCGCAATCTCAGTAGAAGTCCCGCAGTAGAAGGACTTAGTGGTGCGAACCACGGCGTTGCCCATCACCGCGCAGTTTGGCCTCGCAGCGCATGCTCCCTGCTGCACTGCGCAGTACATCTGTCCAAACAACTAATCACATACTGTGGAAATGTGATTCTGCAGTACCCCATAGATACACCTCGGGTGAGACCTCAACCTAATCGGAGGTTGTTTCCAAAAGGGCCGGTGCGAAGGGGTTTTGTTGGTCAAAGGGAAACCATGAAGAACCTTGGTATTATTGAAAACCTCTGGGTCAGCATCAGTTAAACCAACATATATTAGTATCTAAGGTGGCACAGAAGAATAGGCCATAAGAATGCACTTCAGGCATCATCGCCTCCACATAACAATGTGCCACAGGAGTGCGGATGAACTAGTCAAAATTTCTGCTAAACCAGTTGATGGAGTATACATTGGACACACAGGAGAAAGGGAATGTGTTCACATATTCATGGCTCATGATATTGGTCGCACTAGTAAGATGGAGGGAGCCAGATCACTATCAAGGAATGGAGATAGTAGAAGCCAGATTTCGAGAAGGGGCACAGTACCAGAACGTATGGGCAACAACAGACAAAGAACGGAAGGAATTCAATGTTATACAATTATACTTGTTCTTTGACATGATGCGGATCGATGCAGAAGCAATACCATGGATAAATAAGCAAGTAACATGTAAGTATCGGCCAATCGCAAGGCTATCGATCAAATCCCAAAAAATTTACATCCAAGCACGGGCATATCGGCAGAAGCAGTGGCTGCAAACATAGTACAAGATCACCGAGGAGGAATTAGATGTCATCATTGGTGGATGGAAAGCAGAATGGAAAGTTCCAGCTGTAGAAGAGGAAATATCGAATTTAGAGAATGGACAGAAGACAACTCGACTGGAGCAACCAAAGAATCATCCTTATGGATGGACGTACTTCGGTAAACCTGTAAATCACTACAGGGACGGGCGACTGTCTATTGATTTCTTTGTTATAAGCATTCTCTCTCTATGAATAGTGAATGATAAAGATAGTGAATGAGAAAGGAGATTTTTTTGATAATGTGACATGTCTTTTTGTTTTGATGTAGCTTTGGCTCTCAGGATTCCCTTTCCAAGTCCATAGTTGTAGTCTGTGTATTCTAATTTTGGGCACAGATCCAACTTTTCTGCTACTGGTGCTACTGCACGAGATGTTTCTTTCATTGCCCCCATTTATCTCACTATTCAGATTAATCGGTTCAAGGTATTCAAGAATCAAGTGTTGGAAACCATTAACAGACACAGTAAAGGAAGCTTTAATGGCTTTGTGAACTCTAATCTAGTGTGCTCAGTTGCAATCTGTTCTTTTTTCCATGCCATCAATAACAAACATCCATTGTGGTAGTTTCAAATCCGCATGGGAATTTGAATAATGGCTAGCTTAGCCTCAACCCATATAAATGACTTTGGCTTGATGCTTTGGCTTACATTTTTTAATATGTTTATATGATTACCCATCTAAATGACTTGGGGTGGGTGTTTTTATAAGGTTGCATATGTAGAGCTTTAGCAAGTAGGATAGTTGGTTAATTTTTTTCTTTTCTACAGAATACTAGGTACGGTAATTGGTATTTTTTTATGAAATCTAGTAATACATATTTTTGTTCGTTTCAAAATGCATCATCAGATTGTTAGATCTATTTCTATGAACTTGATCATGGGTTTCAACAAAAGGTTGAAGGAGCTAATTCCACTTTAAACCATTAGAAAAAACTACCAATGTTTATGTTCTGTCTTTCTACAGATTATTTGACATTTTGTGGAATTATCACATTTAGATGTGCACAAATATTCAATGCATAACATGAGAATACCAATGCATCCAATGTAGGGTATGATTGATTAATTAAATTGTGGATATTCAATGTAGGTTGCATTTGTGTTGTGATTTTATTGTGTGTTCTACAGTTTTATAATTAGGATATCAATGCATTCAATGTAAGTTAGGGCTTGTCTTTATGCTTTAACCATCCCCTTAGAGCTGTTAAATAATTAGAATTATCTGCTCTCATTTGACATAAATAATATGCTATATAATTCTATAGGTTACATTGAGGATAAAACTCGTTTCCTATGATCTGTTTTGGTGAAAATCACAACTTTTCATGATTCCCTTTGGATCATGGTTTTATTTATGGTTAATCCAAGTATTTTTAGTTTTTTTAATCGACTTCCAAAGAGTTGAACCATTTTGATGGAGGAAACAACATTTTGTTCAAACTCAGTAGACAATGCTTTCTGAGTTTTGTTAAATTAGAATGAAAGAAACTAGGTGCTCTGTAGCCAAGTAGATCTAGGTGCGAAAAAATTTATTTCTTGATGTGTATTTGTCTTTGTTCCATAAAATTTGGGTCTTTAAATGATCGTAGATTTTGGGTTTTTAAATGATCCAGTTATTGATATCTGAGAATTATAGAGGGTTTAAGATGATATATGATAGCTAGACCCATTTTTTTTCTAGACTAAATGACATATTTTCAAACTATCAAATGATCTAAAATACGATTTGAACAGCTAAAATTGTAGTTTCATCTATTTTTTGTATGCTGGATTCAACAGAATATAAGGTGTTTTGGTTGTTCCACACTCAAATCCCCAACCACCCTATAGAATGCATGCCCTCACCACTTTCCTCCATGCAAATATTTGTTATAATCACTTGGTACATTCCGATGGATTGGTTTGTAGAGTCATTCATGCTTTTGGAATGATTGCAAATTGAATCATGGTTTTCCATGGAACAGATTCTCACTATGAAATTTTCCCCTTTTAGTCTTTGTGGGGCACATGCTCAAAGCTATCTTCCACCAGTAGATGCATTTGAAAAGGGAATCTACATCCTAGATATAGGAGGAAATGACTTCGGCTACAACGGGTACAAGAACTTGAAACTAACTGACCTCAGCTAGGTGAAGTAGAGAATTCTTATATGTCGGACCTACTAGTGATCTATGTCACACTGAAGTGATTTCTTGTATTTACAACACCTTGAGACATGTCTTCAAATGTAAGCATTTATTTCTCAAGATATACTACTCTTTGGCTTGGTATCATAAAAGGGAATTTATTCTCTAAGCAGTGGTGGTGCCTTCTTTTCGCTTTTTGTGAGCACAATTACTATATGCATAAAAGATTTAACTAGAGATATTCAGATTATTGTTGCAATTGTGGTTCCATGCTCTGCCCCACGTACCTTCATTTTTTGACACATGGAGATGGGCCATGGTTAGTTCTCTGACCATCATCTTAATATATCTTTATTTATCGAAATGCTAAAAACTACCTTATGTCGCTGATCTAAAATATTGTTGCTTAATTAGGAAAGCATCAGATCAACCCTTTACTTCGAATAGTAAAGAAATAGAAAACATAACTAAGTAGCGCATCGAAGGATACCTGTCATACTTCAATGGAGAAACGTTTGTTGGTGCATCAACTTTGGACAAGAGTGTACGCAAAACATATAATTTCATATCAAAAAATAGTTAAACTCAACTACTCTCGACTATTATAAAGATTCTGACCAGATTTGGACTTTCCACTACAAGTTGGAAAATGGAACACATGTGTATACTGCAGAGACGGCGAGATATATTTATGGTCATGGTACCGGTCATAAATCCCACATTTAAACTTTGGTGTCTGTAAAACCAATTTTGTCACTGACCTTCATTTGCATGTCTATGCAATTTTCATTTGCATGTCGATACATCTATGCTACATGCCAATGTCATGGACATTGTTGCTTGTAGCTCTTGTTTTATTAAAGCAATCATAGGGAGCACACTGGAGAACATATAATAGAGAAGAGATCTTTGATTAATATATATATTACAATTAATTCTTTTAGTTTTAATGGAATTATTGGAATTTATAAATATAATTTATTTATTATTATATTAGTTTTATGAAATGTTTTTAGTTTTGTTTGATTTTTATTAATGAATAAGTTATTGAGTTAAATTATGCTATAAATTTTTTGAAAATTATAATTGTTATTTTAGACTTTCAAAACTCTAAGGGAATGTGTTTTTCATTCTTTACATGATTTTGATGCACTAAAATCCCATATTAAAAGCTAGTCTACATTTTTTAAGAAGGAAACTCAATCAACACTTTATTACTAACAATTTTTCAATGCATATAATGTTAATAATATGTGTGTGTTGATGAATGTAAATGAGTTGATTATCTGAAGAAATATAGAATGTTAACAAGGTAGAAAGACTCAGTTATTTCTGTAAGTGGTCAATATGTAGTTGCAAATCCTCTAAAGAAACTAAACTGTAAATCCTCAAAAGATGAACGAATGTCTTATTTATTTCTTTGGTCTTTCCATCTATGTGTAAATGGAAAGTTGTATATCTCTTGATATTCATGATTATATTCTAAAAACCTATAGTCAAAAAGGTACTAAGAAGTCTAGTATCCCTATCTAAGATGCTGATCCTAGGTATCGTGAAGTGCACCTAGTCCTTTTAAAAGAACATGTTTTTTACATCTTGTGTGTTTATGGAATTTTCATTAGGCATGAGAGTGCGCATATTACTAATATTTTCAAATACCACAAAAGATAATGATGACCCTTCCTAGTTCTTTGTAGGGGCCTTCCTAGGTCTCCGGTAAAATAATATAAATTCTATTTTATTACAAAGTTTGTTTATGTTAAATTCTTCCAAAATAACAATGTTTCGCTATGTAGGTAGAAATCAAGTAAGTTTTGTTGTGTGAAAGTGAAGATCATACAAATACGAAGTTTCATGTAGGTATAACTCATCTATCACAAAATAGAAATTAAACTAATTTAGAAATTAAGCATTCTATTAGTATTTTCTCATTCAAAAAATGTTCTTGCAAGATACAATTTAAACAACAACTAAATACCTATAGTATTTTCCCAACCCTTGGAATAATCAACCGCCGATAGTCCTCCTCATTTGTAATTACGAGTCACTTCTCCAAATTTCACCGATTCCTTCTCCCAATTTCCTCGATTTCTTCCCCTCTGCTTAATTCCCTTTTCCTCCTAATATCCCCTCCCCAAATTCCATTCTCCTATATATCCTCTCCCCTTCTACCTACTCATCTCCTGCTATTATTACCCTTATCCCTTCATAAATGTCCCCCACTCCTTCTCATTTACTACGTGAGTGCTCTGTTCCTTTCCCCTTCCTGGAGAGAGGATCCCATTTAATAATTCTTATTAATACCATTTATTTATTATTTTTTTACTAATTTAACTAATAAATATTATTTGTTCGATTTCTTAGTGATAAGACCGTAAGTAAAAGTCAACAATATTTAATAACGAGGTTCCACCGGCTTGTTACAATATTAATATTGACATAATCATTTATTAAATATATATTAAATCCTAAATTCCAATGCAATATTACAGTACTTTCAAATAATCGGCTACATTATTACATTTTTAACAATAATGGTGACATGATACTTTTTATATATTCATTTAAATAAGTTTTAACATCTGAACATTTAATTTCAATTAATTCATAGTTAATAATTATTTATGTCACAACCCCAAATTTACCCAATTTTAAAAAAAATTATATGAGTATGTTGACGACATTAATTCTTATGTCACAGGTATGCAAAACAAAGAGGATGTTCTGTGACTTAGCATCATCCATCTATAAGGTATAACTTGTATTTATGTAATCCATGCATGTGTCATATATTTACTGAAAGTAATTTGCAGAATAAAAGTCAGCATTAGTTTGACAACTACATGTTATTATTATAGATGTCATAATCCATTATGATTACTGTTTATATGCTTAAACATATTAAATTATCATCCTAAAAACATGATTATTGTTCTAGATTAATGGCCAAGCCATGGCCTATTTTAAGCTATCAAACTACCACTACTTCCATTATGGTATTAATAATCTCAGACCATGTTATAATTGTAGACTTGTTATTTTATAACCTATGCGATGCTTATGTGAAAAGTATGAACTATGGTATTGCTACCATAGTCAACCCCATTAAATATTTGCAAGCTAACTTAAAAACTATGTATAAGCTCTATTTACTGATGCTCCTCGAGCACCATATCAACATAACCATCGTATCCATAAGACGCAATTCTTATGAACTATGCACATGGTCCAAACATTATGCTCCTAGAGCTTTGTATTAATATAACCATGCAATTGAAACTATGCACAATCCTATGCTTATATAATTCGATTCCTATGTTTATAAGTCGCAGCACCACTATATGAAATCGTATTACTCGTTATGAAATCTATCCTATGATCATAGTATTAACTATGATCCATATGTAATCTCTCCGTTATAAATGTTGCATCATACGCTGTATTAAATGAGTATCTATGAACCATATGATATGATTTCATAGATTAATCGTTGTGATATGCATTGGTTAAGGAAGGACCACCATAAGGTACCAATGCAGACTTGGTTGGTGAAGCCATGTGATGGGATTTAACGCAGGTAGGTTGCACCAACCTACCATCTTCGCATGGCATACTCTGGATCGTTGATCGCTGGTGTCTTGAGATCGTAAAGTACCTCTCCAATGTTTTTTCAAGGAACGAAGTGGTTCATTCACCATTGTTTCTTTGCGACATACGTTATGCTGTTGTGGTTGAGCTTGGCTCTATGCAGAGCTCTCCCATGCTACACTACCAGTTTGTAAATTGAAAACAGTGCTAGCTTACTGCTTAGTGAGGTTGTTAGCAGTGACAAGAATCTACAGCATCCTTATGGAGTGCTCGTAGATATTCTATGAGGGTTTACCCTCCAGTTTGTAAAGTCGTTTTGTTTACAGTTCGGTTTTGTATATTTTTTCTATCTTGTAATGCATTTTGGTCTAGACTCTGTATCTTATGAGTTTCAAATTATTGTTTATGAGTTTCATAAGCATCATGGTTCTACCCAACGATGCTCTCATGAACTCTGTGCTTATGCCCTCGTTCATTGTTTTGTTGTTAACCGAAATGGTTCTGAAGCTATGGTTACCACAAGGGTTTGCATTTATTCTTTCCAATATGCTTCACATTTGTTCCTGATATGAAGGTAAGGGTTTATCTTCCCTTCCTCGTTTCTTCTGTTGAAAGTTGAAATCGTAAATACTTTATTTTCCAAGTTTATATATATATACACACATTGGTTTTAACAAAGCTATTAAAATTTTGTGTAGGTGAAACTTCGAATACTGAGATGATGGAAGCAATGCTAAACAGAGCATCCAAAAATATCGATGCTCCATTCACGGCATCTCCAACCGTTCAAAAAATTCAAAGGGTAAGCTCCAAGTTCATTTAATTCAAATATTTATTGTTTATATATATTTGAAGAGGTTGAACTTGTTTTTACTACGTGCCTGTAGGGTAAACAAAGGACTATTCTGTTTCTTAGGAATAACGATGACCGTCCATAACTCTGGTAAGTAAAATTAATGTTCCGTTTAATATTTTGTTGCCACGGGGTTAGACCGCATGAAGTGTGGAAGCCGACAGTGACGTGAAGGACCATCCGCGAAGAATAAGGATCTGACAAAAGCGCAAGATTAGTTTAGTTATTTAGAATGGGTCATTTGGACCGTTTTGTAACCACCTTAGTTGGCTATAAATATGACTGTGATTGTAATCCTACAAGCATCCTATCATATCTTAGAATAAGATCATAAGATAAAGAGGACGAATTGCGTAATGTTTTGCTTTGTTTTCTGCAAGTTTTGTATGGATCCGTGATAAGTGGTTTGGAACTGTCCCTGTGAGGGTTGTACTGTAGGTTTTTGATGAGTTAATTCATGAAGATTTTCAGATATGTTTGTGTTCATATTGAATGATGAATGTGATTACTAGTTGTGTTATGTTTAAAGATCTGTGGTTTAGTAATTGTTACTGATGCGAATGCTAGTCTTACGATGTTCATGCAAATGTCAATGATAATTTGAATATGTGAATGATGAATGAATGTATGAACTGTTAAGCATGATGTGAAAATAAAATATCTACTTTCTGTAGCGATAGAGTGAGAATTGATGCATGTCCTCCCCCCACTGTGGAAACCTGGTTCCTACAGCCCCCTTAATCATCTCGGGTGAGACTTCACTTGCTCTGTGAGTGTTGCTGGAAAGGGTAAAACCTTTTTGGGCGAGTGTTTAAGGGTGTTTGGTTGGTGTTTGTTGACAGCAGTGTGAAGTGAACCTCAGTCAATAGAAATGTGTGAACAAATGGTTCTGTTGCCACGACCGGAAGAAGGAATAAGAGGACATGCTTTTGCACCCGACGAAACCTGAGATTCAGGATTGGTTTAACAAGAATACAGAAGAATTCACTGAAGGAGAAAATTGAAATCCTAGGAAGACAACAAGCATTTGGTTGTAAAATCATATCTATTCAGATATCCACGAGGTGTTTTTCTGGGAATTCTAGGTATTGCTGCACGAGTGGTTGGTGTAGCTGACATTTCAGAAGAACCATTGCCAAGCAGGTGAACCTAACCACTAGAATCCATAACTGATTCAACATTTAAAATGGGTCGATAATAGGGTATCCAAGGTTGTCGAAATCTGGGTAGACAGTATCCTAGAGGGATACATCATTGAGTTTTCCGTTGATACAATCAAATCATACAAAGACGCAGAAAGGAATTTTTTCAAAAGACCGAGAGGGATATTCCTACTATCGCTAAAGTTGTGGATTAAGATGCTCGTCTGCGAAAAGGGCATACTGAGGATGAATTCCAATGAGTAGAAGATCAGTGTGAGGAGGTTGTAGGTATTGCATGAATGTGGGTCCGATAGAAAGATTTGAGGTAGATGGACATGAGAGACGACGAATGTTTAAGGGAGGTTGGGGAATATTGTGGTACCTTGAGAAGTGAGGTGATATTCCGGTGACCAGAGAATAAGAGGAGGAATGAGAGAGAATCTCCTGAGGGGACCAGAATGGAAGACTGCAAAATAGGACCACAATGGATGAAGCAACCTCATTACAACGAAGAAGAAGGTGAACAGGCTACCCCAGAAGTTGAAGAGGGACAGATCATAAGATACAACGTACCTTCAACTTCGTGCAATACGCAAAACTTTGTAGGAAGAAATACAAGTTATTCACAGAGTCATCCTACATGCAGCGGGAGGAGTAGTGCATCAGTAAATAATAATAGTAGGAGTGCAAGAATAGCAGGTGATGATGCAAAAATGCCTACTTTCCAGGGTAATGGGACCGAGGATACTGAACAGTATTGGTTCTTGTGTGAAGCGATATGGACTGTGAAATAGGTCCAAGATGAAAATATCAAAAAGGGACATCTAGAGACGAACTTTAGGGGTTGTGTGCTAGACTGGTTTATGAAATTCATGAAGGTACCAACAGGAATGCTAGACAAAAAACTAGCAGAGATCAAGGTGAGAATAATTGATGAATTTAGAAAACCAAAATAGGAGTCACAGTACATCACAGAGCTCAAGGAAATCAAGCAATATCCGAACAAGCCGGTATGGGAATTTGACCAGTGGTATAAAACGTTAATGGAAAAGGTGAGTTTCAGGATGAGCGATATGCAACATAAAGAGTGGTTTATCGTAGGGTTGGTGCTAGACATTCGTGGGCCGCTGATGCAATAGAAGGTAGTGACTAAAGTAGAAGCGCTAGAAATTGTGATTAAGTTGGAGGCTTCACCAATCAGAGAAACGGGCATAGGCATGGATCGGATACAAGCGTAGTTGGAAAATTTGACACTTCAGCTACAAGATATGCAGAAGGGAAAAGAATCCTGCGAATATGTATGTTGCAGTAGATGCAAAACGAAAGGACATCACAAGGATCAATGCCCTGAATTTCGAGAGTATTTGCAGTTAGTTGCACAAAATCCCCTCAGTCAGGGAGGGATGCCTTGGTGTTGTGTCTGTCATATGAGAGGACATAGACTAGAAGAGTGTGTCTACCTATAGAAGATGGTGTCAAATCCAATGAATTTGTATTTCAAATTCTGTCGATCGGTTGGCCATGATGAAAAAGAGTGCAGGGCTTACAACCTACTCCAAGAACGGACTGCAGATACGTTTTTCATGAAGGAAGAAGAGAAACATTCGGTACAGCAACAACCGCAGTATAATCAATAACAGCCTCACTATCACCTACAACAACAGTACGATCAAGCACAGCATGGTCACTTGTAGTATGGTCAACCACAATATCCGCAACAGCAATATCAACCACCTCAATATCAACAACCACAGTACCCACATATGGGCCACCACAAGGAGGTTTTAGAGGGGGGTTCTGCGGAGGTCAAGGTGCTGGTGTCGGCCGAGGAGGAGCTGTTGGACGAGGTCGAGGACCAATGATATGTTACAATTGTGGTCAGCAGGGGCATTACCAGAGGGATTTCCCGAATCAGACACAACAGTCAACTTACTGCAGAGTTGTGGACCATGGTGTTGAAGACTATCCTCAGCTCATCGTGAAGTGGAAAACTAAGAACCTACCCTTGTCTCCACCAAAATCAGAATTAGAACCAAAATATGCCACTATCAGTACAGAATATATCGGCAGAGGTTAGAAGTCATACTGCAACTATTGGATTAGTGACCCGAGGAGGAGCTATGACAAGAGCCGATAGGTCATAGGCTAGTGTCTGACGAACAACAAGAAAGAAGGTCACATTTGATGCGCAAGTCAAGAGAGATATTTTCTTGAAATCACAAGAGGCAATGAAATAGATGAGGCAGCCACCTCTTCACCAAAAAAAAGTTACTTCTGACATGCCACCGACATTCGACACAATGAATTCACAGAGAAAGGCTAAAACCTTAAGAGCCTTCCTGGAAAGCTGCTTGGAATTGGAAAAATATCAAGACGCATTGGTAGACATATCTAGCTTGTTGTAGAAAAGGGAGGGTGCATGACAAGAGCACACAATCAATTGAAAACACAAGCAAAAGACATGAAGAGAAATGAGGATGTTTGAGTAAATCGAAGCATTTTATGTCGATTCCATCATCTTAGACCTGGGATCAAACGTAAACATCTTGACAAAATAGACTTGGGAAACGATGGGGAAACCACAGTTGGCCTAGCCCTCGGTACAACTTTGACTAGCGAATGAAAGTAAGTTCACTCTGATTGGTCAATTATGCCAGGTCCCAGTTGAAATAGAAGGACTCAAAACATAAGCAGATTTTGACGTGATAGAGATTTTCAACAACACAAGCTCCTATCAAGTACTACTAGGGATAGATTGAGCCGAAGAGGGATGAATTCACTAAGGGATGGGACAGTCTCTACAACATATCAGAAGATTACATCAATCCCACTGCAGATGGCAAGTTAGGATGGAGCTGTGTTAGTTCGGCGTCATCATATTCGGATGAGGCACTCGAAAATTGGCAGAATCGGCTACATGAAGTATCATTCAAAAGGTGTGTACGGATCACCTTGTTGCTGTGATGGGTAGCTACAGAATAGTTTGCACTACCAATGTATGAGAAGTTTCCCAAATTGACTACATTTATCACCGAGTTTGAAGAAAAAGTGGCAGAACCACAACGAATATTGGCCTTGGAGGAATCCTTGAAGGCTACACCAGTGCGATGGTGGGCGGCACATAAGTCAACCATAACAAACTGGCCATTATGTCGACACCTAATGGAGGTTAGGTTCGGTGACACTGGAGGATACTATAGAAGTAAGTACGACAACAGAGGAGATCCACAGGAGCATTTGAATGAATGTAGAAGCAAATGGGGACCACGGGAAAAACAAGAATGGGTCCACGCACCTATTCACACACTGGTTGAAGTACCGCGAAGTTGGTATATCAAAGCAGAATTGCGACGTAGAACAACCTCATGGGAACAACTAACTATTGGATTTATCCAAACATTCAGTTTCTTCGACGAAAACCCCTTCATCCACAATGCATTACAAGAGATCCATGACAAAGCATTCGAAGTAGTTCCGACAAAGAAACCTATGGGACTTCGGTGGACTGCAACACCAAGAATGCTGATGGAATGCTACAACATAATAGGAGAACCAGATGATGAGGATGACCCAAGGGCTATGTATATACCTGAGTAAGAAGGAAGTCATAGTGTCAAGGCACCAAATTTGCCTTCTAACAAGTTTCAGCAACCATTGCGAACCAAGAAAGTGAAAATTGGGTTGGAGGAGAATCCCAAGTTCATGAGCATCAAAGATTGTTGGGATGACTCAACCATTGCCAAGATCATTGACCTATTGTATGAGTTTCAGTTCTTGTTCCCGAAGAAATTCTCGGAGATGAAAGGGATTTATGGGGACTTAGGAGAGATGAAAATCCCATTGAAACCTGATGCAAAGCCAGTAAAGCAGTGACCTTAGAGGTTGAATCCGAGGTATAAGGAGCGGGTGAAAGATGAACTTGAGAGAATGTTGGATGCATGAATTATAGAGTGGAGGAATCAGAGTGGATCAGCCCGATGGTGGTCCAAGATAAGAAAACTGGCGAATTTAGAATTTGTATCGATTTAATAAAGCAGCCACCGTATCAATTGAACCTAAGATCCCAGGAGCATGACAAAGATGAACAAAAGTGACTCCAGCAAAGTTCTTGTACCGCAGACTAAACTATGGTCCTAAAAAAAAAAATTTAAGCATCTGCTACAAGGGAATTGCAGAGTGGCAGGATTCACCACAAAACGGTCAAATCCAGTCATAAATGCAGTAGTTAATCCATAATGGATGACGAAAAAAATGAAAAAACAAAAATTAATACTCGACGCATGCGGTGGATTTGGTGAATCGGCGTTGTATTTGGTAATCATTGTCCAAAATCAGTAGGATGCGGCAATGAAACACTATAAATGTATGGCAAAGGAACAGTTTGATGCACTTTGTGTTCAGCAAGAACTTTTAAAATCACACATGGACGTTTATGTTTCAATCACAAGCACCGAATGGCCACAACGAATGCCAGTTTTGCAAGAGCAACCAGAAATCATGTATGGGATACCATTCAGGAAGGAGCAAGGGACCGAGAATGCAGCATACCTGGGGGAAGAAGAAGCAGGCAATTCGAGCACTGCTCAAAAGGAAACAACTGCACAAGGAGGATACGCTGGCCCACTGATATTAGGTTATGTACCACCTAGCAAGGATGGGACGCCTACATATCGGGTAGGAAAGAACGAACGATACCTCGTTAATATGTCGCTGATACCGAAGGGAGATCCACAACCAGGGAATATCACGACAAAATTACAGAAGCTTCAATATAGTGACCAAGACCTCGCGAACTTCCCAGAAAGCACAGACGCATACCTCAATGTCTACCATGGCGAAGGAGGTATGACAAAACAGGAACCAGTAATTTGGGCATTGGGATTGGAGCAATTGGGGTTGCTAGGCCTCACCTAGATACCACACTTCAGAAGAATGGCACAGGTAAATGCGTGCGTCAAGCAGTTATTAGCATGTTTTCATGGTGGATACCTATGGATGCATGAAAATATTCTAGTCACAGTCGACCTCATTGCACGAATCACTAGACTACCCAAGGATGGAGAAGAGCCTTCCCAATTTTTCCATCGGAAGGATAATTACAAGAAGCTCACAGTAAAGATGAAGACAAAGTATGGAGTAGAGAAAAACTCCAAAGGATACCTAATTGACACGATTTCAGACCAAGTTGTCAGGTTCATAGAAAATATATTAGCAGTTAAGGTGGCGTGGAAGAATAGGCCAAGAGAATGCACTTCGGGCATCATCGCCTCTGTGGAACAATGCACTGCAAGAGTGCGGATGAACTGGTCAAAATTTCTGCTAAACCAATTGATGGATGATGCATTGGACGCACAGGTGAAAGGGAAGGTGTTCACATATTCATGGCTCATGCTATTTGTCACATTAATAGGATGGAAGGATCTAGATCAGTATCAAGGCATGGAGACAATAGAAGCCAGAGTCCGAGAAGGGGCACGGTACTAGAATTTATGGGAAACAACAGAGAAAGAACGAAAAGCATTAAATGTTTTACAATTCTACTTGTTCTTGGACATGATGCGGATAGATGTGCAAGCAGTACCACGGATAACTGAGCAAGCAACATGGAAGTATCGGCCGATCGCAAGGCTATCGATCGAATCCCAAACAATTTAGATCCAAGCATAGGTGGACAAGCAGAAGTAGTGGCTTCCAACACAGTACAAGCTCACCGAGGAGGAATTGGATGCCATCATTGGTGGATGGAAAATAGAATGGAAATTTCCAACCGTAGAAGAGGAACTATCGAATTTAGAGAATGGACAGATGACAACTCGACCAGAGAAATCAATGGGACAACCATTGGAATAAATGGACTCATCCAAACAAGAGGAGGGCGCAGGAGAAGATGATCCTGTGAAAGAACAGTTGTGGATGTCTACTCATGATGGAGCCTCATCATCCACACTGACGGATTCCGAACTAGAGGCAGAATGCGAAGAAATGAGAACAAAGCATAGGATGGACATTGGAGAAGGAATCACAAGTGGTGGTATTCATGCGGAGCAAGTTAACAGGCACCTGGAGAAAATAACAAAAGTCATGGAAGGAAACTGTACGAAAGTCACACAACACTCAACCGAATACTTCCACTAGGTAACCCAACTTCTATTGATACTAGCTAATGCAATTGTAGAGTCAAGCATACCACATGGGGATGTCCCTCCAAGTTTGTCGACAAGAAGAGTTGAAGTAGAGTTCGGAACACAACCAAGGATAGTACAAATTTTTCCACATACCATGGCAACAGGTGATGAGGCATTGGACCTGGAATTAAGGAAGTCTGATTCAATCATGGTAAATTTCAATCTACATCCAGTGTTGTCACTACACAAGATTCAAGCTGCAGCAAGTGTAGAAATACGCGATCACAATGCCACAATGTATGACAAGATGGTGAAGTATAAGCAGTAGGCGCGCACCAGTGAGATGGAGGCAGAGATTCTCCCAGAAGAGAAATCCCAAACACTAGCTAACAAAGAGAAGGCTATAGAAGATGGAGGCTGGTTAGAAAAGGCAATATCCAAGGCATGTGAAGCCACAAAGGTGGATCAGGATATACTACCAGAAGCGGAAGCTATCTTGTTAGGTGTGGCTATCACCGAATTAGGAACGAAAATGCAGAGTTATAGGCAAAGGCTGCACTAGTCACACCACTAGAGAAAATCCAAAATTGCAAGGATGCGATAGAATAGGTTGTGATAGAGATTGCAGAAATGGAAAGGGTGGCCCAAAAAATTGCGGAAGAGGTTACAGAGTTTTTGGGAATCTTATTTCAGGACGAGCAGTTGCAACAACTGAATATGCAACTTTCCTAGGAAAAAGATCAATTGGAAACAATGAAGGGATCGCTTAGGGTGATTCCCTTACTCACGTGGATGACAAAGGCTTCGGAGCTGAAGGAACTGGAGCAGTGTGTAACTAAAGCACACGAAAGGAAGCAAAGAAGGATGACGCACCTAGACGACACACCTAGATGAGTTAAAAAAAGAGGCAGAACAGTTGGCCACGCTGGAAATAGCAAGAATGACACAGGTTAAGAAGAATCTGTAACAGGCACAACAAATGAATAGCACGAACAGGTACTATAACATCCAAAAAATCATAAAAATTTAAAAATTTTCAATGGATCCGTAATTGCTATATTGATTGTGCAGAAATAAAATAAATGTATATTTGTTTGTTTAAGTGACATGTTGAAGTAGATGTTGTGACGATCATGCGTATGAATTTTTTTACAATGTATGTTTTCAAAAGTAATTATGTCTATACTAGAATGCCATCAAATGTTTACTTATCTTGGTTGTGCAATCTCGATTACTTATGCACTGATATCAATGCTCTATACTTTTACTTGTCAATGTTTATATGCGCTGACTACTTGTTCTTGTTTTGATGATGAAGGGGTCCTATGCGAACCCTGATACTTACTTAGCTATTAGCTAAAGCATTGAACATTCTTTTCGCAGATCACAGGTAAGAGAAAGTTAATTTTTTGAAAGTGAAATACGAAAGGCTTAAATGTCGTCAGTTAGCTTTCAAATTTAAAAGAGGGAAATGGAATAGCTTGAAATACAAATCCGAGTGAGATCTATTTTGATCATTCTTTCCGTTATAAAATGTACCAGATTGTATTACACTATACTATCAACATTAACTACTCAAGTATTTGTACAAAATGATTATTGAAGGTTTAAATAGTCCAAAACCTACTTCAGGAATTATGCTAAGTATTAAATGTTGAGGTAATAGGATCTTATCCTAAGTACCAAAGTAATTCTAACTCTATACTTTGATCCTATGCATTATATTTACACCTCATAATATAATGGTCATCCTATGATGGGGTATGGTTATAGCAACTGCAATTATAAATTAGTTGCTACGTATGCCTTCTTTATAGTATTAATACTATGGTGCTTGGAGCATAATTAACATTTTGACTATACCATAATATTGACCAGGTCCTTATACAATACATGCAGGTTTTGATGTAATAGACTACATAATAATCTAAATACAAGGTTTAAACTTTACTATGTAATAAAAGGTATTAATACTAATACATAACCATTATGATAACGTTGCAGGTCTCCATGGTGGTGGTCGAGACTTTAGACTTGGCTATCTTGTAAGGGTATCACGCATGGACATAATGATATGATGGTTTGAAGAATTGTGGCTCAACCTATAATGTAAAGCCAAAGAGTTACCCGAATGACACCCCGGTTGCATGGTTCGTTGGTATGTCAACGTACTGGTGGTAGATAGGATCATTTAAAGTGCATTAAAGGTGGTTCTAGTGGAAATCTTGTTGTGAATCGATGTGGCTGTATTTATGTGGTAGTTCTTGGTATAAGTGTAACCCTAACATCACTCTAACTTACCTCATCGAGGGTAGTGAACTTGGCATTCATTTTGCAAATGGTGGAGTGTAGTGAGACCGACCATCCTGCACTTCTTTAGGGTTTGAAGCCGGGTTTTGAGGACTGTAATGTCCCTTAAAATAGCAAAAATTTAAAATTTTTCTGATACTAGATTAAACTGATAAAGATATGAAGAATAGTAAATTATCTTCGGTAATAATAAGTACCTACTGTATCAGTATTTGTTTTCTATTCTTTTAAGTGTCTTAATTTCATAAGTGTCAAGGTTTGCTGATTGTAACTTCTACAGCTTTGCGGAAGCGATTTAAATGAAACTCTATAGTAAGTGAACAAGTGTTTAAGGTGTAATAATGCAAATCCTTTTCTTACTGTTACAAGAATTTGTGTGCAAATTATAAAAGTCTAATTGACCATTCAGGTGGGATGGATCCCTAATGATAGCGGTTGATGACCCGTGATGAGATGCATGGTCTTTCAAGGGCTACATACCCTAGCAAAGTTGCCGAGCGGTAGGGTGTAAGAATTTGGACACTTCTGACTTACTTACCGAGTTTTGCTAATGCATTCAATTTGTACTTGTTTGCAGGTATACCTATGAGGCATCTACCGAGAATGCCTACTCCACCTTTCTATCAAATGTTTAAGTCTCAAGTGTGAGGGATTTTGAATGTTGACACCTTTTAAAAGCCTTGTTGGGGTTGTAATACTTGTTAAAATACGCCACTTCTTAACCTTGTTTTTATTAAATGGTACTATGTAATGTTTTGGGTCAATGTATGGTTGATTGTATTTACAATACATGTGGATTTCGAATGGTTCCAAGACTATAGAGTTTTTGAGTCACGTCGAAATATTTGGAGTGGGTAGTAGCATTCAATATAGTTCTACGATGGCATATGGCCAGCACTGCTAGTTGTGCTGGGGGTTTCTTCTAGGGTTCTACACCAACGAAGAGGTATTTTCATGGTTCATTTTTTCTTCCTGCCGTGGATTCCTTGAGGGTTTCATTACTGACCTGAGCTATGGCTCATGGTCAAAAAACCATATGGAGTAGAGATGGTGACTGAAACAATCGGAGGTAATTCTTCTCAGTTTCATACTACACCCTTGCTATTTGCATTTATATATATATCATGATATATGGTTCTGACTTCGTATGGTATGTTTGGTTGCAGGTGTTGGCTAGAGTTTCTCTTCTGCATGGCCCAGACTTGACAGTGGTGATGTTTGAAAAATGGTAAGTCCAGAATATGCCAATTCCTAGCCCCTCCTTTTGCCTCTGTGTGGGGGGTACTATTGATGTGTGCTTATGAGGAACTTGTGAACTTGTTTGGGTTCATTGTGACAATTTTCGAGTTCCTGGAAGTCGCCATTTGTCTAGACTTCTATGAGAAGATGTATCTATTGTCATTTGCAGACCCTAGAGGATTTTAGTACGAGGTTTTGGTTATCTGGCTCTATATTTGAATTTTGTTGAACTCTCGCTATTTGGAAATAATACCCAAGATGAACTGGGGTTTACATTTAAAGACCTATTGTTTGCGAAATGTATTTGTATGGCCCTTGGAATGTCCTTCGATGTAATATTTATAACGGTTTGGTACCCTATCTAATCTTTGTGTTTTTAATTGACATGAATGTTGTCTGTATAAAAGGTTATCATGTTTTGAAAGATGTTGGTTGTCTGTATGACTGTTTAGATGGCACAAAACGTAAACTTGAGGCTAAAATAAAATGCCTGTCATGATCTAAGATTTGGGGTTTTTACTAGTATGTTTCTAGTTATTTGAAGTAGGTAGAAAGACAAAAAGGGTCTCAAATGAAATGGTGGTGGGAATCGATCCCTGTACCATCATTTGTGAATAACGATTCTCTGTATAATGAGATGGTGGTGGGAATCGATCCTTGTACCATCGATTGGGAATAACGCTTCTCTGTATAATGAGATGGTGGTGGGAATCGATCCTTGTAGCATCGTTTGTGAATAGTGCTTCTCTATATAATAAGGTGGTGGTGGGAATTGATCCCTGTACCATCGTTTGTGAATAACGCTTCTCTGTATAATATCGTGTAAAGTTTTTTTGATGAATATGGTGTAACCCTTCTGTGTTTTAATTAAGAGTCATAACCCTATCTACTGTTTTGATTGACCCTTGAGAGGTATGGGTTGCTATACAATCGCTATACTTATGGTGTCTAGTAAGATAGCAAAGCTTTGGATGGGGTTTGATCTCCCGACCCCTGGAATGTTATGTTAATGATTTTGAATGTTTGTGGATAGTTTGATTTCTGAAATGCAAATCGTTGAGTTTCTTTTTCATAGTTTAGGTTGCAAGAATGGAAATGTCTAATACTAAGTTTACAAATTGTGATGCCTGGAAGATGCGTTTAATCTCTTGTGATGAGCTAACTTTGCATTTATATACATATCGTCATATATGGTTCTGACTTCGTATGGCATGTTTGGTTGTAGGTGTTGGCTGGCATTTCTCTTCTGCATGGCTCGGACTCGACAATGGTGATGTTTGAAAAATGGTAAGTCCGGAATATGCTAATTCCTAGCCCCTCCTTTCACCTTTGTGTGGGGGGTACTGTTGATGTGTGCTTATGAGGAAATTGTGAACTTGTTTGGGTTCATTGTGACAATTTTTGAGTTCCGGGAAGTCGCCATTTGGCTGGACTGCTGTGAGAAGATGTATCTATTGTCATTTGCAAAGCCTAGAGGATTTTAGTACGAGGTTTTGGTTATCTCGCTCTATGTTTGAATTTTGTTGAACTCTCGCTATTTGGCAATAATACCCAAGATGAACTGGGGTTTACATTTAAAGACCTATTGTTTGCAAAATGTATTTGTATGGGCCGTGGAATGTCCTTCTGTGTAATATTTATAAGGTTTTGGTACCCTATCTAATCTATGCATTTTTAATTCATATGAATGCTGTCTGTATCAAAGGTTATTTTGTTTTGAAAGATGTTGGTTGTCAGTATGACGGTTTAGATGGCACAAAATGTAAACTTGAGGCTAAAATAAAACGCCTATCATGATCTAAGATTTGGGTTTTTTACTACTATGTTTCTGGTTATTTGAAGTAGGTAGAAAGACAAAAAGGGTATCAAATGAAATGGTGGTGGGAATCGATCCCTGTACCATCATTTGTGAATAACGCTTCTCTGTATAATGAGATGGTGGTGGGAATCGATCCCTGTACCATTGTTTGGGATTAACGCTTCTCTGGATAATGAGATGGTGGTGGGAATCGATCCCTGTACCATCGTTTGTGAATAAATCTTCTTTGTATAATAAGATGGTGGTGGGAATCGATCCCTGTACCATCGTTCATGAATAACGCTTCTCTGTATAATATCGTGTAAAGTTTGTTTGATGAATATGGTGTAACCCTTCTGTCTTTTAATTAAGAGTCGTAACCCTAGCTATTGTTTTGATTGACCTTTGAGAGGTATGGGTTGCTGTACAATCGCTATACTCATGGCATCTAGTAAGATAGCAGAGCTTTGGATGGGGTTCGATCTCCCAACCCGTGGAATGTTATGTTAATGATTTTGAATGTTTGTGGATTGTTTGATTTCTGAAATGCAAATCGTTGAGTTTCTTTTTCATAGTTTAGGTTGCAAGAATGGAAATATCTAATACTAAGTTTATAAATCGTGATGCCTGGAAGATGCATTTAATCTCTTGTGATCAGTTGACTGTGGGTGATAATCGACCCTTGGAAAAGTTCTGTGGATGATTAACTTGTTTGAATATGGGAAAACTTTGAGAAAGAGTGAGATGTACATGCCTTCACTACTTGGTATGTTTAATTTGAAGTCTGTATTTGTTTTCCTGAAAGAGTTAGTAGTTTTCAAACATATTCCTAGCTAGATCTGTGATATGTTGATGTTGTATATTTGAAAGAGGACTTTAGTGGAGACAAATATATAAAAAATAATGCAAACAGAAATTTTATCCTAGCTATACACAAAGTATGGAAAATGCAATTTCAAACGTTGTTTCAAAATGGAGAGGATATATAAATAATTTTACTGATACTGCTCTGAAACGTGTATCTAAATGTTAAGAGTAGATTTCTAGGTTATCGGTTTACTAGGATGTCTAGCATGGGAACTTTCTAGACATTCTACTAATCCTAGCTTCTAGGTTAACGTAATCCTATCAAAAAGACTATATCTAAACAATTTAGGATGAAAGAAAAACAAGGGCAAATGATGCTGGGGTAGCAACCTCTATTATAACTTAAATTGGAAGATTCACATTTTAGACCTGATTACTTTGTAGCTTGCTCCCTTCTTGAAGTAACCTGCACACTCAAACAATAATTAGTTTAGAGCCCTCTGAACTTAGCTGACCTGTTACAATGACTTTGGGGCTACCACGTTCCTCCCAGCCTTAAACCTTGAATCGTTATGATTCTATATGGATCCCCCCGAGCTTGGTTCCAACATGCAATGAGAGGTAGAGGCCCTAGATCCACTGCTGGTTCAATTCTGAGAATTTTTAGGTAAGGCTGCTTCAGCTTCTTGGAGCAAAATACTTTTCTTGGATTACCATAATAGAATGATAAGGACCAAGAATGATGGATGATCCCCAAACTTTGGATCTTCCCTCTTTAAGTAGGGAATTCTTTCAATTAGGACTGTTGAAACAATCAGTTTCTTTAAATTAGATAATTAATAATTAAAAGGTATTATTTAATTAAATATCTAGTCCTTTTGAACTAGGACTTTTCCAACTGTTTAACTATAAGTCATTTTGATTTATGTTCTTAATAATAATTATAATAACAACAATTATACTAATAATAATTATACTAACAATAATTATACTAACAATAATTATATTTTACTTAACTATTAATACACCATTTATAATATAAATTAATTCATAGTCAGATATACTAATTATATTCCATAATTAAATAATAACACCATTATTATTAAAGCTCTTTAATAATAGTAATATCCTGGAGGCATTTATACATGTTAGTCATAAAAGACTACTGGTAATTATCTTTTATTTAGTTGTTTTCATCACATGACACTTCTTTTCTCTTTAACTTTTAGGGACACGGTCCACTTCTTTGGATGGTCTCGGTCAACTTGGTTAGGTACCTCTAGTCTCTCTCTTTGCATGTTAGATTCCCTCGTTTAACATGGTAGTTCCCACAGTAGATTATGATGGATAAAAAGATGAACCATTTAATCAAAATAAATAAGTGTGATAGAAGTGCTCTTCAGAGTCTTTCTGACTCAACACTTTGAGACTAAGTAACCCCGAGTTCTCTTCATAGCCTTTTAACTCAGCACTGTCACATGGGAGTTACTCTAGTGCAATTCCAGAGCCCCTGCTCAACACTAGTGCTAGGATGTGGTTGTGAAGCACATCTAGAATATTTACGTTTCCTCATATCCGGTATTTGTTTATCAATCTTGGAGTGCTCCAGTGTTTTTCCCAACACTCAATGTACCTCAAGGCTTACTCCCAGTACAATAAACGTTCTTCTAGGTACATCGGGGCTTATGCCCAGTACGTAGGTTATATGTTTGTTTCTGATTCCATGCTCAACACACTCATAAGTCAAATCACGTAAAAGTCATAACTCTGCACAGTAAGTAACAAAAGATCATCTCAGTATATTAGGGTTTGTACCCATATCAAATCAGAAGAACATCATTAAAACATTGGGGCCTCGTCGCCCAGTATATACTCAAATAAAGAAGTCAATCAGGGTCCATGCCCGATATGTCGATATACATATATATAAAAGAATGAATCAAAGGTGCTAAGCATTCATTCCCAATACTCAAACTAAACATAAGTGTTGGCGTCGTGGCCCAATATAATAACAAAATAGTTAGTCAAAAATTCAGGATATTACAAGGACTCCTTCCTCGGATTCGATACCCCAACCTTTAAGGGAGGATTTGTTATTTTCAGGGTTTAAGAGCCGATCCCATGCTATGGAACATATTACAGTTTGTTTTGGTATTTTGAAGAGGTTCAGACATCACGCCGGTTGCAGGAGTGTTTGGTTATAATACAAGATATCTTCCTGAAGGTATTATCTTGTTTCAGAAAGTTATTGTTTGCCTATAATTTTTTTTTCAACAGTGTATTGCAACTTTTAACCATCGCATGCATTTTTTGGCAAGTACCTCTCGTCTATGAGCTTGTTTGGTTTTTTTGAAACTAAACTGGCGATAATGCTCAACCAACTGGTAAGCCTCGGTGGTTTTCCCCTGTAGGTTACTCCTGGCTTCTGTTGGCCATTGTTTGGTTTAGCCGGAGCTTTCGATTTTTACTATTGGTTGAAGGTGTGGTCGCCACTAAAATGCTTATAAGCTATGAAGCAATGCGCAGGGAGGATTGAATCCTCGACCTACCTTTAATATGTACTTCACAATGTTTACTGTGTATTAATGTATCACTTGTTCGTAAGGGTTTAACCTTCGACTATTTGGATAAATTAAAAGTTTTTCGTTCTATTTTTTTTTTTTTATATACTGTGTAAAAGAATTGTGCCTGGAAGTGATGCTCTGTGCCATTTAATGTTTGTTGTAATTTTTTAATGGCCAAACCGTCTCGATTTGCAACTTCAACCCTAAGGTCTAACTTCGTTTCTCTGTAAGGATTTGTTTAACTATGTACGACCTTGAGCCTTTGGTTATGTGTGTAACTATAATGTTGAGAAAGGTCTTCAGTGTTGAGGGCCGAAAGGCTTGGTTCTTCGAACTATAGTTTCAAGCTCCAATTTGTTTGTACAAATGAAAATTTATCGTTTATGTACTTGCTTTTACTACTCTGACAAGTCTATTTGGTTTTGTCTAGAGCTGGGTTTATTACCCTAAGCTTGTTCTACAAGGAATGGTTGTTTTTAATGTTTAAAAGTTTGATCCCTTTCGTCAATGAACTTTTTTGTGTTAAGATCACAACTGTACAGGTTGTGATTACATAAACATATAAAATATAAGGCATAGTGCCTTAGTCGAAACTCTGTTTAGTAAATTATATGTTTTAAAAAGGGTTTTCGTTTACTAGTGTTAATACATTGTAATTTCAGAGGTGATGACAGTTTCGAACCCATAAGTGTTATGTATGAAAATGCCTTCTAAAAGGTCGTACTCTGTCTTGGATAATCTATTCGAATTGATAAGTTTGAATGAATGCTAAATGCTATAACACAAAAGCTAGGGTTCTGTCAATAATAGAACCTTCGTCCAATACATACTTGTTCTGTGTCTAAAGGGTCTATAGTAATAATGATATAAGGTTATCAGTTCGGTTTTACTCTATTTGTATTGATAGATGCTTTCAATCATGAATGTTGGTAACTGTTTTGATACTAGATAATTATAATACATAATGAAATAAAGGTTTTATTAGGAGTTTCGAATGGATATGCAGAATAGTAAGGGACTATAAATATTTTCTGTCTTTTGTAAAAGTTTAGAAAAATGGAAAGGTTAAACCTTATTTTACTCTATTGCTGCAACAATAAAGATAATAATAATGTCTATGTAAAGGACATTGCTATGCTTGTTTTATAGCTGTTTAAAATTTCATAATTGTCGATGAAATATTGGATTGTAGTATGAATACCGGAATATATGAAAAGAATAATAGGAAAGTGTAAGTTATTAATCAACTGTAAGAAAACATTCAACCTACAACGAAACCCTAGGTTTTGTGCAGGATAGAAGATATTTACTTCAGTTGCTAAAGAAATAATACAATGTCTGTAAATTTTGAATGATGTTATGTTTTTCTGAGACTGTTTGTAAGATAAATTAAATTGCAGAATATATCAGATAAGGGATATTTCAAGAAAGACATAACAATTTCAGTCTATTCAATTTCTACATATTCATCCATCTATTTTTAAAATTTTCCTTCCCTATACTAGAGTACGGTACACAAACAATATGTGGAAAAATACAGGAAAGATATTTCATTCTATCATTTCATATTTTCAATTCAACAATATACAAAATCATAAACATATCAAAAATTCAAACTTTTACTTCTGCATTATCAATATTTAACTAAAGGATACTAACTCAACATCTACAGAATTAAATGATAACTACTTAGGAAATGAAATAACAAGTAGAACCTGTAACTGTATATAGGGTGGAAAAAAATCCAAGGAAGCCTATTCCTCCCAACCTTCTCCAGAAGAAGCAGCCAAACTACTTGCCTCCTTTGGAACCTCGAGCCTGTTTACTAAACCACTAGGTAGAAGACTCCGTGTAGAAGCAAGGAACTCAATTTATATAACCAGCAATCAATAGAGACTTGCCAAAAACCTCAATCTCTCCACTTAGCAGTAAAAACTCTGCACTTAGTAGTAAACAAGGCAGACTTACACCATGTTAAAAAACCTAGACTTCCCCTCATCGAATCTCTTGTGTGCATATAGCAGAACCGCAAGGTAAATTTCCTCATCAGAAAAAGTGTTGAACTTCAGTCCAAATTCGATGGCTCTTAAAAAGATGCCTAGGTCTTTTTGGTGGTCAATTTTCAATAAATGAGCCTCAAGATCTAGTCCCATCTTTGAGGGCACTATGACCACAATTCAAGGGAGTTGTCCCATACCAACAGCTAGTTACTTGCCTCATGCTGCTACCACTTGTCCATTTCCTTCTACCCCAGATTCCATTCCTAGTGGGTCAGTAAACACTCTTTCAACAGTTCTCCTTAGGTGAGAGTCCTATTTTATTTATTTAAATAATAATATTGTGCAATTAGAGTCATCCTTGGACACTTTTCCAAATATAAAACTTTACAATAAAAGTTAAGATAATTTTTTTCTTCAAACATAAAATGTTTTCAGCAAATGGGTATGTTACAGGTACAAGACTACGAATCACTCAAAGTATCGACAAAAGAATTTGTCGACCAAAGCAAAATTGCACATGATGAGTTTTGGTCCCAAGTAAACACACCAAAGGTGTCCAGCTGAGGTGGCTCGAGGGCGAGCAACAAGTTTTTATTGGGGGCCCATTGGCACGGGATTAGACCACATGAAGTATGGAAGCTAACAACAATGAGAAGGACCATCCTTGGAAGAAAGGACCGTTCGCGGAGAAAAAGGAGCTCACGAAAGCGCAAGATTAGTTTAGTTAGTTAGAATGGGTAATTTGGACCGTTTTGTAACCCCCTTAGTTGGATATAAATAGGACTATGATTGTAAGCCTATGTGCATCCTATCCTATCTTAGAATCATATCAGAAGACAAGCGGATGAATTGTGTAATGTGTTGCTTTGTTTTCGGCAAGTTTTGTATGGATTAACGATAAGTGGTTTGGAACTGTCCCTGCAAGGGTTGTACCATAGGTTTTTGATGAATTAATGCATGAAGATGTTTAGCTATGTTTATTTGTTATGTTTCTCTTCATATTGAATGCTGAATGTGATTGCTAGTTGTGTTATGTTTAAAGATCTGTGGTTTCGTAATTGTTGCTGATGTGATTGCTAGTCTTAACATGTTCATGCGAATGTCGATTATACTTGGAATATGCGAATGATGAATGAATGTATGAACTATTAAGCATGATGCAAAAATGCAATCTCTGCTTTCTGTAGCGATAGAGTGAGAATTGATGCATGTCATCCCCCCACCGCAGAAACCTGGTTCCTACAGCCCCCTTAATCATCTCAGGTGAGATTTCACTTGCTCTGCGAGTGTTGATGGAAAGGGTAAAACATTTCTGGGTCGGTTTTAAGGGTGTTTTGTTGGTGTTTGTTGATAGTAGTGTGAAGTGAACCCCTGTCGACAGAACTATGTCAACAGATTTAGTTATTACACTTGGTTAATTAACCATAACTAATAAATCATTTTGTAAACATTTTCCAGGTGGTCGCAAGGACCCATGGCATTGTTTGCGGAAATGAAAAGGATATTGGCTACCTATTATTCCAAGGCATTAAGCCGATATCACTTATTGGACTCTATCTTGCGACCTAAGTACATTTCCTTCGCTTACCTATTCTAAGATTCGCATGGGATGAGAACAACCATGTGGCTTCATTTATAAGTCATTTTAATGATTTAAGTTATGTATGAATCCTCTCAGCTATCACACCTCGTTTCAATATAAATACAAGAATCATGTAGACCCTTTTCTCAGTTTTGATTTCTAGTTTATGAAATTGTTTCTCAATGAATGCGTTTATTTTGTCCATTGCATTAAGTGGCCATAGATGTTATATAAATTATACATCAATGGTTTCTTCGTGGCCTCTTGACTTTGTATTAGGTTATATACTTGAAATGAAAATATTATAATCCTTATGGCTCTGTAATAACGTTTGTATGTTATATATATTTAACCTAGCAATGATATGTATTCAAGCCTCAGGGATCTATATTAATGTTAGGTTTTTAACTTTATACTTTCAAACCAGAAAAGAATTCATATTGAAGGCCATACAGCCTCAATGATCATGTTACTTGTTATATGTATGCTCAGCCATTTAGCTCTATGCTCTATTTATAAGGTGAAAGCCTTTCGATTTCTATGCCTTGGACTCAAACAAATTTTGTTTGACTGTATATCTATATAAATATGAGTTTGTTTGTCTTAGAGAATATTTGAACAGGCCATTTGGATTTGTAATAAGGTGCCTATCAGCTCTGTGTAATACTGGTTTCATGTTATGTTATTGAAGTGTGTATAAAATGTCTATACTTAAAGTATTCCATACTATGTTTTTATATATCTACTTATATAATATGTAGTGTTTATCATATTAGTAAAGCATTACAAGAAAAATGCTTCTCATTATAATCAAAGATATAATTTTATTTTGTTTAAAACCCTCGGTTTACAAATAAAAGATATTCCATGAAAAACACACATATAGAATAATCCAATTTAATAAACATAGAAAACATAATAAATGTATTTCTCAGAAATAATAATTATCAACAGAACATTTATCAATATAAATTACAGTTCACCATTTTCTAATAATACTACACAGAAAGTACTAAATACTAATAAAAATAAATAAGAACCTTACTGAAAGAACAGACCAAATCCAATCTGAAGTTCGTCATTCCTCCGAACCAATCTTCCAAAGCAGCCAAGTTTACTTGTTCTGAAACCATCGATCCTGTTTGTTAAACCATTAGGGCAAAGACTGCTGAAACAGTTCTTAACTATCACTCAGTTCCACTTCTCAACTCAACAAATATATTTTCCCTCTTCCATCCAAGCATCATGCTTGTCTGATGGGAATGCTTATTAAATATTTTCCTAGGACTTAGTTATATCATAAGCCTCCTACTCCAGAGCCTCCATCTATAGTTCTGACCTTAAAAATATGGATGATTCCTCTTGCACCTGTTGAGTATTAAATATTTGTTTTCACCACTATGGGTAGTTTTTCCAACACTTTTCATTTCTCCTTATGGTCCAGCAAACACTCTTTCAACAGCTACTTCAGATTGGATTATCCTGTTTTTATTTATTAAATAATAATAATAATTCAATATCCTCAAACAAGTGTCTTTGAACCCACTTGGTCAAATAATTGTTCAACAACAATTAAAACAATTATTACAAAGTATTTAAACTTTAATTAAGGTTCTAGGGGTATTCCATACAACCCCCCTTAAAGATAACACCATCCTCGGTGTTATTCAATCTTCCATTGTTTCTTCTTGAAATAGAATTGGATATGTCTCCTCCATTTTACTTTCCAATTTCCAAGTATCTTGTTTTGGGTTAAGGTGCATCCATTGCACCTTTACATGCCCAATAATGTGGTTCTGAAGGATAAGCTCCCTCTTGTCGAGGATGCATTCTAGTTCCACTTGGAATTCTCCTTCCAACTCCACCTGAATAATATTCCAATCCACAACATGAGTAGCATCATGTATGTATTTCTTTAACAAAGAAACATGAAAAACATTATGTACTTTTACTGTAGGCGGTAATGCCAACCGATAAAATACCGGTCCAATCTGATCTAATATTTCAAAAGGGACACAATACCTAGGTGCTAGATTACACACATCCCCAATATTAAATAACTCTTCCTTGGAGTTACTTTTACATAAACATGGTCTCCTACCTAGAACTCTCTTTGAGTTATTTTTAAATCAACATAGCTCTTTTGTCTCTCTTCAGATATCTTCAAATTTTGTTGTACCTGTTTCATGGTTAGTTCCATATCTTTTAACAATTCAGGACCTAACATCAATCTATCAACTAGACTACTCCAAGAAACTGGAGTGTTACACTTCCATCCATAAAGTAATTCAAATGGACTAATCTCAGCAAAATCTTGAAAATGGTTATTATAACCAAATTCAACCAAATATAAATAGTCTTCCCATTTTCCGGGTTTATCCATAGCATACATTCTAAGAATGTCTTCCAAGATTTGATTTAGTCTTTCTATCTGTCCATCAGTTAGATGGTGAAAAGATGTACTAAAATTTTGATTAGTATCTAACCCTTTAAACAAAGCTTTCAAAAAATTTCATGTAAACTTTGTATCTCTGTCAGAAACAATTATTTTAGGTACACCATGCAATATGAAAAATTCTCTCATAAATATATCAACAATATGAATAGCCTTATATGTAGATTTAATAGGAATAAAATGTGCTACCTTGCTTAACTTATCTACAACAACCATTATATATTCATTCTGTTTAGTATTTCTAAGAAAACCTGTTATGAATTCCATACTAATTATTTCCCACTTCCATTCTGGAATGGGTAAGGGATGCAATAAACCTGCTAGATGTTGATGTTCAGTTTTAACTTGCTGGCACTCCGTGCATTTAACTATATATTCAGCAACTTCATTTTTCATATTAGGAGAATAAAATTCTTTTCTTAACATAGTAATCATTTTCCGGTATCCAGGGTGTCCTAAATAAGGTTTCTTATGCATTTCATTCATAATTAACAACTTAACTTCTACAAAATTAGGTACATACAACCTGTCCTTATACATTAATACTACTTTTATGCTCAATTTAAAATCTTTTTTTACTTGACTTGCTTCATTTTCCGTTGTTTTATCTTTTATTTTATGACATTCATCATCATTTCTTGCTACTGTTTGTATTTTTACCTCTAAATCTGTTTCGTAACAGCTACTTGCAGCCACATACAACATGTTAGAATGAAGAATCAAAGTGTCTGCTACTTTATTTTCTTTCCCTTTAATGTGTTTTATTTCGAAATCGTATTCACTTAGAAAGATAACCATCTTGCTTGTCTTGCATTCAAATTATGCTGGTCAAATAGATACTTTCGACTAACATTATCAGTTTTTAGTAGAAATCGCCAACCAATAAGATCATGTCAGCACATTTTTAGCGCGTGAATTATAGCAGCCAACTCCCAATCGTGATTTGCATAATTTCATTCATGTTCCTTTAATTTTATTGACTCATAAGCCACAACATAATTATCTTGCATTAACACTCCTCCTAAACCTTCCTTGCATGCAATCGTACAAATGGTAAATTATTTATAAGGATCTGCAATCTTTAAAATAGAAGCTGTTGTTAACAAATGTTTTAGTTTATTAAAAATTTCTTCGCATTTATTATTCCAATCGAATTTATTTCCTTTCTTCTGTAAAGAAGTTATAGGATAAGCAATTTTTGAAAAACCTTCAATAAATTTTCTAAAGTAACCTATTATTCCCATGACTGATCGTATATTAGATACGTCTTTAGGAACTGGCCATTCCATTATGGATTTTACTTTCTCGAAGTCAAATGATATCCCTTCCTTAGTTATTACATTTCCTAAGTATTGAATTCATTCTTTAAAGAAATCACACTTGTTGAATTTCGCATGAAGTTCTTGTTCTCTTAATACTTCTAGTACAATTCTTAAGTGTTCTTCATGTTCTTGTCATTCTTAGAGTAAATTAATATATTGTCGATAAACACAACTACAAATTTATCTAGGTATTTGCTCAATACACTATTCACTAGGCACATAAACATTGTTGGCGCGTTTGTCAACCCAAAGGGCATCATGACAAACCCATAATGACCGTACCTGGTCCTAAAAGAAGTTTTATAAATATCTTCATCTTTTACTCTTACTTGGTGATATCCAAGTTGCAAATCTATTTTAGATAATATGGTTTCTCCTTTGAATTGATCGAATAAATCATCAATTCGGGGTAACGGGTATCTATTTTTAATTGTCATCTTATTTAGTTGTCTATAGTCGATGCACAATCTTAAAGTACCATATTTAATTTTAACAAATATAACTGATGCTCCGCAAGGGGACACAATTGGTTAGATATACTTCTTGTCAATTAATTCTTGAATCTGAGCTTTTAATTCATTTAATTCCAATATGTTTATTCTATAGGGAGCTTTTGAAGCTAGTACTGCTCATGGTACAAGATCGACTGTAAAATATCTCTTTCTTTTAAGAGGTAGTCTTGGAATTTCTTCTAGAAATACATCTTTGAATTCTTTCAGTATTGGAATATCATTTATATCAATTTTATCATTTTTATCTCTATCATCACGTATATGAACAACAAAAACTTTACAACCTTTCCTAACAGATCTTTTCATTTGCAAAGCAAAGATTTCTCTAATCATAACCTTCCTAGGAATTCCTTTCACTACAACAGAATTATTGTCTTCATCTTTGCATGTAAAATATTTATCATAGTAGTTTAAAATCACTCTATGTTTCTGTAGTGCCCCTAGACTACTGTACACATTGAGGGCACCTACTGAGTGACCCGACTGTTTGAAACTTTAATAAAATAATCCTTTAATTTTATTTTGAGTATATTTATAATTACGATTGATTGTAAATCAATAGTGATATATGTGCATTTGGGTAGTTATTATGAATTAATGATTACATGTGTTTAACGATTAACTATGATTATGGAAAATATGCTTATGAATGATGCTTAACGACTAGCTATACGGTTGATTATGTGATGAGACCGAAAAAAGTAATGATCGATGAAATGCATATTTGATTAGATGAATGAGTAATGTTTGAGTGAATTATAAATGCTTAACGAAGTAACCGATTTATGAATCAAATGATGATTATTGAGGACAGTACTACTAATATATGTTTGTGAGAAATGTGTGTAGGGACAGGTAAAACAGTTCATCGACGGACACACAAAGGAATATGAAGGGTCGTAGAGTATGGGTAAATCACACACAGGGAGAGTGACGACGATGTTGACTTTCGACGAAATACCACACATTAGCAGATAAGCACTGATCCGCTTGCTCAAGAGGAAAAGCATGAGGGCGTACAAGGTGGGCCACAATAGAGCTGGTCACATACGAGTTGTGGGGCACGCAGTGAGAAGGGACACACTCCTCGGCGCCATTAGTCCCTAATAGCGTGTAGACGGAGGATGGAAGGTAACGACTCCTGAAATCCCTAAATGAAGTTCCTTCATGTCAAAATGGAAAGATGACGGCAGAAGGGCCTAACGATGCGGTACCCTTCTGAGAACGGAAAGAGTGGAAGCAAGGACCCAATGATCTGGTACCTTGCCGAGGAATGGAAACTAGAGATGACTGGACCTAATGGAGAGGTGCCATCTCAATAAATGGAATTTAAGGAAAAGGGAATACTTAAAAAAATGCATTTTAAATACTTGGAACACTTGCACATAATAGATTGGTTTAGCATTTAAAATAATATTATTTGTATTTATACATGTGCACATAAAAGACTATTTTGACTTTTAAATAATATTCATTAATTTAGGCATTTGCACATGAGATATTATTTTGAGCATTTAAAATAATATAAACTATTATTTAGGAGCAAATTAGAATCCTAAGCTTGGACACCTAGTCAACCCCACCTTCACACAAATCTCGGAGTTAAGTGAAATATCTAGGGGACACACATGAGCAAACTTAGGAATGTTGGTGCATCTCCTAGAGAAACTGACACTTGGATGGGTGACTTGGTTTTTAATTAAAGAATTAATTAAATAATTATTTATGCATGAAGCGACATGTGTCGCATGATATTTTCCTCTATAAGGAAGGCATTGGGAATGGGTAAAGAGCCCAGACCCTAGATGACTTTCGTAATCGTGAATTCCCTCAAGACTTGGTGCTATTGAGGGTTTGGATGGAAATTTTGGTGGGGGTGAATCCCAAGCTGAATTTCTTGATTATTGTGTGTGAACTCTACGGCCCGATTTGCTCGAGGGTCTGGAAGGAAGTAAAGTACTTCTGGAGTGGAAGGGTGGTAGACCGAGGTGTCCCTTGGTACATCGTGGAGCTGCGACATCAAAGGGAGGTATTTACATCGATTGGATTAGCGACTCTTCATGTTCTGAACTTCAAAAATTAATTTTGAGAGTTGTTTATATGTTTGAGTTCAGCTTTCCATTGAGATACTTTTAATGCTCCTTTTATATGAAGAATGTTATTCAAAAGTAATACAATGTTTTATTGTACTATAAATTAATGAGAATGAAACTAAGATTTTATTTAAGTATAAATTATATTGGATCTTGACACTTTTAGTTGAATTTTCTCTTATTGATCTGGTTACTAATTCACTGTCGAAAATATCAGATCTCTAGTTTTCTATCTGAACATGATTTATTCGCTTTTAGATTTGATTTATTAACTCACTGTCGAGAATATCAGATCTCTATTTTTCTATCTGAACACAATTTATTCGCTTTTAAATTTGATTTATTAATTTACAATTAGATCTATATTATTTAATTCACCGTTGAAATTATTGAATCTCAGGTATACTTTTGCTTTAAGTTTACTTACATCTAGATCCGAACTGATGGTGCTCCATTTTTGAAACTCTTCGCACTCTGGTCTTTATTCCTTGGTTTAAGATTTTCTTTTCTGGACATATCCATTCGACCCATCCTGGCATGAACAATTTGGAAGAAGGTTCGACTCTGCTTTTTAATTTGATCTTAAATTCCTATCTTTGTTGCTACTCCTTCACATCAGGGAAATACGAATCCATTCCGTGATTCTTTATTTACCTTGGATAAATCTTCCCTGGCACTTGACCCTGTTTCAGTAATTGTCGGTACACTGCTTTTATGTTTTTTTCTTGCCAATCGGGAGTTATGTATCAATTCTTTTCTGATTAAATGTTTTTAGGTAGTACCGACCCAGCGCCCAGACTTTCGAAGTGTTGTAGATCTCATACCCGAATTTAGCAGTGTTCAAGACTCTACTTTGACCGGTATCATACCTATTTGCAGGATGGAGTAACTCCATGCCCAATCTTGCGTTGAGTCAAGATTAGTCTCCTTCTTTTCACTTGACAACCGTAGGTTGATTTTTGATGCTGAGTTTCAAGTTTAAATCTCCTTATTAGTGGATCGACTCAGATTTATTTAAATTTGTTCACCTATCATTTAAATTTCCGCAGCCAAGTCAAAACACCCAAGACGAGCTCCGATCTCACTTTTTTACCTGTATTTTTTTTTTTGGTATTCAGTTTATTCACACTCTAATTTGATTAACTTGTTCGCCTGTCATTAAATTTTTGGTAGTTGAATTCAAACACCCAAGGTGAGCTTCGACCTCAGACTCTCACTTGATGCTCAGATCGAGCCCCCGTACTTACCCTCTGTTGCTCTTGTTGACACAAAAACGGTTACCTTCGTTGAAGGGCATTACAGCAGCAACTGACGGTGGAACAGAGGTTAATGGTTTTACTACGATTGTTAATTCCTTAATGGTATGTATTGATTAATAAAGCACCGACTTGACAGTTGTGATTTATGAATAACCTTGTGTAGAGTCTTTTAAACGTATCGTTAGATTCGGCTTAGCTGAATCACACCGGTTTGGCTATATTTAGCTCCCTTAATACAATCTGATTTCTGTACTGTATTATGTATTAAACCAAATTGATGCCGTGTATCGAACTAATAGTATTTAGTATGGTGTTTATGAAACAGTTATCAAGTTTATGGTTGAACAACTAATGCTGTAAGTTTGATGTTGTATTACATCTAAACGCAATCGTTACTTAATTTTATTTGATAGTATATCAATTGCATTTCATTTGGTAAATATATATGCATTATGCTTAAATTTGAATGCATTATATATTTAATATATTTTGGAATACATGATAATCATATTATGTTTAGAGAATGCATTATGTTAATAGTATGTCATTTTTATTTGATTGGGAAAATACAATTTCATTATGGAATGCATTTTTATTATAATATATTTAATAGAATGCATAATAATCATTTTATGTTTAAAAGGAATGCATCGTGTTGATAGTATATCGATTGCATTTCATTTGGTAAATATATATGCATTATGCGTAAAATTGAATGCATTATAATTATAATATATTTAATAGAATGCATGATAACTATATTATGTCTAAGGAATGCATCATGTAAACAGTATATCAATTCGAATTGTGTTTGGGAAATATAGTAGCACCATGTTTAAATGTAATATATTCTATTTATAATATGGTTAAGTGAATGTATAATTGTGTTATAGCTAGCTGCAACGCACTAGTAAAGTATGGTTGTATTGCTATTTTTTTAATTAAAATTATTTATCCCAACCACTATGGTATTGTTTTTCTTTACATGAATATTGCATTTGAATTGTATTTGATGACATGAGTTAGACACATAGAGACCATTGTGGCATACACTAAATGTTCTTTGTTAATTTGTAAATTAGTGTTGTATCACTTTCGTTGTAAAAAAAAAAATTTAAATTACGACAGGTCCTATATTTGGTATCAGAGGAAGGTCGAACTTAGTTGAGACCTAGACAATTCCGCGTTAAACATTTTTTGATGTTTATAAACTAATACATTTTATTTTACTATCATTTTAGACTTCTTCATGGATCGAAGAACTCGCAGGGGAAGAGCCGGAAGGGGACGAGGACGAGCTCCACGCCCGCCAACCCCAACAACCCCTGTGGATAATCCTCCGAGAGCCGAGGAAATCATTAACTGTTGATGTATATGTAACTTCAGAATGTATTTCACATATATGTATATTGTATTCCTATAGAGATGTTATTATTACTCTATACGGAAGTGTCATCATTTATATTGTAAGTGTCGTAACTTATACTTGATGGGTTATTAGACCACCTTGTGGGGGTCGGCCCTGTATAAGTCATGTGGGTCAAAGGGTTATTAGACCACCCTATTGGGGGTCATCCATGTGGTTCAAAGGGTTATTAGACCACCCTAGTGGGGGTCAACCCAGTCAACATTATGTTAAGTGGTTAAGTTGAGGCTGACATAGTTGAGTAAAGGTCAAGTCAAGTTAGTGTATAAATAGAGAGTGTGTCTCTCTCATTTTACACATTCTATTCTCTCACTCACACTTGGGAAAGTGGCGCACTTGTGGAGTAGGAGGCTCTGGTGCTAGGAGAAGACTATCTCTTGTATTCTGGTTGTATCATTGCTCTATCTATCTCTGAGGAAGTTATTAGGGTTTTTCACCTTTATGGTTTTCCCCAAGTAAACTCTGTGTCTCTAGTGTGCTTGCATTATTGTGTCCATGATTGATATGCTGTAGATTTGCTATACATGTTCTCTCAGTTAAGATCCTAGATCAGATTGAAGTAAATTCTGAAAATTTAACATGGTATCAGAGCTAGCCTGAAAGAAGGCATGATATGGCATGTATGACACTTGTTGCACTTATGATGCTAGGGCTTGATATAGTAAAAACCAATCATCATAGTAATTTCACTATAAATACATTTTGGCAAAGTTTTCGGATCTGAAACTTTTACAGATGGAAGATCAGATCCCCATGTACCTTTTGTCCAAAGGATAACCTCTAATTTGTTGTACTTTGTGATTTATGATCTATACAATATAGGGTTTTTGCCTCTTCCAGATCTGAGTAAAAAATAGGTGACCTTGGAAAAAAAGGTCATAACTTGTGCTAGGAAGCTCCAAATGAAATTTCATAAAATGTGACAGGTAGTACATAGACTGTACTATCTCAGAAAACGTTTTCAGAGGCCGAAGTTGAACCAGTGACACGTAGCACGCCATACAAGTTCGCTATCTTTTTTTATCCCATAAACAGGTCACGTTGTGACACTTGGCATAACTCTCTCTCAAAGAATACAATTGAGGTCATACCTATCGATATGGAAATATGACAAGTCAGGCTACAACAGAAAATGTTTTCAGACCCCGTGGATCGAAAAGTGCGGAGTTACACTAGAAACAATCAGGTATATATTTCTGTCAAAACAGAATTATTTTTTAGCACCTTCATTCATGGCTTCCAGAATTTAGGGTTTCGGTGAAAGTTAGAATTTTTGTAATCAGAGACTACGGCTACATGCTACTCATCAAAATAGAAATTTAGAGACCAAGATCAAAATTTTTGGTTGGGCAGAAGTTCGGGCTTGATCAAACCCTAGTTTGGGACTTTGATCGGAAAAGTGGAAATTTAGGGCTTCTGCAAAAATGGGAATTTTTGAAATCTGTGACCACGGCTCGAAGCTCCTCAGAAAAATAGAAGCTTAGAGCTTTGGATCAAACCTTTTGATTAGGAAGAAGAGTGGGCTTCATCAAACCCTACTTCGGGGTCACGTCTAGTGAATCCAGAAGTTTCAAAGGAAAAATTGAGGAGTGAAACTTTGTAGTTTTCAAATTCTGAACATACCAGCTTGATCAGCTCATCAAGATGCATATTTCTATCCTTTCGGAAGTTTGAAATTTAAAGTTTGAAATTTTGGGGTTTCTCTAACAAACCCTAATCTAGCTCTAGATCCAGTTCTTGCAAATCAAGTGGATTGGGTTAATCCTAGAATAATATGGATTGGTCACCTGCATAAGTGAAGAAGTTCCTGTTTCAGAGGGAGATGAGGCTAAGGCCTTACATTAGAAGATTACAAGCAATATCGACAGGTATGACTTATCCAGGTATGATTCGAGATTTGTTCATGATTAATTTTATGGTATATTTGTCTTCATATTATTACAATTAGTACAATCTTGATTAAATCTAGACTTGTCATATCACCTTAATAAAATTATGAATGCACGATAGAAGATATTCATTGATCAGGGTGTTGACACTTATGATTGTACTAATGCATTATGGTGTTGTATGAGGTTTATGTTGTCTGCTAACATGAAAGGTACACCAAGAAAGACAAATCATGTTCTAGTTCAAGAACATATGATCATGATGACATGAGGACAAAGATTCATCCATTGTCATGGATCGCTTAGAAGATCTACTTACGAGGTATGTATAACTTGGTCCTACAATGGATAACTTATGAGATATGCAGGTTACTAGCAAAAGTCATTGAATATTAGCAGAAGACATTATGTGGGTATGTTAGACATAACTAGCTAGCATGCTAATCCAGGTATGTTTTTTCCTATATTAAGCTAGAATCCTACCTTGTGTTACGATCTTATACTATTGTGTTGTTGATAATGATTATTCATGAAGTCATAGGTGTATGCATATTATGTTTCTTACCTTAATTAACGATATGACTAACCAGAAGAGTCATGAAAGTATAGGTTTGAGTAATCAAGGATTTATGCATATTATGTCTCTTATCTTGATTGATGATTTAATTATCCAGAAGAATCCTATGATAAAATAAGACTATGCATGAGTAAAAGAAGACTTCCTTGAAACCTTGAATACTAATGTTTATTATCTGCATTTGAAATGATCATGACTATACATATTTAAGATTATTGTGTTTTGATAGTATTAAGATTATACTAATGAATGTGTGATTATGTATGAGACCTCAAGGATAACACAATGATGATTCTAATAAGCATGCATAGTGATGGATATAAGTTTAAGGACAGGTAATAGAAGGAATCAAAGATCAAGAGGTAGCACACTCCAGTTGTTCCTGCAAGGAAGCAAAGATCAAGAGGGAGCACACTCCAGTTGTTCCTACAAGGAAGCAAAGATCAAGAGGGACCACAATCTAGTTTTTCCTACAAGGAAGCAAAGATCAAGAAGGAGCACACTTCAGTAGTTTCTGCAAGGATGCAGATATTAAGAGGGAGTTGACCGCTTCTTACAATCCACATCAGAATGGAGTTGCAGAAAAGAAGCAAATACTGAGAGGGAGTCAACCCAACAAACAAACAAAGATAAGTATTTGAATTATCATTCTTTGCATATTTTATTGTTTAAATAATACTGTTCAATAATGTATATACTTATGTTCCTAGAATTAGGTTGTGTATTATGCATATTAGAATAGTTGCATTGATGAACAGTATACTACTAATATACATGGGTAAGTGGCCTATGGCACTGTACAACATTCCATTGCTACTTATCTAGAATGAAACCTGTTTGCTGACATGTTAGGAGTTGTGCACACTCTTAACAATGTTCTGGTAGAGATTGTAAGGCATCTAGAAAGTTATGGAATATGGATAAATGTTGTATTGGCTAATATAATTGCATGACTGTAGGACATATTTATTTATGTGTAAGAATTTGTTCTGAAAACTATGAGATGTTTTCTAATCATGCAATTTAACTTTTTGTGTAGGAAAGATCGTATACCATCACCTACAAAAGAAGGACTACAACATTTTCTCAACAACAAAGTTATCTATGGAAAATATTGAAGATATTGAAGTTCCCAAGATCTGGGAAGAATGCCATGATCGAGGAGTACCAGTCGATCATGAAGATGTTTGGGGTGCAGTTTCAAGACCTGAATGGGAGTCTGTAGTGGATTTCAAGAGGATCTACAAGATCAAGCATGCTGCAGGTGGTAGCATAGAGACTTCTGCTCCTGTAGCCAGATACACTTCCATTAGATCAGCACTTGCTCTGGCTGTAGTGATGAAGTGGAAGATACACCAGATGGATTTCAAGACAGCTTTCTTGAATGGCGTAGTTGAAGAAGAAGTGTATGTGGAGCAGCCACTTGGTTCTAAGACACATGACAGGGAGTCATCTATGTGCAGAACTTTGTATGGTAGGATTGACAGCTTTCTATCCAATTTGGGCTTACCAAGAGTAAAGCAGATTCCAACCTTTACTACAAGGTTGAGGAAGGCAATCCAGTGATACTACTATTGTATGTGGATGACCTGTTTGTAACATGTGAGGATAGATTGGTTGCCGACATGCAGCGGAAGCTTGCTGCCAAGTTCGAGATGAAGAACTTGGGGATGACGCACTATTTGTTTTTTTTTTGCATGGAGGTGTGGCAGAGTGCAGATGGAATCTTCCTTGGACAAGGGAAGTATGCAGTAGAGATCATAAAGAGGTTCGGGATGATGGACTGCAAGGCTTTGGCCACACCTATGGCATCGAACCTGAAGCTTCTGTGTGATGCTCCATCTGATCAGGTTGATGTCACGATGTATCATCAGATGATTGGGTCCTCTATGTACTTGACCAACACGAGACCAGATATTTGCTTTGCGGTGAACACATTGAGCCAATTCCTGATGGATCCGAGAGATGTTCACTTGGTTATTGTAAAGCATATTCTGAGGTACCTGAAGGGTATGGTTGATTATGAGCTCAAGTATAATGCGAATCAAAAGTTTAACCTGCAGGGTTATGTTGATTCAGATTGGGCAGGCAGTGCTGTAGATAAGAAGAGCACATCTGGGTGTTGCTTCAGTGTGGGATCAGGTGTGATCTCTTGGTTTAGTAGGAAGCAGTCCTGCATAGCACTGAGTACAGCCGAGGTAGAGTATGTTGCAGCCTGTTTGGCTAGGCATGAGGCAATATGGCTTCGGAAGCTACTATCTGAGTTATTTGATCTCCCGTTGGATGCTACTAGTATCTTCTGTGATAACCAGAGTTGTGTGAATCTGTCTGAGAACCCATTGTTTCATGATAGGTCGAAACACATAGAAATCAAATATCACTATATCAGGGATATGGTGCAGAGAGGAGCAATGAAGCTCCTGTATGTTGCCACAGATGAGCAAATTGCAGATGTACCGATGAAGCCACTTGCCAGGGTGAAGTTGGAGTACTTCAGGGAGAGGCTTGGTGTTCTTCAGATCGATGACACTTCGAGGAAGAAGTGATGGACACATTTGTTGAAGCCATTCCAAGAATGTTGGAAGGAGGATCCTTCACATGGTTGTGGATATAAGCGTTGGATGATGAGCATCAAGACGATGCTCCAGTTACTGCTCTGTATATGCATCAGGATGATGCTAGATATGATTAGTTGGATCATTTATATGTATGTATGCATCATGTTGGACGTTGGATATGATCAGTTGGATCATTTATATATGCGCATCATGTTGGATGCTGGATATGATCGGTTGGATCATTTGTATGTATTTTGTATATGCATCATGTTGGATGCTTGGACCATATATCTGTATATGTATCAGGTGGATACATTATATGATCAGGTAGATCATGTGTGTTGATATGTATCAGGGATGATCAGGTGGATCATGTATTTGTATCTGTATCAGGTGGATACATTGTATGATCAGGTGGATCATGTATGATGATATGTATCAGACAGATACTTGGTATGCATGATATGATCAGGATGATCATGGATGACGAGCTTCAGGATGTTGCTCCAGATTACATGTAGCATGATGTTGCAGTGATGATGATCAGGATGATCATGTGTACATCAGGATGATGTATAGTGAGTATTAGGTTGATACTCTGTGGCCATGGAACAGGTTGTGCAGATAAGCATGTAATTTGTGCCCTGGGAGATTTGCATATAGTCTTTTGAGGTTTTGCCTATGGCATGTAATTTGTACCCTAGGATATCTGGCAAATGCTCTTTCAAGGTTTTGCTTGGGAGGACATATAATTTGTGCCCTAGGAGATTTGCAGATAGTCTTTCAAGGTTTTTCCTATGGCATGTAATTTGTACCCTGGGATATCTAGCAAATGCTCTTTCGAGGTTTTGTCCTATGGCATGTAATCTGTGCCCTGGGAGATCCGATAGGTTGATTTGTGTGCTTGTAATCAGTCCTGGGATGCTCTTTCGAGGTTTTGCCATGACCACATGTAATTTGTGCCCTCGGAGATTCAATAGGTTGAGCCTTGTGCTCGTAATCAGTCCTGGGATGCTCTTTCGAGGTTTTGTTGTGACCACATGTAATTTGTGCCCTGGGAGATCTGATAGGTTGAGCCTTTTGCTCGTAGTCAGTCCTAGGATTCTCTGTCGAGGTTTTGTGGTGGGGTCACATGTAATAAGTCCTAGAGATCTAGACAGGATGAAAAAGGCCTCAGATGCTCTTTAGGGTTCTTGCTAGTCAAGAGACTCTTTTAAGGTTTTGTGACACACGTAATAAGTCCTAAGGATTCCACAATATGGCCAGTGATGATGAAGACCTACAGGTGGTGGGCCTACATCCAGTATGAAAAAGGAATGGCTCTGTAGAACTTCCTATGATGAGTAGATTCAGAGATTGATTGAGATAGCAGTAGCAGTGACGATGATGATGACTCAATGACGATTATCCAGTGATGATGATCCAGAGAAGAAGACTTGTGCTAGAAGACCTGTGTCGAGAAATACCTTCCTAGTTAAGAGGGAGTGTTGATGTATATGTAGCTTCGGAAAGTATTTCACATATATGTATATTGTATTCCTATAGAGATGTTATTATTCCGATGTACAGAAGTGTCGTAACTTATACTTGATGGATTATTAAACCACCTTGTTGGGGTCGGCCCTGGATAAGCCATGTGGGTCAAAGGGTTATTAGACCACCCTAGTGGGGGTCGACCCAGTAGCATAATGTTAAGTGGTTAAGTTGAGGCCGACCTAGTTGAGTAAAGGTCAAGTCAAGTTAGTGTATAAATAGAGAGTGTGTCTCTCTCATTTTACACATTCTATTCTCTCACTCACACTTGGGAAAGTGGCGCACTTGCGGAGGAGGAGGCTCTACTGCTAGGAGAAGACTATCTCTTGTATTCTGGTTGTATCATTGCTCTATCTATCTCTGAGGAAGTTATTGGGGTTTTTCACCTTTATGGTTTTCCCCAAGTAAACTCTATGTCTCTTGTGTGCTTGCATTATTGTGTCCATGATTGATATGCTATAGATTTGATATACATGTTGTTCTCTCAGTTAAGATCCTAGATTAGATTGAAGTAAATTCTGAAAATTTAACATTAACCTGCCTACAGGCGAGGTTATGACGAAGATGAGAAATTATCACCGGATGGCAAAAGCATTGATGACACAACTTGAACACGAGAACGTCAGTTCTCAATTTACTGTTGTACCACAGACACCACCTCTGGTCAACATACACTGAGACTTGGAAAAGGTTAAGTTCCTTGAATTTTGGGGTTCCACTGAGGGGACCGCCGCAGAGGCATGGCTGGAAAACATGGTCGTGTGCTTTAAATTGAGGGACTACACGTCCAACATGAAGGTACAGATGGCGATACTACAACTGAAGGGGGAAGCCCTCCTTTGGTGGAAGACCTTGCGACCTCAGCTAGGTATGGAACTTGAAGAAATATCTTGGGAATTGTTCGATGAACACTTCCGCCAGCACTACTTATCTAACGAATTCATCGAGCAACAGCTGAATGATTTCCATGCACCGAAGCAAGGACTACTGACAATACAGGAGTACGAGATTCATTTTATGGAGTTACTGAGATATGCACCCCATGTTTCTACAGAGAAACTAAAGGTCAATAAGTTCATCTATGGATTGAACCCAGTTATCCGGGACAAGGTTCGTATTTTGACACCTTCCACTTTACATGATGCGGTGCAGAAAGCTCTCATAGCTGAAGAAGAGCCTCCTAGCAAGATACTTCAAAGCAGGAACTTTACGAGTACTAAACGAGGAAGTCAATCCTCTCATGCACCCAAACATCAGTATGGGAATAACAATTTTGGAAAGGGCCCTTTTCATGGAAGGTCTAATAGAGATGACAGAACACCATACCGACCGCCGCCATGGAATGATCATGCAAAGCCATTTGCAAAACCGGCACAGTTTGGGCTGAAGAGAAACAACGCACCTACTAGAAACACCACTAGGGGACCTAAGGCTGGATGTTGGAGATGTGGAGGGCCACACTTCCAAAACGAATGTCTTCGGTAGGACCAGGGAAACCAAAGAGATAAAGCACCACGACAGACTACCGCAACTGACTTAGGACGAGCACATCGTATTCACGAAGCCATCAACAACCACCAAGCTGAGCATCAGTCCACTGTCCTCAAAACCACAGGTAAGATACATGGTAATGTATTTTCCTTGCTTGTAGACCCTAGAGCTACTGAAAGTTTTATTTCCTTAAAAGTTTTAGAAAATAATAAAATGATGGCATTAAGTCAAGATGATTTCGATACTATCGAGATGGCATCCGCTAGTGTCCAGAGCATGGGCCTTAACGTAGAAGATTGTGAAGTTGACCTAGGGGTATGTTATACTAGAATATCTCTTAATGCTACTGAATTGGGTGCTTATGATCTAATCCTGAGAATGGAGTGGCTAGAAGCACACTCGGCAGTGATGGATTTCCAAAGTAAGGAATTAACTTTCATCGACGATGAAGGTTACAAAAGGATGTTAACTGGGAAGAAAAAGAAGGTTTCTTTGAGAATGATATCATCCATGCAAATAAAGAAGAACATGAGGAATGGATGTCAACTATATGCGGTAGTTGCAATGAACAAAGAAGGAGATAAAGTAGAAGTGATTAACCACCCCTTGTTCTTGGAATTCATGGATGTGTTTCCTGACGCTTTACCTGGCCTACCACCACAACTTGAACTTGAGTTCACCATAGAACTGAAACCTGGAACTAAACCTTTAGCTAGAACTCCTTACCGAATGTCGGTACCGGATTTAAAGGAATTAAAAATACAACTTCAAGAGTTGTTGGATTTAGGGTTGATTAGACCTAGTGTGTCCCCATGGGGAGCACCTGTGATTTTTATAAAGAAGAAGGATGGATCTTGGCACTTGTGCATTGACTACCATCAACTGAACAAGGCGATCGTAAGAAATCAATACCCCCTACCTAGGATAGATGACCTCTTCGACCAGATGAATGGTACAATGATATTCTCGAAGATAGACCTTAGGTCGGGGTATCACCAGCTGAGGATTAAGGATGAAGATATCCCCAAGACGACTTTTAAGACCAGGTTTGGACACTACGAGTTTGTCATAGTACCTTTCGGTTTAACAAATGCACCTAGTGTATTTATGAACCTGATGAACGGTGTATTCCGTCAACACTTGACAAGTCTGTACAGGTGTTCTTGGACGACATCCTGATTTATTCAAAGACACTGGAAGAACATGAGGAACACCTGAGGATAATTTTACAATGTTTAAGAGAAAACCATCTGTATGGAAAATTATCAAAGTCTTCATTCTTCCAGAAAGAAATTCATTACCTTGGACACATCATATCCGGTGAAGGTATAGTTGTGGATCCAGCAAAGATTGAATCCATTTGGTATTGGCTGGAACCCACCAACATACATGAGGTACGAAGCTTTATGGGGCTTGCAGGGTATTATAGATGCTTTGTGGAAGGCTTCTGATCTAGAGTAGCGGGACCTATTACCTAACTGCAGAAGAAGAACCATCCTTTCATTTAGATGGTGAAACGCAAAGAAGCATTTGCTAAGTTAAAGGAACTACTGACTACGGCACCAATATTAAGAGTTCCTGATATGGATAAGGAATTCCTCATGTGTACGGATGCATCGAAGGATGGTGTTGGTTGTGTATTGATGCAAGAAGGAAGGGTAATTGCATACACATCCTGCAGACTTAGGCCACTCGAAGAGAACTATGCGACCCATGATATGGAGATGACTGCAATGATGCATGCCTTGAGGTTATGGAGACATTATCTAGTAGGAAGAAAGTTTGAGTTGAAGACTGACCATTATGGGTTACAACACATTTTCACTCAGAGAGACCTAAATGCAAGGCAGAGAAGATGGTCGGAGTTACTCAGTGAGTATGACTTCGACATTACTTATGTAAAGGGAACCTTAAACAAAGTGGCTGATGCACTTAGTCGCAGACCTAGAATATTCTCTATCATTCCAATGAAGACTAACTTAAGAGAAAAGATCCTAACTTTATAGCAGGAGGATGCATGGTATAATAAGGTAAAGACAGAGTTGGAGAATGAGCAGATGAGAACACCCAAGTTTGAGGGGTACTCTTTGGACATCGATGAGATATTACGGTATAATCGTCTCATGTATGTCCCTGATAATGAAGAAATTCGAAGTTTAATACTGTCAGAAGCTCATAGAGCAGTTTATAGAACACATCCCGGAATAAAGAAGATGTACGCAAATTTGAAACCATTGTTCTTTTGGCATGGTATGAAGAGGGATGTGGTAAGTTTTGTGGCGAAGTGTATGGAGTTCTAGATGGTAAAGGCTGAACATTGACACGCAACTGGATTGCTGCAACCACATGCAATCTCGGAATCAAAGTGGGAAGTTATTTCAATGGATTTTATAGTTGGTTTACCACTAACCAATAGGAGACACGACACAATCTTTGTGGTCAATGACACTTTAACGAAGAGTGCACATTTCCTACCAATTAAGAACACGTATCAAGCTCCGTAGATAGCAATGGTTTTTATCAATGAGGTAGTGAGACTACATAGAGTTCCGAAGAAGATTATTTTGGATAGAGGATCAGTATTTACTGGAAGGTTGTAAAATCTCAATCACAGCAGAACCTAGCTACTATGGATTCCTCACTAGTGAAAGATTGCACAACATTTGCAAGAATAGCATAAATCTGTAAATGAATGAAGAACAATACACATAAGATGGGTGAATAATGTCAATATTATTAACTGTCCAACCTCAAAATAGGTTAAGAACACCCATATATACAAATCTGGAAGAATTCGAATCCATCTGGAGTGTTCACACTGATCTAGCTTAGAAATAGCTCAAACCCCCCTAGGTTGACCAAAATATCCCAAACCATCCCAAACTAGTTCGAATCTGCTGTGTGAATGCTGGGAATGACTGGACAGGCCCATGTGACCTCACACATGTGAAGAAACTGGTTGGTTAGAGGTTTGGTAGCTAAAATTGGCCAAAAATATGACAAAGTTGGCAAGATTGTCCACAATCTGAGCAAGTGCGCCCTAGGTAGAACAGAAGCATGATGAATGCATTAATTAACCTGGGGAGGGCGCTCTAGGCATGCTGAATGCATTAATTGCCCTGGGGAGCGCTCCAAACAGCTAGTTTGACTCAGCACTTGTTCACATTTTCTAACTAGTTCATGATAATTGACCATTTAGTAGCTAACCAACTTAGGGATGTAATAATTAATCACTTGGGCATTAATTAACCATCAATTAATAAATGATTAATGGACATAGGTGTAAAAATGTTCTAACAAAGGTTTTGGACGAGCTTTCAAGAGGCTCTTGGTACTCAACTTAACTTTAGCACCTCCTATCACCCTGAGACGGACGGATAGACGAAAAGGGTGAACCAGGTTTTGGAAGACATGCTAAGAATGTACGTTAAGGATCAACAAAATAAGTGGGAAGAATATCTACCCTTGGTAGAATTTGCATACAACAACATTTATCAAAGTTCTATTCAGATGGCACCATTTGAGTTTCTCTATGGGAGACCTTGTAGGACTCCCATAAGTTGGGATAGGCTGGAGGATAGGACATTACTTGGTCCTGAGGTGATACAAGAGATGGAAGATCAGATGGTCACGATTCGTGCTCGACTGAAGGAAGCACAGGATCGGCAGAAGAGCTATGCAGATGTGCATAGGACTGATCAGAACTACAAGATTGGGGATAGGGTATTCCTATAGGTGAAACCATAGAAGAGTTCTATAAAGTTTGGCAAGGGAGCCAAGTTGTCACCTAGGTTTGTAGGGCCCTTTAGGATTTTTGAATGGATAGGACTGATTTCCTATCGTCTTGACTTGCCATCATCATTGAGTAGAATTCGTAATGTATTTCATGTTTATGTATTACGTCACTATGTTCATGATACTTCACATGTCATTCACTACAACAAAATAGGCCTTTAGGGGCAGTTTTAGCTTGCAGGGGTCTTGGTAAACCCCCCCCTAAAAGTTTTTTCAGACCTTTGGAGGTGGTCTTTTAAATTTGCCCCTAAAAGTCATGGAAGTTGGACTTTTTGGGGCAGTTTTTTTAAATCCGCCCCCAAAAGTCCTGAATTTTGACTTTTGGGGGCGGTTTTTTTAAAACCCCCCCTAAAAGCCCAATTTTCATAACTTTTGGGGGCGGTTTGTCAAAACCCCCCCTAAAAGTCATGAGAATTGAACTTTTGGAGGCGGTTGTTTGAACCCCCCCCCTAAAAGCCCAATTCTCATAACTTTTGGGGGCGGTTTGTCAAAACCCCCCCCAAAAGTCATGAGAATTGAACTTTGGGAGGCGGTTTGTTTAAAACCCCCCTTAAAAGTCATGAGAATTGAACTTTTGGGGGCGGTTGTTTGAAACCCCCCCCTAAAAGCCCAATTCTCATAACTTTTGGGGGCGGTTTGTCAAAACCCCCGCTAAAAGCCATGAGAATTGAACTTTTGGAGGCAGTTGTTTGAAACCCCCCCCTAAAAGCCCAATTCTCATAACTTTCGGAGGCAGTTTGTCAAAACCCCCCCTAAAAGTCATAAGAATAGAATATTGGGAGGCGGTTTGTTTGGAACCCCCCTTAAAAGTCTTGAGAATTGAAATTTTGGAGGCGGTTGTTTGAAAAGCCCCCCTAAAAGCCTAATTCTCCTACCCAAATTGATGATCCTCTTTATTAACTCAAATGGGAAAAAGCTTTTTCAAAGTTCGACTCAAGTTTTGGGTATCATCATATGAGAGTGGAATAAATTAGCGTACCGAAGACTTCTTTTAGAACTATATATTGGCATTATGAGTTCCTAGATTTCTCCTTTGCATTGACAAATGCTCCATACTTTTCATTTAATTAACAAATGATGTGTTCCAAAAGTATTTAGACAAGTGTGTTTTGGTATTCATTGATGACATCCTAATATATTCTCAAAATGAGGAGGAACGTAACAATTATCACATTTCTTCCTATTGTTGTAGAAGCTACGTGAATACCATCTATATGCTAAGTAAAGAAAATGAAAATTCTTTAAGAAGGAGATTAAATATATTAGGCTTGTCATATCTAAATAAGGATTAAAGATACACCCTAATAAGGTCGAAGCTATGTCTAGTTGTCCAACCCCAAAGAATGAGGCCAAAGTAAGAAGCTTCTTGGAATTAGTTGGATATTATCAAAGAGTTGTCAAAGGATTCTAAAAAATTATAAGATCCTTGCCAAAGTTACAAGATAAAGGTGTCAAATTTATGTGGAAAACCATACATGACGAAAGATACTGAGAACTGAAAGAGAATTCTCATGACAACACCTATAATGATACTTCCTTGCTTTGATAAGGATTTCCTGGTATGCATAAATGCTAGTGGTGAGGGCATTTAGGGAGTGCTCATGAAAAAGGAAAAGTGGTGGAATATGAGTCTAAGCAATTAAACATTCACAAGCAAAAGTAAGCAAATCATGACAACTTGGATCTCTTAGTAAGAATAGATGCCCATGTCCTAAATGCATGGAAATATTATTTGATTGATAGAAAGTTTGAATTATGAATATATCATGAGATCTTGAGATACTTGTAGACTCACCCACCATTGACTGCTAGGTAGTGGTGATGGGTGAAGTTTTTGGCCAACTATGATTACAAGTTATTTCACATAAAAGGGGAAGAGAATCAAGTGGCATATGCCTTGAGTTGAAGATGCCATATATATGCAATCTCCCAAGCTTAATAAAATTTAAGGACAATGATAAGAGGTGATCCATTGATGACAAATGTTGCCAAGAGGTGTGTGAAGCTCTATTAAGAAATGAGAGTTGGATGGAGAAGGAAGTAAAAAATATGAAGATTAACATTTAGTTGAAGTGAAGTACTACTGTGAAGAAATCAAATGTATGTGCCAAATTTAAGAGGTTTAGTGTTCCATGAGTCCCATGATGCTTGTCTTCACTAGGGTACTCAGGATATCAAAAGACCTACCTAAATATAAAGATAATCAAGATTAAAGGCATACACCATAGATTTTTCTATGGATAAATTAGATTTATGTGCCAAATTAGACAAAGTTAAGAATGTTAGTGTTCCATGAGTCCCGTGGTGCCACTTATTCATTGGAACACTTGGGATATCAAAACACCTACCTAACTATGAAGCAAATGTAATACTGACCAGGATTAAAATCATATACCAGAGTTCATGTGGCCATGTAGCTTGAATTCTATTAGATAAAAATATACCATCAACACCCAACTATAAAATTGAATTCCCTAACCATACATAACATTCCTTAAGAAATAACATTATCCTTTGAGGTTCATGGTCCACACTTGAAGCCCTAGGACATCACACATGCCCTGTATGATACAATGGCCATTTCAATAATAACTATGACAATGAATGTTCTCATGGTCTAGGGTCAAACATCATATTCTAAGGCCATACAATTTCCCTTACACTACTGCAAAATAGGACATTGGTGAGGGGCATGCTTGTGACAGGCCTTAAAGGGTCATCACCAATGTCACAAATGATGACGAACCTTAAAAAAACATCATTGCTATTGTATTTGGAGACATTCATTTAAGGTTTGTCACCAAAACTCTTTTTAGTGACACTTTTTGTGAGGGTTATTAAAGGCCCATTGCCAATTCTCTCTTTAGTGACACTTCTAGTGACGATCCTTTAATGGCCCTCATTAATATCCATTAGTGAGGGTCATGGTTGTGACAGATCTTAAAGGGCCATCACCAATTTCACATATGATGATGGATCTTAAAGAACCATCATTATAATCATCTTTGGAGACATTCTTTTAAGGTTTGTCACTAAATCCATTTTCAATGACACTTTTGGTGAGGGTTGTTAAGGGCACGCTACAAATTCTCTCTTTGGTGACACTTCTAGTGACTATCCTTTAATGGATCCTACTAATACATTTTTTGGTTACTTTTAGTGACAATAAAAAATGTAATTCTAATGAGTTTTTAATTGATGATTCTATGTGACTGTTTCTATAGGTATTATGCATGTTTGAGTTAAGTTTCCCTAGCATTCATTCACCATGGTTCTCTTTGCACCTGAGTTCAAAAATATTTAAAGTAGTGACATCAGTCTAAGTCATTAAATTTATCATTCAATTCCTAGCCATGCAAAACTTGTAGGTAGCTATTTATTATAGTTGCATACATCATAGCCATGCATTTTCTTCAAGGCATGACAACTAAGGCACGTGAGCAAACTCCAATGACATAGGCACAACCAAGGCACATGAGCATGCAACACTATGTATGTGTCTTATGGCCTTGAAAATTACATAGGGAATAAGGGCATGCCTTAATCCATAAACAAAAATTTGAGACATCCAAAGCCATGAATAATTCCTCGAATCACCACATATGACTTACCAAGGGTATCCTTAGCCTCTGATAAATCATGCAGCTAGTTTTTTCATGTCAACATTTTAAGCATTATATATTGGTGTCAAGACATTGATATAGTCAAGGAAGGAAATCCAAGCCTTATCATATAAATAAAGCTTATGAGAAACCAAGGCCAAACATGATGCCACCCAACCTATCGAGGGTTTCAAATTAGTCACTTTAGGTTACAAAAAGGACCTAAATGGTAGTCAACACAACCTAAATGGTTTATCTCATAAATGAAATTCTAGGCATCTAGCACTAAACATAATGTATTGAACACCATACCTGACCTTGATACCAAATCCTACTATGAAAATACTACGAATGCTCCCCATATCTGTAATAAAAAGATTGAAATTTCCTATAGAGTCTATTTGTGGTGATATTATTTAGTTGTTAGAGGCTATGGATTAAGGTTCATAGTATTGAGGTAGGAAGTATGGTAGGTTATATAGGTTTAGTACCATTGTAGTAGGAGCATGCACGTGTTTTAGAGTGCATGTGCATTATTAACATGCATGAATTTTAGAATGGATGTGCATTCTTGAAACATGTATGTAAAAATGGCATAAATCCCCACCTCAAACTCTTTGAAAAATGCTCTTTTATTTGTAGGTTATCTACCCTCTTCCTTGAAAAATGGTTGTTACATACAATGTTTATAATTTATGTGTGACTGGAAGTAAAATATTTGTTTATTTGTTGTTGACAAAACATGTAAAGATGGTGAACATATGTAATCAATCAAGCATGTATTTTAGGAAAGTGTAGCCTAGTGAAAGGCCAAATTATGAAGGAAGAGAAACAACAATGTTGGGTATGGACAAATCCACGCTTTCAATTTAGGCCAATCCAAATTATAGTACAACATATGCCACTATAGTCCAATAACTCTTTCATCAAGACAAGTTGTTGTAGATGAGGAAATGATGATGGTTTTTCTTAAATCTAATTACACTATGCATGGGATGATGACTATGATGATGATGACAATGAAGAGGATGACGATGATCATGAATATGATGATGATTATTGTGATGATGACGATGTTTAAGATTATGATCATGGTGATGATGGTGATGATGAAAATGACGATGGCATTGATGATGAGGATGATGATGTGGACGATGATGATGATGATGATGATGATGATTATGATGATGATGATGATGATGACGATGATGATTATGATGACAATTATGATGATGATCACGATGACAACGATGATGATGAGGATGATGAGGATGAGGATGGGGATGACCAAGATGATGACAATGATGGTGGTGGTGGTGATGATGATGATGATGATGATGATGATGATGATGATGATTATGGTGTTGATGATGATTTCAAAGACAATGATGATGTTGATGATGGCAATGATGATGAAGATAATCATGGGCGATGATAATTGATGATGCCTCAAAGCACTACAAATTACTTTGCATGGGTATCCATAGTGCTATGTTTATTGTTCTTATGTTCTTGGGGATTTGTACATGGCCAATGTAGGACACATCAACTTCGACCTCTAAAGGAATCTTCTAGCCATCTAGGGCTAAGAATGTTTCATCCACCAACAACACATGGCCTCCTGAGAGTATCATTATCCTATGATTAATGATGTTTATTCCATTAGGTGGTTTTGATAAATATTTGCATGTCCTAGGGAGTTGGGAATAACCTTCCAGGTAAGAATGACATCCCTTTGGCCATAAAGAAACCATATAGGCATCCAAAGCCATGAATAATAGCTCGAAGCACTATGCATGACTTTGTAGGGTATCCATGGCACCATGTATCAAAATATTAGGGGCTTGGGAGCCTCGGATGATTTTCAACAATATGTACATGGAAAGATATAAAATAAGCCTTCAGGAATGCAAGCCCATGAATGATCGTTGAAACCACCACACGTGACCTATCAATAGCATCCATGATTGCTATGTGGAAATATCAATGCCACTAGAAGGTTATCATAAGTAGGTATGAGTCTCGAGGCTCTACACATGGTTTAGGGTGGAACCCAACTCTAAGAATTTCATAGGATTATAACACAAAGAGAATATAGAAATCATCCAATTTAAGTAGAGTTTCCTTAAATTCTCCTCATAGATAAAATTGCATCTTCTTGATGTGATCTAAGATAAACTCAAAACCATCCCAAGAATAAAAAATTGACAACTTGTCCTCAATCCCAATGAAGAGTCTGTAATCACAAGTATTTTTTGGCCTTTTCCAATGAAATAAAGGCCTTCTTGTCCCTCTTAAAATTGTTTAGGAGGAGTTGAGAAAACACAAAATCAGGGGATTGTTCACTATATGGAATCTAGACTACCTTTATAGAATAAATATAACTAAGATATAGAATCCGTAATCCATTGGAGATTCATTTCGAATGGCTTAGGGGCTTGGGATCGACACTAACATTATCATATATGAGGGGATAATAATAAGAAGCCCTTAGGATACACATTGATTATATGGGAAATTATCATCGAAATAGTCTTAAAAATGAGAAATATGTTCAATATTGTTTCTACCTAAGCCTTCCCAACCTAGTTTTTTCTCTTGATAGCATTTAACACATATTGGGACATGTCACTTAGACCCACCTCTTCCCCCATTTTGTGTCTTATTTCATTGTTTCAATTTGATGACTCAAACCATAGGGACTAAGATGTTGGGAACCCAATTGACAAAAAACTCAAAGAGCCATCCCCAACATTGGTTTGGAAAATTGTATATGCCATAGTTTGACGATAGGGATGGTTGGGTTATGACATTTTATCTTTCTAATGGAAAAATAAGTCTCCCATTAAACTGACCAAGTTACGAACTTGGACGAATAAATGAACAATTGAGTACCCGTGGACAATTCATCAGATGAATTGGTAAATGTATTTTTTGTAACTTGTAGGGAGGATGAGAGTATTTTTTAACTTACAAGTAAGTTGTATCCATGTTTTCAAATTATAAGTGAACTTGTAATCTTTAAATAGTAGGGCAATGTAGGGAGGGTTAGGATGTAATGCCTCTCTAAACTAACAATTTATTTATTTAAAATAAAAAACAATATTTAAACAAAAATATATAATACCAATCTGCCCAACTTAAGGGAGCTATTGATGTCTACTTAGAATTCGGTGCATATTGGTTGGTGTTCAACATATTTATATATAGTTTTTGTTGAGGGGATTCTCTTGTGCTTATTTATCCATTGTAACTTCACTTAGCTTAACTAAAAAAATTGTCACAAACAAACTTGTTCTCTTAATATCGGTTTAGTGACAAATATTTACAAAAAATATGCCCTTACTCAAGTGTTTTCCCTGTGATTTTTTTCGTTCTCTATTAAAGTTTTATCTCATTAGTTAATATTCTTTTAAAACATATAAACACATTAGTATATGAGTTCTACATTTTATTTGTAGCACATAATGCCTTCGATGACCATTAAATTCATGTCTTCACTTCAAATGACACATGGCCATTTGTATAGCGGGTAATGATGTCTTGTACTCATTCCGGCTAGTATTTCGAGCTAGTTTTGGTTTTGGTGAAATTTCTAGAGAGTTTTCCGGTCATTTGGATCTTAAGGTTTGGTCGAAGCCCGAGAGGAAGAGCTTTGTAACAGACCAATAAATACACATTTATTTTCCACTCTATGTATAGGAACTCAAACATTCATGTGTGAAGAACTACAATTTATAACTACATAATATTATTATTTTCCTTTATGATGAAAGTCATCTAAGTGACCCCAAAAACTTAAGTTAGTGTGGTACCTTGCTTACTTAGCCTTAAGGCTAACCACTTCCACATCTTTGCAGGTATTCTCCAGGATTGGTTGTCAACTTAGTGTGCATCTTCACAAAAGGTGTAAGCTGGTACCCGTTTAACATTTACAACATAAGAAGAATACATTTATTTTATTGTTTATGTTATTACGATGGTTTATACCTTTAAATAACCTCAATAACTTCGAGTCTTACTCTTTAAAGGGATTTATTACTGAACAATTGTTATAGTTAGAGATGGAAAGGTCGCTACTCTTGGATGAGATTAACCTTTTCAGAGAGGTGAATGCTAAGGCTGACTTGCTCTCCAAGCTAGCATTGGCCACACAGGCGGGGATCATATTGCACGAGGAGTGGCGGGAGGACCTTCTCTTCTCCCATGGTTCTTATGACTTGCATTGGACATGATGCTATTGTCTTCGGTTTCGACTAGTCAGTTTTTTTTTGGTATTATGTGATTATTGCGAACTTTTCTTATGTATTTTGCGACTGTATTTTTGTGTAGGTCCTTAAACAACTCTGCTACACCAACTACTCGTTGGTCATCTTGATATTACTATTTTTTGCGGCTTTATTTATATTGTCTGTTAGCTGTTGTTTTTGGAACTTATGGACGATTCCATGCCATTGAACTCGGCCTTCATATTGCTGAGACTGCTCGGACAGAATCGCTGTCTCTAGTTTCGTCTTTATATACATATGTGGGCCATTGATTTCGGCTAGGGATAAACTATTTTATCTTTTTTATTTTGGACATTTTTCATGTGATTATGTGGATGTATTTATGTCGTCAAATACAGGGTTTTATCCCTTGTTGGTCCTTGGTTTCTATGCGTCTTGATGAACTTATATTTGGCCATACATTGGCTCATATTTGACACTTTGTATTTTGGGCATGGTTCTTGTGTCCATGGGGCTGTTGACTCTAGATTGTTTCTAGACAAAGTTATACCCTCTATGAACTTGTGACAATTGGACTCATTTACTATTTCGCAGTATTAATAGTAAGTTTAACTTTTCGATGGAAAAAAGATTAACCTTGTCTTTCTCCATAGTTGACTCGGTACCAAACCTCAGTTCTCGGGCATGGTGAAAGGACTAATTAAAACTTTTCTTACTCTAGAGTGCCACGTCTTTACGTATCAGTGCAATCTTTAATGTTACTACTTTTCGGGATTAGGAGGGTTATGGAGCATGCTAGAAGTTCTCTTCTTTCATTCGACCTCATTTCTGAGTGTGACTCAACCAGAGAGGTTAAAGACCTTTGCACCTGGAAGTGTATAAACTTGAACCCTAAAACAACAGCGAGCATGTGGTTGCCAACTCCCTGGAGGAAAGGATGAGGTTTTTTTTAGCAGGGTAAGTTTTCTCACGCCCAAGGGTTAAAATACTGTATTTACTCATAATTTATCTAAGGGTTACAGATTCTAACCTTGAAGTTTTGTGTGTAGGTACCCATGGAGACAAAGGCGGAATTTATGCATAGCTTGGCTTGGGGCTTCTCCCGGTAAGGAGAGTACTCCAACTAGCTTGTCTCTAGAGGTCATTGTGTTGACTCTCGGCGTTGCGGTCCTTTGGTGATTTCCCTTCAATACTCTATGGTAAGGGTAGACAAGAGGCTCTACACTTGGGTCCTTTCCTTGGTAGAGGTTCCTTTGCTCACCGGCTTCAATCCGTATGCTAAATACTTAATTTTTGATAGGGTTTCCTTGCCCATGCGTGACTGTAAAAGCAGAATATTGTAATAAAATGACTACATGTTGAATTCTACTATTTTGTTTCCAAAACATAGTGTATTAATTGTTCGGTTGTTTTGAACTATTAAAGGGAGCACCACTCCTTATTATCTGCAATGTTGTGTAATTAAAGGGAGCACAAAGATATTTCAACAATAGTAACCTGGGATCCTCTGTTGAATTCACACTTGGACAGGAACCCTTCCTGCATTTGCAAAGCTTTTTTGGAGAAACAATCAATGCATACAAAACATATGTCTCAAATCAACTTCCAACAATTGCATATGTCATTGACTTCCATATGCAAGGTCAAATGCCAAGTATCAACACCAACAAATCGCCAAGTGACTGCTTGCAAGTATAGAGCATTTCCAGGATTGATGGAGCAGGAGATAAAAATAGTAGCTTCAGGTAATTCCGTGGCGTCCTTGGTTTTGGAACAGGGGATAATGCTACCAGATTTACAGAGATCCCGCAACACTTTATTTGCAGGGAATATTCATAATGCACTGATGAAATTCGCTCAGCTCTAGTTATGGTTGTGAAGTGAGCACATCTACGCTCTGTTGATCGTAATGGAGCACATTATCTCTTATATGGTCTAGAACACCAAGTCATTCAATATTTTGTTGAATTATAATTTTAAAAGCTCAAGTGTAGAAGATTGTTAAAGTTATGGCTTTCAAACAGCAGCAATGACATCGAGAAGTTGGCAAACTTTGTTAGAATCCGGACATGGTTTCTGGTGCATCAAAGATAACGAAGTTAAAATAGATCTTTATCGTACCATAAAGATATTTTGATAAACTACAGTTCAGAGACATTTCGATAGTTTTTGGCTTGATATTTTGTAGCATGGTCATATATTTCATTTGTAAAATGGATAGAGCAGGAGTCATTTTGACAGTAGAGTGCAGGACTGTAAGCTACTAAAATCAGTTTCTGTTGAAGCTACTCATATAAATAGTACCCATTTAGGGAGCTGCACAGTTCATTGAGTTTGAAGGATTGGGCTACGATATGGCCCAATTCCTGTGTCTTTTGAATAGTTCTCTCCGTCCCATCTTGACAGACGGCTTTCTACCTCAGTTAGCTTTAAAAGTAGAAAACAATTTTCTTTGGTCAAACATAACCTTTGAGCAATCGTTGGTATGTCCGATTCGGATTTTAAGTCATTAATTGAGCATTCAAGCATTTCCATGACAGAAGATTAGTAGTCAACTCCAGCATCAAGTCTATCCTCAAAGTCTGACAATAATTCTCTGATCGAAGCTTCCCAAAATAATATCTTGGGAAACCCAAATCAATGCAAAGCTCAAAAGGTTAAATTTTAGAATATTAATATCCCGTGATTCTCTCACCCGAATCGCAGATGGTTTTTGAATGCTACAAGATCAGGTGGTTGAAAGGTTTCTAGAAGAATGAAACAAACCCAGATTTGAAGGGAAAGAATTAGCATCCCAAGCTTTATCGTTCATGAGAGATTGATCTAGCATTTGAGAAGCTGTTCCAGCATATTAAAACAGAGGATTAGTATTTTGATCATTTCCAGATTTCAAGCTATTAGCCTAAGAGATTAGATCCATGTTATCTGACAATCTGAGATTGTTCCAGATTCAAATACAGTCAGAGATCCTTATTTCTAGTATTAGATATCAATCCCAGGATTTAACACCTTAGGTGAAAGATCCCAGTCTCCTACAGCAGTTTACTATCTTTGGTCCTAGGGAATTTTCGATCCTTTTTTTTGGTTTCTAACAAGTTTCTATATATTTAAGAAATGAGAATGTAATAAGGGGCGCTGGAGGCCCAAAAGGGATTTAAGGGTAGAAAGTTTTTGTGGTTAACTGTAAGCTTGTGGGCATTAAGTTTATTTTATTTTACACTATCAGAGATTCCTGAGAGTTATGTTGTTGGACGGTATCCTCCTTTTTTATGCACATATCTTTTTCTTTTTCACTAGAATAAAATCAGTTTTTGAGAATCAAAGATTGTTGATTGAGTTTGAAGGATTGGGCTACGATATGGCCAAGTTCCTCAGTCTTTTGAATAGTTCTCTCCGTCCCATCTTGACAGACGGTTTTCTACTTCAGTTAGCTTCAAAAGTAGAAAACAATTTTCTTTGGTCAAACATAACCTTTGAGCAATCGTTGGTATGTCCGATTCGGATTTTAAGTCATTAATTGAGCATTCAAGCATTTCCATGACAGAAGATTAGTAGTCAACTCCAGCATCAAGTCTATCCTCTAAGTCTAACAATAATTCTCTGATCAAAGCTTCCCAAAATAATATCTTGGGAAACTCAAATCAATGCAAATCTCAAAAGGTTAAATTTTAGAATATGAATATCCCGTGATTCTTTCACCCGAATCGCAGATGGTTTTTGAATGCTACAAGATCAGGTGGTTGAAAGGTTTCTAGAAGAATGAAACAAACCCAGATTTGAAGGCAAAGAATTAGCAGCCCAAGCTTTATCGTTCATGAGAGATTGATCTAGCATTTGAGAAGCTGTTCCAGCATATTAAAACAGAGGATTAGTATTTTGATCATTTCCAAATTTCAAGCTATTAGCCTAAGAGATTCGATCCATGTTATCTGACAATCTGAGATCGTTCCAGATTCAAATACAGTCAGAGATCCTTATTTCTAGCATTAGATATCAATTCCAGGATTTGAGTAACACCTTAGGTGAAAGATCCGAGTCTCCTACAACAGTTTACTGTCTTTGGTCATAGGGAATTTTCGATCCATTTTTTCTGGTTTCTAACAAGTTTCTATATATTTAAGAAATGAGAATGTAATAAGGGGCGCTGGAGGCCCAAAAGGGATTTAAGGGTAGAAAGTTTTTGTGGTTAACTGTAAGCCTGTGGGCATTTAGTTTCTTTTATTTTACACTATCAGAGATTCCTGAGGGTTATGTTGTCGGACGGTATCCTCCTTTTTTATGCACATATCTTTTTCTTTCTCACCAGAATAAAATCAGTTTTTGAGTAGCAAAGATTGTCCATTGAGTTTGAAGGATTGGGCTACGATATGGCCAAGTTCCTTTGTCTTTTGAATAGTTCTCTCCGTCCCATCTTGACAGATGGTTTTCTACTTCAGTTAGCTTTAAAAGTAGAAAACAATTTTCTTTGGTCAAACATAACCTTTGAGCAATCGTTGGTATGTCCGATTTGGATTTGAAGTCATTAATTGAGCATTCAAGCATTTCCATGACAAAAGATTAGTAGTCAACTCTAGCATCAAGTCTATCCTCTAAGTCTGACAATAATTCTTTGATCGAAGCTTCCCAAAATAATATCTTGGGAAACCCAAATCAATGCAAAGCTCAAAAGGTTAAATTTTAGAATATGAATATCCCGTGATTCTTTCACCCGAATCGCAGATGGTTTTTGAATGCTACAAGATTAGGTGGTTGAAAGTTTTCTAGAAGAATGAAACAAACCCAGATTTGAAGGCAAAGAATTATCAGCCCAAGCTTTATCATTCATGAGAGATTGATCTAGCATTTGAGAAGCTGCTCCAGCATATTAAAACAGAGGATTAGTATTTTGATCATTTCCAGATTTCAAGCTATTAGCCTAAGAGATTAGATCCATGTTATCTGACAATCCGAGATCGTTCCAGATTCAAATACAGTAAGAGATCCTTATTTCTAGCATTAGATATCAATCACAGGATTTGAGTAACACCTTAGGTGAAAGATGTGAGTCTCCTACAGTAGTTTACTATCTTTGGTCCTAGGGAATTTTCGATCCATTTTTTTTTGGTTTCTAACAAGTTTCTATATATTTAAGAAAAGAGAATGTAATAAGGGGTGTTGGAGGCCCAAAAGGGATTTAAGGGTAGAAAGTTTTTTGTGGTTAACTGTAACCCTGTGGGCATTTAGTTTCTTTATTTTACACTATCAGAGATTCCTGAGAGTTATGTTGTCGGACGGTATCCTCCTTTTTTACGCACATATCTTTTTCTTTCTCACTAGAATAAAATCAGTTTTTGAGTATCAAAGATTGTTCATGATCTATGGTTTATTGTGCGATGAAATATTCATTGTAATTGCCCATGTTTCATGAGTTTGTTCAAGTGCATATTTTTTTATTTGTAGGGAGTATTTCTGTTCATTGAAAGTTCAGTCCTATGATGTTACAGAGCTGATTTAGGATACACTGTTATTAAACTCTCTATAAACATGTGAGAAAGAGAGTTCTTCAAATCTTCCCTTTAATTCCAGCACCTCATTCATGACATGTTCTACTACCAAGTTATCCAATCTGCATTTGTTATTTGTCCAATCCACTATCCGTTTGGAGTCTCCAAAGATTTGAAGATTCTTCACACCTTTCTTAGAAGGTTTCTTTAGGGGGAGCCACATAGCAATCATCTCTGTGCTTATTATTAATGCCTCGTCTGAAAGCCAACTTTAAAAGAAAATGATGTCTGATCAAGGAATAGCATAGCACCAGCCCCATATATCCCAAGTCACCTCAGCATGCCTCATCAACGAATCCCCAGGATTCGCCATAATCAATTTTAGGTTCCTCAAGGACTCTTAGTGGCTTAACCTTTGTTTTATTTTTAGTTGCTCTCAAAAGCACATCTAATTTTATCAGCAACTTGAGTTGTACTCAGCTTGACATATTGAAAAATCATATTATTACAGGATAACCAAATCTTACAAACCCCAGGGCAAGGAAGAACCCTGAAAACTTTTACAGTCTTGTCTGCTACCCATGAGAAAACATTCCACCAATGAACACAGCATCAATCATCAATCGTCAAAGTCTATGAGCAATTATTCCCTCCATTGGATATTTTTCTTGAGTTGGTTTGGGATTTCCTGGTGTAATATGATGTTGCAATTTTGCAGTAGGCCCTGAATTTTCAATTCTAGAAGAAAAAAGACCACGTTTTGTGTCTACTGTCAACAACTAGGCATCCACTAATTCTGCAAGAACAAGGGACCCCAAATGAGGTGCAGCTGAAACTAATCATGTCCATACAAACACCCATATTTCCATTGCTTCAGATGTTGAAATATAAGCGGGACACAAACACTGTAAATGTAGTAGGTGCAAAAAGCTTTCCATCTTCATCTTTGAATCAGTGCCCTAAAATACCAACAAATGTGTTTTAGGCTATAATGTCAGTGCATCTTGGTTAGTTGATGGATACGTTAATGACAGGAGGCTGATCATGGTTTAAATTCACATCAGGAAGGATGGTTATATTTCTTTGCATGTCATCTGCAACTTGCCTGTCATTTTGTTTCTACAAGATGCCAAGTGACAGTATTAAGGTGTAAGATGTAGTCTAAGGTTACAAAATTTAGGAATCCAAGTGGCAGTATTGAGGTGTAATATATAGTCTAAGAGCTCGATAGATCAGACAAAGAACTCATAAATCCCCCAAACACAGTATGATGATAAAGCTTTTCTAATCTCACACTTGTGAGCAGTGCCAAAAGTCTAAGTGTGGGCATAGGTGTGTTTATTACACATTCAAACTCTGCATTCCAAAGATGGCTTATTGTTAGAAAAACAGGATCGCAGAGCAATAACAATAAACAGAAATGCAAATATAATCACACATACACATTACAAGAGAGACACAGATATATCGTGGTTCACCCAACTTGGGCTACGTCCACACTGAATTTTGCCAGTCCTTATTATTATTACCGTCCAGCAAGTCGAAGGGATACAACCTGCAACACAACCGCTGCACTTCCTCTTCTCTGTTTTTACAGTCTCTCTCCAGATCTCAAAGATCTTTACAATGCATAAAACCTAATAATTCAACAACCCTAGCCGTATTACAATGTCTTTCTTTTATAAGGGAAATACAATGGGAAAATACCACGGGATGCCCCCCCACACCCCCCCGCTGGGGTGAGTGTACAGTCCACCTACACATCATATAGAACTGGGGTACAAACACGGCTAATACAATATCATCTATGAGACTAGAAGATCTGGCTCCACAACCAACAATCTCCCACTTGGAGACTGATCACAACAACTCCACCGCTGCTGCACTTGCTGGACTTGGACTTGGCAAATTTCTCCTCTTCACCTTCATGCTAGAAGGCCAACTGAAACCGAGCACGAACTCAGTTTCTCTCTGGTCACTACCTTTGTGAACATGTCTGCAGGATTCTGGCTAGTATGTATCTTTTCCAACTTTAACAGTTCATCTTCCAGAACAGAGCGTATGAAATGGTACTTGAGCTGTATATGTTTAGTCCTGGAATGGAATGCTGAGTTCTTTGCAAGATGAATGGCACTCTGGCTGTCACTATACAGTCTGCTATCCTTCTGCTTCTTACCCACTTCCTCCATAAACCTCTGCAACCAAATCATCTCTTTACTAGCCTCTGTAATGGCAACATACTCTGCTTCTGTTGTTGAAAGTGCAACAACCTTCTGTAGTTTCGAAATCCAGCTTACTGCTGTTCCACCTACAGTAAACACATACCCTGTGGTACTCCTCCTGCTATCCTTGTCACCTGCCATATCTGCATCAACATATCCCTGTAGAACAGTGTCTGAACCTCCAAAACATAATGCCTCAGTGGTAGTACCTCTCAAATACCTGAGAATCCACTGTACTGCCTTCCAATGTTCTTTACCTGGATTGTTCATATATCTGCTCACAACTCCCACTGCATGTGCAATATCTGGTCTTGTGCACACCATGGCATACATCAAGCTGCCAACTGCTGATTGATAGGGAACCTTGGACATGTAATCTATCTCTTCTTGTGTCTTGGGACACATTTCCTTACTTAGACTGAAATGGCTAGCCAAAGGTGTACTTACAGGTTTTGCATTCTGCATTCTGAACCTCTCCAACACCTTTTGTATGTACTCACTTTGAGACAATGTCAATTTTCGATTTTTCCTGTCTCTCATTATTCTCATACCAAGGATTTGCTTTGCAGCACCCAAATCCTTCATCGCAAATGAATTAGCTAGCTTTCTTTTGAGTACATTTATATCCTGCATGTCAGACCCTGCAACAAGCATGTCATCCACATACAATAACAAGATAATATATCTTCCATTGTCTAGCTTCTTGAAATAAACACAGTGGTCAGAATGACATCTACTATAACCTTGTTCTGTCATAAACCTGTCAAACTTTAGATACCATTGCCTTGGAGCTTGCTTCAAGCCATACAAGCTCTTTTTCAACCTGCATACTAGATCCTCCTTACCTTTGACTTCATACCCTTGTGGCTGCTGCATATATATTTCTTCCTCCAAATCCCCATGGAGGAAAGCTGTTTTTACATCTAATTGTTCAAGATGCAAATCTTCTACCGCCACTAGACTTAAGATAGTCCTAATTGAAGTCATCTTTACAACAGGAGAAAATATTTCATCAAAATCTATACCTTTCTTCTGTGCAAACCCCTTTACAACAAGTCTGGCCTTGTACCGCTTCTTACCTCCTTCTTCTTCCTTCAACCTGTAAATCCATTTGTTCTGCAATGCTCTTTTACCAGCAGGCAATTTAACCAAATCCCAAGTCTGGTTTCCTACCAATGAGTCCATCTCCTCATTCATGCCTTGCTCCCACTTCTTCCTAGTTTCCACCTGCATTGCTTCTTCATAACATTCTGGTTCACCAGAATCAGTCATCAATAAATAATACATTGAAGGAGAGTATCGTTCAGGGAGTCTACTTAACCTGGTAGATCTTCTTACAGTTGCAGGAGTTTCAGGAACTTGCTGCTGCTCTTGATTTTCTGGCACCTTTGGAACTTCATTTTCTTTAACTTCATCAAGCACTATGTACTCTGTGCTTTCCTTTTCCTGTTTCTTTCCCTGCAACTGATCTTTATACATGACCTTTTCATTGAATATCACATCTCTGCTCCTGATGATTTTGTTATTTTCATAATCCCATAAACGATAACCAAATTCATCAACCCCATATCCAATAAAGGTACATTTCTTGGATTTAGCTTCAAGCTTTGTTCTATTTTCTTTATCAATATGGACAAATGCTTCACAACCAAATGTTCTCAAAAATGAGTAGTTTACCTTTTTATCTGTCCATGCTTCCTCTGGAATACCACCATCCAAAGCACTTGAAGGTCCTCTGTTTATTAAATAAACAGCAGTATTTACAGCATCCGCCCAAAACTGTAAGGGCAACCCTGCATGTAGTCGCATACACCTTGCACGCTCCATGATCGTTCTGTTCATCCTTTCTGACACACCATTTTCCTGTGGTGTTCCTGGGACTGTCTTCTCTCTACGAATCCCATGGTATGAACAGTAACTATCAAACTCCTTGCCGCAGTACTCACCTCCATTATCAGATCTGAGACACTTCAACCTTTTTCCTGTCTCATTCTCAACCAAAGCTTTCCACTTCTTAAAAGTAGCAAACACATCAGATTTCTGTCTAATGCAATAAACCCAAGTTTTTCTAGTTGCATCATCAATAAATGTAACATAATAATGAGAGCCACCAAGAGATTGTACATGAGCCGGTCCCCATACATATGTATGCACAAGCTCTAATTTTTCATTCTTCTTCTGTTTCCCAACCCTGAGAAATCTGACTCTCTTCTGTTTTCCATAAACACAGTTTTCACAGAATTCCAAACTTACCTGCTTCAAATCCGGCAGCAACTTTCTTGAGTGGAGAATCTGCATCCCCTTCTCACTCATGTGGCCAAGCCTATGATGCCACAATTCTGTATCTGTTCTTGTGGAAGCTAAAGAGATAGAATGGTCAGTATTATGAGGACATAAATACAACGTACCTACTCTGTCTCCTTTTGCTATCACCATTGATCCTTTAGTGATCTTCCACCACTTTTCTCCGAACGTAGATAGACAGCCGCCATCTCCCAACTGCCCTGTTGAGATCAGATTTCTTTTCATAGCAGGAATATGCCTAACATCTTTCAACAACCAATCAGTTCCATTCTTAACTTTTATCCATACCTTACCCATTCCAACAATTTTACATGGCTCATCATCACCCAATAAAACATGTCCAAAATCGCCAGGAACATACTCATGAAAGTATTTCCTATGGGGTGTAGCATGACATGAAGCTCCTGAATCTACTACCCAATAATCACTAGTATTATCTAATGCAAGAATCAAAGCATCTTGTAACACATCACCTGCTACATTTGCTTCCTGGGTAGTTTCCTTCTGTGCATCTCCTTTTTTCTTGAGAGATTTGCAGTCTTTCTTCAGATGTCCTTTCTTTCCACAGTTCCAGCACTCTATCTTTCCCAGTCTGGACTTGGATCTGCCCATTTTAGACTTTTCACGATTACCTTGGCTCTTTCCTCTCTCCTTTTGTCTTCCTCTGCTCTCCATGGTCAACGCATTTCCTGATGTCTCACCTGTGCTTTTTCTTCGCATTTCCTCGCTAAGAATAACACCAATAACATCATCAAATTTCAAGGTGTTTGAACCAGAGACAGAGTTACTTACAGCCATGACCAAGCTATTCCAGCTTTCTGGCAATGAACACAAGATTAGAAGAGCCCTAACCTCATCATCAAAGGTCACACTTACAAAACTTAGCTGATTTGTAACCGTATTAAACTCATTTAAATGATCAGTAACAGATCCACCTTCAGACATCTTCATATTAAATAAACGCTTCATTAGAAATACCTTGTTGGAAGCCGAGGGTTTTTCATACAGCTTACCCAATGCTTTCATCAAACCCTCTGTTGTCGTTTCTTTTGAGATATTGAAAGCCACCGACGAAGCCAGGCTCAACCGTATTGTTCCCAGAGCCTTTCTGTCAAGAACCACCCATTCTTCGTCCTTCATAGTCGTCGGCTGCTTTGCTTTTCCTCCCAACGGTAGGTATAGATCCTTCTGGTACAGATAGTCCTCAATTTGCATCTTCCATAACCCGAAGTTTTGGCCGTTAAACTTTTCGACCTTAAACTTTCCTTCTTCTGCCATTGCTCCCACTCGAACCAGAAACCCTAGCTTCCTGCGGGTTTAACTGCCAAATAGACCTTTGGCTCTGATACCAATTGTTAGAAAAACAGGATCGCAGAGCAATAACAATAAACAGAAATGCAAATATAATCACACATACACATTACAAGAGAGACACAGATATATCGTGGTTCACCCAACTTGGGCTACGTCCACACTGAATTTTGCCAGTCCTTATTATTATTACCGTCCAGCAAGTCGAAGGGATACAACCTGCAACACAACCGCTGCACTTCCTCTTCTCTGTTTTTACAGTCTCTCTCCAGATCTCAAAGATCTTTACAATGCATAAAACCTAATAATTCAACAACCCTAGCCGTATTACAATGTCTTTCTTTTATAAGGGAAATACAATGGGAAAATACCACGGGATACCCAAAACCTTGGGCCCGCAAAACAGCTGGCGAAAATAGCCCCAAAAAATTTTCTTCGGGGGCGTTGCCCCCGAACCCCCATTTCTCGGGGGCGCTGCCCCCCAACCCCCGCCGGGGGACCGCTGGCCCCCGGACCCCCCAGCCAGAGGGGATGGGCCCCCCTGGAACCCCGTGGGGGGGCGATGCCCCCCCATCGCCCCCCCCACACCCCCCCCGCTGGGGTGAGTGTACAGTCCACCTACACATCATATAGAACTGGGGTACAAACACGGCTAATACAATATCATCTATGAGACTAGAAGATCTGGCTCCACAACCAACAGCTTATAAGGTGCAACTTGCACTTAAGTCTCTGTGAATTCAACTTTTCTTGGGGTGCAAATCCTTTAACTTGAGAATTTAGCAGGCTTCTGCTCTCTGGGACTAACCTTGCTCAAGGTTTGGTATGTTAAGTGCCTTTTGGCTTTGTGGTTAGTTTACTTGTGAGGCTGATTTGTGTCATACTGGTGTGCTGTAGCTTGTATTTACTATTATATCCAACCCCAGTGGGGTTTTCCTTTGTGGTTAGTTTACTTGTGATATTGATGTGTGTCATACTGGTGTGCTGTATTTTATTATATCCAATCCCACTGGTGTAATTTCCAAGTTCATGCATATTGTCAATATGCCACAATGATGTAAAACTAACAATGTCACTAGGGTTATAAAGTTATAAACCACTCTACCACCAGTATTGAGGGGAATGTGTACTACTTAGAATCTGCTTTCCATGTTAAAGTACTTTTACATGGCAGGAGAAATATTGAAAAGTTATATTTGATCTCTAGCTACTTGTTTGACTGTTTATGTTTACTTAAGTTATTGACAAGTTAGAAAAAAGATATCCTACATTCATCTACAAGTGGTATCAGAAGAGTGTATAAATGGACAACAAAGCTGTTTAAATTTGATGGTAGCAGTGATTTAATTTATTGGTGGGTGTGTTTATTGCACATTCAAGCTCGTTGCATTCCAAAGATGACTTATAAGGTGCAAACATGTACCAAAATATTTGTGAATTTAGAAGCATATCTTGTGGTCAAGTCCTTGGCTTGAGATAATACCACTTTCACTTTCTGGTATTACCATATTTGAAGCCTGAAGGTTTTGTAGATTACGTGCCTGTTGCTTTGTGGTTAGTATACTTATGAGGCTTATGGGTTTGTACTGGTGTGATGTATTATCTGCAACCCTACTAAAGTGTGATCCTATTGCATGAATATTGTCGATATACAACCCTACTAGAGTATGGCATTATTGTGTGAGTATTGTCAACATGTGACAATGTTGTATGCTACTCAATGTTATTAGGTTTATATACTATACCACTAGGATTTAGGGGAATGGGTACTAGTTAAAATATGTCAATGACAAGAAAAATGTTGGTACCTACAATTCCTGTCTCTGGATGCTCGTTTTTTACCATCAATATACCTCAGTGATTGATAAGTTAGAGAAAAGGAATTCAAGACCCGATTTGACAGTGATAATTATTTACAAGTTGTATTGGAAGAGTATAAATTGACAACAATGTTGTAGCAATCCAATTTGTTGGTCTACAAGAAGCTTGTTCATAGATTGGTTGAATCATTTGTCCAATTGTTTTTCTGCAGGTTGTTCATTTACTTGGGTTCTTTCTGTATGAGCTTCTAATATAATGCTCAAATTTGTGGTTTTGCTTTCAGGCATATTTATCATCAACTTCGGTAAGACTTGGGAAAAGCTGCAAATTGCTGCAAGAATAATTGTTGCAATAGAGAACCCTCAGGATTTAATTGTACAATCTGCAAGGCCATATGGTCAACGAGCAGTTCTGAAATTTGCTCAATTTGCTGGAGCTCATGCAACTGCTGGCAGGCACACTCCTGGAACATTTACAAATCAGCTTTAGACATCATTTTCTGAGCCTCGTCTTTTGATTCTTACTGACCCAAGGACTGATCATCAAGTAATGGGTTAAGTAATTGGTGATTTGAATGATTTAACTTTTAAGTCTATTACATGTTGCTTCATATTTCAAACTTTTTAAAGCTTCTCTTCTCATAACCATCATTTTGCTGCCTTGTATCCTAATAAGAGAAGAAGCCCTTGGTAATATACCAACCATTGCCTTTTGTGACACTAATTCTCCAATGAAACATGTTGACATCGGTATTCCTGTGAATAACAAGGGCAAGCACAACATTGGTTGTCTGTTTTGGATGTTGGCAAGGATGGTCTTACAGATGCGGGGAACAATTTCCCCAGGTCGTAAATGGGATGCCATGGTAAACTCAAGTCTAGGCCAATGAATATATTTCATTTATGGTTTATAGATCATTGTACATGAACAATTTTATGACAACTTGGTGCCTAAATTCATTTTTATTCTTTTTTTCCAGGTATACTTGTTCTTTTACAGGGAGCCAGAGGAAGCCAAGGAAAGAAAGGAAGAGGAGGTTTCTCATGCTAAATATGTTCCTACCTTTACCCTTGGAGTAGAGAAATGGCATACAGAGGTTGTTGATGCTCAGTGCGAATCTGAGGCTCCTGCAACTCTTGGTATTGTGCCTGCAGTGGCTAGTGCTGATTGGATGGCTACTGCTGGTTAGTTTCTTTTTGTTTTTCAATGTGATTGTTATAATTTTCCAGGCCTGTCAAAGATTTTGGGGTTTTTAAATATTTAAAAGTTGGTAGTTGCTTTTCTTTTGAATTTTAAATTTCTAAACTTGAATCCTTAAAATTTTTGTTCTCTGCGCTACACTTCTTCAGAAGCTATTAGTTTTTTTTCCCTTTATTTTTAGGTTTTAAATTTCCAACTTTAATTAAAGGATGAGATTTTGGACATGTGAACTCTTCCCAGTGTCTCTCTTAATTACAATTGTGTTTAACAAGTCTATGTTTTTGTGATCAGTTCCCAATAAGGAGCACATCTTTGTCGGTGTCTTGTAGACCAAGTGTTGATATCTCTGCTCCTCTTAATTCTTTTGGCCTCTTACAAAGACAAATTAGTGCCCTATCCACCATCTACAACCTTCAATAATTGAGAAAAATCAATGCTATAATCTTCAACTTGTCAAAGAGGGCTCTCTCCACATTTCATTTCTACTTCCAAAGGGATCACCACGGCCTATGTTCTACTTATATGGTGTAGTTCATGTGGCCATGTATTAACATGCACAAGGCCTCCAATGATGACTTAACAAGAGATGTGGATTCCTTGCCATCCAATGCTTCCAAATCTATGCTAGTATGTCTCGTCCAAGATGCACCTCTTCGATGCAATCTTCAAACCCATGGTCCTTTACAATCCAGAGATCTGGTGTCCTACTTTACTTCACAGTGATTGGGCTTGGCAATGAGAGAATCCAAACCTTCTTTCTAAGACACATCATCTAATGCAAAAGGAGTGTCTCCCACCACATTATTCAAGTAGAGTTCAAAGCCCATCCCTTTAGACTTGAGGTCATCTTCCGTCTGGCATCTTTCATTCATAGAGTAGGATCTTTGGGGAATTAGTTTCTAGGAGGAATCAATATCCCTATTTTGCATTTTGTGCTTCTAAGGCCATCACCTCAACTACCCTCCTAGGTGTCCATACAATTGGGCTTTCAGGATTCTTAAATGTAATTGAATATTATTTCCTTTTCTTATAATTACAAATGATGCAATCTGGGTGTTCATATTCTCCTCTCCCCAATTCTGAAAGGGTTCTAGCTCAATGGAAGAACGCCTACCTTACAAGCAGGAGGTTGGGGGTTCGATTCCTCTATACCCTATTGATATTGCAATATTAGTATTTTTAATAAAATATATTTTATTATGATTTATTATGGCTATAGAGGGGGTTTCAATCTGTCTTGTATGTTGCTACGAGGGGGGTTATAAACTGCCTTCATATGTCACTAGGAGAGGGGTTCGAAATTTCCCTTGTATGTTACAATGAGGGGGGTTTAGAACCACCCTTGTAGGTAGCTATGAGGGGGGTTTGTAACCGTCCCCAAAGGTTTGTAATAAGGAATTTTACGGGGGGTTCTGAACCATCCCCATAGGCATCTACAAGGGGGGTTCCAAACCACCCCTATAGGCCTCTACGATGGGGGTTTCAAACTGCCTCTATAGGCATCTACGAGGGGGGTTCAAAACTGCCCCTATAAGCCTCTATGAGGGGGGTTGAAAACTGCCCCTATAGACCTCTACAAGGGGGGTTCCAAACCGCCGCTATAGGACCATACGAGGGGGGTTCACAACTGCCCCTATAGGCCTCTACAAGGGGGGTTCAAAACTGCCCCTATAAGCTTCTACGAGGGGGGTTCCAAACTGCCCATATAGGACCATACGAGTGGGGTTCACAACCGCCCCTATAGGCCTCTACGAGGGGTGTTTGAAACTACCTCTATAGGCCTCTAAGAGGGGGGTTTCAAACTGCCCCTGTAGGTTTGTATGAGGGGGGTTCATAACCACCCTCATAGGTCTCTATGAAGGGGGTTCAAAATTGCCCCCGTAGGTCTCTATGAAGGGGTCTACTGTTGTAGAAATTTCTCCCTATGGATAGGTAGAAACTCTCTTAGGTTAAAGCACACTTTAACTGACTCTAAACTAAGACAAAAAGATAACAAATGCTACCTTGAATTCCTAGATCTAAACAGACATCTCAAGATTAAATTGCTGAAAGAAATAGAAGAGATCTAACTGACCTTCAATTCAATTGCTCATCCTAATGGTCGCTCCAATCTCCAATTCCTCACGAATGAACCTGTCAGAATGAAACCAAGATACAGGCATATATGATTCTCTAGCAACTTGAAATATGAGTTAGAATCTAAATCTATAGCAGATACAAATCATATAATTGAAACAAAATCAACACACATGATTTGGGAAACAAGACAAGTTATGTTTTATTACCAACTTGAAGTCACTTACAATTGTTGCTTGATATCCAGGCCAACTCCCAGCTCCAAGTGCTTTCTCCTCTAGATATCTCCACAAAGATTCAAGATCATAAGTTTGATGTCTCCAAGAGTCCTCTCCCTTTGCTCATGGAAGGCCTCTCTCTTATAGTGTGTAGTAGGGTTAACCAACAAGAGAGAAGGATGGATCTTGGGAGTGTTTAGTGGATCAGGCCCACTAATCTGAGAAAGTGAGTTAGGATCGAATCAGGGATACCAATCCTAAAAAATCTCTCAAAAATCAAGATCCCACAAGCCATGGAAAAAAGGCTAAAAAAGGAGTACCGCACCCCTTCAACTGAGCATAGTGCAGTAGTACCGCACGGTAGAGAAGAAGCATAGCACGGTAGTTGGGACTATCGCTCCCTTAAGTCTGAGCAAGGCGCGGTAGTGTAGGTATATGATGTCTCAAGTGGGTAGATTCTTGACATGATAGGTTTGTCTTCAAGGATCATTCATCATACTTCTCTTCTAGGTGTTTTAAGCAGTAGGGGAAGTGTCGTGAACTATTTTTGTGGTGACGATGCAACACTGTGAAATATGGAGGTGTAACAGATGCCCCCTAAAGTGTGAGGTCAGAAGGTACTAATAGCCAAAAGACTTTACAAATACTGTGTAGAGATAACATCGAGGAGAGCAACAAGGAGCTGAAACAGAAACAAAATGTCAGATATACCATCAAGGCGGGCATTCCCATGCTAAAAAACAATTGACTCAAAGCATGGCTGTCGACCAATACATTGCAGATCCATGAGTACTGAGATGATATAGACTATAGCTAAATCATGGCTACTATGAACAAGCATAGATCCATGCGACACTAATGACACAGCCACGACCAATACAAAAGTGGATCTGTGTGACAATACAAAGGACATGTCCATCGCATCCAGGACACAATCAAAATACAAAGATGCGCCCAGGGTCTTCTACTCAATCGCAAATGATACGAATCTAGTGATGTGATTACAAGGTATTGAAGTCGAACATGGTAGAAACCATTTGATTACCAATCAGTGATGTGAACCGTTAACAAATGTGAGGGAAATCACCAATGATGACGATGATCCCCAAGGTATCTATAGTACATCTCAACGAAATGCGAATGAATGAGTTGATGTCGAGTATTTGAGAGATTGTTCGATCAGAGGTCAATGATGTAAACCTACTGTCGAACACGAGGAAACCTGCCATTGAGGCATGCAGGTACCAAGGTACTAGTGGTTGATTCCTAAGTCCAATTCCCGGATAGTGATTTGGCATTGACGGGAATAGACTCGTCAAAGGTGGGCCATAATGATTCCCACATCATCAACACGAAATCGGAATGAAAAGATAGTATAGGACAATGGAACAATAGAACATGTACTGACACAATGGAGGTCTGACACAATGAATGACTCTGAACAATGCAACCCTTTGAAGATATAACGGCATGTAAAAGGACTTGGTAGTAGGGATTATTGATAGCAGAGGATAGACACCGAACAAGTAGGCTCGTGGCCAGAGAGATGACTCAGGATGATGACCATAACTCAGTGAAAACAGATACCCAAAATAGACAAGGGACAGACACATGCCATGTTCAAAGGTGACAACTGACAAGCTGCCAACAAAATAAACTCGACTTGTTTCCCATATTCCCCCAACATGATAGACTAGTACCTCTTTGTTGTTTTTCGAGCTTGAAGAGGATAATAGATGCTCGGTAAAGCTCATCTCATAGATGAGTCCAATCTCACATGTTTTACGAACCTGAGAAAGGAGGGGTTCATCCCAAAGTAGGTCCTTCGATGTCAAATTTTAACAAGTCCAAGGAAGGAAAACTCGGTAGTTTTTCACATTTAGAGAGCTTGAAAAACTTAAAGAAGGCTCTAAAGTGTACTTTTTTGTAAATATAGTCCCTCGATCCCGAAAAAGTGTAAAACAATTCCTGAGAGAACTCTCCCAGCCAAAAAAAAATTAACTGAGATATACCTTTCTCATAAATAGTCTAGACGGGCCGAAAAAGGGGTAACCTATCACCGAATAGATGACCTTTCAAATACTTTTACAAGTGTGAAAGAGACAAGATCACTTGGCAATCTTTTCAATTTTAGGGAGTCTGAAAAAGAGCTTAACTATGGGCTTCAATGGTCTTTTCCGTAATTTTTAATTATTCTGGCCCGAAAAAAGAATAAAATACAACCAGGATAATACTTTCCTCGTCGTTTAACAAGCATGAGTAAAGCTGACTAAGCTCAACACCATTTACTTAAGTTTGACAAGCACGACACGGGTGTAAAACCGCTTGGAATCTTTTTCAATTTTTAATCCAAAGCATGAAAAAGATAAAGTAGGCTCGAAATGAAGGTCAAATAATAAATGAACGCCAATGTGAATATTTTTAAAGGAGACCCTGTCAACAAATTCTCATGGAACCATATATTAGCAATGTGAAATGGGTTTTAATTTAACCAGATAAAATAATGAGTAAAAAATAAGTGAACAAGTTATATAAGGAATAGGTAAATATAGAAAGTTACCATTTCACTTGTGCATTTTCCCAAAGAGGAAATTTTACCCATTGAGGAGAAAAAACTTCAAAAGTTCATATCTGGAGATCTGGAGCACCGTTTCAATAGCCGTCTGCGCCAGGTAAGAGCTTTCAATCCCCTCTTTCATTTCATAGATAAATAACTTGATTTCAGTAGGAAAAAATAATTTTTTGGGCGAGCCCTAATAGGCAATTTTCGCCTTCCACAGTACCGCGCGGGAGCTATATCGAAAAATGCGGTACTGTGTAATAGTACAACGCTATAGAGTTAAACAGGGGCACGGTACTATGCAATACCGCATAGTCACGTTGTCCCCAGGCACGGTAGTGGCGGTTTTTAAGATGAAAAAATTGATTTTTCTCTAATTTTTTGCTGAGATTAAGTTATTAAATGGTTAATGAATATTTCCCATGACCTTTTACAGGAGTTTGCAACTTGTTGGAGCAAAATGGTCAGTTGGAAAGAAAGATAACATGAGGTGGATGATATGCTAGCCGAAAATGACCAAAGGACTATGACTGCATTATGGGAATGTGGTTTATTGAAATTCTTCAAGACCAAAGGTATCCACAAGCAAGCCAAACTTCTCACCCATATTATTCAAATGTGGGACCCTGACATTCAAGCTTTCTGAGTTGGAGAACATACCCTCGAGATTGAACTTGAGGACATTTATTTCCTCACGGGCCTCTCAAAGAGAGGATCCCGGGTGAATTTTACTGGGTTCACGGCCTCAGAGGCGAGCACTGATGCTTTAATCGCTCGTTATTGTCATCAAGGTTTGGGGAAGAAAAGTGGTAAGGTGGTCATTAAGGATATTGCAGAACATCCTTTAAAAACCGTGTTGTTCACCATCACACGTGCAGCAGGGACTATGGGTCCCCATCAGGCGTCTCGTACATAGATGAATCTTGCAGTGGATTGTATGGCAGGAACAGTATTCAACTGGTGTGAGGCAGTATTGACCAACCTCAAAGAGCAAGTGAACAAGTGTAGTCTTGGAGAGAACTCTCAATTTGGGTACGGGAGCATCTTGGTCACCTTCTTCTTGGCGAGAGTGCCGTTGTTGCGTCCACAGCTAACCATGCCCCCACGTCCACCCATCGAACCATGGATGGCTCGATGGAGCGAGTATGCAGGACGACTTGGAGGGCTGCAACGTTTGGCTTTCAGTGAGGATTTCTTCTCGTGGATCGAGGAACAGATCGTGATGATCAATGACTACCCCTATGCAGGGGTGGACTTCCACGAGGACATAGACTTGGCACTGCCGGAAGACGAGGATTGGGACAATACAGGCATGACCTTCATAAATGTGCTTTTTAATTTTTAGAATATATGATTTTTTTTAAGGGTTTTTAGAATGTGTAAAAAATATTTTAATATATATACGTATTCATGCTGCAGATCGTGGACCACAGAGACTTGCAGGGTACTCACCATTACGCCGAGGTGGTGTTGATCGCTGAGCCTCTCTGGACGAGGAAGAAGACGAGGATGAGGCGGGAGGGTTCCGGGAGATAGAGAGGAACCTACAGGGTTTAACCCACGGTGTCCCCACTATGAGGATGGATGACATCCATTTGCATCTCCAGCAGCATACCGTAGGTGTGCCTATGCATATTGGCCGACTACTCTGTAGGGTGGCTCGGACTATAGTGTGTTATCACCAGTAGAATGAGGAATCTGAGGAGGAACATGATAGATCTCCTAGATCTCTTTAGATGGTAGCTTTTCTCTTTTTGCGGCATGTATACGATATGTATGCTTTAAGAGCCAAATTTTTGTATGGGACTAGGTCCCAAATTTTGTCTTTAAAACACAAATTTCATGTATTTGAAAAAACACTTTTATATACAGTGATATATACATGGACCTATTTTTATGACCTATTTATTTACAACAACTTGTGTACTCATTTTAAGATGTGTTTTTATGTATGGGCAAGATGCCAATCGAAAATGTAATTAGCTAATGAATCAGCTATACAATTGAATTCTCTTGGTATGTGTTGATATGAAATAAAATTAAAAGATCGTTCCAAGAGGCGTACCCTTCGAAATAAGCAAAGTAGGATAGGATCGTGAACTGTGTAAGCATGATTCAAATGAGAAACCACGAGTTGGGAGTCTAGAAAAACTGATAGGGAGTCAATTCCAAAGGAAGCAATCTCTGTTAAGAGTTCGATGACTGCATGGTACTTTGTGATATTGTTGATTGCGGGACCCAAACAATTAGCTCTTGAAGATAGCAACTCACCAATGGGATAATAGATTACCCATGCTGCAGAAGCGAGGTTCCGGGTATGTCGGCTCGCACCATCGGCAAATCCGAAGTAGGCAGACATCTGCGCATAAAAGCACAAGTCAAGGTAAGAATGGATACATGAGGTCCGTGTGTGCACAAAAAAAAGATAAGTGAAAACAAGCTAGGTACATTATGTACAAAAAGTATCTCGCGTAGGATAACCCTATGCGTAGAAGCATTTGAGGTATAGCCCATTGCGGGGCTGTGCCAATGGTGTGCCATCACAATCGACGAGTTCATAGGCTCCTTTCTCCAAGACACATTTTACAACAAAGGGGTCATACCACATAGATTCTAGCTTTCCTTTTCCAATTTTATTGTGCATTTGATCATATGTGAGTACGAGGCCACCTTCATTGAAAACTTGAGGTTGAACGAATTTGTCATATTGTGCTTTGACGCATTTTTTATGAGCTTCGTTGGCTAAAGCGACATCTCAGCGGGTTTCATCTAGCTTGGCTAGGTATAGAAACCGTTCCTCTTTGGAATTGGTGTGGGGGAGTAGCTCTATGGCTATCTTAAGTGATGGAATTTCACATTCAAAAGGTAAAATGGATTCCAGGCCATACATTAGTTGAAATGGTGTGAACCCGGTAGCACTTTTTACTGAGGTCCGGTATGCCCATAGTGCCGAAAACAGAGCTGAGTGCCAGTTGGACTTATGAGTACCCACAATACGCTGAATCATTCGTTTCAGAACTTTGTTAATGGCTTCAACTTGGCCATTAGCTTGTGGGTAGTATGGGGTTGAGTTTTCATGGCGAAAACCCAACTTGGCACTCAGTTCCTCGATCATATGGTTCCTAAAGTGGGATCCATGATCGGTCACAATGGATTGTGGGACACCAAACCTAGCTATTATGTGATTGAATATGAATTGTGCTGTTGTTTTTCCATCTTCAGCATAAGTAGGCATCGCTTCAGCCCATTTTGTGAAATAGTCAATAGCTACTATGACATAGCTATGCCCCCCAGTTGAAGTGGGCTTACAGTGCATGAAATATATGCCCCATTTGTAAAAGGGGCCGACGGCAATAACAGGATGGAGTGGAGCAGGATGCGAGCGTGTCTTATTATGAAAGAATTGACAGGGTAGACATTTCTTAACCGTTTCAATGCAGTCTTTGAAAATCGAGGGCCAGAAATATCCCACTCGCAGTATCTTTTGGGTCGTAGTCATCCCAGAGAGATGGCTACCACATGCTCCAGCGTGGCAGTCATTAAGAACGCGTTCCGCTTCATCTAAAGTCAAACAGCGTCGAAGAATAGTGTCAAAACCACGCCGATAAAGGGTATCGTTAACTATGAGGTATTACTTGGCATGATGTCGGATACGTCGACGTTCATCACGAGTGAGGTCGGGGCGGAAATCTTGGGTTTGGAGATATAATAAAATATCCCCGTACTATGGATCAGACATACTAATGAGGAACAACGATTCATCAGGAAGAGAATCGATGGGCTCGGATTGCTCGGTAGCACAGGGCAAGTTACAAATCAACTCAGCAAAGACCAAAGACTTCTTGGACTTGGATTTGGCAAATTCCAAGTCAAACTCTTGTAGGATGACGATCCAACGAGAATATTTGCCCCCAAGCATTTGACGCGTGAGGATATAATACATTGGATTGAAATCTGCTATAACAGTGGTCCGGTGGAGTAGAATGTAATGACGGAACCTCTGGAGAGCGAAAATTGTTGCCAGAGCCAGTTTTTCAACATGTGAATAACGAGTTTCGGAGTCGAGAAGACTCTTACTAATATAGTATACCACATGTTCTATGCTATTATTGTCTTCTTGGACTAGCACCATGCCGATGGTGGAAATCGAAGCTGCGAGATAAAGAATGTAATCCCGTGTGTAATTGGGGGGTTGAATCACAGGATCTTTAGTTAAGGTCGTCTTTAGATTATCAAAGGAGCATTGGGCTTCGTTGTCCCAAATGAAGGGAGTGTTCTTCTTGAGAAGCCTCATATAGCCTTTTGTTATCTCATAAATATTACAAATGAAATGGCATAGAAAGTTTGCATGCCCTTGCAAACTTTGAAGTTCTAGGATGTTCGTCAGGGAAGGCACAGCTAAGATAGCTTCTACCTTCGCAGGATCTAAGCGTATCCCGCTTTTGGAGATTATGAATCCGAAAAGTTTTCTTGCTTCCACTCAAAAGACACACTTATGTGGATTCAAACGGATATTGTGGCGACGACACCTTTCGAAAATGGCACCTAAGTGATCAGGATGGTCTTCCCAGGCTTGAGAATGAGCAGGAAGATCATCAAGATATGGTTCTACAATATGTTTGATATCGTGAAATGCGTACGACATCGCCTATTGGAAAGTTGCCCCGACATTTTTAAAGCCAAAAGGTAACTTTCGATATGCAAAAATCCCCCAAGGGTAGATAAAGGTTGTTTTATGCTGGTCGACTGGGAGGATATCAATCTGATCATAGCCAGAAAAGCCATCCATAAATGAAAAGATGACACTCCCGGCGTAGTTATTGATGATCTGGTCGATGAACGAAATTGGGTAGTTGTCCTTTGGACAAGCTTTGTTCAAGTCGCGGTAATCGACACAGACTCTAATCGTTCCCTGTTTCTTGGCTACGGGAACGATGTTAGATACCTATTCTGTCAATGGGACAGGATAGATAAAACCAACACGCAAAATTTTTTCTACTTCTGCTTTAATAGCGGCTGCCTTACGAGGATGGACGGGTCGGAGTTTCTGCCGAATAGGTCGGGTGCCAGGGAAGGTTGGAATTTCATGGACCACAATCGAGGGGTCTATTCCTGGCATTTCTTCATAACTACAAGCAAAAACATCGCGAAAGGTTTTAAAGTAGCTAGTGTAGAACTCCATTTCGAGGGGAGTGCATGTTTTTCCAATATGAATTTTTTCCATGATACCAGACTTCACTGAAATGTCAATGGGAGTGGTTGCCATAAGGTTGGAAAAGTTTCTTTCAGAAAATACTTTGTCGAGGGAAGTGGGAAACTTGGTTTGAACCATTCCAAGTGAAAGGCTGGATTTTGTATCGGGCTCAAGCGTCTGAATGGTCGGGAATGAAGATCGATGATGAAAATCTCCCCATGGTGTCTCATCACCACACATAACCTCCATAATTGATTCGTTAGTGGGAAAAATCAAAGTGAGAGGATCGATAAGTGGTGGGGATGAATGAGTCTCAAACGAGAGTTGTGCCACGGTGTGATGGGTAGAACAATCGACCCAATCGGTGGCTGACTGGATCGCTTCGTACGCTACGAGGTTTCTATTCAAAGGCATGGAGTTGTCGTAGTTTTCAATCTCAGTGGGACTCGGAATCACCCATGATTCATTGGAAGGGGTGAAATTCGATGAAATCATGTTGACTGGTTGAACATGGGGCCCCAGCTCTGGGAAAACTCCAATAAGGGAAGAATACTTCATAAGACCAATGCCAACGTCTTGGAACCGGTACCGAGGCTGATCTAATAACGGGACGGTGTTGGCGGAGTTCGGGTGAGAGTCTGGGATACAGTAATAAAGTTGATCTATGGTGACAATTTTTCCTTCATGAGGAAATTGCATGATCTAGAAGACAGTAGATGCTATGGCGGTCATGGCGTAAAACCTGTTCCAACCAAGTAGAAGATTGTAATCCAATGGTACATCCACGACTTCGATGTGTACGGATACTGTTTTTCCCCCAGTTCAACACCAATTGCAGGAATGAGTCCATAAGGTTGAAAACCGTGTCCTTCAAATGCCCTGAGAGTGGTGGGAGACATCATGACTTCGGGTGAGCCTAAGGCTCTCCAACAATTCAAAGGCATGATTGACGTGGAGGCACCTTCATCTAAAACAGTGCGATGGATGCTATTTCCATGGATTTTTGTATGAACCTGGAAGGCTAACTGGTGGGAAAGCCGAGGTTTGGCATACTCCAAGTTAAACATAATAGTGTTTGAAGTATCTGGGTCCATTGCCCACAGTGCTGAAAGTAAGGTTCTACCCTGCGTAGGGCAGTGTTGAAGAACCTCGAGAGTCGACATGGCACAAGGTGCTTGAGCTAAATCCTCAACAATGTTGTAATTTTGGGCAGCTCGTGCATTGGGATTAAATGTCGCCTTTCGTATGGTGCCCTTGGGTGGGCGTAGCACTATGTCCGTAAGCGGTCTCTCGATATGGAGATGTCCATTAGGGGGAGGGGTAAGAGTCAGATCTTTGATAGGAGACTTGCCTTTGGCTATCTCTGACTATTTGTTTGAACTTGGAGGGTTCTCATATGTCTTTGAACAAGTGGTCATATGAATCTCCTCATTACTCGTCATCAGGATTTCGCGATTTGCGGATGTCTCTCCGCGAGTTGGGTTGCTCGGGTTGCCCCCTTGTGGGGTTTCTTGAGCAACCATATATTGTTGCTGCTGAGGGAAAGGGTCAGTTAACACTGCCAGGCAAGAGAATCCTTTAACGAATTTGTTTACTTCATCCTTGTAGGGAAGTCATGCGTGTAGTGATCGTATTGACAAATTAGGCAGGGAAACTTAGCCTTCCGACGTGGTTTCGGGTCATTGTGGGTGGGTTGTGGCTTGGGATTCTCTTGCTGGTTCTTCTTGGATTTACCACAATTGTTCTTCTTTTTTCCTCGGGATGGTTGTGACGTAGATTGAACTGCGTTTACTTTGGAGGAGATAGCAGGAGAAGTAGAAGCTTTTGGAGTAGCCTGAGATAGAGCGGGAGAAGCAGAAGCTTATTGCCCCGTCGAGTTCGTGGTAGGATGGGCCTTGACTTAACCGACAATACCATCAATGGGGGGTTTAGTGGTGGGTTTCGTTGGATCAGTGGTAACATGGGCGGCATGGGGAAGAAGTTTGTGTAAAGTGCCGGATTGGGTATATACCAAATCCATGTACTGGGATACCGAGATGGCTTGTTCTTTTGTGACCGGCCCACGCATAGCGATATCCCTAGCTATGGCAGGCAAGAATGACTTTGTGAACCAATCAGTGAGTAGCTGATCTAGAATGGGTGCCTTGATTAGCCTACGACATCGACGCCACTCATGGATGTGATCCAAAATGTGCGTAGAAGTGGTTTGACGCAACGAGGTTAACAGTTCTGTTCCAGTCTCATACTGGATGGGGAGCTGGAAATGGGTCAGAAACTGCATAGCCAAGTTGTTGAAATCATGGAAAGAGTGTTGTGGCAGCTCGATGTACCATTTTGCTGCCGTGCCGGTAAGCGTACGCTAGAAGAGCCGTAGTCGAATGGAATCGTCCATCAATGAGTTGGATGAACACCAACGATGGAAGGTCATTACGTGGTTCTTGGGGTCTTCCCCGGGCTTAGCATCGAACTTAGGAATGTCCGATGGAAGTTTGGCTGGAATGGGTGGCCAGTGAGGTTCATGCCATATAGGATCGTTTTTGAGCCTCGACAAATTGGGTAAATCTAGCGTGGCCAAAAAGGGAAGTTGACAATTGGTCTGCGGGTATGAGTAATAACCATATGGTGCAGAAAAACTTGGGGGGCCTTGCATAGTATACTGCTGCATTTTATACCGATATGTGTTTCCTGTAGGGTACTGCTGGAAGTTCTATGGGTAGTAGGCCATCTAGTTAACCGGCTAAGTGTTGGAAGTCATTACCTGACTAGGAATCATGGTGGTAACCGGTTGTTGGATGTTCTGCTGAGTGGGGACGGTAGGTATGGTACCCAGGGGTTGTTGTAACCCAGGAATGGTTGCTTCTCCTGGTTGGGGAAAGGTTCCCTGGAGTTGTTGTGTTCCAGGAATGTTACCACTATATTGAGTAAGTGGAGGGTTTCCTGTAGTAGGGTTGGGGGGTGGCTGCGACAGTGGTGTCCATGGAATGTTGGTTCCTCCTTGATGAAGATGTGGAAATTGAAGGGATGGGTTCCATGGATTTGTTGTAGCCGAAGGATAGGGGAGGCAGGAATTCAATTTGGAGGGAATCTGAGATTTCCCCCCAGCTGGGTTCCAGTTTCCAAACAATGAGTAGCCCCCTCTCTGTGGGATTTGAGATCCCCAAGAAGGAAGTGTGCCTGATGAGGGATGTTGAAGATGAGGCCCGGTTGGGAAACCAGAATAAGGTTGTCCGCGGCCAGGTGGGTTGTACATACCATACTGAGCAGATGCTGCTGGTTGGGAGGGTTGTTGGATGGTGTTGATGGTTTCTCTCTAGCAGATGGGTTGGATGGCCCTATAGGAGGAGGTTGTTGACTAGGAATGGAGTTCCCAACAAAGGATTGTCCTCCAGTAGGTTGGGTTGATGTCCTAGTGGGAGGTGGTTTCTGACTAGGAGCGGGGTTTCCAACAAAGGATTGTCCTCTAGTAGGCTGGGTTGATGGCCCGCCAGGAGGGGTTTGGTTGTTGGTATTAGGGATCGCGGTAGTCGTTTGTCCACCTCCTGAGATAGTGTAGATAGTGGCCGAAGGTGAACCTCCGGTCAATATGGATGATCCATCGGTATGACTTGGTGTTCTTCCGACACTAGCAAGGTAAGATAGTGTCGATTGGCCAACGACGCCAAAGGTGTTGATTTGTGGAGGTGGTCTTCCATATGTGACGAGAAATGATGGAGAAAAAACTAGGTTATCCCTCATAGAATGTGTGCCAAACATGGATGATAGCAGCAAATGTGGGGAATTTAACTGAGGGGTATTAGGGGTGTTGTCCATAGCGTTTTCAACAATAGGAGGACTATCAAAGACTGGGTCCGGGTTCGTATCCTGCAAAAGGTTTTCGGGGTCCGGCGGGAACAGAGGTATAGTAACATCTGAAGGTCTGGAGCCGTCTGCATAGGAGTGATGAAACTCTGTGCTAGATGGAACATTGGGATCCCGATAGTCCGGAGGATGGGTAATAGGGGGATATCTAGAAGCCGTCGAGAGCATTTGCTCTGTATCATGTTTAAACTGTGCTGAAGCTAACAGGGAATTAGCTAGACTAACCATACTAGATTGAATGGAGGCCATGATCTGATGTCCCGAAGGGAGGTTGGGGAGAGATACGGTACGAGCTATGTTGTTGGAAGAACCAGTTTCCTGTGGATGAACACTAGATGGCACGGTGGTAACAGGCGGAGGCTCCACCTGGGAAGTGATAAAGCCATAGTCAGGTTCAAAAGGTGTATCAGGAAGTTGGGTTTCTTTGATAACTTCGACATACCTGCCCGGGACTAGAATCAATCCAGATGTATCCTGGTCGGATCCTTCGATGGTGCCAACAGATCCTTCTGTGTCATCGTAGAAAGTTTCTGGTGGAAGTGAAGTGTTGACATCGCGGAGGAGGATGGCCTCCGGTCTAGTATCTTGGGTTGTACTAGATTCAACCACTGTAATGTTGTCCGCTGTGGAAGATATATCTAGAATGACAGTGGGTGAAGTGACAGTGAGAGTCTCAGATGTATTAGTGGTTGCAGAAACTGCAAGAGGTTCTGAGACCGTGCTGTGAGTAATAGTGACAGGCGGAATTGAAGATGTAGTGCGTATCGGCGGTGGAATGTTCCCTCGACCGGTACTGCGGCCAGGAGGGGTGGGAATATGTGATGCAGGTGGACCGGAGGTCCGCGGTGGTGGTGGTGGTTGAGGGCTTTTGCCCTGTACTCTTTGTGATCTCCATGGTGGTTTTGACATAATGGCAAGAATATGAAATCCTGGGGCAGTCTCGTAACAAAGAACTCAAAAACTCTAATGCAGGCGAGTGTGCAAAAGAGGAGCTAGAAAAAGCAAGGCTCGCAGGCCAAAAAAGTAAGCTCTAAAATCTCTACTGAGACCAGCGTCCTAGTAAGCAAGCTGAGAAAAACAATGGCCAGAATGCCAACAAGCAGTCACTAAAAAGAAAAAATAACCCTCTATAAAGATGAGATAACAAGCAAACTCCTAACTAAGAGCTGGAGACCTCAACAAGTTGTATCCTTCGCAAGGTGATGAAATCCAAGTCAAACAATACAACATGAGAGACCAATATGAGAACAATATCCCTCTACCGAAAGGGATCCTGGGTAAAAGAGCCCTAGTAGAAAAGTCACTAAGCTACCTCATTCATGACATGTTGGAAAAGGTTTTCGGCGCTTCTTCCTTATCACCCTTTCATTACTATGAATACAAGGAAGACAATGATTAATGTTTCCTTAGGGCTAAGTGGAGTGCGGCATTCCACAGAGTCCGTCCGGTTCTCAATCTCGTGGTGGTTTAACCCCTGAAAGTTAAAAACAGTCAGGAGGCCCCTCTAGAAACTGGTCTATGACCATGTCAATAAATACTAGAGGATTTTAGTTCCCTAGAGGACAACAAGTATGTTTCAAATGATAATGACAAGGGGGAATTATTTTGATGCCTATCCTCAGTGTCCTACCTGACCACCAAATTCTTTTGATTTCCTCAAGTGAGGTTAATGTTGGTTTAGTTAGGGAGATTAATTTTAGTGGTTGTATTACTCAATCGGGTAAATGGACGTGAAACTTGGTGGTGTTCTGACGACTCAAACCATGCAAGTAAGAATGAATCGAAATAAGCCTTGAATTCGATGAAAACTAGCTATGGAAGGGAGAGAGTTCTTTGATCATAAATGCATGAAACTTTTCACAATCAATGGAAAACCACTTCAAAAAAAAAAAATTGTTTTCTTTTTTTAAGTAAAGCCAAACTGAAATGAACACTTCTTTCAAATTCACTGATCTGCAACTAGAATGCTCCAAAAAATGAGAATTTATGTGGCAAATGAATGGTTCACTTCCTAATGCACGATAATACTGCTAGATCATTTCAATCCAAACAACACAAATGTTCTCCAATGATAATTTTCAATATAGATTTTAATGATAATAATGGAAAAGATGGTATTTATAAGAATAATGTGATTATGAAAATACACAATCCTATAAGAGAGGATAGTAGTAATAGTTTGGTTGTGATGGGAAGATCAAGCCAATGCAATCAGACTGAAGGGGTGGCCCAATGTGCAAATAATGCCACTAACTCATAAAAGAATCAAGCTCACAAGATAAATAAATGAACCACAAAGACTATGCAATGAATAGGAAAGTAATAAGCAACAGGAAACACCAAACTAAAGCATAGAAAATCAAAAGTGACTCAGGAAACCAAACAGGCAAGCAAAATTGAAAAAATATAGACACTACCGCATGTCTGAAATAGGCTAGAGCGCGGTATTGGTACACTACCGCTCTAGTAAGAGTGCTAGGTACATGGTACTACCGCGCTGTAGATAATAATGGGGGGCGCGGTACTATTGCAAAGAATGAAAAAATGCAACTTTTGAAAGGGAGATTGAATTTTTCAGGGTTGCTGCAGACCCAGAGGACTCACTGATCAATGAAGGAGGAAAGATGTAGAGAGGAGGGGTGAATAAAGGTCAAAGAGACCAAAATTTAGTACTGGTTTGAAGAGAAAGAAGAATCACAATAAAAAATGACTGAAAGTGAGATAAATCAATCAAACGGGGTTCAAACTAGCGGAGTCACCATTTTTTGTTGTAGAAATTTCTTTTTACGGATAGATAGAAACTCTCCTGGGTTAAAGTAGACTTTAACTGACTCTAAACTAAGACAAAAAGATAACAAATGCTACCTTGAATTCCTAGATTTAAATAGACATCTCAAGATTAAATTGCTGAAAGAAACGGAAGAGATCTAACTGACCTTCAATTCAATTGCTAGTCCTAATGGTCGCTCCAATCTCCAAGTCCTCGCGAATGAACCTGTCAGAATGAAACCAAGATACAAGAATATACGATTCTCTAGCAACTTGAAATATGAGTTAGAATCTAAATCTATAGCAGATACAAATCATATAATTGAAACAAAATCAACACACATGATTTGGAAAACAAGACAAGTTATGTTTTATTACCAACTTGAAGTCACTTACAATGGTTGCTTGATATCCAAGTGAACTCCCAGCTCCAAGTGCTTTCTCCTCTAGCTATCTCCACAGAGATTCGAGATCATAAGTTTGATGTCTCCAAGAGTCCTATCCCTTTGCTCATGGAAGGCCTCTCTCTTATAGTGTGCAGTAGGGTTAACCAACAAGAGAGAAGGATGGAGCTTGGGAGTGTTTAGTGGATCAGGCCCACTAATTTGAGAAAGTGAGCTAGGATCGAATCAGGAATACCAATCCTCAAAAATCTCTCGAAAATCAAGATCCCACAAGCCATGGAAAAAGGGCTAAAAAATGAGTACTGTGCCCCTTCAACTGAGCATAACGCGGTAGTACCGCGTGGCAGAGAAGAAGCATAGCGTGGTAGTTGGGACTACCACTCCCTCAAGTCTGAGCAAGGCGCGGTAGTGTAGGTATATGAAGTCTCAGGTGGGTTGATTCTTGACAGGATAGGTTTGTCTTCAAGGATCATTCATCATACTTCTCTTTTGGGTGTTTTAAGTAGTAGGGGAAGTGTCGTCAACTATTTTTGTGGTCATGATGCGACACTATGAAATATGGAGGTATAACACTATGAGGGGGGTTTAAAACCGCCTCCGTAGACCTCTATGGGGGGGGGTCACAAACCGCCCCCAAAAATCACTTTTGGAGGCGGTTCCAATCTCGTTAAAAAACGCCCTTAAAGGGAAAAAATTTTAACATCGGTGCCTTTAGGGGCAGTTTTGCCAAAACCGCCCCCAAAGCCAAAAACCCCCCTGTAGGTCACTTTTGGCAGCGGAAGAAAACCCCTCCTAAAGGCCAAAAATGTAGTAGTGATTGATTTGAGCAATGTGCAGATAATGGACGACGGGGCCATGATGGCCAAGCCGATCCGGATTTTGGACCAGCGAACACGGCAGCTTAGGGACCGTGTGATTGATCAAGTCAAAGTGCAGTGGGACAGCTATAGTCCTAGCTCTGCGACTTGGGAGGACGCAACTAAGATGCATCATAGCTTTCCATTTTTATTGTGAACTTCGGGACGAAGTTCTAATTAAGTAGGGGTGAATGTAGTGCCCCTAGACTACTGTAGACATTGAGGGCACCTGCTGAGTGACCCGACTGTTTGAAACTTTAATAAAATAATCCTTTAATTTTATTTTGAGTATATTTATGACTACGATTGATTGTAAATCAATAGTGATATATGCGCATTTGGGTAGTTATTATGAATGAATGATTACATGTGTTTAACGATTAACTATGATTATGGAAAATATGCTTATGAATGATGCTTAACGACTAGATATATGGTTGATTATGTGATGAGAACGAAGAAAGTAATGATCGACAAAATGCATATTTGATTAGATGAATGAGTAATGTTTGAGTGAATTATAAATGCTTAATGAAGTAACAGATTTATGAATCAAATGATGATTATTGGGGACAGTACTACTAATGTATGTTTGTGAGAAATGTGTGTAGTGACAGGTGAAATGGTTCACCGATGGACACACAAAGGAATATGAAGGGTCGTAGAGTACGGGTAAATCACACACAGGGAGAGCGACGACGATGTCGACTTCTGATGGAATACCACATATGAGAAGATAAGCACTGATCCATTTGCTTAAGAGGAAAAGCATGAGGGCGTACGAGGTGGGCCACGATGGAGCTAGTCATGTACAAGTTTGGGGGCGCGCAGTGAAAACGGACTCACTCCTCAACGCCATTAGTGCCTAATAGCTTGTGGACGGAAGATGGAAGGTAAGGGCTCCTGGAATCCCTACATGAAGTTCCCGCAAGTCAAAATGGAAATATGATGATAGAAGGGCCCGACTGTGTGGTACCCTTCCGAGAATGGAAAGAGTGGACGTAAGGACCCAACGATGTGGTAACTTGCCGAGGAATGGAAACTACGGATGACTGGACCTGATGGAGAGGTGCCATGTCGAGAAATGGAATTTAAGGAAAATGGAGCCCAACGTTGCGGCACCGAGATCCTAGTGAAATTGATTCTTAAAGTGAGTTACATAAAAACATATGAATTGTGCACCTAGATCAATACTTAGAAAAATGCATTTTAAATACTTGGGACACTTGCACATAATAGATTGGTTTAGCATTTAAAATAATATTATTTGTATTTATACATGTGCACATAAAAGACTATTTTGACTTTTAAATAATATTGATTAATTTAGACATTTGCACATGAGATATTATTTTGAGAATTTAAAATAATATAAACCATTATTTAGGAGCAAAGTAGAATCCTAAGCTTGGACACCTAGTCAACCCCACCTTCACACAAATCTAGGAGTTAAGTGAAATATCTGGGGGACAAACATGAGCAAACTTAGGAATGTTGGTCCATCTCCTAGAGAAACTAACACTTGGATGGGTGAGTTGCTTTTAATTAAAGAATTAATTAAATAATTATTTATGCATGAAGCAACATGTGTCGCATGAGATTTTCCTTTATAAGGAAGGCATTGGGAATGGGTAAAGGGCCCAGACCCTCGATGACTTTCGTAATAGTGAATTGCTTCATGACTTGTTGTTATTGAGGGTAGGGTTTGGCTGGAAATTTTGGTGGTGGGGAATCCCAAGTTGAATTTCTTAATTATTGTGTGTGATCTCTATAGCACTATTTGCTCGGGGATCTGGAAGGAAGTAGAGTACTTCTGGAGTGGAAGGGTGGTAGACCAAGGTGTCCCTTAGTACATCGTGGAGCTGCGATGATTGGATCAGCTGCGACGTCAAAGGGAGGCATCTACATCGATTGGATTAGCGACTCTTCAGGTTCTGAATTTCAAAAATTAATTTTGAGAGTTATTTATATGTTTGAGTTCAGCTTTCCATTGAGATACTTTTAATGCTTCTTTTATATGAAGAATGTTATTCAGAAGTAATACAGTGTTTTATTGTACTATAAATTGATGAGAATGAAACTGAGATTTTATTGAAGTATAAATTATATTGGATCTGAAAATTTTAGTTGAATTTTATCTTATTGATCTGGTTTACTAATTCACTGTCGAAAATATCAGATCTCTTGTTTTCTATCTGAACATGATTTATTCGCTTTTAGATTTGATTTATTAACTCACTGTCGAGAATATCAGATCTTTGGTTTTCTATCTGAACACAATTTATTCGCTTTTAGATTTGATTTATTAACTGACTGTCGAAAAATATCAGATCTCTGGTTCTCTTTCTGAAGATGATTTAGTTTACAATTAGATCTGTATTATTTAATTCACTGTCGAAATTATTGAATCTCAGGTATACTTTTGCTTTAAGTTTACTTACATCTGGATCCGAACTGATGGTGCTCCATTTTCGAAACTCTTCGGACCCTAGTATTTATTCCCTGGTTTAAGATTTTCTTTTCTGGACATGTCCATTCGACCCATCTGGGCATGAACAATTTGGAAGAAGGTTCGGCTCTGCTGTTTAATTTGATCTTAAATTCTTATCTTTGTTTCTACTCCTTCACGTCAGGGAAATACGAATCCATTCCGTGATTCTTTATTTACCTTGGATAAATCTTCCCTGGCACTGACCCTGTTTCAGTAATTGTCGGTACACTACTTCTTTTTTTTTTTTTCTTGCCAATCGAGAGTTATGTATCAATTCTTTTCTCATTAAATGGTTTTAGGTAGTACCAACCCAGCGCCCAGACTTTCGAAGTGTTGTAGATATCATACCCGATTTTAGTTTCTTTTTGTTTCCTTGTTGATCCCGTCCAGTTTGACTCTGCATTTTGGTTGCAGTATTCAAGACTCTACTTTGACCGGTATCATACCTATTTGCAGGACGGAGTAACTCCATGCCCAATCTTGCGTTGAGTTAAGATTAGTCTCCTTATTTTCACTTCACAACCGGAGGTTGATTTTTGATGTTGAGTTTCAAGCTTAAATCTCCTTATTAGCGGATCGACTCAGATTTATTTAAATTTGTTCACCTGTCATTTAAATTTCGGCAGCCAAGTGAAAATGCCCAAGACGAGATCCGATCTCAGTTTCTTGCCTGTAATATTTTTTTTTTGGTATTCAGTTTATTCGCCGATAGGCGCTACAATGAACATTTCATTGTATATGGAGGGCGATCGCAACTTTTTAATCAGGGATTAAGGATGAATGGTCAGCATGTACTGGTTTGGCATATATACTAAAAAAGATTTGTCAACCACACACAATTAATGACTCAGATTTACTCTTGGCAATCAGCATACTGACCAGTAATTTGTTAATCCTCCGTTTTTTTTCATTAACCAAATCCTTTGCCACCTGGAAGTCAATTTTTTTCTTTTGATCGGGAGCCTTTGCCACGCGGGATGGGTTAAATGAATCGTTTCAATTTCGCCTGAATTGAATTGGAAAAACGCCGAACTCTGAGTTTTGTGATTCATTTCTTGGTTTTGCGAGTGAAGGTGTCGAGGGCACCCTCTTGTGGTCTTTGTGCTTTCTTCCGGTATATACACAGGGCTCTGCCCATACTGCATTACCGTTTTGACCCTTTTGGCAAGCTGAAACATTACAGTGGCTTTTACATTGGTTTCGTTAAGGACTTTTAGAGTTGGATTACTGTTTTCTTCTGTTATTGGAGCTAAGAGCTAGGGAGTACTCTATCGTCACTACTTCCTCTTTATTGAGCATTTTTACAATCTATGTTTATAAATGTTGATACATTTACTTGTCACAGGATACCCTATGGTTATTTTACTCAGAGATTAAATACATCAAGGTTTGAACATGCACAGTAGGATTTACCCTGGCAAAATCCACCTCTACAGGTATATTTTTTTCCCCTTAGTCATTTAAATATTTATATCTGTGAAATACGATGCACTAACTCGTTTACTCTGGTTTCTTTTTGCAGATAAAGGGGAAATGAAAAGATATTTAAGATAATAAGTCTCGAAGCAATTTCGAAGCATAACCTTGTGTTAAAGTCTTTAAGGGAATGCTCGACATCATCTGAAGTTCTCGAGGGCTCTGTGAGCCATAATAGGTAAGAATACTTTTAAATTTCTTGATACATTTCGTTTCGAAACGAGAGCTTCCTTAATAACTCTACATCAAATGTAAGTAACGCTCCTTCACTTAGTATTGTTATGGAACAGGGTAATATACAATATCTAATACTATCTTGTTACTTTTTCCAGGTAATGGCCAAACCATGACCCCCTTGGCACCGGTTACTTGGACAATGGCCACATTTGGCGATCCCGTTGTCCCAACATTGGACCTTGAATGCCAAGGGTGCGAACATAATATTTTACCAATGACCGTAGCTCATATGTCTGGCTTTTAATGACTGTGATTTCATTTTATCTCTGTAAGAATTTATATTTAGCCATGCATACTCATTTACCCGTAGGCCTCATTTTGATTTTTAACTATACCCTGGATTATGGGGAGAGTACTGTGTATGAAATTTCTTTTTATCTACGCCTTCCGGCTCGCAGCTTATGCACTATATATTCACGATTTTTGCAATATGCCATTTGTAAAGTTACATGTTTTTTAATTTTCCGAAGAGGCAGATCGCTATTTGGCTATAGTATAGATTCTCGCTACCCACTATACTGTAGCGCAGGCATGTGATCATCGATCTTGACGGACTCTTCCATTTTCTCTTCGGCGAAAAACCTCAATACGGTCATAGATTCTAACGTACCTTTGTCAATTTTTATCAATTTTTATTTTAGGCGTCAATTTGAATAAGTATTGGCCACAAATTGTAGCTTCAGATTCCATTATACCTTTATCAGCTCTTAATTAATATTTCCAACATAAACAAATACAAATTAATATTGTTTTACCCATGCATTCAAAGGCAAACCAGCCTACCCGAATGCATAATATATATAGATAAAAATATAGAATAATATATGTATAAGAATGCATAATGTGTAACTAGGTTTTTCTACTTTGTTTTTTTTATAAAAAACAATACCGTCAAACAACGAAATCATTTTGAATGAAATGATTCTTGAATATTAATTTATTTATGGATTATGCTTACAATATGTGTTGTGGTTTGTCCTCCACATTACAATTGAATCATTACATTGCTTAAGAGCTACGTGCAATTGCTACCACTACCAAATGAAACTATATATTGTTGTAAAATTGTCCATGGATCCATAGAAGCCTTCTTGGCTCTATATAAGAAATGGTTTGTTAAAACTGACATTCAATACACAACATTCAACAATATAAATCAGATAATAATGTATATAGCAGGGTTTTAAATTCTATCGGCATTACAATTGAATCATTACATTGCTTAAGAGCTACGTGCAATTGCTACCACTACCAAATGAACTATATATTGTTGTAAAATTGTCCATGGATCCATAGAAGCCTTCTTGGCTCTATATAAGAAATGGTTTGTTAAAACTAAACATTCAATACACAACATTCAACAATATAAATCAGATAATAATGTACATACCAGGGTTTTAAATTCTATCAGCATTACAATTGAATCATTACATTGCTTAAGAGCTAAGTGCAATTTCTACCACTACCAAATGAAACTATACATTGTTGTAAAATTGTCCATGGATCCATAGAAGCCTTCTTGGCTCTATATAATAAATGGTTTGTTAAAACTAGACATTCAATACACAACATTCAACAATATAAATCAAATAATAATGTACATACCAGGGTTTTAAATTCTAAAAGTTACTTCAAAAAGAAGTATTCCTTTTAACTCCATTTTCACGTATATGTTGCACACTAACTTTATAAAAATTTCCAACTATAATTGGTATGCAATGTACTTTTTCATATATTATTTTTTCATCCCATTCCTCAATAGTCCGAATTACTATTGCTTAAGATGAATATAGAGAATTAAGGTCGAACTAATTGCTACGACTTCCCCTTATTGATAATTTATCACAATCCAAGCCTTAATTGTCTAAACACATATTACTTCTAATTGATACCGAATCAATAAAGTAGATTCAATGATAGCACATTCAACTCTACATGATTTGAAGTAGAAAATGATCCTTCTCTGCAAACTTTTTATATTTTTCCTTCTTTTGTGTAATGTGGCTTTTAGAATATCATTAATGTTACAAAATTGAGCTCTAATATGCTCATAAAAATTCATTCTCTTCTTTACATATATAAAAACCGATCTCCATCTGTTCAATTGTATTTGGACTAGTGTGTATTGGCCTCCATATTGAATTTCGTTGATGAATTCAACATGGGTGAATGTCAAATGGAGCCTTACTGATCATAAAATGTCGAACTCAGCTCAAAAAAAAGTGCACCATAACATTTGGTACTGATCATAAAATGTCGAACTTAGCCCCCCCCCAAAAAAAGCGCACCATAACATTTGGTTAGTTATATTATTTTGTTTGGTCCTCTGCTTTAGAGTGTTTGACTATATGCTCTCCGTGAATTTCCTTCTCCATCCTATGCAATTTTCCTTAGAGAGACAAGTCCATAATAATGAAAAAATTGTTACAGATCAAGGAAGGAATCCTTAGTGGAACGAGAAGCTTGTGTTTAATATATTTGAAGGGTTTTATGATCTCGTCATTAGAATAATGGACAAGGATAGTTTCACCGCTGATGATTTCATTGGAGAAGAAAAGTAAGAGAATAAAACTTATTGACAACCAAAACCATGGGTGTGAGGGATAATGAAAATATGATCTTTAATATTTTTTTATCAGAATATAATATTAGTTACAAGTTTGATATTGTGTTTGTTCAAAACAGTAGTTTGAACGAATATATATATATATATATATATAACATGTTTTTTTTAGCTTTTTTATTCTATCCTAGAATCTATGGTTACGACCATATAACGTGGATGATCTAGATTATTATTAATCTAAATATAACATTAAATTTATTTTTAATTATTAATATATATGTGAACTATTATTATTTATTTAAAAATATATATATTATTATTATATTTTAGAAATATATTTAATTTTACTTTTATTATTATATTTTAGAAATATATTTAATTTTACTATTATATACTTTATACATTGTAAAATATATTTTACCAATTATGTAAATAAAATACTTAAAAAACTATTTTAATTTATTTTAATTTAAACTATTACAATAAATATATTTTTATTTGAAGCTAATCTTAATAAAAACAATAAATTATTTTAACTTACTTTAAATTAAATTATGATCATAAATATAATTTTATTTGAAGCTAATCTTAATAAAAACAATAAAATATTTTAACTTACTCTAAATTAAACTATGAACATAAATATAATTTTATTTGAAGTTAATCTTAATAAAAACAATAATTAACATGATATAGAGACTAATGCTGATTATTTTTATTTACACACTCTTAGATATTTTTGCAACATAAAGAGACCCTTAGGTGTTTTTGCAACATAAATAGACCCTTCAAGTTGACCAAATCATTGTACTTGTACAAGGTATTACCTTCACATTTGAAACATACATGGCATTGATATATGATTTGGGCATCTCCATGGACATATAAACAACATATTCATCAAATCTTGTCTATAAAAATATAATTGCACACATACTTTGTGTATTTCTATGAAGAGAGATACGAGATTTACCAAACCTCACCAAGGAACTAGGTTTGATAAATCTGTTGTTTGATTTTTTATGGAACAAGTTTGTTGAATCCATTGTTTGTAATGCTCATTCATATTTTTATGGACAAGACTAGGTAAATCTATTGTTTGTGTGTTTATAGAAATGAACACAACATATATGCATGCCGTGTATGTTGCAAATATGAAGGCTTGCATGTGCCATGTTTATGAATATGTAATTTAGTATTCATTTCATTGTTTTAGCATGTGCCATGAAAGAGGAGATCTCTAAAGACAGAGGAGAGGAGTTCCATGAAGAGGAGGCCATCAATAAAATGGTGCATTTCATTGAGCATCTCTTTGAGAAATTCATATGTTTTTGGTTTTGTTTTATTGTTCTCTATGGACCTTGTTTAAACTATTGTTTAATATTATGACAATCATTCTAACCCTATCAAAATCATAAGCATTTGTGCACATTAAATTATTGATTATCGTTTCAAACCCTTTTTGATCCCATATATGATATCGATCACTAATAAAACATGGGATATCGATATGAGATTTGCATAACACTTACTAATATATTTGATAACAGACAAATAATACTTTGTTTCATAAGAGATCAACGATACTTTGTTTAATCTTTTAATATGTATATTTATATTTATTTTTTTCAATTGAAATTAGGGATTTTAAGAATAACTTTTGAATCCAAAATTAAGTTTAATTTGTTTTTTTTACATTAATTTGTGTTATTAATATATATATTTTTAAGAATATTAATAAAAGAAACGAAATCTTTCACATATACAGAGAAAGTTTATGTTTGGAACCAAGTTATTGAAATAAATATAATTTCAAACCAAGTTAATGACTATGTTCTTTAAACAAAATATTATTTTATAATAGGAAATTATGTGTTTGTATTTTTAAAATTGTTGTGAGGGAAAACTTTGAAAATTGTTGCTTCTATGTATTTCTAAATGTAATTTTTTTCTTTTCCATTTGACATGCATATTCACATAAGAGAGAGCAGTGTTTTAAAAACAAATTTTAAGAAATAATTGTTGTTTGTTTTTTATTAATGTTAAAAAAGTGAAGATAAATTTAAAAACAAGTTATAAAATTAAACAAATTACCATATTTAATATCTAGAATATTATTTTAAAATGTAATAATTTGTTCTAAAACCATGTTAGTTTTTATTTATTGTGTAGAAATTAAATTCCAATATAAATTAAAACTATTTATTATATATGAATAAAAATTTAAATTATATAAAAAAATATAATTAAAAAAATTATTATGTATAAATAAAATATCAAAGTAAATTTTTGATAATGAAATATAATAAAAATATGTGAGAGTTATTTTATTAACTTTATTAATATGTGAGAGTTAATTTTATTTCACTTTAATATGCAATAATTTAAATATTAATATTTCAATTTAATATTAATATTGAGTGTAAGTTTAATATTAATATTGATATTAATTTTAATACTAACATTGCTACTAAACATTAATATTATTATTAATATTACTCTTAAGCATTAAAAATTAACATTAACATTAACATGCTATGTCACATTAAGCATGAATGGATTAATAATAATATTAATAGTTGTAATAATATTAATATTAAAAATTAATACACTAATTAATATTAATATTATAGTTAATCAATATTAACTATAGCAAACTTTTGATTTAACATTAACACCGATATTAATGTTGCTACCAAACATTAATTTATTAATATTAACATTAAACATTAATATTACTTTTAAATATTAACATTATTATTAAACATTAATATCAATATTAATCTTAAACATTAATATTAACATTAAACATTAATATCACATTAAACATGAATGGACTAATAATATTATTAATAGTTGTAATAATATTAATATTAAAAGTGAATAGACTAACTAATATTAATATTATAGTTAAGTAATATTAACTATAACAAACTTTTGATTTAACATTAACACCAATATTAATGCTATTATTAATAATTAACTTTAATATTAACATTACTACTAAACATTCATATTCATATTATCATTAAACATTATTATTAATCTTAAACATTAACATTAATATTAACATTAAACATTATGATTAATATTAAACACAAAGCATTAACATTAATATTAATGTCACATTAAGCATAAATGGATTAATAATAATATTAATAATTGTAATAATATTAATATTATAGTTAACCAATATTAACTATAACAACCTTTTCATTTAGCATTAACCAAAGTTAATCAAAGTCAACTAAAAGTCATCCCAAGTCAACCAAATTTGATCATTGTAAACAAAAGTCAACCAAAGTCATCCATAGTCGACCATAGTAAACCACAGTTAGAAAAAAATAAAATAAATAAAAAATAAAAAGAAGTCAACCATGGTCAACAAAAGTATACCATATTGAGTCATGTCCAACCAAAGTCATTCATCATAAGCTAAAATCAACCATGTTAATCCAAACACAACCATGTTCAACTAGGAAGTCAACCAATCCACCAAAGTCAACCATTGTCACTAATAGTGAACCATGATTAACCAAAGTTTACCATGGTAACCAATAGTCAACCATAGTAAACCAAAGTCAACCATGGTAATCCAAATTCAACCATGGTTAACCAAAGGCAACCATGGTCGACCATAGTGAACCATAATAAACCAAACGCGACCATGGCCAACCAAAGTCGACCATAGTCAATCACGTTCAACCAAAGTGAACCATTGTCAACCATAATCAACCATAGTCGACCATAGTCAACCAAAGTCGACCATGTTCAACTAAAGTCAACCAATATGAACCATGGTCAATCATAGTCAACCAAAACTAACCATATGTAAACATGGAAAACTAAAGTCAACCATGGTCAACCAAAGTCAACCATGGACAACCAAAGTCAACCATGATCACCCAAAGTCAACAATGGTCAACCATATTCAAGCATGGTTAACCAAAGTCAACCATGGTTGCCCATGGTTGACTTTGGTTCCTTATGGTGAATTTGGATGACTATGGTTGACCATAGTTGACTATGGTTTAATTTGGTTGACTATAGTTGACTATTGTTGACTAAAGTCAACCATGGTCAACCGTGAACAATCATAGTCAAGCACGGACAACCATGCTTAACTAACTAGGGTCAACCATAGTCAATCATATTAAAAAAGGGTCAGCCATAGTCAATCATATTAAAAAATTGTTTACCATAATCAAGCATAGTCAAGAATGGTCATCCATAATCAATAAGGGTCAACCATAGTCAACCATATTCAAGAATGGTCAACCATGAACAACCATGGTTAACAAACTAGGATGAACCATACTAAACCATATTAAAAAATGGTCAACTGTAGTTAAGGATAGGGTCAACCATACTCAACCATATTTAAACATGAGCAATCACACTCATCCTTCAACAACCATAATAAACCATAGTTAGCCATGAACAACCACCATCAATCATAGTTAACCATGAATAAGTCAATCATGAATAAACATAGTCAACAATGACCAGTCAGATAGTCAACATCGAAAAACGATAGTCACTAATGTTCAATCATGGCCAACCATAATCAACCATAGACAGTCTCAGTCTACCTTGGTCAACCAAAGTCAACCATGGTAAACCATAGTCAATTATGGTCAAATTGATATTAATATTAATAATGTTAATACATTAATATTGATATTAATTATTATTATTTTAATATTACAATTTTAAGTATAAAGAATAATATTTAATGTTTATAATAATAACTATATTATTATTTCAATCTTAAGTGATGGTGACAAAACAACTAAAGTCAACCACAGTCAACTATTTCCAAACAATGAAAGTTAATCGAATTCAACCAAAAAAACCAAAGTCAACCTAACATCCAAGGTCAACCGTGCCTAATCAAACAAAGTCATCCATGCCGAAACAATGTAACCATGGTTAAACATATTAAACCATGGTCAACTAAATCAAACATGGACAACCAAAGTCAACCTTTGTCAACCAAACCATGTAAAACAAAGTCAACCATGGTCAATGAAACCATGCCCAAGCAACCAAAGTCAACAAAACAACCTAAGTCATGCAAATTGAACCAAGGTTAACCATGCCCAAATAATGTAAGCCATTGTTAAAAATAATAAACCATGGTCAATAAAACAATGTAAACCAAATTCATACAAATAATGTAAAATAATGTCATCCAAAGTTGGCCATGCCTAAACAACCATAGTCATCCAAAGGAAACCATGCCTAAAAAACCAAAGGCAACCAAATTCAAACAAGCCCAAAGTCAACCAAAGTCAAGCACAATCAACATGCCCAAACAACCAAAGTTAATAAAAGTCAACGAAACAAGCAACATCGACAAAAGTCAACCATGGTCAACCAAACAATGTAAACCAAAGTCAACTGTGGTGAACCAAACAAAGTTTCCAATTTAAACATGGTCAACCAAACAATATAAACCAAAGTCAACCATGGTCAACCAAATAATGCAAGGTTCAAAGTCAACCAAAGTAAATAATGTTAACATGATCAACCACAGTTAACTGTGGTGAACCAAACAAAGTTTACAATGTAAACCAAAGTCAAATGTGGTGAACCAAACAAAGTTTACAATTTAAACATGGTCAACCAAACAATGTAAACCAAAGTCAACCATGGTCAACCAAACAATGTAAGGTTCAAAGTCAACCAAAGTAAACACTATTAACATGATCAACCACAGTTAACCATGTTTTGCAATAGTCAACCAAATCCAACAATGGTTAACCATGGTCAATCAAAAGTCAACCATGGTCAAACAAAGTCAACCATGGTAAACCATAGTACACCAAATTCAATCAAAGTAAATCAAATTCAACCATGGTTAACCAAAGGTGAACCAAAGTCACCTAGCCAAATTCAACCATGGTCAAGCAAAAGTTAACCAAAGTCAACCAAAGTCAACCATAGTAACACAAAGTCAACGAAAGTAAACTTAAGTCGAGCGTGGTTAACTAAAGTCTACCATGGTGAGCCAAGATCAACCATAGTGAGCCATAGTCAACCATGGTCAACTATGGTTTACTAAACTCAACCATAAGCAAACAAGTCAACCAAATTCAATAATAGTCAAACAATATAATCAACATGGTGAATTGTTTTTTTCTAATAAGTAAATATTTAATTACTAATATCAATATAATATTAATATATTTAATATTTTTTTTAATTTATATTAAATTACATTTAATAATAATTATTAAATTTATTTTAATTCTTATTTAATATAATTTAATATAAATTACTTTTTTATTTATTTACATTTAATTAATTTTATATCTATTATTTTACTTTTATTAATATCAATTAATTATTGTATTCCAAATTTATCTTTAATATCAATTATTTTATTTTTAATTTATTTTTTTTATTTTTATTTCATTTATTTAATTATTTAATTATTCAATTTTATTTTATTTTTTTTAACTTAATTTTTTTTAATTTAATTATTTAATTTAATTTAATTTATTTTTATTTCTTTATTTTTTACATTAAATTACATTTAATAAGAATTATTAAATTTATTTTAATTCTTATTTAATATAATTTAATGTAAATTACATTTTTCTTTACTTATATTTAATTATTTGAGTTAAGTTTAATATTAGTTATTTTATTTTTAATTTAAGTTTAACATCAATTAATTTAATATATATTATTTTACTTTTATTTTTTTAATAACAATTATTTTACTTTTCTTTAATATTAATTAATTACTTTATTCTAAATTTACCTTTAATATCAATTATTTTACTTATCATTAATTTGTTACCTTTAAATAATTTATTTTATTTTTATTTTTATTTAATATATATATTTTTATTTTAATTTACTTTTATTTATTTATATATTTTTTTCTCATTTTTTTTTTACTTTAATTTTATTTCTTTATTTTATTTTTGACGCATTTATATTTATTTAAGATTTTTTCCATTTTTTTAAAGTTTAATTTTGTTTCTTTATTTTACTTTTTTATGCATTTATATTTAATTATTTAATTTAATTTAATTTACTTTATTTTTATTTAATTTAATTTGCTTAATTTTTATTTAACTTTATTATTAATATTTTAATTTAGTGATTTCTTCATTGAGCCCCGCTGCCTACTAGCAACAACCACATTTTTAAATGTGGTTGATATTTGTCGATCAGCTAATATCAACCACTTTTAAATATATGGTCATGATTGATATAGATAGTTCAACGAATATCAACCACATTTAAAAACGTGTTTATTGCTAGTTCACACTCTAATTTAATTAACTTGTTCCCCTGTCATTAAATTTTCGGTAGTCGAATTCAAACGCCCAAGGTGAGCTTAGACCTCAGACTCTCACTTGATGCTCAGATCGAGCCCCCATACTTACCCTCTGTTGCTCTTGTTGACACAAAAATGGTTACCTTCGTCGAAGGGCATTACAGCAACCGACGGTGGAACAGAGGTTAATGGTTTTACTACGATTGTTAATTCCTTAATGGTATGTATTGATTAATATAGCGCCGACTTGACAGTTGTGATTTATGAATAACCTCGTGTAGAGTCTTTTAAACGTATCCTTAGATTCGGCTTAGCCGAATCACACCTGTTTGGCTATATTTAGCTCCCTTAATACAATCTGATTTCTGTACTGTATTATATATTAAACCAGATTGATGCCGTGTATCGAACTAGTAGTATTCATTATGGTGTTTATGAAACAGTTATCAAGTTTATGGTTGAACAACTGATGCTATAAGTTTGATGTTGTATTACATCTAAACGCAATCATTACTTAATTTTATTTGATAGTATATCAATTGAATTTCATTTGGTAAATATATATGCGTTATCCTGAAATTTGAATGCATTATATATTTAATATATTTTGGAATACATGATAATCATATTATGTTTAGAGAATGCATTATGTTAATAGTATGTCATTTTTATTTGATTGGGCAAATACAATTGCACTATGGAATGCATTTTTATTATAATATATTTAATAAAATGCATAATAATCATTTTATGTTTAAAAGGAATGCATCGTGTTGATAGTATATCCATTGCATTTCATTTGGTAAATATATATGCATTATGCTTAAAATGGAATGCATTATAATTATAATATATTTAATAGAATGCATGATAATTATATTATGTCTAAGGAATGCATCATGTAAACATTATATCAATTCGAATTGCGTTTGGAAAATATAGTAGCACCATGTTTAAATGTAATATATTATATTTATAATATGGTTAAGTGAATGTATAATTGTGTTATAGCTAGTTGAAACACATTAGTAAAGTAGGGTTGTATTGCTATTTTTTTAATTAAAATTAGTTATCCCAACCATTGTGGTATTGTTTTTCTTTACATAAATATTGCATTCGAATTGTATTTGATGAGATGAGTTAGACACTTAGACACCATCGTGGCATACATTGAATGTTTTTTTGTTAATTTGTAAATTAGTGTTGTATCATTTTTGTTGCAAAAATAAAAAATAAATTCAAATTACGATAGGTCCTACAGTTTCTCTAATGACTCCATTCCTATTATCATGTCAAATGATCTCAAAGGTAAAACATTTAAATCTGAGTATGTTTTCAAGTCGTTTATGAAAAACTCACAATTTTTAACAAAGTTGGCTACTTTCTTTTTTGTGCCTGTAGCAAGCTGAACTAACCATGACTTTTCAAATTTATCTTGTTGAAGTTTACATGCTTTTACCAATCTAGGAGATATAAAACTTAAAATTGCACTTGGATCTATAAACATAGAAATAGATTTGTCTTTTAACATAAATTCTATTTCGACCATTGTTGATTGATGATTTGTTTGTCGATTCTCCAATGTTGTGCTAATCCTTGGTATGGTTTTGGCTACATCACCTAGAGTAGCATCTTCTTGTATAGACTGTAAATTATTAACATATTTTCTTTTCTTTGGACAATCTTTAAACTAGTGTGGTTCTCCACACTCCCAACATTGCAAAGGTCCTCCTGGATTATTAACTTTGTTATAAGTAGCAGGGCTATCTCTTATTTGATTATTCACTGCATTTTGAGGTCTATTTCTGAAATGATTACCATGATAACTTTTATAGTTATTTCCATAATTTCTGAAAAACTTAGTCCCTCTTTTCTTTTAATCAAAGCTCTTTCCTTTCCAAGTTGGTAAGGTATCTTTTCTGTTTTTATTTTGTTCAAAGCATATTTTTTTTTCTCATTGCTTCTTCCAAATTTTTAGGATTATCATACTCAATCCTTTCTTTATATATAACACGAAAACAACTTAGAAATCATTGTACTTTTTGTTTCTCTTCAATAATGTAAGGTACATACCAAAGTAAACTTAGAAACTTGCTGCACAATTCCTTCATAGTTAGTGTTCCAAGTTTCAGATCATAAAATTATTTAGCTTTCTCTTCATAATACTATTCAGATAAGTATGTTCTTTTAAACAACTTCTTAAAAGACCTCCATGTTATATGACGTTCTTTTATGTCTGTTTCCTTTTTAATATCTTGCCACCATATATTTGCCTTTCCGGACAGATTATAAATAGCCATTTTTGCTTTAAGTTATGTGGAGTAATTATAGATCTAAAAGTATTTATGCATTCCGGACGGCCATGCTTCAACTTCTTCTCTAGTTTCTACTTGGCCATTAAAGATAGGTGGGTTTATTTTCTTAAACTCTCAAGTAATTTCCTCATAATGTTTGCTCTTTTTCTTGATCTGTTCGTTGTCACTACTATCACTGGTATTCTTTTTCTGTTTATGTTCTCTTCCTGAAATTCCACTAAATGAATCACTTTCATTATCTGCAAAAGCTAACTTTCTTGATCTACGCTTATATGATGCAGTTTTCTCAATTTCTTTATCCATAGGTTTGTTCTTTATTGTTTCTTGCTCAATTACCTTAGTAAGTAGAACGTTATTTAACTCTTACTGTTCCTTTAAGATATGCTCATTATCTTCTTTCACACTTTGTATTTCTGCCTTTAATTCTTTTACAGTTTGTAAAAATCTAGATTTATTATCAATTCTTTTATCAATTAGATCAACCCATAGATTTCCATTATTAACATTTTCTTATTCATGATTTTCTTGTTCACTATGATGTGATCCTTCTTCGACAAATGTTTCTACTCCTTCTATTTTCCTACAAAATAGAGATTATATTTCTGTTCTTGAAATATCATAAATAAAACATAAGTCAGTTTTTGTTTCTTGTTTCATGATGATCATGCGTGTTGAGCCAATTTTCAGGCCTAGTGTTTGTAACCATGCTCTGATACCAATTTGTCACAACCCCAAATTTACCCAAATTTTTAAAATGTTTATATGAGTATGTTGACGACAATAATTCTTACGTTGCAGGAATGCAAAACAAAGAGGATGCTATGTGACTCAGAATCATCCGTCTATAAGGTATAACTTGTATTTCTGTAATCCATGAATGCATCATATATTTACTGAAAGTAATTTGCGGAATAAAAGTCATCCTTAGTTTGATGATTACATGTTATTATTACAGCTGTTGTAATCCATTATGATTACTATTTGTATTCTTAAACATCTTAACTTATCATCATAAAAAATTATTATCATGTTCTAGCTTAATGGCCAAGCCATGTCCCATTTTAAGCTATCAAACTACCACTACTTCCATTATGGTATTAATAATATCAAACCATTTTATAATTGCAAACTATTTATTTTATAACCTATGTGATGCTTATGTGAAAATTATGAACTATGGTATTGCTTCCATAGTCGACCCCATTCAATATTTACAACCTAACTTAGAAACTATGTATAAGCTCTATTTATGTATGCTCCTCCAACCTCATATAAACATAACCATTGTATCCATAAGACACAATTCTTATGAACTATGCACATGGTCCAAACGTTATGCTCCTAGAGCTTTGTACTAATATAACCATGCAATTGAAACTATGCACAATCCTATGGTTATATAATTCGATTCCTATGTTTATAAGTCGCATCACCACTATATGAAATCATATTACTTGTTATGAAATCTATGTTATAATCATAGTATTAACTATGATCCATATGTAATCTCTGCGTTATCAATGTTTCATCATATGTTGTATTAAATGAGGATCTATGAACTATATGATATGATTTCATATATTAATCATTGTGATATGCATTGGTTAAGGAAAGACACCTATAAGGTGCCAACGTAGACTTGGTTGGTGAATCAATGTGATGGCATTTAATGCAGGTAGGTTGTACCATCCTAGCTTCTTCGCTTGGCATACTCTGGATCATTGATCACTATTGTCTTGAGATCGTAAACCACCTCTCCGAGGTTTTTTCAAGCAATGAAGTGGTTCATTCACCATTGTTTCTTCGCGACATACATTATGCTGCTGCGGTGGAGCTTGGCTTTGTGCAGATCTCTCCCATGCTACACTATCAGTTTGTAAATTGAAAACAATGCTAGGTTACTGCTTAATGAGGGCTTTTAGCAGTGAGAAGCATCTATGGCCTCCTTATGGAGTCCTCATAGAGCTTCTATGAGGGTTTTCCCTCCAGTTTGTAAAGTTGTTTTGTTTACAGTTCAACTCTATATATTTTTGTTAGCTTGTAATGCGTTTTAGTCTAGACTCTGTATCTTATGAGGTTAAAATTATTGTTTATGAGTTTCAAGATCATCATGGCTCTACCCAATGATGCTCTCATGAACTCTATGCTTATGCCCTTGTTCATTGTTTTGTTGTGAACCAAAATGGTTATGAAGCTCTGGTTACCACCAGGGTTTGCATTTGTTCTTTCCAAGATGCTTTGCATTTGTTCTTGAAATGAAGGTAAGGGTTTACCTTCCTTCCTCGATTCTTCTGTTTAAATTTGAAATCGTAAATACTTTAGTTTCCAGGTTTATATATATATACACACACTTGCTTTAACAAAGCTCTTAAACTTTTGTGAAGGTGAAACTTCGAATCCTAAGATGTTGGAAGTAATGCTAAACAAGGCATGCAAAAATATCGATGTTCTATTCACAGCATTTCCAACCGTTCACAAAATTTGAAGGGTAAGCTCCAAGTTCATTTAAGTCAAAGATTTACTATTTATATATATTTCAAGAGTTTTAACTTGTGTTTACTGCGTGCATGTAGGGTAAACAAAGGACTATGTCGTTGCTTAGGAAGCATGATGACAATCCATAACTCTGATAAGTAAACTTAATGTTTCCGCTTAAGATTCACTTATTACACTTGGTTAATTAACCCTAACTGATACATCATTTTGTAAACATTTTGCAGGTGGTCATAAGGACACATGACATTGTTTGTGGAAATGAAAAGGATGTCAACTGCCTGTTCTTCCAAGGTGTTAAGCCGGTAGCACTTCTTGGACTCTGTCTTACGACCTGAGTATGTTTCCTTCGCTTACCTATTCTAAGCTTTGCACAGGATGAGAACAACCTTGTGACTTCATTCACAACTCATTTTAATTATTTAAGTTATGTATGAAGCCTCTCGGCTATCACATTGTTTTCGATATAAATACAAGAATCCTGCTAACCCTTTTCTTAGTTTCGATTTCTAGTTTATGAAATTGTTTCTCAATGAATGTGTTTATCTTGTCCATTGCATTAAGTGAACAAATATGTTATATAAATTGTACATCAATGGTTTTCATGGCCTCTCAGCTCTGTATTAGGTTATATACTTGAAATGAAAACATTATAAGCCTTATGGCTCTATAATAACGTTTGTATGTTATAGATATTTAACTAGCAATGAAATGTATTCGAGCCTCATGACATTGTATTAATGTTAGGTTTTTAACTTCATGATTTTAAACCATAAAATAATTTGTATTGGAGCCATACGTCCTTCATGATAATGTTACTTGTTATATGTATGCTCAGTCGTTTGGCTCTACGCTTTGTTTATAAGGTGAAAGCCTTTCGGATTCTATGCCTTGGACTCAAACGAATTATGTTTGACTGTATATCTATATAAATATAAGTTTGTTTATCTTAGAGAATATTTGAACAGGCTATTTGGATTTGTAATAAGATGCCTATTGGCTCTGTGTAGTACTAGTTTCATATTATGCTATTGAAGTCTGTATAAAATGTCTATACTTAAAGTATTCCATACTATGTTTTTATATATCTACTTATATAATATGTAGTGTTTATAAGATTAGTCAAACATTACAAGAAAAACGCTTCTCTCATTATAATCAAATATAAAATGTTATTTTGTTTAAAACCCTAGGTTTACAAATAAACAATATTCTATGAAAAACACAGATATAGAATAATGCAGCTTTATAAACATAGAAAACATAATAAATGTATTTCTCAGAAATAATAATTATTAACAGAACATTTATCAATATAAATTACATTTCATCATTTTCTAATAATACTACAAAGAAATTACTAAATACTAATAAACATAAATAAGAACTTGACTGAAATAACAGACCGAATCCAATATGAAGTTCGTTGTTCCTCCCAACCAATCTTCCAGAAAAGCCAAGTTTACTTGTTTTGAAAACCTCGAGCTTGTTTGCTTGACCACAAGGAAAAATACTCCTGGAATAGTTCTGAACTATCACTCAGTTCCACTTCTCAACTCAACAAAGATATTTTCCCTCTTCCATCCAAGCCTCCTACTTGTCTGATGGGAATGCTTATTAAATATTTTCCTAGGACTTAGGTCTATCATGAGCCTCCTACTCTGGAACCTCCATCTGGAGTTCTAACTTTAAAAATAGGGATGATGCCTCCTCCAGTTATTGAGTATTAAATATATGTTTTCACCACTATGGGCAGTTTCTACAACACTTGTCATTTCTCCCTGTGGGCGAGCAAACACTCTTTCAACAGCTACTTCATATTGAATTCTCTTCTTTTTATTTATTAAATAATAATAATAATTCAATATCCTTAAACAAGTGTCTTTGACCCCACTTGGGCAAATAATTGTTCAACAACAATTATAACATTATTGCAAAGTATTTAAACTTTAATTCTAGGGGTATTACAATTTATTACTAAACTAATGTTCTCCCAAGAACTAATTGTTATTTAATTATCTAGTGCCACATTCCATAATCATACCTTAGTTATAATTAAGACTTAATTAATATGTATTAATCGATTTAATCATCACCTTATTAATACTAATTAACATTGTTAACACAATTAATATTACTCGATCAAGTTAATAGTAATCTAATTCATATTACAATTACCATTATCATTTTAAACCAAGGTCTTGAACTAATTAAGATTAGTAATACTTATTTAATCATTTAAAGGTCAAGTACTTCAATTAACAATTAAGTTAACCACAACCTTCTTAACATTGTTAATCATCATTAACATTTATCAACCAAGTTATTAACCAACATGTTGACCCTTAGCTCACATCAATAGCATTAATTCACCTTTATCAAGACCGTAATTAATAATTAACCCTAGTAATAATTAACTAACCATTCATTTATAATTGATGTAAATCCTCAAAAGATCATACAAATATGAATTTTCATGCAGGTATAACTCATCTATCACAAATTAGAAATTAAACTAATTTAGAAATTAAGAATCCTATTTGTATTTTCTCATTCAAAAAATGTTCTTGCAAGATACAATTTAAACAACAAATAAATACCTGTAATATTTTCCCAACGCTTGGAATACTCAACCACCGATAGTCCTCCTCTGCTATAATTCCTATTCACTTCTCCCAATTTCCCTCATTTCTTCCCCTCCGCTTTATTTCTTTTTCCTCCCAAGATCCCATCCCCAAATTCCATTATCCTATCTATCATCTCCCCTTCTACCAACTCATCTCCTACAAATACTACCCTTTTCCCTTCATGAATCTCCCCCATTCCTTCTCATCTACTATGTTAGTGCTTCATTCCCTTCTCCTTCCTCAAGACAGGATCCCATTGAATAATTCTTATTAATATCATTTATTAATTAATTATTTGTTTACTAATTTAACTAGTAAATATTATTCGTTTGATTTCTTGGTGATAAGACCATAAGTAAAAGTCAACCATATTTAATAACGAGGTTCCATTGCCTTGTTACAATATTAAATCTAACACAATCGTTTATTAAATATATATTAAATCCAAAATTCCAACGCAATATTACAGTACTTCCAAATAATGAGACACATTATTACATTTTTAACAATAATGGTGACATGATAATTTTTATATATTCATTTAAATAAGTTTTAACATTTGAACATTTAATTTCAATTAATTCATAGTTAATAATTATTTATTACTAAACTAATGTTCTCCCAAGCACTAATTGTAATTTAATTATCTAGTGCCGCATTCCATAATCGTACCTTAGTTATAATTAAGACTTAATTAATATGTATTAATCAAGTTAATCATCACCTTATTAATACTAATTAACATTGTTAACATGCAATTAATATTACTCGATCAAGTTAATAGTAATCTAATTGATATTACAATTACCATTATCATTTTAAACCAAGGTCTTGAACTAATTAAGATTAGTAATTCTTATTTAATTCAATTAACAATTAAGTTACCCACAATGTTATTAACATTGTTAATCATCATTAACATTTATTGACCAAGTTATTAACCAACATGTTGACTCTTAACTCACACCATTAGCATTAATTCACCTTTATTGACCACAATTAATAATTAACCCTAGTCATAATTAACTACCCATTCAATTATACGTGGCATAATAGTTTTATTTCACATCTAAGTAGGTAATAATAATTATAACGTGATCATTAATAACCACAATGCATCCAAGCCAAGTTTGGCAGTATAATAATTCATACCATATAGGTAGACAAGTTATGTAAGCGTAGCTAATGCTTATATAGATCGTGTAGGTACACTAATAGTACATAACCACACAACATTCATAATCACACAAGTTATTGTTTGTTGATGACTAATTAAACATGAATCGCAATGTTTGATTAATTTACTAAGTAAATCTTATTAATTCGTGAAACAATTACAAGTTACTTATTTACAACACATGTTTCAATAAGGGTTCTCAACATACACAGTTAATCAAGTTTCCTTCCTAACTTCATGATACAACTATCTACCTACATCGTCTATCTAATTCACTACTAACTTCCACATCCTATCCTTCCTCTATTGGACTACCCTGAAGTGTCATTCCCTGACCGACTCCAGTTAGAACCCATTAGAGGAAGTGTCGACTACATCGACCAAGCTTTCCCAACAGGCACCCAACAACCATCATCACACACCTTAGGGAGCGTGTCGTAGTACATCCCTCCCATGACTCTGGATTTCAGGGATAAATGGTGGGTAATGCCTCCACCCCTCTAATGGAATAAGGGACTATGTCTATACTGACATAGTGACTGCGTTGTGAATGTGTACTCAAGTTTTTTCATCGAATAACCAATTTGGGCGGTTGAGTTTTCCTGACATCCTACCCAACCCATACATCATGATAATAATATAATCATCATGCTGAACAAATAATGCATCACTTGCATACCATTTATATTTCAGAATCCATGTCCCCAAGGTACTCCCACCTCGTACGATCCAACTACCACTTATCCCTTTTAACCCACAGGTAGGTTAGTCTTCATACACATGATAGAGAATATCATGCAATCATTGAAATGTATATACATTTAATAACTAAGGAACAATAATGCAAATTATTTGATGTACCATGTAGCTAGTATCATATATATTGATTCAGCATATAACTTTTAACACGGTATCCAGATACCCATTATTTAATAAATGTAGGGCCCCTCCTTTAGGGTCCTCCTATCAACCTGATCTAGCTGGTCCATTGCCGTTTGTGTCTTCCATAGGATCCATCTAGCAAATCTCATTTAACCATAGGTGAAGCAACCGTTAGCTTTGCCACCCAACCATAGGCTCATGTTGTCAGTTGCATGGCCTCCCTCGAGATTTGGGTCGTAGAGCTCACACACAACAATCAAGAAACTCAGCTTGGGATTCCCCGCCACCAAAATTTCTAGCCAAACTCTCAATAGTAGCAAGTCACAAACTACTCCAAGGTTACGATAGCCATGTAGGATTTGGGTGCTTTACCCATTCCCAATGCCTTCTTTTTAAAGGAAAATTCCATGTGACACATGTCGCTTCATGCATAAACATATATTTTACGAAATTTCTAATTTAATAATAATCACCCATCCATGTGTCAATTTCTCTAGGATATGCACCAACATTCCTAAGTTTGTTCATGTTTGTCCCCAAGATATTTCACTTAACTTCTAGATTTGTGGTGTAGGTGGACTTGACTAGGTGTCGATGCTTGGGATTCCATTTTGCTCCTAAATAAATATTTTTAATATTTTTAAATACTCAAAAATATTCTTTCATGTGCAAATGCATAAATAAACATTTCTAATATTTTAAATACCAAAATATTCTTTTATGTGCAAATGCATAAACAACAATTTCTAATGTTACAAGTACTAAAAATGCATTTTCCTAAGTAAATGATCTAGGTGCAATTTACACGTTTTTAGGCCATTAAGTTAACAATCGATTTTACTAGGATCCCAGTGCCATGCCAGTGGGCCTCCCCATTCCTTAATTCATTTCCCCGACATGGAACCACTCCGTTGGGTCCAGTCATCAATCATTTTCATTTCTTGGCAAGGTACTACATCATCAGGTCCTTGCGTCCACTCTTTCCATTCTTGGCAAGGTACCCGCATCGTCAGGCTCTTCTGCTGCCATCCTTTCGTTTTGACTTGCGGGAACTTCATGTAGGGATTTCAAGAGCTGTTACCTTCTATCCTCCATCTACACACTATTAGGGACTAATGGCACTAAAGAGTGAGTCTGTTCTCACTGTGCGCCCCCCAACTCGTACGTGACCAGCTCCATCGTGGCCCACCTCATACGCCCTCATGCTTTCCTCTTGAGCAAGCGGATCAGTGCTTATCTGCTCATGCGTGGTATTCCGTCGGAAGTCGACATCGTCGTCGCTCTCCCCGTGTGTGATTTATCCGTACTCTACAACCCTTCAATTCCCTTGTGTGTTCATCGGTGAATCCTTTCACCTGTCGCTACACACATCTCAGAAACATATATTAATAGTCTTATTCTCATTCGTCATATTTCAATCCATAAGCCTGCTAATCGTTAAGCAACTTACAGTTTACTCGTAACATCATACATTCCATTAATTAATAAAGCATTTCATCAATATGTATTTCTTTTGTTCTCATCTCACAATTCATCATACTACTATTTTTTAAGCATCATATTCACATAACAAATTTCACAATCAAGGCTAATCATTAAGCAAGATGTAATCAATCAATTATCCCACTCCACACCTATCATTTTAATTCATTAATTCATTTATCGTTTACTGTCATCATTCACCTCTTCAGGTTTTACTCAATCAATTAAGACATATCAAGGTTCAGGAGACCACCTTATCGAAGTTGTTCAGTCGGGTCACTCGACAGGTGCCCTTAAGGTCCACAGTCATTTTTAGGGGCATTACATACACCCCCTCTTATATATAACTTCGTCTTGAAGTTAACTTTTGTTCTTGTAATTTTGATGCTAGGCTTTTCTTTAGTTTCCTATTTTCATCTTATTGTCTTTCTCTTTTATTTTTATCAAACTGTCATGGCCATAAGTGTTGGTGGTTCTAATAATTAGTTTTCCATTTCATCCAACATGGTTCTGACACATTCTCAAGAATCAATCGTAATGAAAATCCAATAATACCTTCATGATTGTCAACCCCCACTTAGATTTATTACCCTTCCTAGTCATCTGCGAAGGCCGACAATATCCAATTTAATGACAAGATATATTGCATCAATAGCCACACCATAATTACCCCACCATCTTGTGCACAACAAATCCGAGCAAGAATTCAAATCCATGGGCTATACTTTCCTCCAAGACAAGACGATAATCATCATGTAAAATTCATTAAAATACAGATTGGTAGGTTTATAATCACAAATTACTGGTTCAAAGGTGGCTATCCGATCATCACAAATCCATGCATAAGTCATTCAATATTCCCATAAGAGTACTTCTAATTCCATGCTTTTGTATAAAATTGATTCTCAACTGATACGAAAGTGTCGTAACTTAGCGACTTTCAACGAACATTTTAAAATTTAACTCGTAGTCCTTCCATTAGTAATCTCATGTCCAAATTAATGAGCTTATATTGCCCTTACCTCATTTCATCATTCCGTTGTCATATGACCACTTCGACAATCTCGCCGAGTCACCCTATGTGTTTTGTCTTAATGTCCTCAAGTCACATCACAATGTCTATTTGTCTTATTCTTTAGGTTTCCCATGTAAGATGGTTATCATCATTGCATGCAAAAGCAATCTTTATTTGACACTTTAGATGATTTTTCCAAGTTCTAATTTCTTCATTTTACCACATCATGGTGATGTCAGGTTTGTAGTTGTTCATTTTGACTAACGATGTCATAATTCTCACGAAGTCATACTAAAAACTGCTTCATTAACTATAATTTCGATATTAATATTATCTCGATTCTTTATAATATACCTCGTCCAAGGCAAGACAATTTCTTGAAGTTTATGTAATTATATTCTCCTCTTTAAATACAATAATAATAATCATTTTCTTAATCCTATAATACTCTATAGGTCCATTAAAATCATAGTCCTATTACCCTTCAAGATTTCATTTGAATATATATATATATATATATATATATATATATATATATATAAACCCACACTCCTATAATAGCATCCTCAATCCATCAAATTGATCTGAAGTATTATCTTAAGTAATTGATTTCATAATACCGAAAGGCTATTCATCATTCAATTACTCTTTTCATGACCACAGTAAAAGACATTGCAATGAAATATTCCTTTAATTAATATATACACTAGTTTACTATAAGTGAGGATACTTTACCTTATACATTTTCTTTTTACATAACCAAATGGGAATACGCTGTATGCAAGAACTCTTCACACACCATGGCAAATAACATTACGGCAATAACATATTTATGCTATATTGAATTACATTTTATATTTATATATATAACAATGACAATAATCTCTTTTATATCGAAACCAAAACTTAAATATACTTTTCTCTTTTCATACTCAAACATAATTATATATATATTGATATAATAATACTAGTAATTTTTGTTATAAAGAAAAGACTTAATACTCAGCATAATTATATATATATTAATATAATAATACTAATAATTTATTTTATAAAAAGAAGACTTAAATATACTTTACTCCTCTCATACTTAAGATAGTACTAACAATTTCCTTCATAGATAAAAGAAAACTTACATATACTTTTCTCCTCTCACACTTAAACATTATTATAACTATTGATATAATACTACTAACAATTTCTTTTATAAATAAAACAAGACTCGAATATACCTTTCTCTTTATAATTTATAATTTATATAATTTAAGCCAATATTACAATCACATTGCATCTCATGATCTATACACATAATTGTATCATGTTTTAATCTCATAATATGTACATTTAACCTATATTGTAATCACCTTTCACTTTATAATTTATATAATTAAAAAAATATTACAATCACAACTCCTCTCATGATTGCGCCGAGAGGCGCTCTACAGCCCGGTATGAGGGAGATCTTGTAACATGTGTGTGTTTGTCAAGTAACATGAGGGAGATCTTGTAACATGTGTCGAGTTTGTCGAGTAACAAAATAATACAAAGTAAACAAAAAAGAATAATACAAAGTAAAAAGTAATAAATATTATGTCGGCCATAAACAAAAAAGAATAATACAAAGTAAAAAGTAAATATGAGACTTAAACTAGAGAATTTAGAGCTTAGGATTAGGTAATAAATATTATGTTGGTCATAAACAAAAAAGAATAATACTTGAAGTAAAAAGTAAATATGAGACTTAAACTAGAGACTTTACTTTTTACTTTTAATACAAAGTAAAAAGTAAATATGAGATTTTAGAGTGTTTATAGAGTTTGTCTAGTAACAAAATAATACAAAGTAAACAAAAAAGAATAATACAAAGTAAAAAGTAATAAATATTATGTCAGCCATAAACAAAAAAGAATAATACACAGTAAAACGTAAATATGATAATTAAACTAGAGACTTTAGAGCTTAGGATTAAGTGGGTATTGCACTCAAGGAGCTATTCAAGGAGAGGTTTGCACTTGGAGAGATTCGATCCCACTCGGCGCTTAATAGAGCCTAGGGTTTGGATCTAGGCTGGTTTATACATCTAAATATAACCGTACCATGTTTCGTCTCTATCGGTATATTGGAATATGATGTTATAGCATTTTATCTCTATATTATTAATAACAAATTATATTGTATTTAAAAAGGAATTTGTCATAAACAATATATTTATCAAAAGAAAGTGTGTTATCTTCCTCTTAACATGCCTTATCATATTTTATTTCTTTTTTCGATGCTGAGAATACTAAACATGATAGAAATTATAAATATAAAAATAAAAACTTACACCTATAACTGGTCTTATAACTCTCACGAAAGTCTACGTTGCACACCAAAAAAATGGTTAAAACATCCATAGGGAATCGATCTCTAGACCTTTTCTTTCAACTAGTAACCTATAACAGAGTAAAGTGAAATTATCTTGTAGTGGATTTAGTGCACACATAATAGTTTTATAGTGGAGTTAAGCCATAGTTTTGATATCTGTACATATGGAGCAGTTACTGATAGTAATTATAAAATCCATTACAGGATGATAAATAAAAACTGAACTGGTCTTAAGATCGTTTTCTATGGAACCAATTGCGTTTTAGTATCTAAATCTACAATGAAAACAAAAGATCCGATCTGTTGGGCCCAGGTTGAGTTAAAGTTTTGGGAAGTACCTTTTTGAGGCAAGCAGGGAAAGCTGAGCTGAGCGCAGCTCAGAAACACAATTTTGGCTAAGTATTGAGGATGCTGCAAAGTTGTGCGCAGCATCCAACTTTTGATGAGACTACGGAGTTGCGCGCAACGTCGAAGTTTTGGCTATGATGCAAAGACCAGTACTACATAGAAGCAGTGCTACGGAGTTAGGAGGCCACATGGAGCCAGCAAAGTAGTGTGCTGGAAAAGTATCAAGTGTAGTTACCGGTTTGACCAGTAACAGCCATTTTTGGAAAGATACTACAGGATTGCCGAGTGGCGGACGTAGGAAAAACAGGAAGGAGGCCACGTGTGGGTTGTTAAGGAAAGTGATGTTAGGCACGCGTAGAAGGTAAAACTGTTAGAGAGAAACGGTTCGGTAGAAGTAGCCTGTAGGAACACATGCGACAGGAAGGCCGATAGTGATAGAATGAGGAGGTGGAGATCCGCCATGATCAAGCAGACACTACCAGGAGCGAGCAAGCCGGTTTGGAAAACTGGCGTAGTTTTGAAAACCCTTAGGGTTTTGGGTTTTAGGTCTTTGGTATTGTACAGACATGACCTTCGGGCATGATCTATTTAAGAAGACATTTTTGTATGGGATGGGGGTTCTCAGAGTTATTCTTTTTTTGGATTATTGTTAGTCTTTTGTTGTTGCTAAGAACTTAAGGAGATAACCTTTTTGTATTGTAAAATCTCTTCAAGCTGAGAATATTGTAAAGGCTCTGCAGTTGTGTGCGCAGAGACCTAGCTGAGAGAAAGAAGAGTCTGCAGCTGAGTGCGTAGACTAAGAACGGTTGCCCCACCCCTTTTGAGAGAAATATATTACTAACTGTTCTTGTGGACATAGCTTTCCATCCAGGGAAGTGAACCACGTTAAATCTTGTGTTATGTGATAATGTTTATGAATGAATGACTGTCTGTATTTTCTGTAGAATAAATACTTGAATGTTTCCTTGCATGTTGTAATATGAGAACTCTGATAGGCATTTACCAATAGGAGAAGTTTGGGAATGATATGCTAGGTTCCGTGGAAGCAGATGAATGGTGAAAATTTCAATTCTATGTTAAGGTCGTGAATCATTCATTTAAGTATAATTACTTTCTTAAAGCACAGTGAAGGAACGCAACATAGTTGATCATGTTTATCATTCTAGTTCATGTTGTAATAATTCAAGTTCTTGACAAATGCAAGAAATATAGCTAGTAAGTTCCTGAATGAATGGATGAGTGATATTCATTTCAGTGCCTTAACATTTCTAAGATTTTCCAATTCGAAGATAATTGTGGGTGATTCGCAGTTTCAGTAGAAAATTCACAGCGGTAAGAAACCCTTGGTGCAACCTGCAGGGTTTCCTGCACTGCATGGTACTGTTTGCATCATAGATCCTACTTCATACCGCATCACTCTGCCCGCAACATCGTCCTTCTGTCCTGTGTTGTGCATCCTGTTCAGATAAACAACTCATCATTTACTGTGGAAACCTGATTCTGTAGTACCCCATAGAGATACACCTCGGATGAGACCTCAAACTACTCACAGGTTGTTGCCGAAAGGGCCGGTGCAAAGGAATTTTGTTGGTCAAAGGGAGAACCGCAAAGAACCTGGGTCTATTTGAAAACCTCTGGGTTAGTTTAAGCCAACAAATGGTTTCATTGCCGCGCTAGAATCCATGATGAGTTGAAATGGTTCCATTGCCGTGCTAGAATCCATGATGAGTTGAAATGGCTTCATTGAGTTGCAATCACGATGTGTGAAGAAGAATATCAGTTCCCTGAAGGATTTGACTATTGGCATCCTGAAAAGACAGAAATCCAAGCTTGGTGGGATAAGACCATAAGCGATTTTAACAGACAAGAAAATAGACATCCGCGTCTAAGCGACACACAGTGGTCGGATAGATATCTGTTGGACGACATTCACGAGATATTTTGGGCATCGTTTCTAAATGAGCTACATGCGTGGATCTCGCGGCTCGCAGAAAAGAAAAACTGTTTCCAAGGAGGAGTTCCTACGGAGTGGACTCCCGAGCTCACAACATAGCTTAAAGCGTTAGACAACCCATTGTCACGCGCAGTTGATTATTGGGTCGATCATATGCTAGAGGGCTTTGTAACAAAATTTGCTGTAGACACACTCAAATCCTATAGCCAAGCAGAAGCAAATTTTTTCGGAGGATTCCATGGTAAGTTTCTGAACAACCTTAGTCTATACATTAAGATGCTGTTAGCTGAGAAAGGTGTTCTAAGAATGCAGTAGTATGCTTGAAGTTTGTCATGATAAACAATACATATATTGATTATGACGAAGAGAAACATACTCTTAGAAGTGGTAAGAGATATAAAATTAATAAAGATCTAGAAGGCCCTAAACTTCATATAGATACTGAAATCCCCTGCGATCTTGATAGCGAAGTTACAAAAACCATTTACCCCTGAGAATCTGTCGACTGCACAAACCACGCCACCCTTATCTCAGAACCCACCTGCTACGCATCCCACCCCGCAAAAGAATTAGCCTAGTCCATCTCTCCTGATAGTCCCATTTGTATTTACTGCACAGATCCCTTTATAGCAGCCGCGCACTAATCCCGGTGCTCCACCACCTAGTAGCACAATGGCGAACACTGACATGAAACTGCCAATATTCAGAGGAACTGGCCTAGAAGACCTTGATCAGCATTGGTTCCTTTGTGAAGCCGTATGGAGTGTAAGACAAATCGAGGACGATGCCGTGAAGCAAGCACAGCTCATCACCACTTTCAGGGATAGAGCGCTACATTGGTTTATGAAATACTCTACCATACAGCCGAGAACCCTGGCATAAATTAAAGTCGCGTTGGTGGCAGAGTTCAAGAAACCTATGTCTAAGTCTCAGTGTATAACTGAGCTGAAGGAAATAAAGCAGAGACCAACTGAAATGGTCTGGGAATTTGATCAGAAATTTAAGACCTTACTAGACTAAGTAAGTTTTGTTATACCACCAGAACAACATAAAGAATGGTTCATTGCTGCGTTGTTACCTCATATAAGATTACCATTGATGCAGCAGAAAGTTCTATCCCAGGCAGGGGCCTTGGAAATTGCAATGAAGCTGGAAGCTTCACCGATTGGTGATACTAATTCTAGTATGTCTCAGATCCAGGACCAATTGACCACCCTGACACTTGAACTGCAAAGTATGAAAAATGGTAAAGAACAAAGATATGAACCTAGACAGGAGGTCTGTTGTACAAGTTGTAAAGGAGATGGTCATGACTGCGAACATTGCCCTCTATTCCTCGACTATATTAGCAGTGGTGTGCCTAACCCATTAAATCAGAATCAGGCCCCATGGTGTGAAATTTGTAGAACCCCAGGACATAGACCTGAAGATTGTTACCTAATCCAGAAATATGTGAAAACTCCTAAGAATTTATATTGCAATTTCTGTAAATCAGTTGGACATGATGAATCCAACTGTTGCGCATATGAATTAATGAATGAAAGAAAAAGGGATATGGACTCAATGCGAGGCGCTAGCTTGTACCGCGTACAAGAAGATACCCAACCAAAACAAGAAAATGCACAATATGACCAAGGAGGATATAGAGGTTGTGGTGGTGGACACCGCAGCAGAGGAAGAAATGCTGGTCCGGCACAAGGAAGAGGCCGTAGCCAAGTCATTTGTTATAACTGTGGCCAACTCGTGCATGTGTCTAGAGATTGTGTTAACCCATGCACTATGTGCATTTATTGTAAATCATTTGAGCATGTCATTGAAGATTGCCCAGTATTAGAGGTGGAAATGCAGAAGAGAAGACGAACAAAGGCTTCGAATCCAAATGTCCAGTGGATCGCAGTAGAGAATAGACCCGTGGATCCAAGCATTAATGTCGTCACGTGCAGTGGCATTGAGATAGGCCACGACAGAGGAGCGGAAGCTTCAACATCAAGGGAGGTACATATGAAGAAGGATCCCCTTGAAATAGTATGGATAAGGAAAGCTCCAGGAAAAGCACCCCCTCTTAACCTACAGAAGAACAAGGAGATCGTCATTGACGCATGGGATACCTTTAGAGAACAAGAAGATAAGTCATCAAGGATCCCGCTGCACAGTAAAACACCGCATGTTGAACACATGCCGGCTCCATATGACAAAACAAGTACTGCGACAGTCGTCTGTACTTCTGTTGCGCAGTTCTTGCGAAGCTGCATGAAGTTACTAAAAAGTGAACAAGCCATAGTAGAGCTCCAGAAGCTTATCAGCCAGTATGAACCTCAGATCACAACATAGACTCCAGATAGCGGTGTACATCATATAAGGAAGCAAAAAAGAACAGGCGGAGAGATGAGGCTTACTGTGCAGAGAGGAGATTTTGAAATGGACGAAGTCATCCTTGATCTGGGATCAGAAGTGAATGTCTTGACTAAGCAGACATGGTAGCGGATGGGTCGACCAAAGTTGCTCTAGTCACCTATCCAGTTACGAATGGCTAATCAGGAGAAGGTCATACCTTTTGGCCGCTTAGCTAATGTAGTAGTTGACATTGACGGAGTATAGAGTCATGCAGACTTTGAGGTTATTGAAATTGTGGATGATATTCAACCTTTTCCAGCAATACTGGGTTTTGATTGGGCTATGGATAACTTGGCTATCATAAACTTAAAGACAAAGAAGATGATCTTTGAAGCGAAGTATCTTAGGGTCATCGCACCATTGGTTCCTAAAGATGGTGATAGATACAGTCAGCCGATTCAGGAGGAATCCCAAGCTCAAGATTTAGACCGACTATACCAGCTGAATGCGAACAAGGAAGACTACATTAATCCTACTGTGGATGGTACGCTCAGCTGGCGATGTGACACTTCTTGTATCTCTGACTCGGATACAGGATGGGAGAATTTGCAAAGCTGCATGCATGAAGTATCAGCAAGAAGATGTGTGCAGGTTACAAAATCACTGTGCTAGATCTGAAAAGAGGTAAGTCCTATTCCCATATATGATTGTTCTGCTAATGTTTATAGTTTCATAAGGGAATACACTGCAGCTATACCAGATGAGCATAGACTGCCAGCTTTAGATATAGCATTGCACAATACACCTTCCAGATGGTGGAATGCACATAAGAAAACATTTACCACTGGGGATCAATGCAGAACTAAGATGAGGATCCGATTCGCCAAAAAGGTTACTTTACCCTTTGAAAAGTATAATTGACAGACAGACCCTACTCAGCACATTGAAATCTGTTCAAACGCATGGATGGAAAGACCACTTGTAGAATGGGTACATTTATTTGTACATACATTGGATGTAGGTATCCCAGAGAAATGGTACCTTGACCTAGAGTTGCGCAGTGAACTCACTGATTGGGAGCTGCTCACTGCGAACTTCTGAGAGGACTTCAGTTTTGAAGACAAGTATCCATTAATCCATGAAGCATTACAGCTAATCAAGAAGTGCATATTCCAGGACGACTGTCATCATCAAAACATAACATTGCAGGAGTTTTTTGGGACAGAGTGCGTTCCTGCGCACCTACAGTCAGAATGGAAGGAACATGAAGAGCACTTGATCGAGTGTTACAACTTAGCTGAAGATACGAATGATACAAATGCAGACGATGAGGATGACCCGCGCAACATAGATATACCTGATTCAGAAGGAGCACGTGAGGTAGAAGGACCTCCGTTGGAAATCCCAGATATGACTGGACCAGTGAAAACACAAAAAGTGAACATTGGTACAGACAAAGAGCCGAAGTTTGCATCAATAGGAGATTATTGGGACGATCAGACTATTGCAGAGATCGCAGATACCTTACATGAGTATCAAGAACTATTTCCAACAAAATTTACAGAGATCAAAGGAATTTTGGGAGACTTAGGAGTCATGAAAATACCTTTAAAGCCATGTGCTAATCCTGTCAAGCAGAGGCCATATGGATTGAATCCGCGCTATAAGGAAAAAGTCTGCGCAGAGATAGATAAGATGCTAGAAGCAGGAATCATTGAACTAGTTGAAGAATCCGAATGGATTAGCCCCATGGTTGTTCAAGACAAGAAAGCAAAAGGCGAGAACAGGATTTGTGTGGATCTCAGGAAGCTGAACGATGCTTCCATGCATGACCCATTTCCTACTCCCTTCGCAGATGAAGTGCTTGATAACATTAGAGGAAATGAGGCATATTCTTTCACTGATGGTTTCTCTGGTTATTATCAGATCAGAATTGATCCTACAGATAGGCATAAGATGACATTTGCTATAGAATGGGGGTCATTCCAGTACACTGTCATGCCTTTTGGGCTGAAGAACGCACCTACCATATTTTCTAGAGTCGTCGTCGCAACATTTAAAGATTTTATGCACATGTTTTTAGAAGCATATTTTGATGATTGGACTATATTTGGCCTATTGAAGAATCATTGCGTGAATCTCCACATGATGCTCGAGAAGTGTCGACAACATCAAATATCCTTGAATTTGAAAAAGTGTATTTTCTGTGTGCCTTATGGAATTTTACTTGGCCACATTGTCTGTAAGTAGGGATTGATGGTAGACCCTGCGAAGATTGCAGTTATTGCAAACTTACCAACACCAAATTCAGTCAAGATGTTGTGGTCTACATTAGGCCATACTGGATATTACAGGAAATTTATAAAGGGTTATGCACAGATAACTGCAGCAATGGAAAAGCTGCTGAAGAAAGACACACCGTTAACTGCGCCGATTCTAGTCTTCCCAGACTGGACAAAGCCATTTCATGTCCAGGTTGACGCCTCATCTATTGCCCTGGGGATTGTATTAGCTCACCCAGGAGAGGGAGGTATTGACCACCTGATTGCATTTTCTAGCAGAAAGCTTTCGACAGTAGAGAAGAACTATACTACTACTGAGAGGGAAGGCCTTGCGATGGTATATGCCCTACATAAATTTAGACACTACTTGATGGGATCGCACTTCCTTATGTTTATTGACCATTCTACATTGAAATATTTGGTCAACAAGCCAGTGTTAGGGGGACGCATATGCCGATGGCTATTGCTGTTCTAGGAATATGACTTTGAAATTATTGTCAAACCAATTAGATTGAACTTTGGACCTGATCATCTGTCAAGGATTGAGTCAGGAGAGGAGCCGACGAATACTGAAGATAGTCTGCCTGATGCACAGTTATTTAGTATACAGGTTTCCGATGATTATTACAAGGATATCATTGACTTCCTAACCACAGGGCTGGCACCCCAAGAATTCTCGGTCTAGATAAAAAACAGTTAGTGGTGCGCACCACGGACTTCACTATAATTGCAGGTCAGTTATACAAACTTGGGTCAGATGAAGTCCTGCGTAGGTGCATACTCGATCATGAGAAGCCATTTATTCTAGCCGATGCACACTCAATAATCACAGAAGGTCACTATGCAGGAAGGGCTACTACGCAAAAGATACTGCGCATAGGGCTATGGTGGCCTACGATCCATAAAGATGCCAAAGACCATTGCAAGAACTGTGATGTCTATCAGAGGATAGGAAAACCATCATGCCGAGATGAGATACCATTGAATCCACAGTTAAAATTGCAGCCATTTGAAAAATCGGCAATAGACTTCGTGGGTCCTATAAACCCACCAAGAAAAAGAATGGGTGCAAGGTATATTATTATTGCTACAGATTACCTCACCAGATGGGCAGAAGCAAAACCAGTTAAGGACTACAGCGCCAGTACTGTTGCACAGTTTATTTTTGAAGAAATACTCACCAGATTTGGCTGCCCAAAGATTTTGATGAGTGACCAAGGTACTCACTTTCTGAACAAGACGATTGAGGCGCTTACAGAGGAATTCCACATTCATCATCAGCGCAGTACTCCATATCATCCACAGGCGAATGGTACTGTAGATGCTTTCAATAAAATATTGGAGAATGCACTCTCTAAGGTGTGCAACGTAAATAGAGACGATTGTGACCTGCGTGTCTCATCTGTGCTATGGGCATACAGGACCACATGCAAGAAATTGACAAAACAGACACCCTTTTGGTTGGTTTATGGGTAGGAGGCTATAATGCCTATGGAATATATTGTCCCTAGTCTGAGAATTGCTACATTTACAAGGATGGCAGAATGCGAAGCTCTAGAAGAAAGATTACTACATTTACTGGGCTTGGAGGAAGAATGCTTCATCGCAGGCTTCCACCAGCAAGCTCAGAAGGACCGAGAGAAAGCATGGCATGATCTCCATATAAAGAAAAAATGTTTCCAGGTAGGTGATCTAGTCCTCCTGTATGATAGCAAATTCATGAAATTCCGTGGTAAATTTAAGATACATTGGGTTGGCCCATATATTGTGATACATGTTACTAACACTGGTGCAGTCTAGTTAGCGAATTTAGATGGTGATACTTCGCCAACTTTGATAAATCGAAGCAGGCTAAAGCTATACCATGATAGCACTGCTTCGCAAAACCCTGAATAATGAACCAAGAAAGGAATTTCTAAGTGTCAAGTATAGTTGGAAGTGGACACTAGAAATGTAAAAGAGTCTGTACATGTATGATAAAGGAAAAAGGTATGATAAGAAAAATGATCTATGCACCGTGCAACACTGTTGAAGCTACGCGGAAGAAAAAAAATAAAAATAAAAGAGAAAAAGAAGAAGAAAAATAGATAGAGTGGAAGCTGTGCAATTGGAAATTTTTTGCAATGCGAAGTAGCCAAGCAGTTGGAAATTTTCGTCACTACAAAGTATCTGCATAGGGTTGTAGATGGCTTGCCACGCAGTTTGGTGTAGCACCCAGAGAAAAATAGTTGTTGCATGGCTTTTCAGAAAAATAGCCGTTAGATGACCATTGTAGCAACTGCTTCAGCATTTAAAGCAAAGATAGCCGTTCTGAGCACGTTGACGACAGAAAAGACCGAAGGATCTGCTCAAATTCACCAATGGACAACACATTAAATGCTTATCTAGCCATTGAAGGGCATGGGAGAGGGTCTACTGCACCTATAAATAACACCGTTGGGAGACTCGCGGGCATTACCAAGCACTTAGAATTTTCTTGCGATTAACCTCTCTGAGCTAGTAGCCATCTGTAGTCTGTCTGCCTTAGCCGCTACCCCATTTGTGAATGTTCGAACCTTCCTTTAGAGAATAAGAACTGACCCTTGAAGAAGCTCTGAGGATCTTTCAACAAGGAGGGATTCAACAGTTAATGAAAACTCCAGTTAAGAAGGTAGCCGTAGAACAAGGTGAAGTATCCCGCATATCACCAAGAATTAATCCCACGATGTAGGAAAAACCAAAAGATAAGGGAAAAGTGGTAACTGCACCTCGATCCAATATCATAAAGTTGGGATCGTCGACACAAAAAGCACCAGCCTTTCAGACATAACTGTTGAAGATGACACCTGAATATATCTCCCCGCGAGCACTAAATGCCCCTGTGTTTAAATTGCTCAAGAATGCGAGATATGACATCCCACTGTCACCTATGTCAAAGCATGTAAACGTTGGTAATAATTTGTTGGGAAAGATAGCAGATTGTAATTGGGAGGATTATGAACTCTTGGGAATGAAGAAAGACAAGCCAGATGTTCCCAAATACTCGGATTTTCAACTAGACCAATATATGTGCTGGAAAAAGGACACCAAGGGAACTCTGAACTTGGTAGCTGATAGTTCGTTAGCATCTGTCGTTCAGTCAGGGATACTGAACTTGTTAAGACTACCACATTTTGACCGTTCCCCAGAACTAAATAACGTGGTTCGCACACTCATGGCACGAATCCATCAAGGTTATCTGTGGCTAGAAAAAAATGTGGATATTAATATTGATTTGATCCACCGCATTACCACGTTAAGCAAGCATGGTAAGGATCCAAAGCATTTCTTCCAGGGGAAGAGCAAAGAAAAACAGGTTGTGGAGAAGATGAAGAAGACCCACTCCGTGGTAAAGGGCGAAAGAGGATTCCCGACAGAAGACATAGAGGACCGAGCAACAAGATTTGTAACGCAGTTTCTCGTAGGCAAGATGCTCAAACCAGCTAGATCTTCGGAGGAACCTGCGGGTGCAATGCTCGTTGGCACCACAGCAGCCGAAGGCCACAGCTTTAATTGGTGTCAGTTTCTGCTAAATGAGTTCCTTGAAGAACTCAACGACACCCAGGTGAATGGCGGCCAGTTCCATTTCACCTGGCTCATTGTCCTGATTGCTTTGTGCAGATGGAAGGATCCACGAGATTATGTCGGCATCGTTATGGATCCCAAAGATCCTAGAGGGTTTAAGTTCATCAACCTCTAGGAAAACACAAATCCAGAGCGCCAGCATGCAACCGCATAAATATTTTACCAGTACTATATGCAGCTGCGCAACACAATCATGAAGGCACCCCACATCACAAAGTGGGTCACGGCAAAGTATATCCGCATCATCGACTTTGAGGTGGATATCAAATGTATATTCATATCACCGAAAGCACAAACGAGGAAACTGGAGTGGTTCCCAAGAAAGTACAACATGTACGAGCAGGATATTGTGGACCTCATGAAAGATTGGCCAGTAGAATTTCGTGTAGAGGTCATGGACTTGGAGACAGATACAGAATAAGATGAGCCAATCCCACTCTCATGCCCAATCATTGAAGAAACAGGGAAGAGAAAAGAAGCTGAGACTTCACAGAAGCCAAAGTCGAGGAAAAAGGTGAAGGATACAAAGATTCAATCAGAGGCAGTCCTCAATGATGATGACTATGAGATGATAGCTGAAACAATCTTAGAGAAGATGAAGGAGCTTATGGAAGCTAAGGAAAAGAAGGACAAGGTCATCCACGATGACCTGCACCAGACGAGGCTCACAATGTAGGGCCTAATGAAGAAAATGGACAATGTCCAGAAAACCCTTATTGTGCTGTAGGAGGAAAGGGCTGAAAGGAGGTTGGTAGGAACCTCACAGCAAGGAAGCCAACAACTAGCAATAACGCTGCCATCGAAGACTAGGATTGTCCATGTGAATCCATTGGCTGTTGTCTTGCCAATAGCATAGCAAGTGGCCTTGGACACAAAGGGAGTCGAGATGGTAGAGCTCGACTTAGCCAAAATCCTCTTGCCAGGATTGCACTTCATCCACATGCAGATCATGGAGGAGATGCATGAAAGGATGGTTGAAGCGATGAAGTTATAGGCAGAACTCACCACAACAAACAGACAAATTCAGCAGAAGGTAGAAGTACAACTACGCAATGAGCAGGACCGCCGACAGAATCTGGAGACCACCATATCCAATGTGGTGAAGGAAATCAAAGGCATAGAACTCCAGGATGATCCTACGGACATAGTTTTGAGGATTGAAGATAAGGTGAGGTCCTTGCAGACAAAGATGCAGGACAAAGAGATTTATTATGAGGCCGATATTGCTACAATGAGGGATAAGTTGAGCAAGCAGGTGCCATTAACCGAATAGTAGGTCAGAGAGCAAGTAGTGAGTGCCGCCTCGGAAAGCATCACAAGTGAGATGGCTAAGTGCCAATCTCTTCTGGATAAGGTTTCGTAGGAAATCGCGACCCTTGAAGAGGATTAGGGGTTGCTGCAGGTCAAGACCGCGGTACAAGAAAAACAGACCGCGCTGGACAAGTTGAACACAGAGGTGAAAGCTCTACCACCCAAAGAAAGGCTGTCGAGGTATAAGGAGATATCCAGCCTGAAGAAAGAAGTACATTATTTATGACAAAAAGAGATTGAGATGGATAATTAGTCACAGTAGCTCCTGGAGAATGCCATGGCAGTATCGCAGCATATTGAAGATAAGTTATTAGAACTGCGCGATAAGCAGGAGCAGGTACAAGATCAAATTGGACAAGAAATAACTCCAACACTACTTGAGACAATTAAACAGGTTGAGGAGGATACAAGAGAAGCAGTGGTGCAGTTGTGTAGAACATATGACGAGTTCGCGGCCAAGTTCGTCCCACCAGTCGCGGCGTAGAGTGAGATAGCTGAAACAATCAATGGCTCGGGGATGAGCCACATGTAAGTGTTAGGGGCATGTTGGGACGAGGTTGAGTTAAAGTTTTGGGAAGCAACTTTTTGAGGCAAGCAGGGAAAGATGAGCTGAGCGCAACACAGAAACATAATTTTGGCTAAGTATTGAGGATGCTACGAAGTCACACGCAACATCCAACTTTTGACGAGACTGCAGAGTTGCATGTAGCATCGAAGTTTTGGCCATGATGCGAAGACCAGTACAATGCAGAAGCAGTGCTATGGAGTTAGGAGGCCACGTGGAGCCAGCAAAGCGATGTGCTAGACAAGTATCAATTGTAGTTACCGGCTTGACCAGTAGCAGCCATTTTTGGAAAGATACTGCAGGATTGCTGAGTGGCAGATGTAGGCAAAACAGGAAGGCGGCCACGCATGGGTTTTTAAGGAAAGTGACGTTTGGCACGCGGAGAAGGTAAAACCATTAGAGAGAAATGGTTCGGCAGAAGCAGGCTGTAGTCACACATGTGACAGGAAGGCCGATAACGATAGAATGAGGACATGGATATCTGCCATGATCAAGCAGACGGAACTAGGAGCCAGCAAGCCGGTTTGGAAAACCAACGCAGTTTTGAAAACCCTTAGGGTTTTGGGTTTTAGGTCTTTGGTATTGTACAGACATGACCTTTGGGCATGATCTATTTAAGAAGACATTTTTATACAGGATGGGGGTTCTCAGAGTTATTCTCCTTTTGGATTATTGTTAGTATTTTGTTGTTGCTAAGAACTTAAGGAGATAACCTTTTTGTATTGTAAAATCTCTTCGAGTTGAGAATATTGTAAAGGCTATGCAGTTGTGTGCGTAGAGACCTAGCCAAGAGAAAGAAGAGTCTGCAGTTGAGTGTGCAGACTAAGAACGGTTGCCCCACCCCTTTTTAGAGAAATATATTACCAACCATTCTTGTGGATGTAGCTTTCCATCCGGGGAAGTGAACCACGTTAAATCCTGTGTTATGTGATAATGTTTATGAATGAATGACTGTCTGTATTTTCTGTAGAATAAATGCTTGAATGTTTCCTTGCATGCTATAATATGAGAACTTTGATAGGAATTTACCAATAGGAGAAGTTTGGGAATGATATGCTAGGTTCTGTGGAAGCAGATGAATGGTGAACATTTCAATTCTATGTTAAGGTCGTGAATCAATCATTTAAGTATAATTACTTTCTTAAAGCACAGTGAAGGAACATAGCACAGTTGATCATGTTTATCATTCAAGTTCATGTTGTAATAATTCAAGTTCTTGACAAATGCAAGAAAGATAACCAGTAAGTGCCTGAATGAATGGATGAGTGATATTCATTTCAGTGCCTTAACGTTTCCAAGATTTTCCAATTAGAGGATAATTGTGGGTGATTTGCAGTTTCAATAGAAGATTCGCAGCAGTAAGAAACCCTTGGTTCAACCCGCAGGGTTGCCTACACCATGCGGTACTGTTTGTAGCATAGATCTTGCTACGTACCACATCACTCTGCTTGTAGCGCTGTCCTTCTGTCCTGCGTTGCGTAGCCTGTTTAGATAAACAACTCATCATTTACTGTGGAAACCTGATTCCGCAGTACCCCATAGAGATACACCTCGGGTGAGACCTCAACCTGCTCGCAGGTTGTTGCCGAAAGGCATAGCGTGAAGGGGTTTTGTTGGTCAAAGGGAGAACCACAAAGAACCTAGGTCTATTTGAAAACCTCTTGGTTAGTTTAAGCCAACATGATCCTTCCTTCATCATTTAACTAGCTATATGTAGATTTTCCACAACTTCGACATGCCTAAAAAAATAATGCACTCTAATAAAATTAGGTGTCGTGAGCATGCAATATCTACTATTTGATCTTACTTATCATCCTTACATATATATAAAGAAAATGCTGACTGGATTTGAGGCCATCAAAGCACAAGTTTCAGAAAAGAAAGATAAATAAGATAATAAAAATGGGTCGATTTAACTATCAACGACTTAGCTATATCAAAACTTTAGTAACCACACGTTTTCCCCATTATTAAAGTTTATAACCTATATCAAATGAACTTCCTCCATATGCATAGACCATTGTTCCTATAAAAAAAAGAGGAAAGACTGTTCTATTAACAGAACAAGGAGATCGCATGGTATAGCTTTCTCCTAAATAAAAGCTCCGATAGTCAAGCTAAGGAGTTAATCCACCAAACTCCACGAAATTATCTCCATAATCATAGAAAATCAACGACCCAGCTGGACGAGCGTTGTTTTCAATGTGTATGCACCAGTCTATCAATTAGCTGGTATCATTTAATAACTTACCACATCATTCCATATAGCTCAACGTTGAGTTCTATTCAATGCTTGGCTTATTGATTGAACCATACACAACAGGTTCATAAATTTAAATACAAAGGAAACTACAGCTGTCATAGCTACATCCTCAGCCTAGATCATCGCGTGTCCATTTAATTTATGGAAGGAGCACTCTAAGGTTCGACTAGTGGCTCAGAGTAACTCGGTCATAAAGACTAGAACAAGAATTTAGGTTGTGTGAATTATGCTGCATCTGTCAGCTCTGTTCTGGATGCATATGCAGCACTTAACAGAAACTAATTACAAGGAAGCATGACAGAATACTATCTCAGAGCTTGAGATCTCATGGGGTACTCAGAGTTAAATTCACACAGAAATCAATTGACGAAGGTTTCAAAGGAGATTCCACGCAATACCTTGTAGAGATCTGGGATTCAAGAACAGAAAATTAGACAGGGAATTTTAAAAGATTTAATGTTGGCATAAAAGCATACCACCCACGCTAGGCATGAATTGTTGAGCTATCACAGAGCTCCAACATAATTAATTAATGCAGAGTTCAAAGTGAAATTAATGGGACAGATGTCTAAGATATCATAATTGGGCGTAAGATGATCTACCCTGAGGTTAAATCTAAACCAAGAGCAGAGGTCACTAAGCTAGGATATGGGCATTTATTTGGTTGAATTAACACCGAGATCAATCTAAAAAGAAAGAAAGACTAAGTAGTAATGCCTTCAATCGGCTAAGAATTTTAATCTTTCATTTACAAGATCAAAACCCAAGAAGAGAGGGGATTCGATGAGCCTCCACGCAGATCAGCAGAATAGGTAACAAGGAGCCAATATGGATAGAAAAAAAAATATACATGGGATCAGAGTCATCGCGGCATTACTTATAAGGGTTTTGTTTAACGGGATCTCTAGATATTGAATTAGGAAGATGGATAAAATAAAAGAAAAAGGGTTACACATAGAGGATAATCTGAGATGCAAGGAATAAACTGGAAGGCGTGATACTTGACATAGGTGGTAAAATGTTAAACAGTGAATGGATTGGGTAAACTGGATCTTCCCAGGCACTACTCGCTTCATAAGGGTTTCAGTTTGAATGGGTCTCAGGCCTCTGATCACAAAAAAAGGTAGACAAGGTTAAAGATAGAAACATAGAGAGCAAGTGGATCTCTTAAGAATGAGGTTTCGATAGATCCATAACACGAGTTAAATCTGTGTTTCAGGTAGGCTTGACCCTATAGATGTCTATTCGTAGCTCAGGAAACAGGTAAACAATGAACTGGTTTTTAAGAGTTATGCATCGATCCAACATGGGTTATGTCTCAAACAGCGGCAAAGCACACATTTGACTGTCCTGAATTTTCTTTTAACAGAAATTTAAATAAAGATAAGATACAGAGATGCATACATTAACCGTCTCGGCTACCAACATAACTTTTAAATAAGATAATATACAGAGGCATTCATTGACCATCTCGGCTTCCAATAAAAATTTAAGTAAAGTTCTAAAGAATAAACTAATTCAGAGTTCTCCTAGCAAGATTAATCAAAAAATATAATTGCAATAGATTTAGATCTATCTATTCTAGTCAAGTAATTTCAGTAGATGAAATTATGTCCCCATATTTACTTATTCGATTAGAAGAATTTTAACAAGATAAATGAACTAAATAAATAAACCTGCTTTAGATGATCAACTGCCAAGTGACAAGCATGTTGAAGTACCGTTCAATCCAGACCGATCCTTGCTTGACGATTCATCAAAGACCCTTGATAACAAAATATGAGTCCGATGCCCTCAAGGCTCGACCGACTCTCATACCAAATGTAGGGACCCTCCTTTAGGGTCCTCTTGTCAACCCGATCCAGCTGGTCCATTTCCACCCATGTCTTTCGTAGGATCCCTCTAGCAAATCTCGTTTAACCATAGATAAAGAAACCGTTAGCTTCACCACCCAACCATAGGCTCATGCTTTCAGTCGCATGGCCTCCCCCAAGCTTCAGGTCGTAGAGCTAACACACAACAATCAAGAAACTCAGCTTGGGATTTTCCCCCACCAAAATTTCCATCCAAACCCTCAATAGCAGCAAGTCATAAACTAATCCAAGATTACGATAGCCATCCCGGATTTGGGTGCTTTACCCATTCCCAATGCCTTCCTTTTAAAGGAAAATTCCATGCGACACATGTCACTTCATTCATAAATATATATTTTATTAAATTTATAATTTAATAATACTCACCCATCCATGTGTAAGTTTCACGAGGAGATGCACCAACATTCCTAAGTTTGGTCATGTTTGTCCCCAATATATTTCACTTAACTCCTAGATTTGTGGTGTAGGTGGAGTTGACTAGGTGTCCATGCCTAGGATTCCATTTTGCTCCTAAATAAATATTTTTAATATTTTTAAATACTCAAAAATATTCTTTCATGTGCAAATGCATAAATAAACATTTCTAATATTTTAAATGCCAAAATATTGTTTTATGTGCAAATGCATAAATAACAATTTTTAATGTTAAAAGTACTAAATATGCATTTTCCTAAGTAAATGCTCTAGGTGCAATTAATACGTTTTTAGGCCATTAAGTTAATAATCGTTTTTACTAGGATCCCGGTGCCACACCATTGGGCCTCCCCATTCCTTAATTCATTTCCCCGACATGGCACCACTCTGTTGGGTCCAGTCATCAATCATTTTCATTTCTTGGCAAGGTACAACATCGTCGAGTCCTTACGTCCACTCTTTCTGTTCTCAGTAGGGTTTCGCATCGTCGGGCCCTTCTTTCGCCATCCTTTCATTTTGACTTGCGGGAACTTCATGTAGGGATTCCAGGAGTCGTTACCTTCTATCCTTCGTCTACATGCTATTAGGGACTAATGGCGCTGACGAGTGAGTCTGTTCTCACTAGGCGTCCCCCAACTCGTACGTGACCAGCTCCATCATGGCCCACCTCGTACACCCTCATGCTTTCCTCTTGAGCAAGCAGATCAATGCTTATTTGCTCATGTGTGGTATTCCATCGGAAGGCGACATCGTCATCGCTCTCCCCATGTGTGATTTATCCGTATTATACGACCCTTCAATTCCCTTGTGTGTTCGTCGGTGAACCATTTCACCTGTCGCTACCCACATCTCAGAAACCTATATTAATAGTCTTATTCTCATTAGTCATATTTCAATCCATAAACCTGCTAATCATTAAGCAACTTACATTTTACTCATAACATCATACATTCCATTAATTAGTATAGCATTTCATCAATATGTATTTCTTTTCTTCTCATCTCACAATTCATCATACTACTATTCGTTAAGCATCATATTCACATAACCTATTTCACAATCAAGGCTAATCATTAAGCAATATGTAATCAATCAATTATCCCCCTCCACACATATCATTTTAATTCATTAATTTGTTTATCATTTATTGTCATCATTCACCTCTTCAGGTTTTCCTCAATCAATTAAGACATATCAAGGTTGAAGAGACCACCTTATCGAAGTTGTTCAGTCGGGTCACTCAACAGGTTCCCTTAAGGTCCACAGTCATTTTTAAGGGCATTACACAATAGCTCTAGAACCTACACACTTCAAACACTAATTAATAGGAAATACTCTTGGTTGTCATGTTGAGTGTGTTGATGTATATGTAACTTCGGAATGTATTTCATCTATGTATTTCATATATATTTATTGTACCCTTATAAGAGATGTGTTATTCCTCTATAAGGAAGTGTCGTCATGTGGATTGACAAGTGTCGCAAGTGTGTGTACTTGCCGATGGGTTATTAAACCACCATGTGTGGGGTCGGCCCTGAAACATATATTATATTGTGGATGTATCTAGATAGACAAGTCGGCCCCATAGTGTAACTGGGAAAACAGGTTTGTATAAATAGAGATCGAGAGATCTCTATTTTGATCATTCGGAAAGTCAAACTTCTCTCACTCAGAAAGTGGCGCACTAGTGAGGAGGAGGATCATCTGCTACTAGGAGACTATCTCAAGTATATTATGGTTGTACTTTGGTTGAGCCATTGCTCTCTCTATCTCTGAGGAAGTTGTGGGGTTTTTCACCTTAGGGTTTTCCCCACGGAAACCCTGTGTCTCTTGTCTCTCATGCTTTTGATTCGTGTGATGCTTATTGTGATTGTTATGCATTGATATACTGTATATGTTATTCTCTCAGTAAAGATCCAAGAGTATTGTGAATCAATTCTCAAAATTGAATAGAGTGGTAACCGAATAACCTTAGAACTGCCACGTTCCTCCCAACCTTTGATCCAAAACCATTCCTGGTTCTTATTCGGATCACCCCCGAGCTGGTTCGAACATGCAAGAAAATATAGAATGCCTGAGGAGGAGGCTGCTGGTATCTTGGAGCTAATCTCTGTATCTTCTAAGTACAATATTTGAGATTCTCTCCAATCCCATACATAAATAATGATAAGATGATGTTCCCTCTCCAATTCCATAATTAGAAATGGCATTAGAAGTAGCTTTGAAACTTGTTTAAGATTATATTAGAGAATCAAGTATAAAAAGGTATCAAGCGTGAATAAGAAAAAAAAATTATGTGGATTTTTGGGTGCATTACAATGTGGTATCAAAGCTTAGGTTACAATGCTTGGTCTTATGGAGTCCATTCATGTTATGAGTAAAACTAATGTTGTGCGTATTTTTGTTCTTCTTATTTCTATAGAAAAAAATTGTTTCACTAAACTACATGAAGAGATGGATGGAATACTATACCCTACCCAACATATTTGGGTGGAACTTAATGATGAAGAACAACAACACAACAATAATGTTAAAAATAACTCATATGAGATTCTAGAAATAGTAAGAGACTTACAAGATGAACTTCTAAATTTTAAAACTGAACATAAGAGGGTGAACATAAGAGGGTGAGGAGAACTCAGGAAGATCTTAATTATGCTTTATTGTTTAAATTAAATGAAATATATAGGGATACGGGTAAAAAGAAATGTAAAGAAGTTGGCTCCTCTTCTGAACCTCCTTCCTCTAACAATAGCTATGTTGAAAGTGAATCGAAGGATTATATACGTAGCTCGGAAGGAAGATGAATGAAGAAGAGGAAATATAAAGATGAAATAATCATAGAATTTAAAAATATAAAACCCAATATCTTTGACGGTGAGGTTAAGAATGGAGAAGAAGTTGAATCTTGGATATATGGAATGAAGAGATATTTACCATGTATAATTACTCAAATTCAGTGAAATCTTAAATGGCCATCTTCAATCTAGTTGGGAAAGGTGAGATTTGGTGGCAATATTTAAAATTAGCTAAAAGAGTTAATGATCAAAATGTTTGTTGGATTTGGTTTAAGAATGAGTTTAAAAAAGAGTATCTTTCCGAGTATTACCATGAGGGAAAGGAAAAAGAGTTCTATGAATTAATATTAGGTTCAATGTCAATGCATGATTTTTGTACTAAATTCTTATCTTTATTAAGATATGTACCTTACCTCAGTGAAGAAAAACCTAAAATACAAAGATTGTTAGGCTATCTATCTAGCTTCTATAAAGATAGATTAGAATTTGATAACCCCAAAAAAATGTATGAAGCAATGAGGAAGGCTAAATTGACTTATGATCAATCTAAAAGTAAGCATGAAAATCCATATAACTTTAAGAAAAGAGAGGAGAATAACTTTAAAAGGATGGAATTTAATCCTTTCAATAAACATAATAATTTTGAGAGGAACACCTTTAGGGATAAACAACATCCAATTAAAATTGAGTTTAAAGATAATCTATTTAATAAGAAAAAGGAAGAAATAAAAAGAGAAACTTTAAAGTGTTGGGGATGTGGGGAAAGTGATTTCTATCGACATTGTCCCCATAAAAGGGATAATCTCACATTGTACGAGAAGATTCCATAGTTGGATAAGTTTCTCAGAATATTCAGAAGATAAGCACATCCTTGTGTGATGAACCTGCAATAATTAATTAATGCAAATACACGAGATATCAGAAATAACAAAACTCAGAATCACTTTTATATTGATCACAGGCCACTTCGAGGGGGCAACCTCCTTTGAGCAAGCTCAATACAATTAACTTCACGGTGCCTTCATAGGCCTCAACACACATAAGTCTAGGTGCCAATACCATGGGTCAATACCATGGGTCAATACCATGTGTCAATACAAACCATGGGCCAATACAAAATATAGATCAACAATTATTACGAGTCAAAACCATGGGCCAATACAAACTATGGATCAACAAAACTATGGGTGACTTACAAAGCATATGCACCAACAACAATAACACAAACTATCGATCAACAAATACTACGTGACGACTTACAAAGCATATGCATCCAACAACAATATACTAACAAAGTAAAGACATGGGTTCCTAACATCCCCTCTCCCTTAGAAAAAGCTTTGTCCTCAAAGCTTTAGATGTGGAAATTGATACAAAATCTGAAGGAGTGGGTCCCCTGTAGCATCCTCGGGTTGCATTTTGGGCCACTGGCGCCTTTTGAGTTTCAGGGAGGATTGCATAGAAGGCTGTAGATGAAGAAGAACCATATCAGAGACGTGAAAATTGTGCGCAAAACGGTTCTAATCGGCTTGTTGTTTCAGTGGAATTCTTGCCATGTGAAGATTGTCCTGTAGAATGAGAAGAAGCTGATCGCGGTTTCGAAGAATTGAGTCAATTCCCTGAACTGGGGAGCTGCTGAAGGTGTATGGAAGAAGAACTAGCGGTGCCTATCCAGAGACTGCTTCATATGGTGTCCTTTTAGATGTGGTACTATACCACTGGAGTGCTTCCAGGAAATCCATAGAAATAGTTGTCCAAATCTGTGTAGGGATGGGCAAGGGTTTGAGCAGTCCTGAAAGGAGGGTCATTTCACCCTTGTTGATCTGGAAAGTATCACAGTCAACCACCATCCGTTGAATTGTCATTTTCAATCCCTGCCAAAAGAAGTTACATTGTTCTTGGTCATACGTTTTGAGGAACCCAGAGTGCCCTGCTGATGAAGAAGCATGGATTTCATAGAAGAGATAGCCCCATTGAATAGATTGCAACCAATTTGGAACAAGCAGAGAAATAGCTGTAAGAGAAACTAGGTCATCAAATGTGCGAGAAGAAGCATTTTCCACCATGTTGTCCTCACCCTTCTAGTAAGTGGTCGCATAATCATAACCCATGAGTTGGAGAACCCATTATAGGTGTTCTAGGGAGGAGACTTGTTGTTCCAGGAAAGTTTCCAGACTCTGGAGATCAGACTTGATGCAGAAATAATTCCCCAATAAGGATGGCTGCCACTTCTATACTGTATGCAAAATAGCCATCATGTCCTGCTCAGATGTAGATGTGGAAAAATGCTTACCAGAAAGGTCTTGTGAAGGCGGCAAGCCCACTGCTGCAACAAAGACACCTGCATATCTATCCAAGGAAGTAGTGGAGACCATTGGTGGGTGCATCTGAATGGAATGGAGTTGAGCAATGACACCATGTGAATTCTTCTTAAGGATCTTTTCCAAGTGATGTGAACTGATGATGCAGAGAGACCCTGGTTGTAAGCCCATAAATTTTTGTTGTGTCCCATTGACTGAAAACGGCATCCAAAGTTCATCAAAATCCCATAAGATGGGGCCATGTGTGCGTAACCATTGAACAACCAAAACTACATCACATCCACCTAAGGACAAGGAAAACATGTTAGAGTGTAGGTTATAATCTTCCATAGAGATATGCACATTATGACACTTCCCCTTGCAAGGTAAGGTGCCCCCATTAGCAACCATGACTTCAAAGTTGGAACAAGGATGGACAAAACAATCAGCCTGTTTGGCAATCCAAGGGTTAATGAAGTTATGAGTTCTACTAGAATCAATGAGTATGGTAAGAGGGAGCTTCTTGAAGTATCCCCTGACCCGCATTGTTTTTGGGGTGGTGACGCCAGTTATAGCATGGAGAGAGATCTTGGGTGGGTCATCTTGAGATGGGGTGTCAATAAGCGGGTGCTGAATGTCGACTTGAACATCTACTGTATCTGGAGCTTCTTCACCAAGTTCTGAGGCAGGCGGAGAATCCACATCCAAGAGATAGATCTTTTGTTGAACACATCTATGTCCCCGAGTGAATTTCTCATCACAATTATAACAAAGCCCTTTTTCTCGACATGCCTGCATCTCTGCTTCAGACAAATGCTTGATAGGAGTTGTTCGAGGAGCAGGCGTGACGGGAGGTCATTAAGAACCCATATTTCTGAAGGGAACAAAGGTGGGTTTGGAGGATTGTTGAGCTACGAACTTGTCCTCTGCCAACATAGCCAATCCTAGGACATCCATCATTGTATTGGGATAGAACATTTTGACTTTTGAGTAGATTTCATCCTTGAGACCACTGATAAAACAACTTCTGTAGAATTCATTAGACAATCCTTCTGTGTGATTGGCCAGTTTCTCAAATTCTTTCTGATACTCTCTCACTATGCCAATTTGGTGAAGTTTACTGAGTGATCCTGTGAAGTCATCAAAAGCACTAGGACCAAATCGTGGAAAAATCAGTTGGCAAAAATCTGTCCAGTTTGGCTCGGGATAAGCTTTGATGTACCAATGGTACCATTGAAGGGTTTCCTGTTCCAAATGAAAGGATGCAAGTGGAACTTTCTGGACATCAAAAGTATTATGTAGACTGAAATATTGTTCTGCTCGGTATATCCATCCAGTCGGATTAGTACCATTGAAGCGAGGAAAATCAAGCTTGAGCCCACGAAAATTGCTAGAAGAAGAGAACCCAATGGCTGCAGAAGATCCTGGTTGTCGGTTATTGTTCATGGTTGAATGCTGAAGATGGAGGCTGAGAAATTTTTCATCCAGATCTTGGAGTTTGGTTTGGATGGCTACAAGTGCTTCCTCCATGGTTTTTGCTCCTGTGTGAGTGACAACCATAACCAGGATTTTTTTTTTTTTTTTTTTGGGGGGGGGGAAATGGATAGAAAAACACAAACACAAGCTTATTTAGTGAGGGGAAATTTGGATTTGGTAAAAACTCGGAGGGGTAGTTGGGGTTTGACTAGGTTTTTGACACTTCCTGAGGGACAGGGAAGCAAAAAATAAGGATTTCAGAAGCAGGAACTCTAAGGTAAATTTTGAAGGAAATCGAGTGAAAATTGAAGAAGTTATGGCAAACCCTAAAAATAGACAAATGTGGGATTTATGGTCTTGGGAAGTGGAATTTGGGATAAGGTCTTCAGGAATGAAATATGCATAATCGAATTGCAGGGATGTCAGTGAAGTTTCATGGAAAACAAAGTTGAAACAAGGGAGATATGGCCGAAAAACATAATTTTTTTCTCCCTTTTTTTTTCTTTTTTTCTTTTTTTTCCAGAAATGGATCGGCAACAGCGGGATGGGAGGGATCTGCAATAGATGAATCTGCAACGGCGTGAAAGGGATCGAAAATGGCTGGATCTGAAACGAATTTCAGAATAGATCTGAAATGGCTAGATCTGGAGCGAAAGTGATCGACAATAGTTCAGCTAAAAATAGATATGGACCCCAGGTATGTATGCCTTCCTAACAGTTTAGGTGTTTCACTTAGCCACCAATGCTATCTGACGGCTTGTGTATTGGGGCAGTACCCCTCACTCCACGGCTTAGGTAAAACTGATAACCGCTTTGCCACAAACGAAAACTCTTGGTTTGCCTCATGGGTGGGAACTAGTCAATCAGGTAGGGGTCGTTGCCCTTTTCGCTGGTAGGTCCTCTCAATGGGCCAGCTACTTTGGGGTTCCTGTGGTACTCCTCACAATGAGTTTTAGGGCTTATGCCCAAGTACTTCCCACAGTTAAGCGGATAGGGATTATTCCCAAATCCGAAGTTGCAACAGATGTGAAAAAAAAAATTGCCAGAAATTCCGCCCAACGAGCCTAAGAAAGTGCTCTGATACCAGATGTGATGAACCTACAATAATTAATTAATGAAAATACATGAAATATCAGAAATAACAGAACTCAGAATCACTTTTATATTGATCACATGCCACTTCGAGGGGGAAACCTCCTTTGAGCAAGCTCAATACATTTAAATTCACGGTGCCTTCATAGACCTCAACACACGCTTATATACTAAGTCTAGGTGCCAATACCATGGGTCAATACCACGTGTCAATACAAACCATGGGCCAATACAAAATATAGATCAACAATTATTACGGGTCAAAACCATGGGCCAATACAAACTATGGATCAAGAAAACTATGGGCGACATACAAAGCATATGCGCCAACAACAATAACACAAACTATGGATCAACAAATACTACGGGACGACTTACAAAGCATATGCATCCAACAACACTATACTAACAAAGTAAAGACATGGGTTCCTAACACCTTGGACAGTCATCAAGCAGAATATCAACCTTCTATGACAAAAGTTGAAGGTAGTATTTTTGACAAATCTATTTCTATATTAATTTATTCTCGTTCTACTTTCAGGGTCTACTTTAAGTTACATATCTCATAAGTTAGCAGACATGTGTAAGAAGAAAAAGAATGATTTTGAAAAGTTGTGTCTAGTGAAACTAGCCAAATGAACAAAACTAAAAATAACTAGTTTTATTCATAGTTGTGAAATTTATATGAATGAGTTAGTTATAAAGGTAGATTTAAACATTTTCCCATTAGGATCTTATCATGTATTAATTGGAATGAATTGGTTAGAAAAGCACAAATTTATATTGAATTTCTTTGAAAACACATTCACTTGTATTGATGAACAAGGTAACAATAGACATGTAAAAGGGATTCCTAGAAAAGTCCTTACTAGAAAAATATTTTCTTTACAGTTAAGAAATGTGCTAGGAAGGGATGTCAAATATTTCCTATGCATATAACTAAAAACTTTGATGATAAAATAAAACCTATACTAGAAGATTATTCCCTTTTGTAAGATTTAAAGATGTTTTTGTTGAGGATATACGTGGATTACCTCCAAGGAGTGAGATTGACTTTACCATTGATTTGGTATCGCGAGAAGTACCTAATTCTAAGGATCCATATAGAATGAATACACTAGAGTTAGTAGAATTAAAGATACAGATCAAGATTTTTTAGATAAAAAATATATAATACCGACTATGTCCCCGTTGGGAGCACCGACATTGTTTGTTAAAAAGAAAGATGGCACATTAATACTTTTTAAAGATTATAGACATGATAAAATGACTATTAAAAATAGATGTCCACTCCCTTGCATAGATGATATGTCTGATCAAGTACGAGGAGCTGTGGTATTCTCAAAAATAAATCTAAGCCCTGGTTACCATCAAGTGAGATTCAAAGACAAATATGTTCATAAGACATCATTTCACACACGATGCATGCATTACGAATTCATGGTGGTACCATTTGGTTTAAATAATTCTCTAGCCACAGTCATGTGCCTAATGAACAATGTCCTTCATAAATACTTAGACAAGTTTGTAGTTGTATTTACTGATGATATATTGATTTATTCTAAAAATGAATAGGATCATGAAGAACATTTAAAATTGGTCTTACAAACCTTAAGAGAACATAAAATTTATGCAAAATTTAGTAAATGTGACTTTTTCCAAGATAAAATCCAATATTTAGGTCATGTAATATCTAAAGACGGAATTTCTATAGACCCTCATAAAATTAAGGAAATCATAGATAGGCTAGTTCCTAACGATATAACCGAGATTAGATGCTTTATGGGAATCACAGGTTACTATCGTAGATTCATCGAGGGGTTTTCCAAAATTTCCTACCCAATAACTTCACTACAAAAGAAAGGAACAAAATTTGTATGGTCTAATAAATTATTTCAAGAGGGTTTTGAAAAACTTAAACAATTTCTTACAACAACACCTACTCTAATAATAGTGGATCCATACAAGGACTTTCCCGTACGTACAGATGCATGCTTAGGGGGATTATGTGGCATATTACTGCAAGAGGATTATGTAATAAGTTGTGAATCAAGAAAACTTAAATAACATGAAGGAAATTATGCAACACATGACTTGGAATTAGCTTCTATAATTAATGCTTTAAGAATGTGCATACACTACTTAATTGGAATAAACTTTAGCCTAATGTTCAATAACATAAGTTTAAAATACTTGTTTGACCAAAAAAATATAAATTCTCTCCAAGCAAGGTGGTTAGCCTTCTTGAGTGAGTATGATTTTGAGATCAAACATATTAAAGGCAAAGATAATAAAGTGGTGGAATCCTTGAGTAGTAATGACATTCCAAATTGTTCAACTACTTTTCGTAGTTATAAAACAAATCTTGAATATTTAATCAAGGATGAATCTAAGAATGATGAAGAATATTTAAAAATTAAAGAACAATTGCATAAAGACATAAATGGAGATGAATCCACGTTTTATTCTATAAGCTCAAAGGACTTGCTAACCTACAAAAATCGATTATATATGCCTAATTCTTAAGAAGTTAAATGCTTAACGTTAATTGAATTACATAAGAAACTGTATTATGGACATCTGGGATATCAAAAGATGATAGCCATGTTAAGAAAAAATTATTATTGGCCTAATATGAAGAATGATGTTTCTAATTAACTAGATAGATTTCTTGAATATCAACAAGTTAAAATAGAACATCAACATCTAACAGGGTTACTTCAACCCTCAACTATTCTAGAATGCAAACGGGAGGTAATAAGCATGGAATTTATAACTGGATTACCTAAAAGGACTAAAAAACATGATTCAATTATGGTAGTTATTGATAAATTGAGTAAAGATGCACATTTTATACTGGTTAAATATACTTTTAAAGCAATAAATATAGTTGTTATTTTTATGAAAGAGATTTTTTGTTTGCATGGTATTCCTCGACTTGTGATATCTTATAGGAATGCGAAGTTTACAGGTAATTTTTGGAAGTATTTATTTAAAGGTTTAGATACTCATTTAAATTTTAGTATTACTTACTATCCTCAAACGGATGGGAAAACATAAAGAACTAACCAAATTGTTGAAGACATGTTGTGAATGTATGTGATGGACAAGCCAAGAAAATGGGTGGAGTGTTTACACTTAGTTGAATTTGCTTATAACAATGGTTATCAAGCATCATTAAAGATGAGACCATTTGAAGTGTTATATGATCAGAAATGCCACACTCCTATGTCATGGGATAAATTTGTTAACAGGATTGTTCTAGGACCTGACATGTTGAAGGAGATGGAACAGACTAACAAACAAGTACAACAAAAGTTAGAAGTTGCTTAAGATCGGAAAAAAAACTTATGCCTCCCTTAAAAGAAATCCAAAAGAGTTCAATGTTGGAGATCATGTGTACCTAAAGGTAAATCCAAAGAAAAGTACGTTAAGATTGGGAAGATGTTCCAAGCTAGCACCCAAGTATTGTGGACCTTTTGAAGTGTTATCCAAGAGAGGTCCAATAACCTATCAAATTGCACTTCCCCCTTCTATAAAAGTACACAATGTTTTTCATGTTTCTTTATTAAAAAGATATCTACATGATGCTACTCATATTATCGATTAGGGTGTGATTCAGGTAGGAAATGAGAGCAAATTCAAGACAGAGTCTTTGTGCATCCTACACAGGAAGGAACTTATGCTACGGAATCAAGCCAATGCTCAAATAAAAGTGTAGTGGAATCACTTCATCCCTAATGAGGCAACATGAGAAATGGAAGATCGAATGAGAGAGGCATGTGCTTCCATGTGCAAGTATGGGAAAGAAATCTCTAAATAAAGAACACCGAGGATGGTGTTAAAAATATGGGGGAGAGAAATTTAATACCCCCAAGACATTTTTATTTATTTATTATTAATTATTATTTCAAAGACAATTACTATTTGTAAAAGAGTTATAAAAATCAAAATACTCACTTGTGGTGTGAGTGGATATTTTGCACTAATAAAAATGAAAAACACTTGGAGCAATTACTTGAAAGAGGGGACACCGGAATGAGACAAAGAAAAAGAGTATAGGAAGCAAGAAATTTTGTGTCAATCAAATCAAATCTAAAAAATAAAACACTAGAAAAGATCAAAAATTATAGGGATCAATAGTTTGATTTCGATTTGCTTGAGATGGCATAAGACCTGGGAAAAAACTATAAATTGTTGTACTAACATAGCACAGGATGTTGTGTTGTGCATGGAGATATTGCTGCTATGAGGGGAGATATTGTTGCTATGAGGGCATGTTTTTGAGTATTTCTCCTTTTGATTGTAAACCCTATTGATGTATTTGTAACTTCGGAATATATTCACTTGTATATTGTATGTATTACATTTGTACTTTATTGTATCCCCGACAGAGATGTCTTATTCCTCCGATCAAAAGTGTCGTCATTTGTATTCTATTATTGTACCTCCGACGAGGATGTTTGCTCCTCCAGGACGGTGAAGTCATTATTGTACTTGAGTCATGTACAGTTATTGAGGTCCATTCTCCCATGTATGATAGGGCATTAGACCCCGGAGTAGTGTCACAAGTTATATTGTAAGTGTCGTAAATTATATTTGATGGGTTATTAGACCACCTTGGTGGGGTCAGCCCTATATGAGTCATGTGGGTTAAATGGTTATTAGACCACCCTAGTGGGGTCAGACTAGTGACAGGTGGTAATGGGTTATTATACTCTCATAAGGGAGGTCGACCCAGTTAGAGTTAAAGGTAGGTCAAGTCATTGTATAACTAGAGAGTGTGACTCTCTCATTCTATTCATTCACTCAATTCGCATTAGTGAGAGAGATGAGGAGTGTGCACAAGTGAAGGAGGAGTAGTTGTTGTAGACATTTATCTTTTGGGGATTCATCTTGGTGATCTTTGTATTGGTTCTTATTCTATCTCTGAGGAAGTTGCGAGGTTTTTCACCTTCTTGGTTTTCCCCGGTGAAATGCTTTGTGTCTCTTGTCTCTTGTCTCTTATGCTTGATATGTTGTACATGTTGTTCTTTCAGTTAAGATCCTAGATCATATTGAATTGAATGATGAAAAACTAACATGGTATCATAGCTAGCCTGAAGGAAGGCATTGTATGGCATTTATGACACTTGTTGCACTTGCAACAAATTGGAAGCTAGGGCTTGATATAGTAAAAAATAGTCATCGTGGAACTTTCGCTATAAATAAGTTTTGGAGAAGGTTCCAGATCTAAAACTTTTACAGGATGAAGATGAAATGTTCATGCATGTTTTGTCCAAAGATCAACTACAGATTCATTGTACTTTGTGAGATATGATTCATACAAGTTAGGGTTTCGGCCTCTTCCAAAATCCATCCCTAAATAGGTGACCTAGGAACAAAGGTCATATCTCGGGATAGGAAGCTCCAAATGGAATTCCATAAAAAGTGTCAGTTAGGGAATGAAATGTAGTTTCATAGGTCCTCTTTTAAGAGGTCGAAGTTGAAACAGTGACACGTGGCACTCCGTACGAGTTCGCTATGTTGTTTCATCTCATAAACAGGTCATGTTGCGACACTTGGCATATCTCTCTCATGGAGAATCCATTTGAGGTCATATCTGTGGGGTTGGAAATATGACAGGTCATTCTACCATATTCCAAACTGTCAGACTCTAAGGATACAGAATTTCCGAGATACACGAGAAACAATATGGTATATATTTCTTTCAAAACATAATTGGATTCTGAGCACCTTCATTTTTGGCTTGTCACTACTGTGGGAAATTAGGGCTTTCGAAAGAAGTGAAATTTTGGGATTCTCTCACCGCAGGATTGCTCTCCTGAGAAAAATCAAAATTTAGAGACCAAGGTCAAAGTTTTTGGTTGGGTAGAACCCCGGGATCTATCAAACCCTAGTTTGGGTTTTTTACTAGAAAACCAAAATTTGACAGAAGTTGTACATCCGAAACTCGCAGGTCAATTTTGAGGGGTAATTTTTGGAGTTTCAAAATATGAGCACACCAGCTTGCTCACCTCAGACAATTGCATCTCCCTGTCCAGATAGAAGTTTGAATTTTTAGGGTTTCTCTGACAGACCCTAATCCAGCTCCAGATCTAGTTTCAGCAAATCAAAGTGGATTGGGTTAATTCAAGAAGAAAATGAATTGGACACCTACATAAGTGAAGAAGTTCCAGTGCTAGAGGGAGATGAGGCTAAGGCCTTACATAAGAAGACTACAAGCAATCCTGATAGGTATGACTCGAGGAGATATAGGTATGTTTTGAAATTTGTTCATGATTAAGTTTGTCTTCATATTATTGAGGTTAGTACAATCTTGATTAATTTTAGACTTGTCTTATCACCTTAGTAAAAGTATGAAGGCATGTGAATGATAGAATACATTAATTGATTAGGGTTATGACACTTATGATTGTACTAATGCACTGTGGTGTTGTATGAGGATGATGTTGTTCGCTAACATGAAAGGTACACCAAGAAAGACAATTCAAGTTCTATATCAAGAACATATGACCATGGTGACATGAAGACAAAGACTCATCCATATCCATTGATCACATAGAATCTCTACTTACGAGGTATGTATAATTTGGTTCTACAATGGTTAACTCATGAGATATGCTGGTTACTAGCACAAGTCATTGAAGAGAACAAGAAGGCATTATGTTGGTATGTTAGACATAACTAAAAAGCATCATAATCCAAGTATATTTTTCCTATATCAAGTTAGAATCCTACCTTGTTTTAGGATCTTATATAAGTATACTTTTTGTATGATTGATAATGGTTACTCATGAAGTTATAGGTTTTAGTAATCATGGGTTTATGCATATTATGCTTCTTACTTTGATTGAGGATATGACAAACCAAAAGAGTCCTATGGTCAAATAAGAATATGCATGAGTAAAAGAAGTCCTCCCTGAAACCTTGAATACTAACGCTTGTGATAAATCACTTGTGTATGAAATGACCATGACCATACATGTTTAGGATTATTTAGAATCATAATGTTTTGATAGTATTGAGATTATACTAATGAATGTATGATTATGTATGATATCTTGAGGATGACACAATGATGACACTAGTGCACACTTAAGCATGCATAGTGGTCCAAGATGGATATAAGTTCAAGGATAGATAATCTAGGAAGCAAAGATCAAGAGGGAGCACACTCCAGTAGTTCATGCAAGGAAGCAAAGATTGAGAGGGAGTCCACCCAACAACCAAAGAAAGATAAGTATTTGAATTGTCATTTATTATATATATTATTACTTAAATGATGTTGTTTGGTCATGTACATACTTATGTTCCTAGATTTAGGACGTATATTATGCATATTAGAAAAGTTGCATTAATGAGCAAGATACTACTAATATAGTAATGGGTAAGTGGCCTATGGTACTATACAACATTCCATTGCTACTTATCTAGAATGAAACCTCTTTGTTGACATATTGGGAGTTGTGCACACTCTTAACAATGTTCTTGTAGAGATGGAAGGAATCTAGAAAGTTACCATATGAATACAGGATATGGATGAATGTTGTATTGAATCATTGGCTAAGATAATTGCATGACTATATGACATATATTCTTATGTGTAAGATTTTGTTCTAAAAACCATGAGAAGTTTCTAATCATGCAATTGAATTTGACTTGTAGGAAAGATCGTGTACAATCACCTACAAAAGAAGGACAATGACATTTGTTCCAAAAAACAAGCGACGAAGTTCAAGAAAAACTACCTATTGAAGATATTGAAGAATCTAAAGTTCCTAGGATCAGGGATGGAGTAATAGAAGGATGCCATGATCGAGGAGTACCAAGCCGATCATGAAGAATGATGTCTAGGATGTGGTCCCAAGACCAGAAGGGAAGTCTGTTGTGACTTCCAATTGGATCTATAAGATCAAGCATGTTGTAGATTGTAGCATAGAGAAACACAAGGCAAGGTTTGTGGCTCGTGGATTCTCCCAGAAAGAAGGGATAGATTATGAAGAGACTTTTGCACCTGTATCCAGATACACTTCCATTAGAATAGTACTTGCTCTGGCTATAGTGATGAAGTGGAAGATACACTAGATGGATGTCAAGACAACTTTCTTGAATTGTGTAGTCGAAGAGGAAGTGTATGTGGAGTAGCCACTCGGTTTTGAGACACATGACAGGGAGTCATATGTGTGGAGATTGAAGAAAGCCTTGTATGTGTTGAAGCAAGCACCCAGGACATGGTACAGCAGGATATACAGCTTCCTGTCCAGTTTAGGCTTTACCAAGAGTAAAGCGGATTCCAACATTTACTACAAGGTTGATTGGGTATGATGCATTACTTTCTAGGTATGGAGGTGTGGCAGAGTGAAAATGGAATCTTCCTTGGACAAGAGAAGTATGCAGTAGAGATCCTGAAGCAGTTCAGGATGATGGACTGCAAGGCCATGGCCACACCTATGGCATTGAACCTGAATCTATTGAGTGATGTTTCATCATATTTGGCTAATGCCACGATGTATCGTCAGATGATTATTTCCTTAATTTACTTGATGAACACGTGACCAGATATTTGCTTTGCGGTGAAGACATTGAGCCAGTTCTTGATGTATCCAAGAAATGTTCACCTGATTGTTGTAAAGCATATTCTGAAGTACCTGAACGGTATGGTTGATTATGGGATCAAGTAGGATGTGAATCAAAATTTTAACCTGGAGGGTTATGTTGATTCAGATTGGGAAGGCAGTGCTAGAGATAGGAAGAGCACTTCAGGGTGCTGCTTTAGTATGGGGTCAGGTGTCATCTGTTGGTTTAGTAGGAAGCAATCCTGCGTAGCACTGAGTATAGTCGAAGCAGAGTATGTCACAGCTTGTTCGGCTAGTTGTGAGGCAGTATGGCTAAGGAAGATACTGTATGATTTGTTTGATCTCCAGTTGGATGCTACTTGTATATTCTGTGACAACCAGAGTTGTGTGAAGTTGTCTGAGAACCCAGTGTTCCATGACAGGTTGAAGCACACTGAGATCAAGTATCACTATATTAGGGATATGGTGTAAAGAGGAGTAGTGAAGCTCCTGTATGTTGCGATGGACGAGCAGATTGTAGATGTCTTGACAAAACCACTAGCCAAAGTGAATTTCGAGTACTTCAAAGAGACGCTTGATGTTCTTCAGATAGGAGATACTTCGAGGAGGATGTGATGGGATACATTTGCAGGAGCCATTCCAATCATGGTGATAGGAGGATCCTTCCCATGGCTATGGATGTAAGTGTTGTATGATATGCATCAGGATGATGCTATGATGATGATCAGGATGATCATGTGATGATGATATGCATCAGGACGATGCTATGATGATGATCAGGATGATCATGTGATGATGATATGCATCAGGACGATGCTATGATGATGATCATGATGATCATGCGATGATGATATGCATCAGGATGATGCTATGATGATGATCAGGATGATCATATGATGATGATGTGCATCAGGATGATGTACTGTATGATGATGATCAAGATGATCATGTGTGATGAGCATCAGGTGGATGCTCCAGATGACGTGCATCAGGATGATGCACTGTATGATGATGATCAGTATGACCATGAGCTTCAGGATGATGCTCCATGCGAAGAAGATGATCAGTGGGATCATGAGTATTGGGATGATACTCCATGGTCGTGGACAGGTTGTGCAAAAGAAGATGATCAGTGGGATCATGACTATCCGGATAGGTTGTGTTAGGCACGTAAAAGACCTAGGATGCTCTTTAGAGATCTTGTAGTTGCAAGACACTCTTTTAAGGTTTTGCTAGACCACATGTAATCAGCCCTGGAGATCCGGATAGGTTGTGTTAGGCATGTAAGAAACCTAGGATGCTCTTTAGAGTTCTTGCAGGTCGTAAGACAGTCTTTTAAGGTTTTGTGGAGCTGACATGTAAAAGTCCTGGGAGATCCGATAGGTTTAGCAGTAAGCTTGTAATCAATCGTGGGATGCTCTTTTGAGGTTTTGTTGATGCACGCAATTAGCCTTGAGAATTCCACAAGATGGCACGCTCGCAGATATGATGGAGACCTACAGGAGGCTAGGCCTACATCTAGCATGAAAAAGGGCTGGCTCTGTAGAACTTCCTATGACGAGAAGAATTGAGAGATAGCACTAGTGATCGAGATGACGACTACAGCAGCAGTGATGATGATGCTCTGTGATCTAGTGATGATGATCTAGCTCTATAATTGAAGACTTGTGCCGATATGTATTGATGACCTGTGTCAAGAGAATACCTTCCTAGTCAAGAGGGAGTGTTGATGTATATGTAACTTCAGAAGATATTCACTTGTATATTTTATGTATTACATTTGTACTTTATTGTATCCTCGACAGAGATGTCTTATTCCTCCGATCAGAAGTGTCGTCATTTGTATTCTATTGTTGTACCTCCGACGTCTAATGTTTGTTCCTCAAAGTTTGAGACATCATTATTGTACTTGAGTCATGTAAATTCATTAAGGTCCATCCTCCCATGTATGACAGGGCATTAGACCTCAGAGTAGTGTCACAAGTTATATTGTAAGTGTCGTAACTTATATTTGATGGGTTATTAGACCACCTTGGTGGCATCGGCCCTGTATGAGTCATGTGGGTTAAAGGGTTATTAGACCACCTTGGTGGGTTTGGCTTAGTGACAAGTGGTAATGGGTTATTAGACTCTCCTAAGGGAGGCAGGCCCGGTTAGATTTAAAGGCAGGTCAATTCATTGTATAAATAGAGAATGTGGCTCTCTCATTCTATTCATTCACTCATTTACTCACTTCGCATTAGTGAGAAAGAGGAGGAGTGCGCATAAGTGGAGGAGGAGTAGCTTCTGCAGACATTTATCTTTTGGGGATTCATCTTGGTGATCTTTGTATTGGTGCTTATTCTATATCTGAGGAAGTTGTGGGGTTTTTCACCTTCTTGGTTTTCCCTTGTGAAATGCTTTGTGTCTCTTATCTCTTGTCTCTTATGCTTGATATGATGCACATGTTGTTCTTTCAGTTAAGATCCTAGATCATATTGATTTAAATGATGAAAGACTAACAAATCCATCATTGGGTTTTTTAGAGACTTTGAGAGAGAGTATTGCTTTCAAACCTTGCTTGCTAGTTCAGTTGTGCATGGTGGTGGTCCATCTCAAGGGTGGAGTTGGGTTAGCAGTTTTTCTGCCCTCTTCTATGGTTGGGAGGAATTGATTCTCCAAGTATTATTGCCCCATTATTTCAAGTAAGTATATTATTTTTCTTGGGATTAATAGTGTAATTGTGAGAATTTTTTTTTATTGTTGTCTTTTATTTCTTGAGATATATGATTGAGCCATGGTGGCAATGTTGAGTTTTTTATATCTTTGATAAAAATACCATAAGGAATGTTTAATTCCATTTTATATCCTTAATATGAGTGATAATATTATAGTTTCTATTACTACCCAATATTTTCTTGAAAAGAAATCATCCATGCAATGCACGAGCACATAAGGTTTTGGAAATTTTTAGCCCCGGGAAGATAAAGGAGCTTAAAACAATTTTAGAAGTATGTTAAAAGGACCTATGGTTGAGAACCATGGGACAACATTAGAGGGATAAATCAAAAGAGCGATTATCCATATGATATGGAGTAATATCAACAACCTGGCGATCGAGCACGCACATAAAGAGCATTGAAGTTAATCGAAGATAGCACGCGTGCAGTTTCCCCACCCATTGCTCAAGATCAACGGCTCCAATTTATAGTGCGTCGATAATTTGTATCCACAAAAAAAGGATCTCGAGCATGCTTTGTACTTGAAACAACAGAGGACACGTGCCCCGCAGTTACTGGTCATGCCTCCTTGAAGGAAGTTTCTCCAAACTGCTTATTATTGACACATTACCACTCTAGGAAATCAGAGTGTTATCCACTCAAAATTTAAGAGTGAGTTCCCTATGGCTCATCATGTCCCATCAACCTATAACTTCCTACCTAAATTTTCATCTTCCATCTATCTGAGGTATCCTTCCACTCATCTAGTCCAGTTATTTACTTCGCACCTTCCATCTGTCATATGGGTACTACCAATCTGTCTTTCTCTCCACCCTGGTAGTTGATGTGTAAAGTGGATCATTTCTTTCATTGAAAAAGGTTTCTAACCTAGCTCTATTTTTTTTTTTTCTTACATCCAAGAAGCATGCTCCCTCGATAACAAGCATACCAATTCAACATTGCATGAGCTTTACCAGTCGAGGTCAATATCCTTTGATCCAAGTGATCCTCTAGGTGTCAAACATGTATTCATCTGCCACTTCTGATAGTCTCTATTATTGTAATCCTTGTTTTATTATCGCTTTTATTGAGCCCCAATTTGCATAAAGACCTACTTTAGCCACGATTTACCATATGTTTTCCCTAAGACTGTGAATCAGAGAAATAAATGACACCTAAGTGCAAGGTCACGCTTCCAAACCCCCGTTTTTGTAGTGCCCCTAGACTACTGTAGACATGGAGGGCACCTGTTGAGTGACCCGACTAATTGAAACATTAATAAAATAACTCTTTGATTTTATTTTGAGTATGTGTATCTGAACATTTGATGTAAATGAATGATTACATGTGTTTAACGATTAACTATGATTATGGAAAATATGCTTATGAATGATGCTTAATGACTAGCTATATGGTTGATTATGTGAAGAGAACGAAGAAAGTAATTTTCAACGAAATGCATATTTTATTAGATGAATGAGTAATGTTTGAGTGAATTATAAATGCTTAACGAAGTAGCAGATTTATGAATCAAATGATGATTACTGAGGACAGTACTACTAATAATTTGTTTGTAAGAAATGTGTGTAGCGACAGGTGAAATGGTTCACCGATGGACACACAAAGGAATATGAAGGGTCGTAGAGTATGGGTAAATCACACATAGGGACAACGACGACGATGTCTACTTTCGACGGAATACCACGCATGAGCAGATAAGCACTGATCTGCTTGCTCAAGAGGAAAGCGTGAGGGTGTATGAGGTAGGCCACGACGGAGTTGGTCAAGTACGAGTTGGAGGGCACGCATTGAGAACGAACTCACTCCTCAATGCCTATTAGTCCCTAATAGCGTGTAGACGGAGGATGTAAGGTAACGGCTCTTGAAATCCCTTCATGAAGTTCCCACAAGTCAAAATGGAAGGATGATGGCAGAAGGGCCCGACAGTGCAGTACCCTGCCGAGAACGGAAAAAATGGACGCAAGGACCCAACAATGCGGTACCTTTCCAAGGAATGAAAACTACGGATGAATGGACCCGATGGAGTGGTGCCATGTCAGGAAAGGAAACTAAAAGAATGCGGAGGCCCAACTGCGTGGCACCGGGGCCCTAATGAAAATGATGGTTAAACTTAGTTACATAACAACATATAAATTGTGCACCAAGAACAATACTAGAAAAATGAATTTTAGTACTTGGGACATTTGCACATAATAGTTTGGTTTAGCATTTAAAATAATATTATTTATTTGTATTTATACATGTGCACATAAAAGACTATTTTGACTTTTAAATAATATTGATTAATTTAGGCAATTACACATCAGATATTATTTTGAGCATTTAAAATAATATAAACCATTATTTAGGAGCAAAGTAGAATCCTAAACTTGGACAACTATCCAACCCCACCTTCACACAAATCTAGGAGTTAAGTGAAATATGTGGGGGACAGACATGAGCAAACGTAGGAATGTTGGTGCATCTCTTAGAGAAACTTACACTTGGATGGGTGAGTTGTTTTTAACTAAAGAATTAATCAAATAATTATTTATGCATCAGGCGACATGTGTCGCATGAGATTTTCCTTTATAAGAAAGGCATTGGGAATGGGAAAGGGACCCAGACCCTGGATGACTTTCGTAATTTTGAATTGCCTCATGACTTGTTGCTGTTCAGGGTTTGGCTGGAAACCTTGATGGGGGGGAATCCCAAGTTGGGTTTATTTATTATTGTGTGTGAACTCTACGACCCGATTAGCTTGGGGGTCTTGAAGGAAGGAGAGTACTTCCGGAGTGGTAGGGAGGTTACCGAGGTGTTCAGCGGTGAATTGTTGAGATCTCCAGCAGTAGGAAAACAAGGATCAACTGCTGCGTTATCTTCAGTAGATCATACTCGACCATCGGTGAGGTAATTACTGAAAAATGTGATTTATGTTATGTTGAAATTGTTGAATAAAATTATCTGGGTATATTCTGATTGTAAATCGAATAGTTTGAAAGTTCATTAGAAATATTATCTCGTTGATCTTATGTAAATCTCTATTTATATATGATTAGACATAATATGCAATTGAAGGGTTAAATTAATTAATTTATCAGTGAGACCATTATTCGACTCTGTTTTAAATTTCAAAGTTTAGTTCGGTATTCAGGTCGGATCCCCTGTATTTGCTTATCAGAATTTCAAATGTAATTTCCAATATAGTTGACTACGTATTTATTGTGATGTTATTTCCAATGCATATTTTTGGATTGGGACCCTATGTATAGGCCGACTCTGTACATTCAATTAGAGAGCTCGCCTTGAAATTCTTGAGACTGACTCTGTACATTCAATTAGAGAGCTCGCCTTGAAATTCTCGAGACTGACTCTGTACATAAATTATAGGAGTACAGACCTTAATTCGATCTGGTATTCGGATCAGATCCCTAGTATTTTCTCTTCGGAAATTTAAATGTCATTTCTAATATAGTGGAGTTTAGTTTTATCATGATGTTCATTCCAGGCATACATCTGGATTGAGACCCTATGTATAGGATGACTCTATACATTCAATTACAGAGCTTGCATTATTGACCTCATTATGTATAGTTGGGTTCCATTTTTTTAAATTCATATGATAGGGATTGCAAACTATCTCGATGTGTAGCTTATGGATGTGAGATTTGGATTATAGACTGGCTCTGTACATAAGTACAGAGCTGCAGTACTTAATTCCTGGTCGCATTTGGGTATGTCATTTACAATTTAATGTTGAGCTGTAATTTACCCAGATCCCACTTCTCATTTTTGCTTCAGACATTTCGACCTTAGTGTGAAGTATACTCAACCCTGATCTTACTGGCAATGCCCATGCTCTTGATAGAAACTCGATGCTGCATCTTACCATTTGAGTAGGCGCAAGCCTATATTGTGAAGTGTACTCAGGTAGTTGTTGTCATGCTATTTTCACCGAGGGTACTCACAACTGGGGTTAACTTGGCGCTAATACCATGCTGGCGTTAATGCATTATTGATACTTCGATTTTTTGTAGTCATACCTATGATCCAATTGCCCATAGTCTTAGTAATGCCACTGGCCAATAGACTGAGTTCTTTTAAATAAGTAATTCCTGATTAGGTGTTGTAAACTATATTGCATTGAAGGTATACTCCTGAGTTGGTCTTGAAGTAATGTCTCCTGAAATTATTGGAAACCAACCCTCTATTTACTATATTTTCTATTCCATTAACCTAAGGGATCGTATGAGCCAGTTCATGGTTGGATTGGTGTTCCTTTATCTAAATCGTAGGTCCTCTCAATGCATGCCTCAATATTACCAACCGAATGCCATTACTCACGAACAGTAGCTCAACGCACTCGCTGAAGGTCGCTTCCAGTAATTGTTTTCATCCTTGGTTGATTACAGTTGTATTAATTGCTAGTTGGATTATTTATTAATTAGATATGAGAACGTGCCAGTCATACCCGGGTTATGATAGTGGCAGTGCTTGTAGATCTTTATGATTTGGTAATTATGTCTTGTCATCAAAGAGTTATAGTATTAGTTGTTCAAGTATTATGATTATTTTGGTTACGTTCTGTCATCAAAGAGTTATAGTGACAGTTTGTTCAAATACTAAGATCGTATGGTTTAGATAAAATATTGTGATCAGAATTCCGTAACAATAATTAGAGTATCTTAAATCTAAATTAGTTGTTCTAGTAGAAGAATTTATAGTTGTAAACTCTTTGTTGTTGCCTCTTTCAAATCCCATAATTTAGATAATCGGTTGAAATGACTTCGTTGGGTCATGACTTTCTCCTTTAACCAAGTGAAGTGAATTGTGTTTATTTGTTCAAATCCATTTGAGGTAGAGTTTGACAAAAATTTATACTCTGTTATTTTATTAAGAGAGAGTATGCAATTATGTCTATTTATAAATGTATATAAGGGTGGAACCCATTGTCAATAGATTTCATAAAGTATGTATTTATTATACTTGTACATTTCTATTTTTCCTAACGAATGTTATTGCTTTTAATCATCAATTAGATAGGTGGAGTGATATCTCTATGTTAACCTAAACTTTTGTAATGGGATACATGCCTTCCTTTAAAGTCGATTGTATAATCCCTTAACTATTGAAGAGTAATAGAATAGATATCTTGAACTAAAATGGTGTGGGTAGAAAATCATACTTTACTGCGGCCGAATCACTATGATGTAAGATTAAGTACATAGGATATTATTCTTCATACATGTTTTCCTTTAATAAGTTTATGCAATGCCCCTTGCAGATAAGGGAATGTGAATAGCTATTGCATTGATTTAGTATAGATGTATAATTCTGAATCGATTTAGTAATTTAAACATTATGCACACAACCATTGATGAGATAGGTCATGATATGGCCTTTTAGTAGACAAAGTGTAAAATGAATTTGCATTATTCATTCATAGGATAAAATGAAGTATGGATAGTTGTATTTATTCTTTAAAAAAAAGAAAAAAAATTATGAGACAATGTTTCCAACATTTGGTATCAGAGAAAGGTAGAACTTAGTTCAGACCTTGTAATGGCCCTAGAATGACTATGGACCTTAAGGACACCTGTCAAGTGAACCAGCTGAACAAATTCGATATAGTTGTCCCTTGAGCCTTGTTATGTCTTAAATGATTGAGGAAAACCTGAAGATGTGAATGACGACAATAATTGATAAATGAATTACGGAATTAAAATTATATGTGTGAAGTGGGATAATTGATTGATTAGTTCTTGCTTAAATGATTAGCCTAGATTGATCAAGTCAAAGTACAGTAGGATAGTTACACTCCTAACTCTGTGACCTGGGAGGACGCAACTAAGATGTGTCATAGATTTCCACATTTATTCTGAACTTCAGGACGAAGTTCTAAATAAGTAGGGGTGTATGTAGTGCCGCTAGACTATTGTTGTAGTGCCCCTAGACTACCATAGACAATGAGGGCACCTGCTAAGTGACCCGACTGTTTGAAACATTAATAATCCTTTTATTTTATTTTGAGTATATTTATGATTACGATTGATTGTAAATCAATGAAATAATGATATATGTGTCTTTGGGTAGTTATTGTGAATGAACGATTTCATGTTTTTTAACGATTAAATTTGATGTGAAAACTGTACATGCGAATGATGCTTAACGGCTAGCTATATGATTGACTATGAAATGAGAATGAAGAAAGTAGATATTCACAAGATGCAATTCTGAGTAGATGAATGAGTAATGTTATGAGTAAAATACAAATGCTTAACAAAGTAGCAGATTGATGAATCAAATTATGATTATTGAAGAGAGTACTACTAATGGTTTGTGAGAATTGTGTGTAGCGACAGGTGAAAAGGTTCACTGATGGACACACAAAGGAATGTGAAGGGTCGTAGAGTATGAATAAATCACACACAGGGAGAGCGGCGACGATGTCGACTTTTGACGGAATACCATGCATGAGCAGATAAGCACTGATCCACTTGCTCAAGAGGAAAGTGTGAGGGCGTACGAGGTTGGCCAGGACGGAACTGGCCATGTATGAGTTGGGGGTCGTGCAGTGAGAATGGACTCTCTCCTCAGCGCCATTAGTCCCTAATAGTGTGTAGACGAAGGATGGAAGGTAACAACTCCTGAAATCCCTACATGAAGTTCCCGCAATTCAAAACAAAAGGATGATGACAGAAGGGCACGATGGTGCAGTACCCTGTTGAGAACAGAAAGAATAGACGCAAGGACCCAACGACGTGGTACCTTGCCGAGGAATGGAAACTGCAGATGACTGGACCCAACAGAGTGGTGCCATGTTGGGGAAATGAAATTAAGGAATGGGGAAGCCCAACGACACGGCACCGGGATCCTAGTGAAAATGATTATTAAACTTAATTGCATAAAAACATATAAGTTTGCACCTAGAATATTACTTAGAAATGCATTTGAGTACTTTAGGCATTTGCACATCAATGATTACTTTGGCATTTAAATAATATTAAGTGTTTTTTAGGCATTTGCACATAAAAGAATATTTTGAGCATTTAAAATAAAATAAATCTTTATTTTAGGAGCAAAGTAGAATCCTAAGCATGGACACCTAGTCAACTCCACCTACACCTCAAAACTTAGAGTTAAGTAAAATATCTAGGGGAGAAACATGAGCAAACTTAGGAATGTTGGTGTAACTCCTAGAAAAACTGACACATGGATGGGTGAGTATTATTAAATTGGAAATTTAATATAATATGTATTTATGCATGAAGTGACATGTGTCATGGAATTTTCCTTTAAAAGGAAGGCTTTGGGAATGGGTAAAGGACCCAGACCCTGGATGACTATTGTAATTTTTAGTTACCTCATGACTTGCCGCTATTGAGGGTTTGGATGGAAACTTTGGTGGGGAGGAATCCCAGGCTAAGTTTCTTGATTATTGTGTGTGAAATTTACGACCCAAAGCTCGGGGGAGGCCATGCGACTGAAAGCATGAGCCTATGGTTGGGTGGCGAAGCTAATGGTTGCTTTTCCTATGGTTAAACGAGCTTTGATGGGGGGATCCTATGGAAGACACGGATGACAATGGTCCATCTGGGTCAGGTTCACAGGTTAAGGTTTGGTTTATCTTTGTTAATTTATTCACGCTTTTTATTTTATTTTCCAGTAACTATGCTAGCTAATTTGTTTGTATGAAGATGTTAAAGTTTCAGGTTCAGTTCAGGAGGACCCTAAAGGAGGGTTTCTACAGACCTAGAGACTTCTGCATTACACATTTTACTATGATTGGTAAACTAATAAATTTTATTTTACTACCTTACAAACTTTTTCATGGATTGAAGAACCTACAGGGGAAGAGCCGAAAGGGGACGAGGATGAGTTGCATGCTCATCAACCCAAACGACCCATGTGGACATGCCTCCGAGAGCTGAGGAAACCATTAACCTACCTGTGGGCGAGGTTATGACGATGATGAGAAATTATCACCTGATGACAGAAGCGTTGATGACGCGAATTGACCGCGAGATGCCACCTCTAGTCAACATACATCGAGAGTTGGAAAAGGTGAAATTTCTTGAATTTTGGGGTTCCACTAAGGAAACTACAGCAGAGGCATGGCTGGAAAACATGGCCATGTTCTTTTCATTGAGGGACTACACATCCAACATGAAGGTATGGATGGTGATACTGCAACTGAAGGGGGAATCCCTCCTTTGGTGGAATACCTTGCGACCTCAGCTAGCTCTGGAACTTGAATAAATATCTTGGTAATTGTTCGATGAACACTTCCGCCAGCACTATTTATCTGATGAATTCATCAAGCGACAACTGAATGATTTCCATGCACTGAAGCAAGGACTATGAACAGTACAAGAGTACAAAATCCATTTTATGGAGTTACTGAGATATGCACCCATGTTTCTATAGAGAAACTAAAATTCAATAATTTTGTCTACGGATTGAACCCTGTTATCAGGGACAAGGTCCGTATTTTGACACCTTCCACTTTACATGATCCGATGCAGAAATCTCTCATAGCCGAGGAAGAGCTTGCTAACAAGATACTTCAGAGCAAGAACTTTTTGAGTGCTGACCGAGGAAGTCAATCCTCTCATGCACCCAAACATCAGTATGGGAATAACAATTTTTGAAAGAGGCCTTTCCATGGAAGGTTTAACAAAGATGATAGAACACCATACCGACCGCCACCATGGAACTATCATGCAAATCCATTTGCAAAACCATCGTAGTTTGGACCGACGAGAAACAACGCACCTACTAAAAACACCACTAGAGGACCCAAGGCTGGATGTTGGAGATGTGGAGGGCCACACTTCCAAAACGAATGTCCTTGGCAAGACCAGGGAAACCAAAAAGCTCAAGCACCATGACAGACTACCGTAGCTGACTTAGGACGAGTGCATCGTATTAACGTAGTCGTCAACAACTGCCAAGCTGAGCATCAGTCCACTATCCTCGAAACCAAGGGTAAGATACATGGTAATGTATTTTCCTTACTTATAGACCTTGCAACTACTGCAATTTTTATTTCCTTACAAGTTTTAGAAAATAATAAAATGATGGAAGTAAGTCAAGATGATTTCGATACTGTCGAGATGGCATCCGGTAGTGTCTAGAGCGTGGGCCTTAAGGTAGAGGATTGTGCAGTCGACTTAGGTATGTTCTTCTAGAATATCCTTTTATGCCACGGAATTGGGTGCTTGCGATCTAATCCTAGGAATGGACTAGCTAGAAGCACACTCGGCAGTGATGGATTTCCGAAGTAAGGAATTAACTTTCATCGATGATGAAGGTTACAAAAGGATGTTAACTGGGAAGAAAAAGAAGGTTTCTTTGAGAATGATATCAGCCATGCAACTAAAGAAGAGCATGAGGAAAGGATGTCAACTGTATGCGGTAGTTGCAATGAACAAGGAAGGAGATAAGGTAGAAATGATTAACCACCCCTTGTTCTCGAAATTCATGGATGTGTTTCCTGATGCTTTACATGGCTTACCACCACAACGTGAACTGGATTTCACCATACAACTGAAACCTGGAACTAGACCTATAGCTAGAACTCCATACCGAATGTCGATACCGGAGTTGAAGGAATTGCAAATCCAACTTCAAGAGTTGTTGGATTTAGGTTTGATTAGACCTAGTGTGTCCCCATGGGGAGCACCTATGATTTTTGTAAAGAAGAAGGATGGATCTTGGCGCTTGTGCATTGACTACCGTCAACTGAACAAGGTGACCATAAGAAATCAGTACCCCCTACCTAGGATAGATGACCTCTTATACCAGATGAAGGGTGCGACGGTATTCTCGAAGATAGACCTAAGGTCGAGGTATCACCAGCTGAGGATTAAGGATGAAGATATCCCCAAGACGTCTTTTAAGACTAGGTTTGGACACTATGGGTTTGTCATAGTACCTTTCTATTTAACAAATGCACTCAGTGTATTTATGAACCTAATGAACGGTGTGTTTCGTCAACACCTTGACAAGTTTGTACAAGTGTTCTTAGACGACATTTTGATTTATTCAAGAACACCGGAAGAACATGAGGAACACCTGTGGATAGTTTTGCAGTGTCTAATAGAAAACAATCTGTATGGAAAATTATCAAAATGTTTGTTCTTCTAGAAAGAGATTCATTACCTTGGACACATCATATTCGGTGAAGGGATAGCTGTAGATCAAGCTAAGATTGAAGCAATTTGGGATTGGCCTGCACCCACCAACGTACATGAGGTACGAAGCTTTATGGGGCTTGCTGGGTATTATAGACGTTTTTTGGAAGGCTTCTCTAGAGTAGCGGGACCTATTACTGAACTGCAGAAGAAGAACCGTCCTTTCATTTGGACAGATAAATGCGGGGAATCATTTTCTAAAATAAAAGAACTTTTGACGACAAAACCTATCCTAAGGGTTCCTAACATGGATAAAGATTTCCTGGTGTGTATGGATGCTTCAAAGGATGGTGTCGGTTGTGTATTGATGCAAGATGGGAGAGTATTTGCATACACATCCAGAAGACTTAGGCTGCATGAAGAGAACTATGCGACCCATGATAGGGAGATGACTGCGGTGATGCATGCCTTGACGTTATGGAGACACTATCTGGTAGGGAGAAATTTTGAGTTGAAGACTGACCATTGTGGGTTACAACACATCTTCACTCAAAGCGACCTCAATACGAGATAGAGAAGATGGTTGAAGTTACTCAGTGAGTACGACTTTGACATTACTTATGTGAAGGGGACCTTCAACAAAGTGGCTGATGCACTTAGTCATAGACCTAGGATATTCTCCCTCATACCTATGAAGACCAACTTAAGAAGAAAGATCCTGACACTACAACAGGAGGATGCTTGGTATAATGAAGTAAAAGCAGAGTTGGAGAATGAGCAGATGAGGATACCCAAGTTTGAGGGGTACGCGTTGGACATGGATGGTTTATTACGGTATAACCGTCACATGTATGTCCCTGATAATGAAGAAATTCGAGGTTCAACACTGTTTGAAGCTCATAGAGCATTTTATAGAGCACATCCTGGAATAAAGAAGATGTACGCAGATTTGAAACCCTTGTTCCTTTGGCATGGTATGAAGAGGGATGTGGTAAGTTTTGTGGTGACATGTACGGAGTGCCAGATGGTAAAGGATGAACATAGACACCTATCTAGATTGCTGCAACCACATGCAATTCTAGAATCAAAGTGGGATGTTATTTCAATGGATTTTATATTTGGTTTACCATTAACCAACAGGAGACACGACACAATTTTTGTGGTCGTTGAAACTCTCACCAAGAGTGCACATTTCCTACCGATTAAGAACACGTATCAAGCTCCGGAGATAGATAGAGTTTTTATAAATGAGATAGTGAGACTACATGGAATTCCGAAGAAGGTTATTTCAGATAGAGGATCAATATTTACAGGAAGTTTTGGACGATCTTTCAAGAGGCTCTTGGTACTCAACTTAACTTTAGCACCACCTATCACCCTGAGAAAGACGAACAAACGGAAAGGGTGAACTCAGTGTTAGAGGACATGCTAAGAATGTATGTAATGGATCAACAAAAGAAGTGGGAAGAATATATACCCTTGGTAGAATTTGCATACAACAACAGCTATTAGAGTTCTAGTCAGATGGCACCATTTGAATTTCTCTATGGGAGACCTTGTAGGACTCCCATAAGTTGTGATAGGATGGAGGATAGGACATTACTTGGCCCTGAAGTGATACAAGAGATGGAATATCAGATGGTCACGATGCGTGCTCGTCCGAAGGAAGCACGGGATTGACAGAAGAGCTATGCGGATGCGCATAGGACTGATCAGAACTACAAGATTGGGGATAGGATATTACTACGGGTGAAACCGTAGAAGAGTTCTATAAAGTTTGGCAAGGAAGACAAGTTGTCACCTAGGTTTGTAGGGCCCTTTAGGATTTTGGAATGGATAGGACCAGTTTCCTATCATCTTGACTTGCCATCATCATTGAGTAGAATTCATAATGTATTTCATGTTTCTGTATTACGTCACTATGTTCCCGATACTTCACATGTCATTGATTTGAGCAATGTGTAGATAACGGATGATGGGGCCGTGATGGCCGAGCTGATCCGGATTTTGGACCAGCAAACATGGCATCTTAGGCACCATGTGATTGATCAAGTCAAAGTGCTATGGGACAGCTATAGTCGTAGCTCTGCGACTTGGGAGGACGCAACTAAGATGCGTCATAGTTTTCCATTTTTATTCTGAACTTCGGGACGAAATTCTAAATAAGTAGGGGTGTATGTAGTGCCCCTAGACTACTGTAGACATGGAGGGAACCTAATGAGTCACCTGACTGATTGAAACAACTCTTTGATTCTATTTTGAGTATGTGTATCTGAACAGTTGATGTAAATGAATGATTACATGTGTTTAACAATTAACTATGATTATGGAAAATATGCTTATAAATTATGCTTAACAACTAGCTATACGGTTGATTATGTGAAGAGAACGAAGAATGTAATTTTCGACGAAATGCATATTTTATTAGATGAATGAGTACTGTTTGAGTGAATTATAAATGCTTAACGAAGTAGCATATTTTTGAATCAAATTATGATTATTGAGGATAGTACTACTAATAATTTGTTGGTGAGAAATGTATGTAGTGACAGGTGAAACAGTTCACCGACGGACACATAAAGGAATATGAAGGGTCGTAGAGTACGAGTAAATCCCAAACAAGGAGAGTGACGATGATGTTGAATTCCAACAAAATACCATGGATGAGCAGATAAGCACTTATCCACTTCCTCAAGAGGAAAGCATGAGGGCATACGAGGTGGGCCACGACGGAGCTAGTCACGTATGAGTTGGGGGCGTGCAGTGAGAACGGACTCACTCCTCATCGCTATTAGTCCCTAATAGCATGTAGATGGAGGATGGAAGGTAACAGATCCTGAAATCCATACATGGAGTTCCCGCAAGTCAAAACAAAAGGATGATGGTAGAAGGGCCCGACAGTGCGGTACCCTGCCGAGAATGAAAAGAATGGATGCAAGCACCCAACGATGCGGTACCTTGCCAAGGAATGACAACTATGGATGAATGGACCCGATAGAGTGGTGCCATGTCAGGAAAGGAAACTAAAAGAACAGGGAGTCCCAACTACACGACACGTAGGCCCTAATGAAAATGGTGGTTAAACTTCGTTACATAAAAACGTATAAATCGTGCACCTAGAACAATACTAGAAAAATGCATTTTAGTACTTGGGACATTTGCACATAATAGTTTGTCTTAACATTTAAAATAATATTATTTATTTGTATTTATACATGTGCACATAAAAGACTATTTTGAATTTCAAATAACATTGTTTAATTTAGGCAATTGCACATGAGATATTATTTTGAGCATTTAAAATAATATAAACCATTATTTAGGAGCAAAGTAGAATCCTAAGCTTGGACACCTATCCAACCCCACCTTCACACAAATCTAGGAGTTAAGTGAAATATCTAGGGGACATACATGAGCAAACTTAGGAATGTTGGTGCATCTCCTAGAGAAACTGACACTTGGATGGGTGAGTTGTTTTTAATTAAAGAATTAATTAAATAATTATTTATGCATGAAGCGACATGTGTCGCATGAGATTTTCCTTTATAAGGAAGGCATTGGGAATGGGAAAGGGACCCCGATCCTGGATGACTTTCGCAATTTTGAATTTCCTCATGACTTGATGCTATTGAGGGTTTGGATGGAAACCTCGTTGAGGGGGAATCCCAAGCTAGGTTTCTTTATTGTTGTGTGTGAACTCTATTGTCCAATTAGCTCGGGGGTCTGGAAGGAAGGAGAGTATTTCCGGAGTGGTAGGGAGGCTAACGAGGTGTTTGCCGGTGAATTTTTGAGATCTCCAGTAGTAGGACACCAAGTATTGACTTCCGCATTATCTTCAGCACATCATACTCAGCCCTCGGTGAGGTAATTACTGAAAAATGTGATTTATGTTATGTTGAAATTCTTGAATAAAATTATCTGGGTATATTCTGATTGTAAATCGAATGGTCTGAAAGTTCATTATAAATACTATCTCGTTGATCTTATGTAATGGGATACGTGCCTTCCTTTAAAGTTGATTGTATGGTCCCTTAACTATTGAAGAGTAAAATAATAGATATCTCTATGTTAACCTAAAATTATGTAATGGGATATGTGCCTTCCTTTAAAATTGATTGTATAGTCCCTTAACTATTGAAGAGTAATAGAATAGATATCTTGAACTAAAATGGTGTGGGTAGAGAATCATACTTTACTACGGTTGAATCACTATGATGTAAGATTAAGTACATGGGATATTATTCTTGATACATGTTTTTTTTTAATAAGTTTATGCAATGCCCCTTGCAGATAAGGGAATGTGAATAGCTATTGCATTGATTTTGGTATAGATTTATAATTCTGAATCGATTTAGTAATTTAAACATTATGCACACAACCATTGATGAGATAGGTCATGATATTGCCTTTTAGTAGACAACGTGTAAAATGAATTTGCATTATTCATTCATAGGATAAAATGAAGTATATATGAGTTGTTTTTATTCTTAAAAAAAAAGAAAAAAGAAAAAAAGAAAAAAATCCTGAGACGATGGTTCCTACAGTTTCTCTAGAGAAGAACATGTTTATTACCACGAAGTTGACATCTTTGACACCATTATCCATAATTTAGACCTAATTGAGACCCTTCGAGAATCCAAAGAGCTCACTTTCAATGACTATGACAAACTCAACCTCTGGAAATCTGGTTTCGCCGCCTCCATTTTCCCTAGGTTAGTTGTATACCCCGAGTTCATTACCTAGTGCTCGAAGCACTATTCCCCCACTACAAGAGCAATCATTTCATTCCACTCAACCAAAAACCTATTCTTCATTACTCGAGAATCCCTAAGAAAGATGTTCTGCATACCTGAGTCATTATTCCCTTACAGTCTCAAAATTAAACACCTAGCCACTACTTTCAATGGTATCAGTCCATTTGATCGTCACCTATTCCTATCCAAACATCTAGATCCTCGACTGGATATACTAACCATTCCTCCTCCGTATGCTACAATCTCCTTCTCTAAAGACTCCCAAAAAGGCCATATCAATTATTTGCACCATTATTGGCCTGGACGATGATAAAACAGTGGATGATGTCATTTTGGGAATCCTGCTGAAACTAAACATAGAACCTTGTAGGAACCCACTTCATTTTGATCTCTGCACCTTTCTAGATGACAAGATTGATGAGGAGTTGGAATAATTCCATGCCATTAATTATTTCACGTTCCCTTACTACCTATTGTTCCTCTTCTTCTATCAGAACTTTGAAAGTTTCAAATATTTGGGCCTAAATACCACAGATAATCAAGGGATGCATAAGCCAGTTTATGAATGGGCTGAATTGGTTGTAAGAAGAGAAGATAACTCAAAATTCTGTGAATTCATAGACAGAGTAATTAGTGTGTCTTATAGTTTGATACATGGTAGTTCTCCTCCCGAGATGTTTTCTGACATCAAGAAACACCTACAATTCACATGAGAAATTCAAGTTGGAGACTGGCTTATATTTGAATATCACACTATTATCAAGGTGTATGGTTTTGAACAGGAGCCATATAGGCTACCTACTTTTCTCACTCCCAGGATATTTTCCATGGAGTTTGTAGGGAAAAAAATGGCTTCAGATGAACTACACTTCAAGCATTTTAGGCAGCATAAGTCCTTCCTCTTTCCACAAGAGGTAGGACCTCTTATTATCAGAGGATTGAATGCTCCTCAATATATAGAATAGTACCTTAGTCAGCTCAACCTTCCAAACGAATAGAAATATCCATATGAACCTCACAAAGTGATTTCCAAGCAGAGGATAGAGAATAAGTATTCTAAACATGTGTGCACACCTAGGCCTCTATGGGAAAGAATAGACAACAAAGAGACTTGGGAAGACATACAAGAGGCCATGAAAACTTTTGAAGAAGAAGAAAAGCAACAACAACTAAGTGGGAAGAAAAGGGAAGCTGAGGAAACCCAGGATATGGACATTAATCAAGACCAAGAAGGCCTAGATCCAAAAAGAACTAAAATCACAATAGAGCAAGATGAACAATCTTTGGTGGATGTTGGATCATAATCAATACAGATTCCCTGTGAAATTACTAAGCTAATAAAGAAACCAGATATCCCAAGCAAACACCCAATTCAGTATGTATGTTATCCTTCTATAGAGTTCACTATTCCCCATAAGATACAAGGTTCCTCATCCACAGAATCAATCCATTTGAGAAATGACCTTTAGACTGGACGTAGGAAAATCAGGGAAAGATGAATGAATATGATGAATGAGATAAGACAAGACCTCCCAAGCACATGGAAAATGATAATAGCAGTGGTAGACCACCAATGATATTCCTTGAGGTTTTTAGTTTTGGAACCCAAGGTGGCCAAGCCAATGAAGCTCAGTGATTGGAGGGCCGAAGAGAATATAGTTAATTTCAAAGAGTTTAACAAGATGGAAAATATCAATTTCTATAAGAAAATAAGTGACATGATGTGGACAAAAATTGTTAAACCTGGAAAAGAAGAATTGAAAGCTCAAGACAACTCTTGAAAAGTTTGAGAAATTGTATTAGATTGAAAAGTGGACCACAAGAACCAAGCAAGTTACTATTAGTTCTTTGGAATCAAATATGGTATCATTAGCAGTAGATCCCTACGTTGATTCCACCAATCAAGTTACTTATATCAAAAAAATACAATGAGTTAGCTCCACTGAGGAAGAAGACGATGATTCCTACAATGGAACTAGTGCAATTTACAGAATTGAAACAAGTGCAAGCGGATAAAGAAAAAATCTACGCGAGAATGACAGAATTCCAATAGTTTTCTAAAGAAAGGAGAGAGAAGACTAATGATCTGCATTGGAAGATTGCAAGTTTGAAAATGGAAGCCACCAAAATTTATACTGAAGGGAACAACAATGCTTCAATCCCCATGATTCAGAAAACAATTCAATCAACAATGCAGATCCTAGAAGTTCCAATGGAAATTCATCCCACTCCAGGAACAACAAAAGTAGCTATAGGTCATCTTGCAGAAGTATAAGTCACAAGAGAGCCTTATGTTAATCTCCTAGATATTATTGATCTAGTTGCAATGGAAGAGGACCAAGCTAATTTGAGGTCAATTCCTAGGCCTATTGAATAGGACATTGACCTAAACGCCAAACTGGATGAAGCCAAAAGGGAACTGGAAAACAAGGATAGCAGGGTCCTTGAATTATAAAGTGAAGTCAATAAGAAAGAGGATGAATTTTCAGAATTGGGGAGAGAAGTAGGAGACCTGAAAAGTCAAATAAATTCTCTCCAAATGAATGTTCATGGAGAACAATTGTTAAGAAGAATTTCTCAAACTGTTTGGGAGAAAATTGAAGAATGGTTCAAGAATAAGTGGGATTATTTTGAATTTTTCCATGATGAGTTGGATATGTCTACTTAGGCTATGGAAGAGATAAAATAGGTCAAAAATTATTTGGGATAGATGACAAGGCAGGCCGCGGAAGTCATACGTTATCTAAACAACAGAACCAAGAAGTTGCTAGTTGAAAAGGGGATATACAACAGAACTCAAATAATCAAAATTTCAAGGTCTATGATAATGAAGCAAACATATGTTTCAAGGATGAGGGGTAATGTTAAAGAATTAAATGATGAAATATTTTCCTTTAAAGCCCTTTTCAAAGATGTGTTAAAATTGGGAACACCTTCTCCTTGGGATGGAAATGATGATGCTTATCCCAAGGAAACTTATCAAGCACGTCTTCAACAAAATAAGGATGAGCTCCCCTCAGAATCACTAGAATGGGAAATAGAAGGAAAACAAATAGTTGACCGAATAAAACGTTGTTTGAAATTTGGATAGGCTTAAGGAATATTTCAAAAAGGTTAGGGCCCATTTCATATGAGAACCATACCAATGCTGAAATTTATTTAGAAACTCTGAGAAATCATAGACGTCCTTTAGGAAACGATTGGGAAATGGTTCTCCAACATCATAAACATGTCTTTCCACCTAGATCGGAAACCACTCAGCCCCAAGGACATTCATCCAATAAAGATTCAATGAGAGAGTTTGATCAATTAGAAGCATATTTAGTAGCTCAAGTGCCAGGTGTATTTGCAAACTAGCCACCTCTTATTTGTTTCATGCCACCATTAGGTCCAGTTAACATTCATATGATGCATGAAATGAATCAAGCTGGAATCCTTGCAATGGGACCCATAGGACAACACTTTGGACAACCCAATGTCTATATGAGAGGAAAAAAGAAGACCTCCAACAGAAGAAATTAAGTGTTAAAGATCAACATTTTTTGTTGGAGAAGAAGAACTGCAAAAAAGTAAATTGACCTTCAAATTACTTTTCTGTTAGAATGTAGGAAACCGAATAAGGTTACTTCCACACCTTATATAAGGGAGATTGTAATCCATTTTAATTGCTGGAAAATTTAGTAGAGAGTTTCTTCTTGGCCCCCAACAACTTCCCCTTGATTTTCCAAAATAAAAGGGTCCTCATTAGAATTTTGCAAATACTTAGCTTTGATCGTATTTTGCTTAATTTGTTAAGTGATTTCATGGCTTTATTTCATTTTCTTTGATCCTTCACTCTTTTCACCGCTCATTCTTTGGCTTGGTTTTCATTTTAAGAAGTTTTGGGGATTTTATCAACCTTCACTTTTGTTTAAAAAAATCGGATTTTGCAAAATCTTTACACATAATTACTTTCATCATGCTTATGGCAAGTATGCAAATTTTATTATTCATCATGAGATTTCTCAACATTTATACCTTAGAAAATCATTTGAGTGTATGGAAGATTGATTAATTACCAGCATAGATCCATCTTAAACCCGTATCTTTCAAGCACCGAGAGGGATCCAATTTCTTGAGGTGTATTTTTTTTTTTAAAATTTAAACTCAAGAAATTTGATCTCTCTTGATTGATAGATCCGAGTTTAAGTTTTGAGTTTTTATTTTATAAACGAACATGTATTTTTTAATTACTTTTCATAATATTTTATTTTATGAACCAACATGGATTTTTTTAAAATACTTTCTATAATTTTTTATTTTATGAGCCGACATGAATTTTTTTAATTATTTTGTTAGTAACAAAAGTTACATCACAAACGTTACAACATCTCCCCCATAATGGGCTGTAGAGCACCTCGTTTCAATCAATGCAATAATTTTTTATTTTATGAGCCGACATGAATTTTTTTAATTATTTTGTTAGTAACATGATTATAGACAACATGATAAAATGACTATTAAAATTAGATATCCACTCCCTCACATAGATGATATGTTTGATCAAGTACGAGGAGTTGCAGTATTCTGAAAAATAAATCTAAGGCCTGGTTACGATCAAGTGAAAATCAAAGATGAAGATGTTCATAAGACATCATTTCACACATGATGCATGCATTACGAATTCATGGTTGTACCATTTGGTTTAAATAATTCTCTAGCCACATTCATGTGCCTAATGAACAATGTCCTTCATAAATACTTAGAGAAGTTTGTAGTTGTATTTATTGATGATATATTGATTTATTCTAAAAATGAATAGGAACATGGAGAACATTTAAAATTGGTCTTACAAACCTTAAGAGAACATAAAATTTATGCAAAATTTAGTAAATGGGACTTTTTCTGAGATAAAATCCAATATTTAGGTCATCTAATATCTAAAGAAGGAATTTCTATAGACCCTCATGAAATTAAAAAAATCATAGATAGGCCAGTTCCTAATGATGTAGCTGGGATTAGATGCTTTATGGGAATCATGTGTTACTATCGTAGATTCATTGAGGGGTTTATCAAAATTTCCTACCCAATAACTTCACTACAAAAGAAAGGAACAAAATTTGCATGGTCTAATAAATGTCAAGGAAGTTTTGAAAAACTTAAACACTTGCTTACAACAACACCTATTCTAATAACAGTGGATCCATACAAGGACTTTCCCGTACGTACAGATGTTTGTTTAGGTGGATTAGGTGGCATATTACTGCAGGAGGATTATTTAATAAGTTGTGAATCAAGAAAAATTAAATAACATGAGGGAAATTATGCAACACGTGACTTGGAATTAGATGCTATAATTAACGTGTTAAGAATATGTAGACACTACTTAATTGGAAGAAAATTTACCCTAATGTCTGATAAGATAAGTTTAAAATACTTGTTTGACGAAAAAAATATAAATCCTCTCCAAGCAAGGTGGTTAGCCTTCTTGAGTGAGTACGATTTTGAGATCAAACAAATTAAAGGAAAAGAGAATAAAGTGGTGGGTGCTTTGAGTAGTAATGACATTCCAAATTGTTCAACCGCTTTTAGTAGTTATAAAACAAATCTTGAATATTTAATCAAGGATGAATCTAAGAATGATGAAGAATATTTAAAAATTAAATAACAATTGCATAAAGACATAAATGGAGATGAATCCACATTTTATTCTATAAGCTCAAAGGACTTGCTGACCTATAAACTCGATTATATATACCTAATTCTTAAGAAGTTAAACACTTAATATTAATTGAATTACATAAGAAACTGTATTATGGACATCTGGGATATCAAAAAATGATAACCATGTTAAGAAAAAATTATTATGGGCCTAATATGAAGAATGATGTTTCTAATTATCTAGATAGATTTCTTGAATGTCAACAAGTTAAAACTTGACATCAACATCTAATAGGGTTACTTCAACCCTCACCTATTTTGGAATGCAAACGGGAAGTAATAAGGATGGAATTGATAACTAGATTACCTAAAATGACTAAACAACATGATTCAATTATGGTAGTTATTGATAAATTGAGTAAATATGCACATTTTATACCGGTTAAATATACTTTTAAACCAATAAATATAGTTGTTATTTTTATGAAAGATATTTTTTGTTTGCATGGTATTCCTAGAGTTGTGATATATTACAAGGATGCGAAGTTTATAGGTAATTTTTGGAAGTATTTATTTGAAGTTTTAGATACTCAGTTAAATTTTAGTACTACTTACTATCCTCAAACGGATGGGAAAACATAAAGAACTAACCAAATTCTTGAAGACATGTTGTGAATGTATGTGATGGACAAGCCAAGTAAATCGGTGAAGTATTTACACTTAGTTGAATTTTCCTATAACAATGGTTATCAAGCATCCTTAAAGATGATACCATTTGAAGTGTTATATGATCAGAAATGCCACACTCCTGTGTCATGGGATAACCATGTTAATAGGATTGTTCTAGGACCTAACATCTTGAAGGAGATGGAACAAACTGACAAACAAGTACAACAAAATTTAAAATTTGCTCAAGATCGGAAAAAAAACTTATGCCTTCCTTAAAAGAAATCCAAAAGAGTTCAATGTTGGAGATCATGTGTACCTAAAGGTAAATCCATACAGAAGTACGTTAAGCTTGGGAAGGTGTTCCAAGCCAGCACCCAAGTATTGTGGACCTTTTGAAGTGTTATCCAAGAGAGGGCCAGTAACCTATCAAATTGCACTTCCACCTTCTATAAAAGTACACAATGCTTTTCATATTTCTTTATTAAAAATATATCTACATGATTCTACTCATATAATTGATTAGGGTGTTATTCGGGTAGGAAATGAGGGCAAATTCAGGACAGATCCTTTGTGCATCCTAGACAGGAAGGAACTTATGCTACAGAATCGAGCCATTGCTCAAATAAAAGTGTAGTGGAGTCAATTCATCCCTAATGAGTCGACATGGGAAATGGAGGATCAAATGCGAGAGGCATATCCTTCCATGTGCCAGTATGGAAAGAAATATTTAAATAAAGAACACCAAGGACAGTGTTAAAAATAAAGGGGAGAGAAATGTAATTCCCCCAAGACATTTTTATTTATTTTTTATTAATTATTATTTCAAAGACAATTACTATTTGTAAAAGAGTTATAAAACTCAAATTACTCACTTGTGGTGTGAGTGGATATTTGCGCTAATAAAAATGAAAAACACTTGGAGCAATCCATTGAAAGAGGGGACACCACAATGAGACAAAGAAAAAGTGTATAGCAAGAAGGGAATTTTGTGTCAATCAAATCAAATCTAAAAAATGGAACACTAGAAAAGATCCAAAAGTATAGGGATCAATAGTTTGATTGCGATTTGCTTGAGATGGCATAATACTTGGGAAAAAGCTATAAATTGTTGCACTAACATAGCACGGGATGTTGTGTTGTGCGTGGAGATATTGTTTCTATGAGGGGAGATATTGTTGCTATGAGGGCATGTTGTTGCATATTTATCCTTTTGATTGTAAATCCATCATTGGGTTTGTTAGAGACTTTGAGAGAGAGTATTGCTTTCAAACCTTGCTTGCTAGTTCGGTTGTGCATGGTGGTGGTCCATCTCAGGGGTAGACTTGGGTTAGCAGTTTTTATGCCCTCTTCTATGGTTGGGAGGAATTGATTCTCCAAGTATTATTTCCCCATTATTTCAAGTAAGTATATTATTTTTGTTGGGATTAATAGTGCAATGGTGAGATTTTTTTTTTATTGTTGTCTTTTATTTCTTGAGATATATGATTGAGCCATGGTGGCAATGTTAATTTTTTTATATATTTGATAAAAATACCATAAGGAATGTTTAATTCCATTTTATATTCTTAATATCAGTGATAATCTTATAGTTTCTGTTACTACCGAATATTTTCTTGAAAAGAAATCATCCATGCAATGCACGAGCACATAAGGTTTTGGAAATCTTTAGCCTCGGGAAGATAAAGGAGCTTAACACAACTCTAGAAGTATGTTAATAGGACGTATGGCTGAGAACCATGGGACAACATTTGAGGGATCAATAAAATGAGAGATCATCCATATGATATGGAGTAATATCAACAACCTGGAGATCGAGCACGCACATAAAGAGCATTGAAGTTAATCAAAGATAGCACGCGTGTAGTTTCCCCACCCATTGATCAAGATCAATGGCTCCAATTTATTGCGCGCCGATAATTTGTATGCACAAAAAAAGGAATCTGGGGCACGCGTTGTACTTGGAAAAATGGAGGGCACGTTCCCTGCAGTTACTGGTCACGCCTCCTTGAAGGAAGTTTCTCCAACCCGCTTAATATCGACACATTACCACTGTGGGAAACCAGAGTGCTATCCACTCAAAATTTAAGAGTGAGTTCCCTACGGCTCAACATGTCACATACCCAAGTTTTATAAGTTAGTAAAATGTGAATTTTCAAAAAACTTTCAGGATATAAATGATTTCCATAAAGAAATTATATTTTTAGTGAGAACCAAAAGTCCACCATCCTAAAAGTTAGAAGTAAATAATTCAATCTCCACGACCTTTTTCTTTATTCACTCCTACAATTAGAAAACTTATGAGTATCTCACACTACTACATATGGCTCAAAAGTCCCATGAAAGTTTGCCACGAAACAGTTAAAATTGATGTTTTCGTGGAAAAACTGTTTAAATTCTTGGAAAAAAATTGAAAATCCCCCCAACGATCGTGGCTATAGCCACGAACGTAATTTTCATGGCTATAGCCATGAAATTTCGTGGCTATAGCCATGAAAAGTACGTTCATGGCTATAGCCACGAAAAGTATGTTCGTCGCTATAGCCACGAAATGTCGATTTTTTTTTTTTTTTTTTTTAGCATTCCATCCATATCAACATGCCATGTATATCAATGTGCCACCCATATTTCCATTTCGGCATAGCATAATACTTAGCTTAGCACCTTTACATATACACCATAAATCAAAACCATAAGCATATTATTGTGAAAGGTGAATTGTATCCCCAATGTTTCCCAGTTTAAGAATGTCATCATACAAAATGTTGTTGGAAAGTAGTAGAACTAGCTCTAGTGAGGTGTAATATTGAGGCTACTATGTGCCTAATATCCAAAAAATGAGAAATATTTGTGTGCTAGGAACATGATAACTATGTAGAATGGTCCTCATGATATCCATGTAGATACATGAAGCTCAAATTTGAATGATGTACATTGCATGATCTGTATGAAGTAAGAATCAACTAGCTTGAGAGGAATAGTGAGGGATCATAAAAGTCCTCAATGTGTAGCTAGGCCACAAAAGGGACACCAACAATCTACATCCTCCATGTTTTCTTGAAGAAAATTTATGTTCATATCAAAATTTATTGGAAAAAATGATTTCCCATACCAATCAGAATATGGCCTATAATGTTTGTGTGATAGAGTAGGATGGTAGTGAAGGTAAATTACCTAATGTGAGAAAGACCTAATACTTTACTATAGTTCTAGTTACACTGGAGGGGATGGATGATTTTGAAATCACTAGTACCTAAAGATGCTAATTATGAGAAATATGTGAGGCACACTATAAAGCTTGGTGATGCAAAATTTCTAGGAATGTTTGGGATACGATCAATGTGTGGAAAAGTAATTGAAGAGCGTACAACCTACAAATAAAGATAGTGGAGTCTAGTAAATACAAATTTGAATTATTTAGTGTTGAGACAATTACGGAAAACCCTATTGGAGAGGGATAGGAACTAGTGCACTAGAGCTAGCAATCCCATTGGAGTGAATTTGCTTGTTGTTTAGATGTAACGGTTGGGGCTGATTTAGGTGGAAGTGTTGGGTTTCCATGGAACAGTTCCACATAAACAATATACTTTCCCATACGATAATTCCATTTCAATGTTGAACCAAAGTCGGGGAGAGCCTTATAGTAGGTGTCAATGTATATTTGGGTGGGAAGGCACACTCTAATGAAACAGATATGGAATTCTTCTTCGAAAGAATTAATTAGCTGAGAGAGTTGTTGAACATATAATTCTAACAGAGATAATGTCCTATACCAATGATCCAATACCATTTGGTGTATTTCTAATCTATGTAACCTATAAAAACTAGTTTAGAGAGGGAGTGCACCAGCTAAAGGAGAAATAACCTAGATAATATTCAATATTAATAAGAACAATAAAGAGCACACTAATTATATTTGGAAAGAAAATGGATTAATATTTTTTTGGAATACCAACTAGTATTATATAGAAATACAAAGTGTTCACACAAGGTGAGAAAATATTAAACTACTAATGCATGAATCCCTAGAGCTGGGAAGATACATTTATATGTCCACAAACAATTACATTGAAGTCAAACATGAATTGGGAATGAGGAACCCTCAACAATTGCTTCAATAATCTAGATAATGATGGATAGGTGAATGCGTCCTCCTTGGGGAGGAAGGATTCTTACATGGTAACTTGGGATGGACGTGGCCTTCTGGAATAGAGCAAGCATCTTGGGGAAGGCACCTATTAAGCACATGCAAGAAGAATATAATCTCAATTTGGTTGGCATTAAAGATACATAAATACAAGATAATATGATGTACTAAAAAATTTCATTGTTAGATCAAGTTAAGATTTGAGTGCTTTATCTTAACCTTTTTCCCTTGCATAAGACATCATTTAACATATTGTTATAGAAATCTTACCAAACGTTCATGGGTCCCATCTGACTCTTAGCCGCACTGTTCTACAAGTGATGTCCCATTACATTTTATAGATCCTATATACTTAGCATATATGTCTTTCAATAATCCATCCTTACAAAATGTAGTTTGGTTCATTGTCCCCAAGCCTTTTCCTCAAACAACCTTTAGTTATCACCAATTCTATACTTTGCTTGATATTCTACGTGAACACTTTTAAAAGTGTTATCCAATGGTTATTCTAGACTCAAGGTTTGGTGATTACTATGTGACATATATAAGTTTTTGTCCTTGGGTTGACTTCCATTTTGGAGCCAACTAAAATGCCATGTGTCCATATCCAATGGCTCTTCTAGTAAGTTTTAGTAAGTTTTCATTTGTTTGATACAATAAAGAGTCCTGTTTGTCGCTATAGCAACGGAAAAGTGTTGCAATAGAATTGATTTTCCATGGAAAAAATGTCCACATGTACTAGTGTCATGATCTTACTGGAAATTGAATTATGACATTTTCATAGGCGTAGATGAATATTAAATTTCGTCATAATGAATATTCTAAACAATTCAAACCATTCTTTTAACTTGTTAACTTACCTTGGAGTATTTCCATATATTGTCACCTCATTTTAATCCTTAGAAGAATGCTTAGCCCATAATAACAGAACACTACTTATATAACTAGTATAGTGTTGAATATCTTCATTTATTGATTTAAACAACTTAATGATCTTCCCATCGTGTGCGGCCAATTCGAAAGATGTAGTATAAGGAAAAATAGACTTCTTTAATTCAACATTGGTAAACGTTCTTTTCCATCTTTCTTACCATTAACACTTCGTTGTGGTCATCTATTGAACAACATGAATAAAAGAAAATATATTCTTTACCAAGACATATTTGACGAAAGTACATAAATCACCATCCATTAAACAACACACAATATACATGTGGAAATCACATAAGACAACACATAAGAGAGAATACCAAGTACAACATTTTACCGTGGATCACCCGAACGTGGGCTACATCCACAAAGGGAGGGAGAATCATATATTATTGTAAATCATACCAAAGATTACATTCTGCAACATAGTTGTTGCTTTCCCTTTTCTCCAACCTTCTCATACAAAGCAATTTCTCCCAAGTAGAAGTATGTAAAATATACTTTTCTTTTCCTCCAACTAAAATACACTCAGTAAAATATTCGTACCAAGGAACCCATCTTTCTCTAATTAATAATACTGATATATTATAGACCAAAGCACGGGCAGTTAAGACTAAGAAATTTGGATATGTTTATAACACATATAAAAATATATATACATATATTTATATTTATATAACAAATTAAGATATGCTTTCCCAAAGCATCTGCGCACCTCTGCGCAATCCTCCAAGGATAAGAAAAGATGGTAATAAACAAAATCATTCAACATTCAAATGAACAGCATGTAAATAATAAACAATGGAATTAATTAGGGATTAAGATCCCAACATTCTGTGCATGCAATCCATAAATATTAATGATTGAATAAAGGCCATCGATGAAGGGGTATTCAATTTCCCTGACCATCTGGGCTGTGCAATTAACATGCAGCAATTGTATTCTTACCATATGCCAACCAAAACATGAAATGTATATATATATACACACATATAAACCAACATATGTATAAATGCAAGGAAAATGCACCTCGGGGCTTATCTCCATTACCCATTCATGTGCCTTCAACCTGCAAAGAGAATAATATATATTTATATATCCAATGGGATTCTGTGCCATCACCTCTGCGCTACCAACAAATACATGCATGCTTTACAACCATGGGTCTTCCCCAACATCTCCGCGTGTTAATACAATGTCACCAGCATGCATAGATATAATGATATAATTAACAAGAAGTCTACAAAAATTAATGCACAAACAAACAGCATGCAATAAAATGTAACAAACTTGAGCAGCATTTAGATGAGGCATTTTTCCTCGGTGGGAGCATTTGCTTCCACTAGCTGCAACCCTATACGAACAGAGGTGTGTATAAGTAATATATGGAAACCTTGTGTTTAGGGGTCGAACTTCGCAAGCATCTTTGCACGATCACATAGTAAGCAACATAATAAACATATCATTAAGACATCACCAAAGGGGATTTCCTCCTTAGCCCCCACGCATGGCTACAAATGGCATGCAGCCAATACAAAACAAAAATCAAGCTGAAATGTACACAGAAAAAGCACACTACATATCTCTTCCATTGAGGACCGTGTTAGCAAGAAGGTGCTAGTTTTTTTTTGGTGCAGCATTTGAAAGTACCATGGGATCAGGCTCCTCCATAGAGTTGAGCCATCCTCCCCCTTATGAATGGATGCAGAGAAACAAAAAGGAAGAATAGTGAAGGTCACAGAACAATTTGCATACAATAAGCAGCACAGACAAAACTAGCGTAGATCCTCATGGACCCATGCGTTTTGCTGCAAAAATCTACAAGCAAGGAAAATTCGGAAAATCGGTTTGCATGAACAATCAATAATGAAATCAAGGCAGGCAGTAACATAACAATACAAAGATAATTCCCTGAATGAATGTGCATATAGAAGATACATAACATGCTGCAACCCCCATAAATTTAACGTGCAGCAATTATATATTGCGAAGAGAGCCTACAGGCATTCATCCCAGCTCTACCAAAATAAAACATCCAAGACGCGAATACATCCTCCCGCCACTTGGATGCATGAAACGGACAGCTCTATTGAAGAGCTGTCCCACTCATTTTCTTTTCCACTACTGTCTCCCCTCTTAACTCCCGACCTCCCACTAGATGGGTACACCAAAAGGAAAAACAAGGCATTTCTCTTCAATGAGACGGATGGAAAAATCCCAAATGTTAGTGGCCCTTCAAGGGTTTAGCTTAGAACAATTACAAATAATATAATTAAATCTTTACATACCCCTAGGTTTATAGTATTATCTCACTACTTTCATTTGATAGGTTTAAAAATGCCTATCCCATTATTTTATAACAACAAAAAAAAGAGGCTACTATCAGACAAAACAAAGAATAGTCCCCAAAAACAGTGTAATAATTATACTAAGAGTCTTGCTAACCCCATGATAAATTCTTTGATAAATTACATTATCCTTCTTGTGAGTTCCTATTATATATATAGGTATCTATTCATGCAGTAGCATTACAATGCATTACAATTTATATATTATTATAGCTATCCATAATTTATATATCTATTATTTCAAAACATTTATTATGCTAATAATATCTCATAAGTATACTTACACACACACACACATATATATATAGCTCACCTTTACGTACTTCTCCTTACCATGTAGGAAAAATTACAAATAATAATGCAATTCATAAACTTATGATCATTATAAATCTTTATATTGTATTAATATTCTTTTACATTTACTAAACATTCTCTTTAATATTAGAACATAGCCTTTCTCATAAGGCCTAATGTTTTAAAACCATATCTAGGAAGAATCTAGTAGTCCCTTAAATAAACCTTACCCTTCTTTTAACTACACAGGAATTATCATTTTAATGCATTTATAGGTATTGTATAAAGACTTACCAAACACTAGTGTAACTACTAATATTTATAATGCTTTGCAATTTATAGAATAATTATAAAACTTTATCATAAATAATGGTTCTAATATAAGCATTTATATCTTTGCATTTCTTTATAATGCATTGTAGGTATAATAATTACGAAATATTATTATAACTAATAATATTTCTGAAAGTGATAAATAGCTTAACTTACGCTAATTAGATAACGGTTTTCGATGATTAAAACCCTAATGTCCTATGTCGAGACTAGGATGTCAAGGACATCCATAGGAGTTAAGAGTTTTACTTAATATCTTTTAGCATAGATTAACCTAGTGCTAAACTTTAGGTCTTAGGAGACAATTACTACCCCTCGATAGTTATGGGTAACCTCGACCAGCCCTCTCTAAGACTAACCGATTGTAATACCCCTCCTGTAGGATCCTTCCTGCTTAACCTGAAACTCAACCACTTGATACAAAAGAGATTAGAAAGCATAATGACTAGATAAATAAACTAAATAAATGAATAACTTAGCAAATTAAAACAAACCATAACTTGTCTCTGATACCATCTTGTCCACTATCGTCCGTGCCTTCTGTAGGATCCCTCCAGCAAAGCTCGCTTAACCATTGGCGAAGCAACCATTAGCTTCACCACCCAACCATAGGCTCATGCTTTCAATCACATGGCCTCCCCCGAGATTTGGGTCGTAGACCTCACACACAATAATCAAGAAACCCAGCTTGGGATTCCCCCCCACCAATATTTCCAGCCAAACTCTCAATAGCAGCAAGTCATGAGGTAACTCAAAATTACGATAGTCATCCAGGGTTTGGGTCCTTTACCCATTCCCAATGCCTTCCTTATAAAGGAAAATCTCATGCGACACATGTCGCTTCATGCATAATAATTTATTTTATTTAAATTCTAAATAAAAACAACTCACCCATCCAAGTGTCAGCTTTTCTAGGAGATGCACCAACATTCCTAAGTTTACTCATATTTGTCCCCCAGATATTTCACTTAACTCCTAGATATGTGGTGTAGGTGGGGTTGACTAGGTGTCCTTGCTTAGGATTCCATTTTGCCCCTAAATAAATATTTAGAATATTTTTAAATAATCAGAAATATCCTTTCATATGCAAATGCCTAAATAACACTTAATATTATTTAAATGCCAAAGTAATCATTTATGTGCAAATGCCTAAAGTACTCAAATGCATTTCTAAGTAATGTTCTAGGTGCAAACTTATATGTTTTTATGCAGTTAAGTTTAACAATCAATTTCACTACGATCTCAGTGTCGTGCCATTGGGACACTCCGTTCCTTAATTTCATTTCCCCGACATGGCACCACTCCGTCGGGTCCAATCATCCATCGTTTCCATTCCTCGGCAAGGTACCACATCGTTGGGTCCTTGCATCCACTCTTTTCGTTCTCGGTAGGGTACCACACCATCGGGCCCTTCTGCCATCATCCTTTCATTTTGACTTGCGGAAACTTCATGTAGGGATTTCAGGAACCGTTACCTTCCATCCTCCGTCTACACACTATTAGGGACTAATGGCGCTAAGGAGTGAGTCTGTTCTCACTACACGCCCCCCAACTCATATGTGACCAGCTCCGTAGTGGCCCACCTCGTGCGCCCTCACGCTTTCCTCTTGAGCAAGCAGATCAATGCTTATCTGCTCAGCGTGGTATTTCGTCGGAAGTCGACATCGTCGTCACTCTCCCTGTGTATGATTTATCCATACTCTACGACCCTTCAATTCCCTTGTGTGTCCGTTGGTGAATCGTTTCACCTGCCGCTACACACATTTCTCACAAACATATATTATTATTTAATTGATTCACAATCAATCGTAGTTATGAATATACTCAATATAACATCAAGGGGTCGTTTTATTAATGTTTCAATCAGTCGGGTCACTCAAATAGGTGCCCTCAAGGTCTGCAGTAGTCTAGGGGCACTACATACACCCCTACTTATTTAGAACTTCGTCCCGAAGTTCAGAATAAAAGTGGAAATCTATGATGCATCTCAATTGCATCCTCCCAAGTCACAGATCTAGGATTGTAACTGTCCCACTGCACTTTGACTTGATCAATCAAGGCTAATCATCAAGAAAGAAGTAATCAATCAATTATCCCACTCCACACATATAATTTAATTCCTTAATTCATTTATCAATTATTGTCGTCATTCAAATCTTCAGGTTTTCCTCAATCATTTAAGACATAACAAGGCTTAAGAGACCACTATATCGAAGTTGTTCAGTTGGATCAGTCGACAGGTGCCCTTAAGGTCCATAGTCATTCTAGGGGCATTACATACACCCCCTCTTAAATAGAACTTCATCCCGAAGTTAATTTTTGTTCAAGTACTTTCGACGCTATGCTTTATCTTAATTTTCTATTCTCATCTTCCATCATTCTCTTCTATTCCTCAACAATCATGGCCATATGCACTAGTGGTTCTACTCGTTAGTTTTCTTTTTCATCCAACGTGGTTCCAATACATCCTCAGGAACTCAATCATAATGTCGCATAATATAAATCCGATAATACATTCAATAATTGTCAATACCAGCATGGATTTCCTATACCTCCCAATGTCTTGCGAAGATCTACGATATCAAATTTAGCTACACGCTATATTGCATCATTAGCCTCCCAATAGTTATCAAATCATCATTATAACAAAACCAAGCAAGAATTCATATCTATCTGGTTATCCTTCATTCCAAGACGAGAAGGTAAACATCTTAAATTATTCAGTCCAAGATAGATGGGTAAGATATAATCATGTATTTACCCAAATCAATAGAGACCCTCAAATAGTCCAAAAACAAAATTCCATAAGACCACTTCCAAAACCCCTAAATGTTTTAGCAATGTTGGTTCTTAATTTGATAGATTCGAGACATCAAGACATTAGTGACTTAGTCGAATGTATTTAAATTTAACTCCTAGTCCTTTCATTAGAAATATCATGTCCTAGTCGATGAGCTTATCACATCCTTACCTCATTTCATCATTTATGTTGTTATAGGACTACTTCAACACACTCATCAAGTCGTACTATGTGTGTTTTTCTCAACCTCCTAGAGTTCCATCTCGAGCTAGTCGTATTTTCATCAAGGGTTGACTATGTCCTTGGGTTAGATTTATTGCGTTCGGTTTATTATGCTAATCGTCTCCATACTCATTTTACTAAAATTGTCTTCATTTGACCATTTCGATACCATGGTTAAATTTCAAGTTCATAGTCCTTAGTTTTCATAAATGGTTTTGTCATAATGCAAAATGCATGTCATTGAGTTCAACGCATCATACCGATCACATCAATTTCTTGTTTTCAAATTTGAAGACCATTTCGCTCCCTCGACAATCTCTTAAAGTCTCTTCAATCCGAGTATCTCGGTGTCTTGTGAGTTAAAATTTATCAATTTCCCATCATTTAGTAAATCCACCAATATATTCGTCCACTTGTCTTCTTATCATGGTTATGTAGAAAATTTTTAAAATACCTAGACCTTGGTTCCCTTCTGCTGGTGCATTTACCTTGAAATAGAATTTATGTTATCGAAATAATCTCTATAACTGCCGTAGCCTAGATTTTATTCTTCCCCTTACTTTTCCCCAGGTTCTTCAATCCTATGTAATAAATCTTAACTCAATCTTCCTTAGGGAATTGCCCTAGGTGTAAACACTAATAGACAACTCAAATGATCAATAAACCTTTAGTGAGTCCAAGGGCATAAGCTCATTATACTTTTCTAAAAAACCCCATATAACAATCAATGTTATAATAAGAGGACCCATTTTGAACAACATCCTCTTGGCACAGTATCAATAATCCTATATAACTAAGATATTTATGTAATGCTTGTCATTGTCGCTAATATTTTTTTATTTTATTTTTTTTCAACCAATTAATAATCCGTGGATACTTATAACTTTCCATGTCGAATCTCGACTATAAGATATATAATTTAATCTAAACAATAAAAACTTAATTCTAAAATGCATTCTGATCCGCTTACAATCTGGACATAACTCATGACATCATGCACACTTCAATATAGATGTAAACATAACATGTTTATGGGAATGTGTTTTATATAAACTAAAAACATAACATATCCCATACTTTTGTATTGCATTCCAACTATATATGTTATAAAAGTAAAACACTTTAGTTAATAACAGTTAGTAAAATTCTCATCTTTACTCACACCCCTTTTATTATAAGAATATAAATCTTACATAAGGTCATAATGCAACTTATATATTTACTTTTATATATGTCATTTGAAATTTATATAAAGTATTATATTTCAATTAACATCAAAATAATAAGATCGACTTTTCGCTTACACCCCAATTTGCCTAAAAATATAGATCTTATCAATTTTGTAATGCATACTCTATATATATATTTCAATTAAACTTCATATAAACATAATGCATTCACTTATATCTCATCCACAAAATTCCTATCTTTGTTTGCATTTATTTAGCAGAATTTGTAATATTGATGAACTAAAATATACTTGTTTATTTTCAGTTATAGATATAGACTAAACGAGTTACGTTAATTTGAATAAACTCTCAATTAAATCAGAGATTCAGTAATCAACTCAATATGTTAATATGTGGTAAATTTGTCATAAACCAGCTTTGCTAAAGGTATTCGACTTTTTATAATAGAAGTTCCTTTTTCAATGCTAACTAAAAGTATTTAACATTTTAAACTTAAGAGTTCCTTCTCATCCATCATTCGTTCAATTCATTCAATATATGTATATGATTATATAGTTAAAGGAATTTTTTTTTTTTTTTTATAATAAAAATTATCTATATGATTATATAGTTAAAGGAATTCCATTTTTATTTTTATCTTTTATAATAAAAATTATCTTTACAATTCTGACAAAAAAAAGGTTTAACATTTTAATCCTAGAATTCATCCCCATAATCATTCTTTCAGCATATGCATATGATTATATAACTAAAGACATTCGATTTTTATCATAATAAAAATTCACTTTACAATTATAAATAGAAAGCATTTAACATTTTAATCCTACGAATTTATTCTCGTAAATCATTCATTCAGCATACACATATATTTATATAACTAAAGCCATTCAATTGAAAGATCATTCAAGTGAGCATCGTTTAAGGGATGGGATCTAAGGTCATAGCAATTTCTAATAACAATTAGATAATTACAAACTAAGCCCAAACAGTCATTACGTACTCATTGATTTAGACATCAAATGGTTACTATCTTGGCTGTAAGGTTCAACTTCCACAACGAGCCAACACTTCCACTTATTTAGCACTGATCGATATGCCCGGCTAGTGGTCGATCTGGAGATCAACATAAAAACTATTTTTCTTAAATATTAAGTGAACACACGACGGTTGGTAGGGTCACTCGACAGGTGGCAGGACAGACTCCAACCGTTGTCGACTACCCGGCATAAGATAATCAACAGTAGATAATGTGTAGCCAAAATTCCGAAGGCAGCCATCAGTTGTTACATGTGATGAACAGGTGGGAAACGAGTTCTTGAATATGCCAATCAGTTATCGAAATAGAGACACAACGATTTTTAAAGGTCAGATTACCTTTAGGATCTCAATTTCCGAAAGACGCTGTTCGATCTCTGAGTTAGATATACAGAGATTTTTAAGGTTCAAATGAAAATCATAAAACGAATTCTGGAAACGCCATGAATTTGGGGAAAAAGACATACAGAGAATTTAAAGATCAGAGTTACACTCATTTTATGAAATCTGGAAAACGCCTTTTAATGTTTGAAAATAGAACACAACAATTTTTTTCTATTTTTATTTTTTTAAAAGGTCAAATTATATTTCAAATCTCTATCATTCTTCATTTTATTTTATTATTTTAGCAGGAATGAACCTAACTATTGGTAACTGAGAGATACACCAGCAAGGAACATCATTAATAAATGTAGCGAGTGTAAGTTTGGGCCATCTCATGTATGGGTATCACACTTCATAAAGATCGATAATAAGGGGAATTGTGTGGATATACATTTCATTCCATGAATTCAATGAGAAGTAATACCATATCAAATCACTTAGGTGGTCCACCCGATCTATAATTGTTCGCCGACAGTAAAGGAACTTAAAGCAGTCTAAAATGCCAGGTGCTAGCTATAAGCGATGACTGGTCAACACGATAGTTAGGTTGAAGAGCTACGAAAAACAAGGGATCTCCCAACAGAGTTCGTTTAGAGTGGAGCAGGTTAATTCTTGTTGGAGACGACAGGAACATAAGTAAATTTGTGGATAGTTAGGAGGGTTAAACGGCTTTCACATGTAGCAGATTGTGGTTTTTAAGATGCCCTCGATTCCATGGATCTATAGAGGTAAGGTTTAAGATGACTATCGACCAGAGATCGTCCAGCAAAGCAGAAGTAGACTCAGAAATTAACTTGCAAGTTACCAATTGCGACTTGTGTTTCAAGTGCAGAGAAGGCGTGGGTAGTGGATGGATACATTACGGGTTGTGAGCGAATGGTAAGATTCCGGTCAAAATTTAGATACGGCCGATCTAACTATGTGGCCTCGAAAAGGGCATTAAGGGCTTTGCAAACAGACTACGATCGGGTTGTAAAGATACAATCAAAGAAAAACAAGAGATCATCAACCAATGCTTTCAGATAGATCGGAAATAAAGGAAAAACAACCATCATCATCGAGTCAAGGGACCATTGAGCAGGGTTCAAATCTATAACTTGTAAGCTGAGAAAAGATCTATAGGTAACAGAACTCGTTTCCATATCGCATAGTCTGATCATTTAAGAAGATTAAATAAGGCAGTCAAACTTTTAATAGAGATGGATGTGATTGGGTTATTCGATTAATCGATCAAGAGTAGAACGGTTCTTAATAGGGATCATTGGTAAGTACAGTTGAACCGACCTCGACGCAGAGGTTATGAAGTGTGGGTTTACCAAGATTGATTTATCAAAACAGATCTCTCAATCGCTTAATCGTGAGTACGACTGTGACAGGAGCCAGTATCGTTGGATGCTTCAGAATTTAATTCACAGATGATTACAAGGATCAAAGGTAGGTACAGAGATATAATGTTGATCTAGGTGAGATATAATGTTGATCTAGGCGAAGAGGATGGATCTAAGGGTGAAACAAAAATTACTTCTCAATTGCATTACTAATTTTTTTTTTTAATAAGAAACAGGGTTTCCTGAATCTTAATATTTTCAGTAATTATTAACTAAAAACATCTTATATAGAACAGAGTTACCTTCCGAACACAATAGCAATTATTATTGAAGAGAAAAACAGAGAGTCGAAGTTTTCGTACTTGACCCATAACATAGAAATACTAGGTTCTTCTTTTACTAATCTCATGAAAGAGTATAAATTTTTGTAGATCTTCAAACAATAATTCATAACACAGATTCATAACGATTCCTTTTTTTTTTTTTTGAAATAATTAGTATTCACAACAGCTACGCCATCAGAGTGAAGCCGAGGTCGAATCATAAGTATAACAGAGTAAAATTATTCTAGTATCCTACACGCTAGCGAGGAGGAGCCGAGGTCTAAATATTTCAATGCAAACAGAGTTTTGAAATATACAGTGTAAACATCTATATCGTAAAAGATGCAGAGATCATATTAAAGTAATTTCGCAATCTAAAATTCCTATGCACAACCAAATTTTGAAATAATTCAGATGAACCAATCTTTAATACAGAATTGAAATGCTCAGATCTATTATAAAACTTTTTAACCATATTTTCATTGCAAAAACAGAGATATAGTTTCCTTTCCTGAAGCAACTATACCTTCGAAAAGAATACTAAGATCTATATAAAAAACTACCTATATAAAAAACTACGCTATGTCGAACATGCAGAAATCATATACTGTACACAATCCTAAATTGTTCTTAATGCAAAAAAAAACTAAACTATGAAATATACCAGTAAATAAGAACCTGTATAATAGTAGCTCCAATCGAAAAGTGAAGTTCCTCGTTTGTTGCAGTTCCGATTTCACTGTCCTTCTCCACAGTCACCAATATGAGTCTGGTGCCCTCAAGGCTCGACCGACTCTAATACCAAATGTAATACCTCTTCTGTAGGATCCTTCCTACTTAACCTGAAACTCAACCACTTGATACAAAAGAGATTAGAAAGCATAATGACTAGATAAATAAACTAAATAAATGAATAACTTAGCAAATTAAAACAAAGCATAACCTGTCTCTGATACCATCTTGTCCACTATCGTCCGTGCCTTCTGTAGGATCCCTCCAGCAAAGCTAGCTTAACCATAGGCGAAGCAACCATTAGCTTCACCACCCAACCATAGGCTCATGCTTTCAATCACATGGCCTCCCCCAAGCTTTGGGTCGTAGACCTCACACACAATAATCAAGAAACCCAGCTTGGGATTCCCCCCCACCAATATTTCCAGCCAAACCCTCAATAGCAGCAAGTCATGAGGTAACTCAAAATTACGATAGTCATCCAGGGTCTGGGTCCTTTACCCATTCCCAATGCCTTCCTTATAAAGGAAAATCTCATGCGACACATGTCGCTTCATGCATAATAATTTATTTCATTTAAATTCTAAATAAAAACAACTCACCCATCCAAGTGTCAGCTTTTCTAGGAGATGCACCAACATTCCTAAGTTTAATCATATTTGTCCCCCAAATATTTCACTTAACTCCTAGATATGTGGTGTAGGTGGGGTTGACTAGGTGTCCATGCCTAGGATTCCATTTTTCCCCTAAATAAATATTTAGAATATTTTTAAATAATCAGAAATATCATTTCATATGCAAATGCCTAAATAACACTTAATATTATTTAAATGCCAAAGTAATCATTTATGTGCAAATGCCTAAAGTACTCAAATGCATTTATAAGTAATGTTCTAGGTGCAAACTTATATGTTTTTATGCAGTTAAGTTTAACAATCATTTTCACTAGGATCTCAGTGTCGCGCCGTTGGCACACCCCGTTCCTTAATTTCATTTCCCCGACATGGCACCACTTCGTTGGGTCCAGTCATCTGTAGTTTCCATTCCTTGGCAAGGTACCACATCGTTGGGTCCTTGCATCCACTCTTTCCGTTCTCGGTAGGGTACCGCACCATTGGGCCCTTCTACCGTCATCCTTTCAGTTTGACTTGCAAGAACTTCATGTAGGGATTTCAGGAACCGTTACCTTCCATCCTCCATCTACACGCTATTAGGGACTAATGGTGCTGAGGAGTGAGTTTGTTCTCACTATGCGCCCCCCAACTCATACGTGACCAGCTCCGTCATGGCCCACCTCGTACGCCCTCATGCTTTCCTCTTGAGAAAGCGGATCAATGCTTATCTTCTCAGCATGGTATTCCGTCGGAAGTCGACATCGTCGTCGCTCTCCCTGTATGTGATTTATCCATACTCTACGACCCTTCAATTTCCTTGTGTGTCCATCGGTGAATCGTTTCACCTGCCGCTACACACATTTCTCACAAACATATATTAGTATTTAATTGATTCACAATCAATCATAGTTATGAATATACTAGATATAACATCAAGGGGTCGTTTTATTAATGTTTCAATCAGTCGGGTCACTCAAATAGGTGCCCTCAAGGTCTGCAGTAGTCTAGGGGCACTACACCGATAACAAGAAAGAGAAGTAACCTTCGGTTAACTTAAATTTTCACTCAAGTGCTTGTGGCACTATAACAACATCTGTCATCAAACCATGGCTTCAAAGCCATTTCACCTCCTCCCCCTCAGAGGATTCGTGCCCTCTATGACGGGTCGCAAAAGGGCTCAATCTCCTAACTCAAGTACTCCCAAATATAACTAGGAAATAAATCACATAGCTTGCAAGGTTTACTAGTGGGGCCTTGGCATTGAGCTCCTCACCAGCAAACAAGTACAATAACATTTACATAATTACAATTACTTTTACAAAAATAATAATAATTGGGGTCAAATTAGAGGGATGTTACATCCTCCTCCCCTTAAGAATAACACCATCCTCGGTGTTCAACAATTTGTCTTTCGCATCCTTTCACCATCTTTCGCTTGTTTTATTATTCTGCTTTGGTCGTCTTCATATTTTTGCGATTTCCTCAAGCTCTTATCACTTATATCCTGCACATTATACAGATCATACAAGATCTTCCAACATTCTTTAGCATAACATAAGTATACCAAATTTCAAATATAGTAAATGTTCATCATTCTTCCTCATCCTTGAGGGGAGATTCGCTTACTCTAGCATTCATACCATTCTCACATAAATACATCTCATAGTATAGTTACAAGACAAATCATTAACATTTGCTTATATCATAAAACAATTCTTTCAACAAAAGTTTTGTTGTACTTCAGCAATCATGGAGACTTGCATACATATCCTGCTCATGTAATTTTACAATCATATAGACTTGCATACATATAACTCTTTTGCAATTCAACAATCATGGAGACTTTCATACAAAATGATCTTTTATACTTCAGCAATCATGGAGACTTGCATACAAAACACGAGCCCTCTTCAACTCAGCAATAAAATTTGGTAGTCTTACTCTGCAACTCATTACTTAGCTTCCCTTCAACGAATCTCTTGTGGGATCAGTTCTAACACCACAAGGAAAAAGTTATGTCTCCTTAGAGAATCTCTTATATGCTCCGTTCTATCAACACAAGAAAAATTTTGTGATCCCCCTGCTCAATTCAATGGATATAAAGATTGACTAGATATTTTGGATTGGTATCATTCAACGAACCACCTGCTCTGTTCCACTTCCATGGGGAACATGACCACAATTTAGGGAAGTTGTCCCATCACAATAGCTAGTAAGTGAATGCGAGATGCAACCCCTCTACCCGAGTCCAGGAAATTATTCTTTTCCCCTCAAACCTTCTCGTTTGAGTTCAAGAAATATTTCTTAGTAACATTCATTTATTATTCCTTGCATTCCACATGAAACATAATAACAACAAAATATTAAAATATATTCATCTATTTACTTATCATATCCTACGCATTTTGATGATTACACATCATCAATCATAAGTCTTACCACTAATCATGATGCATAAAATCCTGTAAATAAAATGTAAAGTAAATTATTACTTACTCTTGAGTGATTTAGCTGTCTTATCTATATATGTGATTTTATAATCAACGTTCCACTTTGATCATGACATAGGTCGTAGTGAAGATCACTTCCTGAAATGTTAGTATGAAGAAAAAATTATTTGCTTCAATTGCTCAACAATTGAACACATTTGTTCCATAGCATTACACGCATGCTCATTCAATTAACTGGTGCATCCTCTTCAATTCATCCCGATGTAAACTCTTCAATATCCTTAATGTGAGTCCGTGGTCAAGTCTGCTAACAAACAAACATGTTAGTATCATCGTCTACACCTTCTTTTTTGTGGCATATAGATTCATTTCCATCATCTAAAGATTCCTTTCTCTATAAAATTTTGATGTTTAAAAGATCCCATGATTAATCAATCACACAAAAAAGATTAGGCTACTTCTTTTCCTATAATCAAACTCCTACTATTAACAAGACCCTTTAACTTGATGCACGTCACTATTTATTAGAAGATATAACAAACCCTACCAAGAGTCTATCTATGAAGAAAATAATTAGAATCGAATGCATTCTAAAATAAGTTCATTTAAACTCCTACTATTAACAAGATCCATTAACTTGGCACATAATAATTTTTATTCGAAGATATGACAAACCTTACTAGGAGTTGATCTAAGAAGAAGTAATTAGAAATCATAATGCATTATAAGATCATTTTAAAATTCTACAAAACATTGCTTGCAGTTCTATACGATAAAACTTTAATAACATTAAGAAGTTCTATAATGAAATACAATTCATGTTAATTAGTAAAATATTAAGATTTAACAAAATGATGATTTTGCATTTAACAACAGTAATATTCAAACACATCAATTACCTCATCACATGAATTCGTTCAAGTCTTTAAATATAACTTGTAACCTAGTGCATCAAAGTAATCCTGGCTATCAATACTCAAGCTTAATAATTACTTAGGCTACGGATTCCATACTATTGGATCCATGAAAGAAAATGAAAGAGAGACAACATCTAGTTTTTCAATAAGCATAATATCAAAACCTAAGTACAAAGATGTACATTCTATCATTGATACTTGAGAACCAATTCTTTTATTTCTAGAAATGTACCTATTAATAAGTAGCTATAACTTCCTACCTACTTAACTAAACAAGAGTTTTGCCGAATCTTATTCTATAATATCTATGAAGGCAATACTTTTCGATATAACATTCCATGGAAACTGTCAAAAAGATATATAACAACTATGCAATATCAAATAAATTGTAGCTTTAGATTTGAAGATGTTCAAGTGGATTCACCTAATCAAACCATATGTAACGAAATATTGTTGTCCTCTTTTTATTGTTTTCTTCCTCTTTACAGACAATAATGAAGATATTAGTCTAAACATAGAAGAACATGATGCTTCGAAAACAAAAAACAAAAAAAAATAATCAGGCACCAAAATTATAAAATAATATAACACCTGTAAACTAATTAAGTCCTAAAAGGTACTTTACAAGCTAACATTTATTGTGCCATTTTGTAATAAAACTAATTACATATGCATTCCCTATTATAGATTTCAATGGAGATACATCACTCATGTACTTGTATCATTAAGAAAAATCAACTAACTATGAGTAATTTCTACTTTATGTAAACCTCATAACCCCTTTTTCACTTATACTGAAATCTTTTCAACAAAATACCACCTTCCATAACAATACTATTCGATGATGTGAGTATCTATATCTCTATCTAACATAGAAAGACTCAAGACAAAGATAACATACCTGACTCACAATTTTATGAGGATAAACATACTTATCTTTTACTCTTGAGGAGAAACCTGAAGTATAACTCGGATAACATTTTCCCCTCGTCTAGACGAGTCCATGCATCAAAACAAAACAACTTGATTAGACTTCATACTTATTTATCTGATGTTGAGCCCAATAGGCCTGAGTGCTGTAACCTCACTCTAATACCACTTGTCACATACCCAAATTTTATAAGTTAGTAAAATGTGAATTTTCAAAAAAATTTCAGGATATAAATGATTTCCATAAAGAAATTATATTTGTAGTGAGAACCAAAAGTCCACCATCCTAAAATTTAAAAGTAAATAATTCAATGTCCATGACCTTTTTCTTTCTTCACTCCTACAATTAGAAAACTTATGAGCATCTCATGATGTGATTGGAAATTGAAATATGACATTTGCATAGGCATAGACGAATATTAAATTTTGTCATAATGACTATTCTAAACAATTCAAACCATTCTTTTAACTTGTTAACTTACCTTGGAGTATTGCCATATATTGTCACCTCATTTTAATCCTTAGAAGAATGCTTAGCCAATAATAACAGAACACTACTTATATAACTAATATAGTGTTGAATATAAAAAACAGTGGGCATGTTTATTATGTCATTCTTTTTCGGTTCTCAAATAATTTGCAAATATTTTGTTCGATGAAGGCAGAAGGTACTACGGTGATTTGAGGGTTTCTGATTTTGGTAACGGTGTGGGGTCTCTGTTGGGGACTCTTTGGAGTGCAGGCTGGAAAGGACATGGGTACAGCCACCAATGGCGAGGCCTTGTCCTCTTTTGGGAATATGGAAAAAGCAAAGAAGACAAACCAAGATCCTACCCCTGAAAGCGGTACTGGGAACACGGAGGCAAGGGCAAGTGGTGTGGCCACTTCTGTGCAGAAAACGGTAGAATCAAGGAATCCTAGGCAATGCTTGAAAAAGGAAAACAAGATTCCCAAAATCTTGATAAAATCAGAGAGGGTCCGAACTGATATTCAGCACATGAAGGAACATGCGCTCATTGGAAAATTTTTTGGGATCTGGCCAGCTGAGAAAGCGCTCATGTGGTGGATCAACACAACCTAGAAGCCCCAGGGACATTACGGTCTCCAATTGGGAGCTAAAGGTTTTTTTACTGTGATTTTCTTTAATTAAGAAGACCGTACGAGTATTTTTGATAATGGAACATACTTTTTCAATTCAGTTGGACTGTATCTCCACCCCTGGAAGGAACAGTTCAACCCAGAAAAAAGAAAATTTAACCATTGCCTTGGTCTGGATAAGACTCTACTCCTTTCCTTCTGAATACTAGAAGGAGGAAATACTAATGGAGATTGGTAATGTGCTGGGGGTGTTCATAAAAGTCTCTGGACAAACCAAGAAGATGTAGTACACTTCATACGCCCGCATATGCCTCTATTTGGATATATCCCAACACCTGCCGACAGGAATAGACCTAACATGGGAGGATGTAGATTGGTTCCAGGCCATTGATTATGAATAGATCCCTTTCCGATGCTGGCGATTCCATTAACATGGTCAGCGATTCAGGGATTTTCCGCTTAATAAATAGCCAGTAGGAAAGATCGACTCTAAAGGAAAAGACCAAGAAGGATTCAAAAAGTTACTAACAAGAAACGACAAGCTAGGAAGGTTAGGGCCCCTGAAATTCATAAGAAAACCATGATCCACAATAGATACGAGGTCTTGCAATCTAGGGAAGAAGAAAAGTATGGTGAAGATATTACAAAGAAGGAAAGAGTAGAAGCAACAAAGAAAGAACAAAAAGATGACAGCACTATTCATATATCCGAGGTTGATGCATGGGGTTATGCAGGATCATCGCAAGAGGAAGGCGGAAATGATATGGAACTGGAAGATCTTGATCTAGAAGGTCTAGAGGCGGCCTGCATAGTAAAAAATCCGATTCCTATAACACCACATCAGGTCTCACTCCTGGAGAAAATGATCATTAAATCCGAAAATCGCAAACACTTGGGTATAATTTCCGAACCCCTTAAGGAGAACAATGGGAAAAAGATAACCAGGGGTGAAAAAAGGGGCAGGCCAAGGAACATGCAGAGAATTCAGATGATAAGAAGGAATCTGGTGGCCTCGGGCCAGTATCCAACCATTGATGTGGCTCTAGCATCCTCCAACCCTAGTTATAAGATGCAGATTACATCTTGGAACATTAGAGGGTGCAAGAGCATCCTAAAGATCCGCCTCTTACGACAGAAAATTGAACTTGAGAAACCTACTATTGTTTTCCTCCAAGAAACTAAGTGCTTGGAAATGTATCTTCAAGCCATCGGGCAGAAATTCTGGAAACACTGCAATGTGGTTGCAATAGATGCTATCGGCTCGGCCGAGGGAATATACATTCTTTGGAACCCTAAAGAAGTAAGTGTGTCTGATTGGATGGCTTCAAAATTTATCTTTTCTGCTTCTTTTCATATTTTAGGAACCAGAGTTAGGGGTTTTCTGTCTAATGTTTACGGACCCTCTCTGGCCAACCAAAAGAGTTCCTTCTTGAATTCCATCGGGAATCTCAAAAGAGAGACTAGTGATATGCTCTGGATAATAGGAGGAGATTTTAATTTAATTAGCAATCTTGATGAGAAACGTGGAGGTCGATGCTGTCTTCATCCCAGTAAGGAGGAATTTTCGGAGGTAATCGAAAATTTGGCATTGATCGATGTCAAAACATCCAATGGCCCTTACAATTGGAATAATAAAAGAGGAGGAGATAGAAGCATTGCTTCCAGACTAGATAGGTTTTTGGTATCTGAATCCATTATGATGGGAGGCGGGGATCTGACTGCGGTTGTGCTGCCATCAATAGGCTCGGATCACTGGCTGATTTGTCTGGAATGGCATAGAATAGGAGAAAACCTCCGACGTCCGTTTAGGTTTGAACAATTCTAGCTCATGCACCCTGATTTTTCTGACCAATTGCGACAGTGGTGGCAGACTTGTGACCCAATCACGAGAACTGTTAAAATACCTAAAAGGAAAAATAAAGAAGTGGAATAAATACATCTTTGGGAACATTTTTCAAGGTAAGAAGTTGCTCGACCTTAAACTACAGGAAGTTCAAAAGGAGGCTATGACTCAGGGCTATTCCGTAGAGTTAAAAGAATAGGAGCAAATTCTTTTGCAGGAACTCAACCTCAAAGACCACCAGGAGGAACTCCTATGGAAGCAAAAGTCTAGAAGTCGTTGGTTAAAAGATGGTGAGGGAAATACCAAGTTCTTTCACAAAGCCACCATCTAGCACCGACATGGGAACAGGGTGGTGAGGCTAAGAAGGAGGATGGAAATTTGGTGGAAACTCAACCTGAATTAGAGAAGACACTGAAAGATCACTTCGAAGACTTACTGGATGAGCCTAATATCAATAGGCAAGTTGAAAGGGAGAAGGTCCTCCACCACATCCTGAGACTGGTCACGGAAGCCCACAATAAACTCCTTATGGGCACCATCAGAATGGAGGAACTTGATAAAGCCATCAAACAAATGGCGGATGACAAAGCTCCTCGACCGGATGGCTTCACCACAAAATTCTTTCACTCATGCTGGGATTGGTTGAAGGTGGAGGTCCTGGCCATTGTGGAAGATTCCCGTCGGACCAGAAATATTCTCAAAGCTCTTAATGCCACCTTTCGCATGCTTATTCCTAAGGAAATGGGAACATAGGATCCTAGAAAGTTCAGACCCATATCCCTTTGCAATGTGATCTACAAAATTATCACAAAGGTTATAGCAAACCGGCTACGCCCTCTTCTATCGTTAATTATTTCACCTGAGCAGGCTGGGTTTGTGGAAGGACGTCAAATTTTGGACAACATTATTCTAGTGCATGAAGCTATTCATTTGCTTAAAAAAGAGAAAATCCCAGGTATGCTTCTAAAACTGGACTTATCTAAAGCATATGATAAACTAAACTGGACTTTCATTGTAGAAATGTTAAAAGCTTTTGGTTTCAGTAACATTTGGACGGAGTGGATTATGAGCTTGGTCTCATCCCCTTTCGTTTCAATTCTGGTTAATGGCACTCCCTCACAACCATTCCCAGCAACCCGTGGAATTTGGCAGGGGGATCCCTTATCCCCATTTCTCTTCATCATCATGGCTGAAGGCTTAGGAAAAATGTTGTGGGCGGCCCAAGAGAACAATGTTATTTGGGGTTTGGACTTGGGTGAGGATTTGACCCCACAAACCCACCAACAATTTTTTGATGATACTATGTTGATGGGACCTTCCTCAGTTCAGGAGGCCAGAAACATTAAGGATATTCTTAACACCTTCCTGGTGGGAAGTGGTCTAGAAATTAATAAAGAAAAATCTATGGTTTATTTCTTCAACACTCCCAGAATTCACCGTAGAAACATCCTACGCATTTTGGAATTCTCTGAAGGATACCTCCCATCAAAATATCTAGGGGTACCCTTAATGGAATCCACTATCCGACAAATCTCCTGGAAGGACCTATTGGATAAATTCAAAACCAAATTGGAATTATGGACATTCCGAGCTCTAAAATTCCCTGGCCGCCTTATTTTGGTCAAGTCGGTGTTATAGGCTATGCCGATTTACATGTTCTCTGTGATGGCGGCGCCCAAAGAAGTTTTGAAAAAGATCCGTAATCTACAGAGGAACTTCTTGTGGGGAGGAACCCCTGACTAGAGGAAATGGGCCTTAGTGAACTAGGAAACTCTGTGCACTCCCAAAAGGTTGGGTGGCCTTGGTCTGTGTGACCTAACGTGTGTTAATAAGGTCTTAGGAGCTAAAATTTGGTGGAAATGGATCACCCATAGAGAGGAACCTTGGGCTAGGCTGTGGCATATGAAATATGCCCCCATGTGGCCCAAATAGGAACTCATTAGATTTGGTGAAGAACAACCCAGATCGAGTATTTGGAAGCTGGCTCAGGAGAATCGTGATTTAGTCAAGAATCCCATTTTCTAGGAGATAAGAGATGGCAACTCTGCATCCTTTCTGCATGACGCATGGAAGCAATTCCCAAGACTCTCTGACGGGAAGCACAACCAGGAGTTGTTTGTATACTTACATAGTATCCCCTGGGAGAAGGTTCGAGACTTTTGGGAATCAGGACCTGAGGGACAACAGTTTAGATAGTGGAAACCAATTTAGTGGTGGAAGCCCTTAATGCTTGAAGAAAATATGGACAATTTCTATGAGGAAATTCTCAAACATCAAATCCCCTAGGCCACTAGGCCGGACAAAATCAGATGGTGATATTCCAACATGGGGAATTTCAATATTGCAGAAGCGGTTGGCCAACTGACTGGCCATGACTAGATGCCTAGGGACAACAAATGGAAAAATGTTTGGGAGTCAAACCAGTGGCCTAAAATTGCCACTTTTGGATGGTTGTTGGTTCACCGTCGTATCCTGACTTGGGAAAGCCTTAATAAGAGAGGCTTCTTTGGGCCCTCCTGCTACAGCATGTGAACGACCGAGAGTGAATCCATTAATCATCTACTTGACGAGTTCCCTTTGTCCTCCTTCTTCTAGAATAGGGGAGAAGAGAGATTCAGAAAGACTGCAAGAGTTCTGGGCCGACCGAACTTGACTTTGGCCAACTGGCAGAATAAGCCTTTCAAAAGCAAACTTCTTAACAGAATTTGGGAATTGTTTTCGAGTTTCATGGTTTGGGAAATCTGGAAGGAGAGGAACCAGAGAATCTTTGAGGAAAAGAAAAGAAGTACAGATGAAATTCGGAAGGTTATTTAAATGCACATCAAGGAAACTTTACACACCAAAATTCCACCCCCAGAAACTGGAAATACAGATCCTGCAGAAAGATTAATTTTGAACGAATGGGGAATTTTTAGCTTACCAAACGACATAGCCGAAATGCAGCATAGCAAGGCAATATCCATCAACCTTGACTTTTGGCAAACTCCTCCAGCTAATACCCTAAAGCTCAATTTTGATGGGGCAGCGAAAGGTAAACCAGGCCCTGCAGGATTTGGGGGAGCCATTAGAAACAACCATGGCCTGGTGCTAGGCGCTTCCTGGGGTAACTTGGGTAAAACAACAAACAATGGTGCAGAGTTAGAAGGCATGGTTAATGGTATCAACTGGGTGATTACAAAAAAGTGGTTACCTTTAATTGTGGAAGGGGACTCCAACATTATGATCACCATTGCACGCCGTATTCAGAGAGGTGTGGCGGTTTCAAAGGTTTCTCTGAATTGGAGATAGGAAAGCAGGTTGAACTAGCTTCAGGAGATCCTGAGCACCTCTTCGGCTATCAATTTCATCCATGTTCGTCGAAAATGCAACAAGTTGGCTGACGAGATGGCCAATATAGGTGTTAAGGCACGTGTAGCATTCAAAGCTAGACCCTTAGACGAGATGGGCAATCATGTGGCCAGACATCATTGTGAGATGATCGCAGCCATTGATCTCATTCCTAATACTGACACCACCTTCCATGAGGACCTTGAATCACATGGAGACTGGGTAGATAGGACACTTGCTGACAGTAACCCAATGTGTGTCAATCCTTAGCATCATCCTGACCCATCGTATCCAGTTGATGTCATTTCACCTCAAGGCATTGAAGTCAGTAGATTGTCAGGTTTTATATTACATGCTCATTCGGTCTTTTCGTTTTAATTCACTTAATTGTCTGAAAGACGTGAGTAATGGTACCATCATGAGTATTGGTAGTAGCGTGTACCGAGATGAAGGAAATTATCATCTCAGCTATTGTGAAGGTACTGAAAGTAGTAAGTTCTATAGGACCATCATCTTTCAAGCATGCAAGATCGTGGGTCAGTACAGAACAGTTAATTCGAGCACTCATGAGAATTTATGGAGGGGTACTCTTCCCATTTCCAGACACAGGAACGAGGATTATAAATCTATGAATGATGACAAGAATGGCCAGAGGTGCAATTCTAAAATTGTCTGCTTATCCCTGCCACCGAACATGCGGTTTGAGTTTAACTTTTGGATCAGTTGGCTTCATATCAAAGGTGTTTTTTCGTAGTTGTCTGGGTCTATCTTTCTAAGAATTATGCCCCCCCATATCCATTTGAGATGTCACCATGGGATAGGCAGAAATCCTAGGGGTAGGGGGAGACATGTTGGTGAAGGTCCTTCCACTCAGTCCAATTCCCAATAGAATGCTAACCCTCAAAATTTTGATTGGGCACATTTCTATCTAGAGGAATCGCCGTCGGCTATTGGCAACCAGATAGCCTACTTGGAAATTGCCTTGCTGGAAGAGGTTGAGAGTCATCTAGGTCATCAAGTTATGGCTAGCCCCTTCTTGTCTTGCAGGATTCTATTAGCCCGTGAATTACACATCAAGGAGAATATAGTCCATAATATGCAATATGTGATTGCAGATATGAAGGAGAATCAGTAAAGTGAAATGGAGAATACTGGTACTCTCGAATCTTTGATGGAAGACCGTAGCATCCAACCTTCGTAGGGTGCTAGACACGGGGTTCCTAGGACTTCAATCCCGGAGCAGTAGGTTGGGCTGGCTCGGCTGGATAGGATTTTTGCAATGAATAGCCATGATTCTGCTTCAGCCCTGTGTATCTCGTCGGTTATTACTGGTAGTTTTTCGGCTCTATAGCGAGGCTTTAATCTCTTCTATGTCTCAGTACCTTTCTTGTTATCTCGGTTAGCATAGATGTTGGCTGCCAACCTTATCGGGATTTTGTTGACGTCCTTGCTTATTTTTGTAAAGCTGGTTTCGACTCTTTGAGGTTGATGAGGAAAATTGCGTTGGTCTCCATCCTCCCCACTGGGATTGGACTCTGGAATTTTTTGGTCCTTTTTTGGGCTCCTTGTACTATTTTTGTACATTATGTACTTTATTAATAGAATTTTGTCTCTCTCTTACTTAGAAAAAAAAAAGTATAGTGTTGAATATCTTCATTTATTGATTTAAACAACTTAATGATATTCCCATCATGTGCGGCCAATTCGAAAGATGTAGTATAAGGAAAAATAGACTTCTTTAATTTAACATTGGTAAATGTTCTTTTCCATCTTTCTTACTCGTTGTGGTCATCTACTCAACAACATGAATAAAAGAAAATATATTCTTTACCAAGACAGATTTGACGAAAGCACATAAATCACCAGCCATTAAACAACACACAATATACATGTGGAAATCACATAAGACAACACATAAGAGAGAATAAGAAGTACACCATTTTACCGTGGTTCACCCAAACTTGGGCTACGTCCACCAAGGGAGGGAGAATCATATATTATTGTAAATCATACCAAAGATTACATTCTGCAGCTTAGTTGTTGCTTTCCCTTTTCTCCACCTGTCTCATAAAGAGCAATTTCTCCCAAGTAGAAGTATGTAAAATATACTTTTCTTTTCCTCCAACTAAAACACACTCCTTAGTAAAATATTCGTACTAAGGAACCCATCTTTATTTAATTAATAATACTGATATATTATAGACCAAAGTACATGGGCAGTTAAGACTAAGAAATCTAGATATGTTTATAACACATATAAAAATATATATACATATATTTATATTTATATAACAAATTAAGATATGCTTTCCCCAAGCATCTGCGCAATCCTCCAAGGATAAGAAAAGATGGTAATAAACAAAATCATTCAGCATTCAAACAAGCAGCATGTGAATAATAAACAATGGAATTAATGAGGGATTAAGATCCCAACTTTCTATGCATGCAATCCATAAATATTAATGATTGAATAAATACCATGATGAAGGGGTATTCAATTTCCCGGACCATCTGGGCTATGCAATTAACATGCAACAATTGTATTTTTACTATATTCCAACCAAAACATGAAATGTGTATATATATACACACATATAAACCAACATATGTATAAATGTAAGGGAAATGTACCCCGGGGCTTATCTTCATTACCCATGCGCGTGCCTTCAACCTGCAAACATAATAATATATATATTTATATATCCAATGGTAGTCGGTGCCATCACCTCTGCGCTACCAGCAAATACATGCATTCTTTACAACCATGGGTCTTCCCCAACATCTCTGCGTGTTAATACAATGTAACCAGTATGCATAGATATAATGATATAATTAACAAGAAGTCTACCAAAATTAATGCACAAACAAACAGCATGCAATAAAACGTAATAGACAAGCAACATTTAGATGAGGTGTTTTTCCTCGGTGAGAGCATTTGCTTCCATTAGCTGCAACCCTATGCGATAGAGGTGTGTATAAGTAATATATGGAACCCTCGCATTTAGCGGTTGAAATCCCCAAGCATCTTTGTGCGATCACACAGCAAGAAACATAATAAACATATCACACACACATCACCAAAGGGGATTGCCTCCTTATCCCCCATGCATGGATACAAATGGCATGCAACCAATACAAAACACAAATCAAGCTGAAATGTGCATAGAAAAATCACACTGCATATCTCTTCTAGTGAGGACCGTGTTAGCAAGAACGTGTTAGTTTTTCTTGGTGCAACCTTTGAAAGTACGACGGGATCAGGCTCCTTCATAGAGTTGAGCCGTCCTCCCTCTTACCAATGGATGTAGAGAAACTAAAAGGAAGAATAGTAAAGATCGCATAATAATTTGCATACAATAAGCAGTGCAGACAAAGCTGGCATAGATCCTCATGCACCCATGCGTTTTGCTGCAGAAATCTACAAGCAAGGATAAAATCGGAAAATCGGTTTGCATGAACAATCAATAATGAAATCAATGCAGGCAGTAACATAACAATACAAATATAATTCCCCGAATGAATGCGCATAGATATACATAACATGCCGCAACCCCCATAAATTTAACATGCAACAATTATATAATGCGAAGAGAGCCTACAGGCGTTCATCCCAGCTCTACCAAAATCAAACAACCAAGACGCGGATACATCCTCCCGCCACCTGGATGCATGAAACGGCCAGCTCTATTGCACAATTGTCCCACCCATTTTCTTTTCCACTACTATCTCCCCTCTTAACTCCTGACCTGCCACTAGATGGGTATACCAAAAGGCAAAACAAGGAGTTTCTCTTCAATGAGACCGATGGAAAAATCCCAAGTGTTAGTGACCCTTCAACGGTTTAGCTTAGAACAATTACAAATAATATAATTAAATCTTTACATACACCTAGGGTTATAGTATTATCTCACTACTTTCATTTGATAGGTTTAAGAACGCCTATCGCATTATTTTATAACAACAAAAAAAAAGAGGCTACTATCAGACAAAACCAAGAATAGTCCCCAAAAACAGTTTAATATTTATACTAAGAGTCTTGCTAACCCCATGATAAATTCTTTGATAAATTACATTATCCTTCTTGTGAGTTCCTATTATATATATAGGTATCTATTCATGCAGTAGGATTACAATGCATTACAATTTATATATTATTATAGCTAACCATAATTTATATATTTATTATTTTAAAACATTTATTATGCTAATAATATCTCATAAGTATACTCTCTCACACACACACATACACATATATATATATAGATTACCTTTACGTACTTCTCCTTACCATGTAGGAAACATTACAAATAATAATGCAATTCATAAACTTATGATCATTATAAATCTTTATATTGTAGTAATATTCTTTTACCTTTACTAAACATTCTCTTTAATATTAGAACATAGCCTTTCTCATAAGGCCTAATGTTTTAAAACCATATCTAGGAAGAACCAAGCACTCCCTTAAATAAACCTTACCCTTCTTTTAACTATACAGGCATTATCATTTTAAAGCATTTATAGGTATTGTATAAAGACTTACCAAACACTAGTGTAACTACTAATATTTATAATGCTTTTCAATTTATATAATAATTATAAAACATTATCATTAATAATGTTTCGAATATAAGCATTTATATCTTTGCATTTCTTTATAATGCAATGTAGGAATAATAATTACAAAATGCTATTATAACTAATAATATTTCTGAAAGTGACAAATAGCGTAACTTACGTTAATTAGATAACGGGTTTCGATGATTAAAACCCTAACGTCCTATGCCGGGACTAGGATGTCAAGGACATCCATAGGAGTTAAGAGTTTTACTTAATAGCGTTTAGCATAGATTAACCTAGTGCTAAACTTTAGGTCTTAGGAGATACTTACTACCCCTCGACAGTTACGGGTAACCTCGACCAGCCCTCTCTAAGACTAACAGATAACAAAAAAGAGAAGTAACCTTTGGTGAACTTAAATGTTAACTCAAGTGCTTGTGGCACTATGACAACATCTGTCATCAATCCATGGCTTCCAAGCCATTTCACCTCCTCCTCCTTCTGAGGATTTGTGCCCTCTACGGTGGGTCGCAAAAGGGCTCAGTCTCCTAACTGAGGTACTCCCAAATATAACTAGGACATAAATCACTTAGCTTACAAGGTTTACTGGTGGGGCCTTGGCCTTGAGATCCTCACTAGCAAACAAGTACAATAACATTTACATAATTACAATTACTTTTACAAAAATAATAATAATTGGGGTCAAATTGGAGGTATGTTACACATCATGTTCTGTCAACCTATAACTTCCTACCGAAATTTTCATCTTCCATCTATCTGAGGTATCCTTCCACTCCTCTAGTCCAATCATCCACTTCGCACCTACCATTTGTCATATGGGTCCTGCCAATCTGTCTTTCTCTCCACCCTAGTAGTTGATGTGTAAAGTGTACCATTTCTTTTGTTGAAAAAGGTTTCTAACCTAGCTCTAATTTTTTATTATTTTTATTACATCCAAGAAGCATGCTACCTCAACAACAAGCTTACCAAGTCAACATTGCACGAGCTTTACCAATCCAGGTCAGTATGCTTTGATCCAGGTGATCCTCTAGGTGTCAAACGAGTATTCATCTGCCACTTCTGATCATCTCTATTACTGTAATCCTTGTTTTACTATCGTTTTTATTGAGCCCTAGTTCGCATAAAGCCCTAATTTAGTGAGGATTTACCATATGTTTTCCCTAAGACTGTGAATCAGAGAAAGCAATGGCACCTAAGTGCAAGGTCACGCTTCCAAACCCTCATTTCTCTAGAGAAGAACATGTTTATGACTACGAGGATGACATCTTTGACACCAATATCCATAATTTAGACCTAATTGAGACCCTTCGAGAAGCCAGAGAGCTTGCTTTCAAGGAATAGGACAGACTCAACCTTTGGAAATCTGGTTTCGCTCGCTCCATTTTCCCTAGGTTTGTTGTATACCCTGAGTTCATTACCTGGTGCTCGAAGTAGTATTCCCCTACTGTAAGAGAAATTATGTGAGTCGAGTCAACCAAAAACCTATTCTTCATTACTCGAGAATCCCTAAGAAAGATGTTATGCATACCTGATTCATTATCACCTTATAGTCTCAAAAAGAAACACATAGCCACTACTTTGAATGGTCTCAGTCCATTTAATCGTCACCTATTCCTATCCAAACATCTAGATCCTTGAATAGATATACTAACCATTCCTCCTCTGTATGGTACAATCTCCTTCTCCGAAGACTCCAGAAAAGGACATATCAATTACTTGCACCATTATTGTCCTGGAGGATGATAAAACAATGGATGATGTCATTTTGGGAATCATGTTGAAGCTAACCATAGAACCTTATAGGAACCCACTTCCTTTTGATCTCTGTACCTTTCTAGATGACAAGATCGATGAGGAGTTGGAATAATTCTGTGCCACTGAGTATTCCAGGTTCCCTTACTACCTATTGTTCCTCTTCTTCTATAATAAATTTGAAAGTTTCAAACATTTGGGCCTAAATACCACAGATAATCAAGGGATGTAGAAGCCAATTTATGAATGGACTGACTTGGTTGTAAGAAGAGAAAATAACTCAAACTTCTATGAATTCATAGACAAAGTAATTAGGGTGTCTTATAGTTTGATACATGGTAGTTCTCCTCCTGAGATGTTGTCTGACATCAAGAAACACCTACAATTCACACGAGAAATTCAAGTTGGAGACTAGTTTATATTTGAAGATCACACTATTATCAGGGTGTATGGGTTTGAATAGGAGCCATATAGGATACCTACGTTTCTCACTCCCAGGCTATTTTCCATGGAGTTTGTAGGGCAAAAAATGGCTTCATATGAACTACACTTCAAGCATTTTAGGCAGCATAAGTCCTTCCTCTTTCCACAAGAGGTAGGACCTCTTATTATTAGAGGATTGAATGTTCCTCAATATATAGAACAATACCTTATTCAGCTTAACCTTCCAAAGGCATAGAAATATCCATAAGAATCTCACCAAGTGATTTCCAAGCATAGGGTAGAGAATAAGAATTCTACATATGTGTGCACACCTAGGTCTCTATGGGAAAGAATAGAAAACAAAGAGACTTGGGAATAGGTACATGAGGCCATGAAAACTTTTGAAGAAGAAGAAAAGCAACAAAACCTAAGTGGGAAGAAAAGGGAAGCTAAGGAAACCTAGGATATGGACATTAATCAAGACCAACAAGGCCTAGATCCAAAAAGAACTAAAATCACAATAGAGCGAGATGAAAAATATTTGGTGAACTTTGGATCAGAATCAATACCGATTCCAAGTGAAATTACTAAGCTAATAAAGAAACCAGATATCCCAAGCAAACACCCAATTCAGTATGTATGCTATCCTTTTATAGAGTTCACTATTCCCCATAAGATACAAGGATCCTCATCTACAGAATCAGTCCATGTGAGAATTGACCTATAGACTGGATATGAGAACATCAGGGAAATATGAATGAATATGATGAATGAGATAAGACAAGAACTCCCAACCACATGGAAAAGGATAATAGCAGTGGTAGACCACCAACGATATTCCTTGAGGTTTTCAGTTTTGGAACCCAAGGTGGCCAAGCCAATGAAGCTCAGTGATTGGAGGGACGAAGAGAATATAGTTAATTTCAAAGAGTTTAACAAGATGGAAAATATGGATTTGTATAAGAAAACAAGTGACATGATGTGCACAAAAATTGTTAAACCTTAAAAGGAAGAATTCAAAGCTCAAGACAACTCTTGAAAAGTTTGAGAAATTGTATGAGATTGAAAAGTGGACCACAAGAGCCAAGCAAGTTACTATTAATTCTTTGGAATCAAATCTGGTATCATTAGCAGCAGATCCCTTCGATGATTCCCCCAATCAAGTCACTTATATCTAAAAAATATAATGAGATAGATACATTGAGGAAGAAGACGATGATTCCTATAATGGAACTAGTGCAATTTACAGAATTGAAACAAGTGCAAGCAGATAAAGAAAAAATCTATGCTAGAATGATAGAATTCCAATAGTTGTTTGAAGAAAGGAGAGAGAATATTAATGATCCGCATTGGCAGATTGCAAGTGTAAAATGGAAGCCACCAAAATTTATATTGAAGGGAACAACAATGCTTAAATCCCCATGATTTAGACAACAATTCAATCAACAATGCAGATCCTAGAAGTTGCAATGGAAATCCATCCCACTCCAGGAACAACAAAAGTAGCTGGAGGTCATCCTGCAGAAGTATAAGTCAGAAGCGAGCCCTAGGTTTATCTCCTAGATATTATTGATCTAGATGCAATGGAAGAGGACCAAGCTAATTTGAGGTCAAGTCCTAGGCCTATTGAAGAGGAGATTGACCTAAATGCCAAACTGGATGAAGCCAAAAGGGAACTGGAAAACAAGGATAACGGGGTCCTTGAATTGGAAAGTGAAGTCAATAAGAAAGAGGATGAAATTTAAGAATTGGGGAGAGAAGTAGGAGACCTGAAAAGTCAAATAAATTCTCTCCAAATGGATGTTCACGGAGAACAATTGTTAAGAAGAATTTCTCAAACTGTTTGGGAGAAAACTGAAGAATGGTTGAAGAATAAGTGGGATTATTTTAAGTTTGTCCAAGATGAGTTGGATATGTCTACTCAGGGTATGGCAGAGATAAAATCAGTTGAATATTAGTTGGGATAGATGCCAAGGCAGGTCGGGAAGTCATACGTTATCTAAACAATAGAACCAAGAAGTTGCTAGTTGAAAAGGGGATATACAACAGAACTCAAATAATCAAAATTTCAAGGTCTATGATAATGAAGCAAACATATGTTTCAAGGATGAGGGGTAATGTTAAAGAATTAAATGATGAAATATTTTCCTTTAAATCCCTTTTCAAATATGTGTTAAAATTGGGAACACCTTCTCTTTGGGATGAAAATGATGATGTTTATCCCAAGGAAACTTATGAAGAACATCTTCAACAAAAGAAGGATGAGCTCCCCTCAGAATCACTCGAATGGGAAATAGAAGGAAAACAAGTAGTTGACAGAATAAAAGGTTGTTTGAAATTTGGATAGGCTTAAGGAATATCTCAAAAAGGTTAGGGCCCATTTCATATGAGAAGCATACCAATGCTGAAATTTATTTAGAAACTCTGAGAAATCATAGACATCCTTTAGGAAACGATTTGGAAATGGTTCTCCAACATCATAAACATGTCTTTCCACCTAGATCAAAAACCACTCAGCCCCAAGGACATTCATCCAATCAATATTCAAGGGGAGAGTTTGATCAATTAGAAGCATATTTAGCAGCTCAAGTGCCAGGTGTATTTGCAAACTAGCCATCTTATATTTGTTTCATGCCACCAGTAGGTCCAGTTAACGTTCAGATGATGCATGAAATGAATCAAGCTGGTATCCTTGCAGTGGGACCCATAGGAAAGCACTCTGGACAATCCACTGTCTATATCAGAGGAAAAAAGAAGACCCCCAACAGAAGAAATTAAGTGTTAAAGATCAACATTTTTTGTTCGAGAAGAAGAATTGTAAAAAAGTAAATTGACCTTCAAATTACTTTTCCGTTAGAATGTAGGAAACCGAATAAGGTTACTTCCACACCTTATAAAAGGGATATTGCAATCCATTTTAATTGCTGGAAAATTTAGTAGAGAGGTTCTTGTTGCCCCCCAACAACATCCCCTTGATTTTGCAAAATATGTCTTTTAGGGATAATTTTAAGGACCCATACTTATTTAAAAGTGTAAAAACCTTGGTGAATCTTACCAATTCTTAAAATGTCAACTATAAAATATTTGGCGATATTTTTTTAAAATTATTTCAATTTCTAAAGATTTTATATAGTTTATATAATAATTTGGCGATTTTTGGAGTGAAAGAAGTTTACCCCATCAAAATTGGGCGAAATGGGGCTTCAAAAAATGCAAATTGATGAATTGTTTTTTGGAAAAAACATGGAAAAATAGCCCATGGGCTAAATTTCCCCCTAAAATTATCCTTGATTTCTTTGATCGGTCACTCTTTTCACCGCTCATTCTTTGGCTTGGTTTTCATTTTAAGAAGTTTTGGTGATTTGATCGACCTTCACTTTTGTTTAAAAAAATCAGATTTTGCAAATCTTTTCACATAATTACTTTTATCATGCTTATGGTAAGTATGCAAATTTTATTATTCATCATGAGATTTCTCAACATTTATACCTTAGAAAATCATTTGAGTGTATGGAAGATTGATTAATTACTAGCATAGATCCATCTTAAACCCGTATCTATCAAGCACCAAGAGGGATCCAATTTCTTGAGGTGTAGTTTTTTTTAAAATTTAAACTCAAGAAATTTGATCTCTCTTGATTGATATTTATGTTTTAAGTTTTTATTTTATAAACGATTTGAATTACTTTTCATAATATTTTATTTTATGAACCAACATGGATTTTTTTTAAATACTTTGGACATACTTTTTTATTTTATGAGCCTAACATCAATTTTTTTAATTATTTTGTTAGTAACAAAAGTTACATCACAAACGTTACAACATCTCCCCCATACTCGGCTCTAGAGCACCTTGTTTCACTCGATGCAATAATTTTTTATTTTATCAGTCGACATGAATTTTTTTAATTATTTTGTTAGTAACAAACATTACATCACAAACGTTACAACATCTCCCCCATACTGGGCTGTAGAGCACCTCGTTACACTCAGTGCAATCAATGTGTAATAGAAAAGACATTATTATTATTTTTAATATACTAGCATATATCCATCTTAAACTCAAGAAATTTGATCTCTCTTGATTGATAGATCCGGGTTTAAGTTTTAAGTTTTTATTTTATAAACGAACATCTATTTTTTAATTACTTTTCATACTATTTTATTTTATGAACCAACATGTTTGTTTTTTAAATGCTTTCCATAATTTAATTTTTTATTTTATGAGCCGACATGAAATTTTTTAATTATTTTGTTAGTAACAAACGTTACATCAACGATGTAACATTTCATCACACACGTTACAACATCTCCCCCATACTAAGCTGTAGAGAACCTCGTTTCACTCGGTACAATTATTACATTTTAATGTCTTTTTGGAAAAAATATTTTGATCATATTATGAAGTTAGTTTATAACTTATAACTTAATATTTTATAAACATTTTTATAAAAAAAAAACCTTCTCTAAAGTAACTTTATGATTATTATCAAAAGAAATTCTTTAATTTTAAAATCAGGCTTGAACATTATTGTTTGACATTCTTAAAAGGCTTTTCATATGAGAATAAGTTTTTCCTTTTAAGTGATTTGAAGGGTATTATTATTTTTATCTTTGAGTACGTGTAAGTTTTACATCTTAAATGAAAAGGAATTTCAATTTTCTATATGATTATAAACACCATTTTCAAAGTTGTTGTATTTTATCATCAACTAATTGACTCACGTCTTCCATTTATTATCATTTGTTTTAGTTTCCTTCCCAAAATATTAACGATTGTTTTCTTTCAAACAATGTGTCTTTGGCAAAAATGTATTTTTTTTGTGGAGATTTTTGTATAGTGGAAAACTACACGTTAAGTGCACCAGATGTAAACCATGAGGTATTGTGAAATGGAAATGCCACATTACTCGGCCGTCAAATGAAACGAAGTAGTGCGGCCATGAGAATACTATCATGCAAAGATATGTAACAACATTTTAACAATTTGTAGCGCAGAGGTTGCCACTTTGATAGCTACGGATCTGTAGTTTCTTTATTTCTAATGAAGTAAAGAATGCCACCAAGGAATACTCCATCCAAAACTGTAATTTGAAGAGGATATCATGGGGAATAACACGTTACCACACACAAATTATGCCCGAGATTCATGTTGAATGGAAACAAAAGTTTAGTTATATAGTTTTTCCACGGTGGTCATTGAAAGCAAGGAATCATTGCCATCTACTAAACCGTTACGAAGAAGAGACAACAAATTATTTATAATTTACAGTACAACGAAAGGTTAGTCAAAACTGCGAATAGCAAATTATTTACAATCCATAGTACAACGAAAGGTTAGTTAAAACTGCCAATAGCAAATTATTTACAATCCATAGTACAACGAACGGTTACTTAAAACTGCAGAGAAGGTAGGAGAAGTAATATCACCCAGTTACATTGATGCTATTCTATTGGATCATTATTGAACCATTAGTGTTGGAAATATGTAGTTAAATGAGCTCATCGTGTATTTACTGCGTCGACTCTTTCAGTCACCCTAGTAGTCGTTTTGTGTCGATGTTCGTGATGTAAGTCTGTCACTTAGTTCACTGACCAATCCGGCGGATGTCTTGTTACTTTACCGTTAACAGTTCGCAAGTCAAGAAACCTTATGATAAATTTTGTAACAAGAGCTCAAGTTCTGTAAATGTGAAAGACCGCAGTGAAACTCACTTCCATGAATTGAGGAGTTTCCCAGTTTACCTTGGTAAATATATAAGTCTATGTTTTATGTTTTATGTTTCATTCTCAAGAATGTTGTATTTAGCAAGTGGCACATCATCTCCAGTTTTACTTATGTGAATGTTGTTTACATTTACCCGGAGTAAAAGAAATCAAGATTCATAAATAGTTCACCACGGTGAAAGTTCTAAATTAACATGGAGTAACTTCGCGTTAGATATTTTAAGGTGTTATGCATTAGAGAAATTTATTTCACGATAAAGTTTGGTTAAGTGAGTCAAGAAGTATTTGAGAATATGGCAAAGTGAAGTATTGCGGAGAAATTAACTTCGCATCACTCTAAAGTTCACAGCATAGTAAAAAGTCGAAATCGCGCAGTTACTTGCTGCCAAGTGAATGCCGCGCAGTTACTTGCTGCGAGGTGAATGCTGTGAAGTAAAAGTTAATTGCTGCGCAGTTAAAACTGCGAAGTTAAATCTTAGTGAGGAAAATTTTTCGCAAAGATAAAATTTGGTCTGCGAAGTCCGAAGAAAAGAAAAGAAGGTACTCATCCACTGCGTAGCTAAATATTCTTTACTACGCGGTGCTCTCCCTTTTCCCTTGATCTGGTATCAGAGCTTGGTTTACGGAAAGAAGAAGTTCAAATCATAAGGGAAAAGCGGTTAAGGATGGCTTCCACTTCAGGTAATTTGCAAACCCCAATATTTATTGGTAAAAATTATGAATATTGGTCTCTAACCATGAAATTTTTGTTTAGAGGTCAAGATGTATGGGACATAGTTCAGACTGGTTATGCAGAACCAGCAGATGCAGTAGCATACAACAATCTCACACAAGCTAAGAAAGATGTTCTTAGGGAACAGAGGAAGAAAGATGGAAAGGCATTGTTCCACATACATGAAGCGACACATGAATCAATACTCCCAAGAGTAGCAGCAGCACAGTCAACAAAGGAAGCATGGGACACACTGGAAACAACATATCAAGGGTTCAACAAGGTAAAGACTGCGAAACTTCAAATTCTTAAAAGAGAGTTTGAATCTCTGTCAATGAAAAATACAAAGTCAGTAGACTCATTCTATACGCGTGTAATTGGTTTAGTGAATTAAATAAAGTCTCATGGAGAAACACTAACGGACCAAAGAGTTGTTGAAAAAGTTCGTAGAGTTCTGCCAAAGAAATTTGAATCTTTGGTTGTGACCTTAGAAAAAAACAAAGATCTATCCATATTTACTGTTGATTAGTTGCAATCCTCATTACTCAATCATGAACATAGAATCAGCGGTTCAGACACATCGCTGGAAGGTGCGTTTGCAGCACAGTCATCAATAAGTCGTGGTAGAGGCAGAGGAAGATCAAACTCTAGAGGTAGAGGACGAAGTGTGTTCAAAGGAGGTTGCAGCAGCAGTCCTGCACATGTCGCGGGAAGAGGCCAGAATCAGACCCCCAATCAGCCAAGTGGACAAAGGTATGATAAATCAAAGATTCAATGTCATTACTGTAAGAGGTATGGACACTTCACATATGAATGCAGGAAAAAACAGTATGACCAAGGAAAGCAAGGCAAAGCACAATCAAGCAACAACAACACTGCGAACAGTTCACTCTTCTTGGCATGCGCATCATCGCTGGAATGCAATGCCATCCAAGAAATTCTAAATGACATATGGTATTTAGACTTAGGTTGTAGTAATCATATGACTGGTAATTTAAGTTTATTTTCTAGCCTAGATAAATTAGTTCAAACTAATGTAACACTTGGAAATAATATTCAGGTCACTGTTTTGGGTAAGGGTACTGTTGATATTCTAACAAAATAGGGGGAGCATAAATTTATGCCTGATGTGTATTATGTTCAAGGTTTGAAGCATAATCTAATGAGCATCGGACAGATGATGGAAAAAGGTTACGGAGTTCATACGATAGGGAAGCGCTGTGTGATCAAAGATGTATACCAAAGCAATCAGTTAATAGCCGAAGTGCAGATGACAAGCAATCGCTTGTTTCCTTTGAGGATAACACCAATCATCAAAGGTAAAAATACTCGTGTTGCTCATGAAAGTCAGAAAGAAAATTTTGAAGTTGCATTCAAGACAAAAAGCAAAGGAGCAGAAGTTTGCAGCAATAAGGAAGAAAAAGGTAGCGCAATACAAGTTGCGTTTCAAACAGAAACAAAGGATGAATTCTGGTTATGGCATTTCATATTTGGACATCTCAACTTTGGTGGGCTGAAGCTACTGCACATGAAGGATATGGTGAAAGGATTTCCATTGATTGAAAAGCCAGAGAGAATTTGTGAAGGCTATATCTTTGAAAAGCAACATAGAGAGACTTTTCCAGTCGGAAAGTCATATAGAGCTCACGCACCACTTGAAATTGTGCACTTTGATATCTGTGAACCGATGCAAACACCATCCATGGGAGGATGCACTTATCTTCTCACTTTTATTGACGATTTCACAAGAAAAACATAGTTTTATTTTCTAAAGCATAAATCTGATGCATTTTACTGTTTTCAGCAGTTCAAGGCACTTGTGGAGAAGCATAGTGGTTACAGCATCAAGATATTAAGAACAGATAGAGGAGGTGAGTATGTCTCAAATGATTTCCTAAATTTTTGCAAGAATCATGGCATACAGAATCAATTCACTGCGCGGTATACACCGCAGCAGAATGGTATCGCGAAGAGAAAGAACAGAACCATCATGGAGATGGTGCAGTATGTTGGCAGCCATGCATCTGTCAAATGAATACTGGGCTGAAGCAGTGGCAACCGCAGTATACATCATGAATCGATGTCCGACAAAGAGAGTGAAGAACAAGGTTCCATAGGAAGCATAGATAGGTATGGAACATAGTGTTTCGCATTTAAAATTTTTTGGTTGTGTAGCATATGCACATGTTCCAGATGGGCTGAGAAGAAAATTGGGCAATAAAGGATAGAAATGCATCTTTATTGGATATTCTGAAGACACAAAAGCATACAAGTTGTATAATCTCATCGCAAGAAAAGTTATTATCAGCCGCAATGTTTAGTTTGTGGAAAATGAAGCATGAGATGGAAGTGTTGAGAAGAATGTGAAATCGTGTCACATGTTGAGCATGATGACATCATAGAAGACATGGTTGAGACTCCACATGTGAATCAGAACTTCGCAGCACCGCCTACTCCAAGGACTGCGCAGCATGGTTCAGTACAAGCAACTCTGACACAAGTCGCAGCAACTCCGACAAGCACTCCAAGTGCGTAGCAAACTCCATCAAGTAGTTCATGCAGTTCGACACCAGCAACTCTGCCAAGGACAAGAAGTTTGCGTGAGATATATGAGGCTGATACACCTAATTCATTCTCTTGTTTTGCATTATTTTCTCAAGTTAATGATCCTCTAACATATGAAAAAGCAGTTGAAGATGAAGTTTGGGCACAAGCCATGAATGAAGAAATAGAATGCATAGAGAAGAATCAAACATGGGAACTAATTGATGTTCCTAAGGACAAGGATGTAGTAAGCGTGAAATAGATTTCTAAGACCAAGCAAGATGCTGAAGGAAATGTGCAGAAGCGCAAGGAGAGATTAGTAGCAAGAGGGTTCACTCAGCAACCTAGCATAGACTTCAATGAAACTTTTGCACATGCAGCACGCATGGACATTATCAGAACAGTTTTGGCCATCGCAGCACAAAAGAAATGGCCTGTCTATCAAATGGATGCTAAGTTTGTGTTTCTAAATGGATATTTAGAAGAAGAAGTATATGTGGAGCAGCCACAAGGATATGAAGTTCCAAGACAAGGAAACAGAGTATACAGACTGAAGAAGGCACTGTATGGTCTAAAGCAAGCTCCTCGAGCTTGGTACAATTGCATTGACTCATATCTCATCTAGAATAGATTTCATAGAAGTGAATGTGAGCCAACGTTGTACACAAAAATCAACTAGCAAGGTAATAAGCTGATTGTTTTCCCGTATGTAGATGATTTAATATTTACTAGTGATTTTGGTATAGAAGAATTTAGAACAGTCATGGAAAGTGAATTTGAAATGACTAATTTGGGGCTTATGAAGTAATTTCTGGGCATTGAAGTTCAACAGTCTGAAAATGAGATATTTATATCTCAGTCAAAATATGCAAGTGATGTATTGAACAGGTTTAAAATGTTAGATAGCAAAATAGCTCCAACACCAGTGATAACAGGTTTCAAATTATGCAAGGATAAAAGGCTCGTTGGAAGCTTTATGTATCTAATAGTAACAAGGCCAGACATCATGTATGGAGTCAACTTAATCTCAAGATTCATGGAGTCACCAAAAGAATCGCATTGGCAAGCAGACAAAAGAATTTTAAGGTATGTAAATGGAACAAGAGACTTTGGTATTCTGTATTCCACCTCAAAAAATTTCAAACTCATAGGCTACATTGACAGTGACAATGGAGGCAGCATAGATGACAGAAAAAACACATCTGGGAATACATTTCATGTAGGAACAGGTGTTGTATCATGGGCGTCAAAGAAACAACCCATAGTAACTCTTTCTTTGGCAGAAGCAGAGTATGTTGCAGCTACAAGCACTGCATGTCAAGCTGTTTGGATGCGCAGGATGTCAAATGATCTGTCACAGCATCAGGAAGATCCCATAGTCATTTACTGCGACAACAATTCTATTATCGCACTGTCAAAGAACCATGTCTATCACAAAAGAACCAAGCACATCGACACAAGTTATCACTTCATCAGAGAGTTGATAAACAACAAAGAAATCTGTTTAGAATTTTGCAGGTCTGAAGATCAGGTAGCAGACATCTTTACCAAACCATTGGCAAAAGACCTATTTCAGTATCTGCGAAGTTGTTTGGGAAAGACAAGTTCTGCGCAGTGAACTTGATCATGAACAGAGCATGTTTTTGCTCTAAAAACATTTTATAATATTTTACTTCTGTTTAAAAGATCTCCATCCGCTCATAATTAAGGGGGAGTGTTGGAAATATCTAATTAAATGAGCTGATTACGTATTTACTGCACTGACTCTGTCAATCACCCTAGTAGCCGTTTTGTGTCAGCGCGATGTTCACGATGTAAGTCTGTCAGTTAGTTTACTCACCAATCCGGTGGACGTCTTGTTTGTAGTTACTTCACCGCGTTAACAGTTCGCAAGTCAGGAAACCTTAGGATAGAATTTATTTCAGTCTTTAATGCAATCCTATAACTTCCATAAGAAGCATTCCTAAGTCGGTTGGTTGAAATTCTATAACCCAAGCTCTGTGAATGTAAAAGACCACACTTAAACTCCCTTCCATGAATTGAGGAGCTGCGCACTTTACCTTGGTAAATATATAAGTCTATGTTTTATGTTTTATGTTTCATTCTCAAGAATGTTGTATTTAGCAAGTCGCACAGTAAAAGAAATCAAGATTCATAAATAGTTCACCACATTGAAAGTTCTAAATTAACATGGAGTAACTTCACTTTAGATATTTTAAGGTGTTATGCATTAGAGAAATTTATTGCATGATAAAGTTTGGTTAAGTGAGCCGCCAAGTATTTGAAAATACTGCGAAGTGAAGTATTATGTAGAAATTAACTTCGCATTAGTGAGCAAAGTGTTCCAAGAAGATAAAATTTGAAGTTCTCTGTTGTATGGTCTGCGAAGTCCGAACAAAAGAAAAGAAGGTACTCATCCACTGCGTAGCTAAATCTTCTCTAATGCACCGTGCTCTCCCTTTTCCCTTGAATTAGTTTGACAGTTTTGGGTTAAACACTAGTTAGAATCACACCAGATGTTGGCATATGATGTGTGATAGCTCTGCTTAATATGTAAACATCAGACATGCAGTAAATTAGCTTAGTGAATAGTCAAGTCTGAGATATATACTTGTTAGAGGTTATATAAGAGATTGCAACATTTAAAATGGCATGAGTGTTTCACCATAATCCCTACGTATTCGCAATAAAAGCAAAGCAGTCACATCGCCGAGAAGATTTCACCAAATTATTGACTCGAGAAGATGCCATAGAACTGCATATCGAGAGAGCACGAGTTGAAAAGGGATTTTGCATAAGTTAATATTATTTACCAAACCAGTCAATATGAAGCACAGTGTAACATGCTTGTCGCCACCTGTAAATGAGGTTCAATAAATCGTTACATAGGGAGTTGAAAGGGAACTTAGCGGAGGAAATTACTACAGTGTTGGTAGCACTTTGAATTTAATTTCAATATATACATAATTTATGATAATTGCATTAACATATTGTAATAGTTTTTATTATTATTTTATGGTTGATGTGGTTAAGCATTAATGTTATTTTAATTGAATGTTTATTGTGATTTAACATTTTTTCTTTATAGCATTTATTTTTAACTCGCATTTATCTTTAACTCAGATTTCAAGATAATATTAGTATTTTATTTAGTTTTTTTTAAGCATTATGTGTGGGTTATCTTTCTATAATTAACCACTTCACAGAAAATCCCGCCAATAGTTCTCTATCTAATTTTTGTAGACCTGAGAAGCAATTTTGAGTGTGTAATTTGGATGTTGAAAGAGATTAAAGATACAACTATACTATATTTTCAGAGAGATGTCCTTCCTCTATTTAGTGAATCCATTGTCATTTCATTTTGTCTTTTGTGTAATCGTTCGCATGGTTAATAGAAAGTTGATGCAGTTTTCAGTCTGGTTGCCCGATCATTGATATTCATAATGTTTCAGAGTTGAAAGATCTGTCAGAGATTAGTCATTGTATGCCTCTACCATATATTTTAAATACCTTCATGTATGATGCAAGGTCATCAGGAATTTCTTAATTGCATTGTGTCTGCTAAATTTGATTGCATTACTTTCATTCCCTGAGTTTACTTTACAAATGTGTATGAATTGTTGAGATTGAGATTATTCACTTAGAAGCTTCAGTACGCACTACGTTCCAAATGTCTCTGGACTCAAGAAATTTGATATTACATATAGCCTCCATTGGTTAATTCCATTTCCATTTATCCATGCATTCTGGAATAAGCTATAAATTTCCTATGCAGAACTCTTTTCATTTGTTAAATATTGTGTATGACCTAATCCAATTTAATTTTGTAAGAGGAAAATACGAATATTGTGCATAAAGGTATAGCTCTGGTATATTTAAATAAATGAGTTTCTATCATGCCCGAGCGTGCATGAGCGTCATTCAATTCATCCTGGTTCATCTCTGGGGACTAACAAGTTCAGTTTTACATTCGTTTGAATGTTATAGTAAAATTATGATTAGGTTCAAAGTATTATAAAAACGACTGCTTACAAGTACATCTTGTTTAAGAGGAAGTCGATCCTGTCAATGTAATCCTTGCAGGACCTTCTGAGATTGCATATTCATATAAATTGAATACAAAATAAATATCCGATTGAATTAATTTTAAACCGAGAAATCTGTATATTAAACAGATTAATTCTATTTCCTATACTTAACTCTTTTTTCAAAATATTTATTCTATGTACAATGGCATAAAAATTATCTCCAGGAATCTACTATATGTTCAACACAGGGTTTAGGTCTTTGGTTTATTAAATAAAACAATTTCCTATTTTTACAACTAATTCCATTAAGGATTGGTTCAATCCAGAGCTAATGACTCTGCTATTGATTTTATAGAGTTATTCGTTAATAATGAATATTTGGCTTAATAAACGTACTGTTCATATCTCTCTATCTTACCAAATAAGATGAGATTTTTGTTACACGATTTTATGTTATTGGACATCCTTATAAATTCCAATAAAAATATATGTTAGTTACAGAGTTTAACTATTATATAGATAAGGTTTAGAATAGATTTTGAACTCTTGATATCATGGTAATATAATCTAAATTATGGATTTAACAATGCTCCTCTATGGTTGTACAGAGTTTGTATTCATCATTTCAAGTTGTTGAGCGGAGTTAATGATGAGAAAATTTACTTCCTGTCAATAGATAATAAAAGAAATGCGAGTTAGAGATCTGTTGACCTTGTATAAGTTATGAATTTTAAGCCACAAAGAGTTACTCTCTGCTAAGTTATAGGAGTAAGGATACGTTTATGATTTGATCTATTATTGCAGAAAAACGATGAGAGACAAAGTAAAATTATTAGCATGGTACACAACCTTGTTCACGTGTTTACTTAGCGACCGATTTGGGTATCGACCAAGCTCGATAGTGATGTTGTTGATAGCAGTTACATAGACACTTTATGGAAAGGTTCCAAACATTTGTATCATTTGTAATGTATGTTTCCACACTTTGGAAGCCCTATTTGGAAGCTCTAGAACAATTCGGATTGTCCAATATTTGGTATAGATATGATACTAATATAGAATTTTACTAATGAAAAAAGTAAATTTTAAAAAATCAAATTTTAATTATTTAATAATTATAAAATATAAATAAGAATCAATTTATTATTTTCTTATAAGGAATGGAATCCTTTGAGATTTGCTTTCTATAGTGGTTCAGAAACTGTAGAATTCACTTTGTTGTGCAACTTTTTATCTCTTGGGTAATTTAGCATATTAGAAATAAATTAGTTTTTGAAGGCTTGGATCCTCTGGCTCAGAATGGAGCTGAATGAATTCTCTATCTTTATAAGTCTATTTTCAAAGGGAAGAAGCAGGTTGTGGTCAAATAGATTGGAGCTTTTGATCCTCTCTTCAATTGCCCTGTGCTATTTTTCGATGGAGCTGCTCAAGATGGCATTTGTGCAGTTGGGGGTGCAATTTATCTGAATGACTCTCATCATTTTAAGCTAAAGTTGAACTCTGGGAATGGATCCAATATGAAAGCAAAACTCATTGCATTATGGTGTATTCTAAAGGTGGCTAAATTATTTGGTATAGATGATTTGAAGATCTTTGGGGACTCTAGAGTCACAATCAAATGGGCGCTTGGTGTTTAAGGATCAAAGCTGCTATTAAACTTTTCAGGAATATATCTTTTGAGCATATTTATAGGCAACACAGTCTGACTTTGGAGTCCTTTTTTGGGAAGAAATTCTAAACTCTCAAGTTCTAAATCATGGATTCATGAACTTTTTTGAGTAATTAGCTGTTATCAAGTATGAGATGTATTTCACTGAAAAAAGCATAAAATCTTTGTTTTTTGGGGGGGTTGAGATTTGGCTGACTTCCTTCGTGATGATCAACAGATCCTATTTTTGTAAAGATATAGTTCCAAGACCTATGGGCAGAGATGTCATTATGCAGTTTTTGAACATAAGTATAACTTCATATACCTTTTGATTTGGTTGAATAACATTGACACTTTTTTTTTTCTGCTGAAAAAAAAAAGAATGGTTTTTAATATAAATTTAGCTAATTTGCTTTATATATTTGATTAAAAATATCCGTTCGTACTAAAATTATGCTACTCTACCCAGAAATATGCTTGTAGTGGGATGATAGTTCTGTGTAATTTTGGTGAAAGCGCCAGTTGCCCATCATTTTATCCTCTAATGAATCAAATCAGTGTAATATTTTGGAAAAGTCAAATTGATGCAACGTAACATCCGTCCGTAAACTCTAGAAAATTGTCCTGTATTACTAAATAAACCAACAGAAAACCCTCAGTCCTCAGCTTGTGCAACCCATCTCACTGATCCTCATGACGAAGAGTATAATATGATGCATTGGCAGTCAGTCAATAAACTCTTGGTTGCATAAAATTAAGATATGCATCAAAGTTAAGTGGGTAGGTGTGTAGACGGATAGTTAAATTTAACACATTGTTATTGTTTGTCGGCGAAAACATTTATATCACTGAATGGTTGGATGAATAAGGCATTGATTGATAATTTCATTTATTGTGTATATAGAACATAACGTGAATTAGTTAGTAGGACATGTGCAGTAGATGACTTAGTTATTTTCGAGTGATTAGTTCAATTCGATTTATTAATTATGATTATTGCATTGAGTAAAAGGAGGTGTTCTACAGTTACTATGGGGGAGATGTTATTACGTTTATAACAAAATAATTAAAAAAATTCATGTCTACTCATAAAATAAAAATTATGGAAAGTATTTAAAAAAATCCATGTTGGTACATAAATTAAAATATTATGAAAAGTAATTAAAAAATAGATGTTTATTTATAAAATAAAAACTTAAAACTTTAATCTGAATCTATCAATTAAGAGAAATCAAATTTCTTGAGTTTAATTTTAAAAAAAGAAATACACATAAAAAAATTGAATTCTTCTATATGCTTAATAAATACGAGTTTAAGATGAATCTATACACCTATGTGGAAATGTTATTTCCATTATTATATGTATTGAATTAATTAGATTATAATATTTGGACTATAAAACTAAATTGCAACACATTTGTTGGAGTTGGAATAGTATCCATTATAGATGGATATGTTGAAATGGTAAATAAATCTTGTGTTAATGATCGCAATTAACGTGTATTTTAAATAGAGAAATAATTTAATTATTGATCTGGAAATTGGTATATGTATATATTGTGGAATGAATTTTGTACTCCTCAATGTTTCCATTATAATTAAAATGTTAAATCAATAATATTTATTGAAAATGTGTATCATACGTATTGGGTTTAAAGTTATGTTATATGTACGATTTTATATATTTGACAAAGGATGGAAGAGTTTAGTATATGCATTAGTGGATACTTGCACTTATAGATTTTATAAGCTAGAAGTTAAACACAAATGGAATTGGAGTATTTAAGCATTGAATAATTGATCTTTATTTGTATAATTAGAAATGAAATTAGAAGTAGTTTTGTAATTTGTTTAAGTTTATATTAGAGCATCAAGTATAAAAGGGTATAAAAGGGTATCAAGCATAAAAAAAAAAAAAAAATATGTGAATTTTTGAAGGCGTTACAATATGGTATTAGAGTTTTAGGTTATAATACCTAGCTTTATGGAGTCCATTCATGTTATGAGAAAAAATAATGACGTGTGTATTTTTCTTCTTCTTATTTCTATAGAAGAAAATTGTTTTACTAAACTGTAGGAAGAGATGGTTGGAAGATGATCCCCTACCCCATCTATTTGGGTGGAACTTAATGATGAAGAACAACAACGCAACAATAATGTTAATAATAACTCAGACGAGATTCTACAAATAGTAAGAGACTTACAAGATGAACTTCTAAATTTTAAAACTGAACATGAGAGGGTGATGAGAACTCAAAAATATCTTAATGAAGATTTATTGTTTAAACTAAATGAAATATTTAGGGATATGGGTAAAAAGAAATGTAAATGACTTGAATCGTCTTATGAACCTCCTTTCTCTAACAATAGCTCTACTAAACATGACTCATAATATTCTAGCAGTACAACTCAGAAGGAAGATGAAGGAAGAAGAGGAAATATAAAGACGAAATAACCGGAGAATTTAAAAAGATAAAAACCCCTATATTTAATGGCGACGTCAAGAGTGGAGAAGAAGTTGAAGCTTGGATAACCGAAATGAAGAAATATTCTACAATGTATAATTTACTCAAATTCAATGAAAGCTAAAATGGCCATCTCCAATCTAGTTGGGAAAGCTAAGATTTGGTGGTAGGATTTAAAAAGAGCTAAAAGAGTTAATGATCAAAAAGTTAGTTGGAATTGCTTTAAGAATAAGCTTAAAAAAGAGTATCTTTCCTAGTATTACTATGATAAAAAGGCAAAAGGGTTCTATGAATTCATATTAGGTTCAATGTTAATGCATGTTTTTTCTACTAAATTCCTATCTTTATTAAGATATGTACCTTACCTCACTAAAGAAAAAACTAAAGTCCAAAGATTCTTAGTTTGTCTATTTAGTTTCTATAAAGATAGATTATAATTTGACAACCCAAAAACACTGTACAAAGCAACGAGGAAGACTAAACTGACTTATGATCAATCTAAAAGTAAGAATGAGAATCCATATAACTTTAAGAAAAGAGAGGGGAATAACTTTAAAATGAGGGAATTCAAGCCTTTCAATAAATAGAAGAATTTCAAGAGGAACACCTTTAGCGATAAACAATATCCAATTAAAATTGATTTTAAGGATAGTCCCTTTAATAAGAAAAATGAAGAAATCAAAAGAGAAACTTTAAAGTGTTGGGGTTGTGGGGAAAGTCATTTCTATCGGAATTGTCCCCATAAATGGGGTAATCGGAGCATTCACATTGTACGAGAAGCTTCCACAATTCGAGAAGTTGCTCAGAACATTCTAGAGATAAGGGCAGTCTTGGATAATCATCAAACAGGTTATCAACCTTCTATGATAGAAATTGAAGATAATATTTTTGACAAATCTATTTATATATTAATTTATTCTAGTTCTACTTTAAGCTAGATATCTCCTAAGTTAGTAGACATGTGTAAGATGAAAAAGCATGATTTAGAAAAGTTATGGCTAGTATAACTAGCCAAAGGAACAAAAATGAAAGTAGCTAGTTTTATTCATAGTTGTGAAATTTATATGAATAAGCTAGTTACAAAGGTAGATTTAAACATTTTACCATTAGGATATAATATTATGTAATAATTGGCATGGATTGGTTAGAAAAACACAAAGTTATATTGAATTTATTTGAAAAGACTTTCACTTGTATTGGTGAACAATAGACTTGTAAAATAGATTCCTAGAAAAGTCCTTACTAGAAAAATATTTGCTTTACCGTTAAAGAAATGTGCGAGTAAGGGATGTCAAATATTTGATGTGCATATAACCGAAAATGTTGATGATAAAATAAAACCTACATTAGAATATTATTCCCTTTTGCAAGAATTTAAAGATGTTTTTCCAGAGGACGCACGTGGATTACCTTGAGGGAGGGAGATTGAATTTACCATTGATTTGGTACCGAGAGCAATACCTACTTCTAAGGATACATATAGAATGAATACACTAGAGTTAGTAGAATTATAGATGCAATTACAGGAATAGTTAGATAAAAAGTATATAAGACCGAGTATGTCACTGTGGGGAGCACCTATATTGTTTGTTAAAAAGAAAGATGGAACATTAAGACTTTGTATAGATTATATAGATTATAGACAACTTAAGAAAATGACTATTAAAAATAGATACCCACTTGCTCGCATAGATGATATGTTTGATCAAGTATGGGGAGCTGTGGTATTCTCAAAAATTGATCTAAGCTATGGTTACCATCAAATGAGAATTAAAGACAAAGATGTTCATAAGACATCATTTCAAACACGATACATGCATTACGAATTCATGGTGGTACCATTTCGTTTAACTAATGTGATGGCCACATTCATGTGCCTAATGAAAAATGTCCTTAATAAATACTTAGACAAGTTTGTAGTTGTATTTATGGATGATATATTGATCTATTCTAAAAATGAATAGGAACATGAAGAACATTTAAAATTGGTCTTACAAACCTTAAGAGGACATAAAATTTATGCAAAGTTTAGTAAATGTGATTTTTTCCAAGATAAAATCCAATATTTAGGTAATGTAATATCTAAAGAAGCAATTTCTCTAGACCCTCATAAAAATAAGGCAATCACAGATTGGCCAGTTCCTGAGGATGTAACCAAGATTAGATCCTTTATGGGAATCACAAGTTACTATTGTAATACCCCAAATTTTGGATTTATAACCCCTTTTTATTTTGGTTAAGTATAATTTCATTATACTTAGGTGACATTAGAAATATAGAGAAATTAATTTATGATGACTATGCCGACAAGCACATTAAAGAGATGGGAGTCACAGTTCCTATGGGTTTGGAGGATAAATACAAATAAAATAAATAATGAGAAAATTATTATTGAGACACTTGCAAAAACCCTAAAAGAAGAGTTTTTGAGAATAATTGAATTAAAGAAATAAAAATAAAGAGAAACAAAAAAAGAGAACAAGAAAGGAAGAAGGCATTCATTATTATCATCACAAATCAAGAGAAAAGTTTTACATAGGATAGGAAAAAGAGACATAAGAGAACTGAATAACTAGAAATAATCAAGAAAGTTAAAGGGGGCAGTTTGGAGCACAGAATGAACCAGAACAAGGGACAACAATAGCTGGGTATTAACTTGGAATACAAGCAGTATTCAGGTAGGAGCACTACCACAAGTTGCAGGAGCACTGAAAGTACCCTGAAGAGGTTGTGACTGGTTGTTTTCCTAATTGAAGACAGTTAAAAGTCCCTAGAGTATCCTAGAGCTCAAGAGTACTGGGTTGTATGTTGGGTTGTCTAAGGTAAATAATACTTTTTATAAATAATTTGGTGAACAAGTTAAGAGAAATAAAAGAAACTTTGACTTGGAGGAACTGTGAACTCAGCTCGGGGGTGACCACGAGAGAAAGGATGGAATTGCTAGTGTAAGGCTCGGAGGTTTGTGACTGCATTCAAATAGTCATCATAAATAATAGATAAATATTGTTTAAATTACTGTTTGAAGTTAATGATATTATTTATTTTCTGTATGATTCTATTGTTACAAAACTGGTTGTTTTGAGATATATATTGGCAAATCTTGAATGCTGGAAAAATGAAAAGAATCTTTGTATTTCTAACCGAGAATGTTGTGAAATGTTCTGTTATATATTGTTTTCATTTTATATACTTATTAATAACACAAAGAATGGATATAGGAATAGTTAAGTATTATTTTGTACATAAAGGAGTTTCTTGAAAAGGAACAATATATTTTTACAAAGAAAATAAATATGGAGAATAGAAAAATAATTGAAAGAAGTTATTCATTTCTTTACAAATGTTTTCTATTTTGCAATAATTACAGAGTATGAAATTTAGTTACAGAGTAATCAGAGAATTGAAATAGAAATGCATATGTTAGGTCTTTGTTCTTGAATGCAAAAGTACCAATCGAAAATATGGAAATTATATTCATATAATATTTGAAAACATAGTATAGTTCAGAGTTGAGGTAAGGTGATGTTGACCGAGTCAAACACACACAAAGCATGTTATTATTTCAATGAGAGTGTTGTATAATAAATAAAATTGGGTATATCTTGTTATGAGAAACATAACGTTCTATTGAATAGTTGAATTTTGAAATAAAATTGCAAGACAGAGGAGGGATAACTCATTAAATCTGAGACTCGACCCGATACCAAGGTAACAAAGTTGCATTGCTCGATACAAACATAATATTAAAATGGATTTTAAATGAAAATGATGAAATTGAATTTGCATAGGCATGATACCCAAATAATATTATACAGAAGGGTCCTGAAGACCATAGTTTGGCATACAAACAATACACAAATATCACATCCACAAGTCGTGAAGACCTTTCAAAAACGTTTAACACGGTCTAAATGCAAATCAAGGCCGGCGGCCATTTGGTTCGACTTGCAGCCAGTAAGGAAAAACCCTAACTAAAGGAAGAACTCTAACAAATTTTGTCAAGCATAACCTTAACCGACAAAATAGGTTTTGCCCAAGTTTTTCGGCATTGGTGCATTACCTGGCCAACATGAAGATTAATGCGATTCTGTTGCAAAAATTGAATGAGAAAGAAAATAGCCACATACCGACACAAGAAGAACATCAAGCAGAAAAGTCAGTGACAAGAAGAAATTCAAAATTTAAGACTACTCATCCAAGAAATTATGTAAGTTATAATAAGGATACCAACAGTGAAGAGTCACTTGGCGAAGATCCTGAAGATTTTGTCCCTACAAAGAAAAAGAAGACTGGAAAAGTTAATCAACTACACTCATAATTGAAGAAACACTACTACATTTTTGGCCTTTAGGGGGGGTTGTCTTCCGCCCCCAAAAGTGACTTACGGGGGGGGGGGGGTTGTATTTGGGGGAGGTTTTGGAAAAACCACCCCTAAAGGCACAAACGTTAAAATTTTTTCCCATTAAGGGCGGTTTTTGACAAGATTGGAACTGCCCCCAAAAGTGACTTTTGGGGGAGGTTTGTGACCCCCCTAGTAGAGGTTTACGGAGGCGGTTTTAAACCCCCCTCGTAGACCCCTTCATAGAGACCTACGGGGGAGTTTTTGAACCCCCTTCATAGAGACCTACAAGGGCAGCTGTGAACCCCCCTCATAAGCCCCGTCATACAAAACTACAGGGGTGGTTTGGAATCCCCCTCATATAGGACTATAGGGACAATTTCAAACCCCCCTCGTAGAGGCCTATAGGGTAGGTTGTGAAACCCCCTCGTATAATCCTATAAGGGAGGTTTGGAACCCCCCTTGTAGAGGCCTATAGGGGCAGTTTAGAGCCCCCCTCGTAGAGGCTTATAGGGGCAGTTTTGAACCCCCCTCGTAGAGGCCTATATAGGCAGTTTGAAACCCCCCTCGTAGAGGCCTATAGGGGTGGTTTGGAACCCCCCTCGTAGATGCCTATGGGGGAGGTTCAGAACCCCACCTAAAATTCTTTATTACAAACCTTTGGGGGCAGTTACAAAACCCCCTTGTAGGTACCTACAAGGGTGGTTCTAAACCCCCCTCATTGTAACATACAAGGGAAATTTTGAAACCCCCTCATAGTGACATATGAAGGTGGCTTAGAACCCTCCTCATAGTGACATATGAAGGCAGTTTATAACCCCCCTCATAGCAACATACAAATGGTTTGAAACCCCCTCTATAGCCATAATAAATCATAATAAAATATATTTTATTAAAAATACTAATATTGCAATATCAATAGGGCACAGAGGAATCGAACCCCCAACCTCCTGCTTGTAAGACAGGCACTCTTCCATTGATCTAGAACCCTTTCATAATTGGGGAGAGGAGAATATGAACACCCATATTGCATCATTTGTAATTCTAAGAAAAGACAATAATATCCAAACATGACCATGCTTAAAATCCAATTTATTTTTCAAAACACATTGATAAGCACAAAAATATACCATAATAAGCCTAGAACTCCTTCTAACTTTTGGAACTGTTTGAAGAGACCCCAAATATGTCTAACCACAAAAATATACATATGTAATTTCACATAGGATCTATGTTGGCAAATAAACTGGGATTTAAGTCCCCCGTTTACAGATAATTAACATTGATAATATACTAGATCCACAAGGTATACTTCAAAATTTCTAAACACCATAACCATAAAAGCATCACAAGATTATACTAATGCAATGAAAATGAAAGGAAATGCAAGAAATCATAAAATTGTTAATGAACTCACCTTCATTCAATAGTTATACTAGGGTAAAGATGGATCTAAACTAGTTGTTTTTTACTAGAAGTTGTATTTGACCTCTCCATACAGTGCAATATGATTAAATAAAGTGTTATGAGAACCTAGTGAGTAGTATGTTGGATGGGGGAAGCATGAATTTGGGGTTTATTTGAGTTGATTTGCTTGTTGGTAGCGTGGTGTATGACTTGTGCTTTGGAATCACAAATCGTCGTAGGAGTTGAAAAATTTGGGTGATCCTTCTGACCGCCTTTGTTTGAGGTATGACTCGTATACATCGAGATCTATAATATATGATCAAACCTATTTTCTAAAAAGATCAAAGCATAATTGGTCGAGGTGGTGGGAGAACGTGGAGAAAGATGTACGTTCATATCACACCCCTATAAGTTGCATTGCAATTGTGAAAACAATTTGGGATAAACGGTTTTAAAGTGATAATATTCAATTCAGTTATAACAATACGCTCGGTCTCAACAAGAATTGCACAGCCTCAATATTCCAGTACATATATGCAAAAATAATTTATAAATAAACATTTAGAAAAAAAACTCTAGTTCAGATTCAAATTCTGAATACAATCAATTCTCACAGTTATAAAACTTACTATTGTATTCATTATCATAATAAACTTTAGCTTACAGAGGAGCGCTTTCACCAGTGTTCCCAAGAAGAAATTTTATTTTCCGGGATCCAACCTCTCCCAAAATGAATTCGAGAGCTTTAAAAAAAAACAAGTCCTCTCTCCCACGAAACAAGGAAACTACTAGCTAATTGTCTTTTAATTCAAATCTTTAAAATTTTCTTTAACCATTAACTAACTAAATGTTCAAAGCTTAAAAAATAAAAATTTTGGTGTTTCTTCTTTAGCATGTGACCAATCCATCACATTGCTAAGACTTTTTAGATTTGCTAGCTCGTCATGATTTATGTGTTCAATCTAATGCACTTGCATCAGGCTCCCTAAGAGAGAAATTTTATGAGCTCCTGCTCATAATATCTTCTATAGAATGACCTATTTTTTGTAGCACTGCTTCATCCATCCAAGTAGAATCCTCCATCAGATGGTCTTTCCACTTCACGAGATAGTCTAAGTATTCTTTCTTTCTGGTTTTCTTGGAAACACGTGTATCCAAAATATATTCAACCTCTAAACTCTTTTCCAAAGGCATTTGTTTCAGCCACTGTTGTTCCTTTCCTTCATTATGGTCAAAATTCCCTGAAGTTTGATTTGCATCACCAGCTGTGTAGGAATTCAAATCTGCTACATTAAATATGGGTGAAATGGCAATGCCTGGAGGGAACTCTAGCTCATAAGCATTTTCCAAAAACTTATGGAGAATGTTACAAGGTCCTATCTTCTTCATTTTCAACTTGTTGTATTCTCCCCTTGGAAACCTTTCCTTTCTTAGATGGGCTAGGACCATGTCTCCCACCTCAAAGTTCACCTCTTTCCTATGCAAATATGCTCGTTTCTTATAGCTGTAGCTTGTGTATTGTAATCTCTTCTTTACTTGTTCATGCAACTCACTCATGGCTGTTGAAAAATCTTCTCCATTAGCGCTTCTATGCTCAAGATTTCCCAGGTCTCTTAGCTCACAAAATCCCCTCGGATGCATGCCATACAAGATTTGAAATGGAATCTTTCCCATGCTTCTATTTGATGAGTCATTATAGGAAAACTCAGCCTGGGCTAGCACATGATCCCATTTATTTGGTCGGTCACCTACTAAAGTTCTCAACAAGTTACCCAAACTCCTATTCACAACCTCTGTTTTCCCATCAGATTGTGGATGATAGGTTGAGCTGAAATTTAGCTTAGTGTCAAGTTTCATCCACAAGGTCCTCCAAGAATGCCCTGTGAATCTTGTGTCCCTTTCAGAGATTATACTCTTTGGAAATCCATGCAACCGAATAATCTCATAAAAAAACAAATTAGCCACATGGGTAGCATCACTAGTTTTGGAACATGGAATAAAATGATCCATCTTAGTAAATCTATCCACAACTAAAAATATTGAGTCATTACCTCGTTGAGTTCTTGGTAAACCCAAAACAAAATCCATACTCACCGAATCCCAAGGTTTGTTGGGAATGGGTAAAGGCATGTACAATCCAACATTCTGACTCCTTCCTTTTGCATGCTGACATATCCTGCACATATTCACGTACTTTTGCACATCTTTCTTCATCTTAGGCCAAAAATAAAAATGACTTAGCTGTCCAAGTGTTTTCTCAACACCAAAGTGTCTAGCCAACCCACCATTATGCTTTTCTTGGACCAAATTTTCCCTCACTGAACAATTGGGAATACATAGTTGATTGTTCTTGAACAATAATCCATCTTGTAACATAAAATCTTTCCATGGGCTGCTGTCACTATTGACTGGATTTTTACACGCTGCAAAAGCTTCTTGAAAATCAGGATCGATGTCATACAAATCCTTCAGATAAATCAAAGCCCAAAATTTGTATTTGACTTCCCTGCATGGTTAAACATCTCCTACTTAAGGCATCAACAACCGTGTTTTCTTTCCCACTGATGTGCTTCAAAATAAAAGTAAAAATTTGCAGGAACTCCACCCACTTTACATGTTTATGACTCAACTTATGTTGTTGCATAATATATTGTAAGGCAGAATTATCAATAAATAAAACAAACTCCTTTGGCATGAAATAGTGTCTCCAATGCTTTAAAGCTTGAACCACTGCATAAAATTCTTTGTCACAGGAAGAATATTTATGTTTTGACTCATTTAACTTCTCGCTGAAATATGCAACTGGCTTATCTTCTTGACTTAGTACAGCTCCAATGGCTGTCCCACTGGCATCACATCTTACTTGGAAGGGCTGATTGAAGTATGGTAACTTCAATGCTGGCTTCTCAGTGATCTTCTCCTTCAATAATTGAAAAAAAAATTATGTTGCTGCTATCCAATAAAATGGCTGCCTATATTTTTTTATGGTATCAATGATAGGTGCACAAATGCCACTAAAATTCCTGATAAACTTCTTGTAGAAGATGGCTAAGACATGAAAAATTCTCACCTCAAAAATGTTCTTGGGTGAGGGCCAATTTACAATTGCCTCTATCTTCTCCGGGTCCATTTTCAAGCCATCTTGAGAAATGACAAAGCCTAGATATACAAGCTCACTCTTCATAAAAGAACACTTCTTCATGTTAATTAGTAACTTTTCTTGTTGCAATCTTTCTAAAACATAATTCAAATGTCTTAAGTGCTCTTCTTTAGTTTGACTGAAAATTAAAATGTCATCCAAATAAACAATGACAAACTTAGAAATGAATTCTTTCAAGACTTCATTCATCAGCCACATAAAGGTACTAGGTGCATTTGACAGGACAAATGGCATGACCAATGACTCGTGCAATCCATAATTAGTCTTGAAAGTTTTCTTCCACTCGTCTCCTTCTCTGATCCGAATTTGATCATAAACACTTTTCAAATCAAGTTTTGAAAATTAAACTGATCCACTCAAATAGTCCATCATGTCATCCATCCACGGCAATGGAAACCTGTAGCGAATAGTTATCTTGTTGATGGATCTGGAGTTGACACACATTCTCCACTCTCCACCCTTCGTTAGAGTTAGTACTGTAGGCACAACACACAGACTCGAACTTTCTTTTATTATCCCTTTGTCCAACATTTCTTGGACTTGTTTCCTCACTTCTTCATTTTCTTTGGGTGGCATTCGATATGCATCCTTGTTTGAAAGAATTTCTCCCGGTATCAAGTCTATGTGATGACTGATACTTCTTTTGGGTGGTAACTCACTTGGAAAATCATACACTACAATATCAGGATACTCATGCAACAACTCCTGAACTTCAATAGGTAAATCTACAATTTTAGTATGCATAAGTACTACCTTTGGCTTGCAAATCATTGCATAGATTACCTCTTCTTCTTCCATATATTAAAGAAATTCCTTTCCACCTAGCAGCAGTACCTTTGTGTTGCTTGTTTCAACTGTATTTTCCTCTTTCAACGATACAAGGGTGTGCTTGATTGTGAAATTGCCCACATAAGATCCAAAGAGATGATGTAAACCTCACTATGAAAGAATTTAGGAAGAAGAGAGAAGCAATAGAACATAGATCCAATAGAGGCAGAATAATTACACACATTACATTAATCAGAATAGTAACCGGGTAAATATACAATGCTGAGTATGAGGATTCGAATTCACTAGGTGTAATTCGAATTATCCTTCATGCACAAATCCATAATCAGTGGAGAGTCATTAGTGCCAAACTAGGAGTCTATCTCATCATCGGTGAAGTCATCAATGCACAAGTAGTGATCAACCGGGAGTCAAACTGAGTCTAACTGAGTGTGGTTGGTGTAACTGGCACATGGAAGCACTGATATAGTGAAGGAGACTCAGTGGGGGGCGCTCATGGAGCTAACTGGAGTCAAAACAGTCTATCTAGTCACACTGGAGGTCCAAAAGAGTGATAAGGTCAGTTAGGAGTCAGTTAATCCTTAAATCAAGGAAGAGTTGAAGATAACTGAACTAAACTGGACTGGTAGGTGAAGAAGGGCGCCCTTATCATGCAATAACTGAAAAGAGGGCGCACTAAGCTCTAGGAGAGCTAAGACTGATCCGAGAGAAGCTCCTGGGGCTAGTTTGGCAAGGGCTAGGTGCTGGTGCTGCAAACCCTAATTGCATGCAAACCCTAATTGCATGCAAAACCCTAATTGCATGCAAAACCCTAATTTTGCATGCAGGACTGAAAATGTCAGAAATGTTAGAAGGACTAGGATGGAGTATAGGAATATCCTAACACCCCCCCTTAATCCATCCTGGGCCCTGGTAACTAGGACCAAAGGTCACCCATACAATCAATGAAATGCTAAAAAAAGAATACTGCCTCAATTTTTCTTTTTCTCTTTTTTTTTTTGTTTTTATATTTTTGAATAACTCAAGGATCCATTACTCTAAGCAGAAAAGAAGCAAGCTTTCATCAGTGAAAACTTTGCAAGGAGACTTGGTAAGCTAATCCTCTGTAAAGTGCGAATGCAAGTGCTAGAGAATGTGTTGAATGTAGCAAGTCTTTCAGGAACCTTTTCTGTCACTGGAGCGAATGTATCATGATGAGTTTTCCCAAGAAATGGAAGAGTAAACCCCATCATCATGCTGAATCTCTCATGGAGAGGTGGATGGCATAATGCAAGGTTAGCATGCTGCTGAAGTCTAGTAGTTCTGTAAGCAAATACATCATCAACTGTGTTCTTAGTAGTAGCAAGGACTGTGTGAGAACATATTTCTCTTGAATCTGGACTAAGAATAGGTGTTGGTTCTGAATCTTCTTGAACTATGATCTCAACATCAAAATCTTGATCTTCTTCCTCACTAGAATAGGAGTCACTGGAAGAGAAGTCACTGTGATCCTCATCAGAATCTAAAGGGATAGTTGGAGAGAAGGGCATGAAGTGGGAGAACTCATATGCCTTTGAGGCATGATTAGAAATCCCATTCGCTATAACCTTTCCAGTGGAGATTTCTGTAATCTCTACTGTGTCTGGACCAAAAATCACTTGTTTTGGAGATCCTGTATGAGTCATTTGATATACTGATAACAAATTTGTTGTAAGAGAAGGAACAAATAAGACATTTTTGAACTTACCATGCTCCATATGAACTGTACCCAAACCTTTGGCAGAAATCTGAGAGTTGTCTCCCATGTGAATGGTAGGCCCATCTTGGAGATCCAAAAAGGAGAAGGATTCTTCTTGTGCCATCATGTGGTTGGAAGCTCCAGAATCTATGAGGAGAGATTTTGTCTTTGAAAAACCAGCCATCAATGCATGACAATCATCAGATCCACTTCCAGAATCAGACATCTTTGCTTCTTTTGGAACAACAATTTGGTTTTGTTCAAGAAGCTTGGTTAGAAGATCAATCTTCTTATGCATGCAGGCATGCTCAGGATGGTTTCCTCTCTTGCAGTAGGTACAATTTGGTCTCTTTTGTTTGTCATTCTTGGATCTTAAAGGTTTCCTTCCTTTGCCTTTTTGTCCCCCTTTATCATTCGCTCCACTTGATTCACCAGCCAATAGAGCTAGATCTCTGGAGGTTTTGATGGCACCCATTTGAAACAGTTTGTTCTCTTCTTGAGTGAGAGCCTCAATGAAGTCACTTAAGGTGGGAAACTTCCATCCAGGGATGGACATTCGAACAGAATGAAAGGTAGATACAAAGACAGAAAATTGAGATCCAAGTTTGCTCAATATAGAGAGTATCAATTGCTCATCACTTTTAGTGATGCCACATTGCTTGCAATGCAAAACCAAATTCTGAAATTTGGAGAAGAAATCTTGAATGCTCTCGAAATTGCTAGGTTGAAGGGCAACCAATTCATTCTCAAGAATGTAGCCTCTCAGTTCGTCTTGTTTGCCAAAAAGACTCCTCAATTTTATCCATAAATCATATGGAGACTTCAATCCATCAGCATGAAACAATAGATCATCAGAAATATGAAGGCATATGAATCCAAAGGCTTCATCCATATGGTTTAGGTGCTTGACTCTCTTTTCAGCTTGATGTGGTATGACATCTTTTTCTTCAACTATTCTAGTAAACCCTCTTGATCGCAAGAGTATTATCATCTTCCTTTTCCATTCGAAATAATTGAAAGGAGTGAGAAGTATAGAAGAAGGATCATTCGAATTGCTCATCTTGATTGCTTGAACAAGTGCAAAATAGAAGCTACTGAATCTGCTGCTGCAACTGCTGGAACTTCAAAATACCTGCAAAAAACTCTCAAGAATGGAGGTAGAATATACTCTCAAGGCTCTGATACCATGTGAAATTGCCCACATAAGATCCAAAGAGATGATGTAAACCTCACTATGAAAGAATTTAGGAAGAAGAGAGAAGCAATAGAACATAGATCCAATAGAGGCAGAATAATTACACACATTACATTAATCAGAATAGTAACCGGGTAAATATACAATGCTGAGTATGAGGATTCGAATTCACTAGGTGTAATTCGAATTATCCTTCATGCACAGATCCATAATCAGTGGAGAGTCATCAGTGCCAAACTAGGAGTCTATCTCATCATCGGTGAAGTCATCAATGCACAAGTAGTGATCAACCGGGAGTCAAACTGAGTCTAACTGAGTGTGGTTGGTGTAACTGGCACATGGAAGCACTGATATAGTGAAGGAGACTCAGTGGGGGGCGCTCATGGAGCTAACTGGAGTCAAAACAGTCTATCTAGTCACACTGGAGGTCCAAAAGAGTGATAAGGTCAGTTAGGAGTCAGTTAATCCTTAAATCAAGGAAGAGCTGAAGATAACTGAACTAAACTGGACTGGTAGGTGAAGAAGGGCGCCCTTATCATGCAATAACTGAAAATAGGGCGCACTAAGCTCTAGGAGAGCTAAGACTGATCCGAGAGAAGCTCCTGGGGCTAGTTTGGCAAGGGCTAGGTGCTGGTGCTGCAAACCCTAATTGCATGCAAACCCTAATTGCATGCAAAACCCCAATTGCATGCAAAACCCTAATTTTGCATGCAGGACTGAAAATGTCAGAAATGTTAGAAGGACTAGGATGGAGTATAGGAATATCCTAACATTGATGCCATCCTTTTCGAACTTATAATAATTCCTTTCTCCATCATGTATCACTTTCCGGTCAAACTGCCATGGGCAACCCAAAAGAATGTGATAAGCATCCATTTGCATTATGTCACAGAGCACCTTGTCCTTATACTTACCTATTTGAAACTCAACTTCACTTTGCTCATGCACCAATAATTGGTGTCCTTTTTGCAACCACGATACTTTATAAGGTGTGGGATGCTTAACCTTTTTCAGTTCCAATTTTTCCACCATTTCTTGGGAGACTAAATTGTCTATACTCCCGCTGTCAATCACTAATTTACAGCATTTTCCTTTTGCCTTACACATTGTCTTAAATAAGGATTTTCTTTAAACTGGTTCAACAACCTCCTTTGCTGGTTTCAACAAAACCTTGTGCATCATCAACACCTCTCCAGTCTTTGGCACATTCTTTGTCTCAGGAATTTGTGTCTTTCTTGCCTCAGTTTGAGCTATATATGCTCCTTGCTGTCCCATATTATCATTTTCAGGACATTCAAAATATTGGTGACCCAAAGTGTTACATATGTAAAACCGATAGGAAGTCTATCTGCCTCTTCCTCTACCTCTACCTCTCTGGTAAGGTATTCCTCCCCTATTGACACCTTCTTTCTATGACTATACTTGATGATTTGAACTATCTTCATCATTCTTTTGTGTTGGAAGCTTCCCTCTTCTAGTTGAATGTCCTCTCCCTCTAGCAAAACCACGCCCTTTGCTGGAGCTTTATTTCCTTGCTATATTTTCTTTGCTTTCAAGGTGCACTGATATGCTTCCTCTATTGTTCTTGGAGAAAGCATATTGATTTCATCTTGGATATTCAGTCTCAAACCATTGATATACCTTGTTGTGTTCTCTAAGGTACCTTCTACATAACCCGCTCTGAAATTCACCTTGTAAAACTCTTCGGTGTACTCCCTCACTGTCATCATTTTTTGCTTAAGATTTTGTATCTATCTAAAAAGAGTTAGCTGGTAATCTTTCGGAAAGAACTTACTCTTCATCTTTTCCACCACTCTATCCCATCTTTTGATCAAAGGTTTTTCCTTCTTCCTTCTTTCAACCTGTATATTGTCCCACCTTAGCGTAGCATGACCTTTCAACCTTGTCACTGCAAACTTCACTCTTCTATTCTCATCAATATCCTCATACTCAAAATACTTGTCCATCTCACTAATCCAGTCTATTAGGTTCTTGGCTTGCAAACTACCATCGTAAATGGAGATTTTAGGCTTTGGCCTCGAACTTGAGCCCAAAACTTCTTTCAAAAACCTAATCTCAACACCTTCTTCCACAAGTGTTGCTCCTTCTTCTTCATGTGTCTCTTCGGGCTCACTAATATCTCCACCTTCAGGATCTCACTGTCTTCCTATTTCCATCGCTTCTAACCGAGCTTGTAGCCTCCTTATCTCTTCTCGGAGATGTGCATTAACCCTGGGCCTACCTCTTCTACTCTGCTATCTTCCTGCTTGTCTCTCCATCCCTCTTACTTTAAACTATGACAATATTTAGGCTCTGATACCAAAAATTGATGGCGCAAATAACAGGCTGAAGAGTAAGAGCCAAACCAACCTTATACATAGGTGCTGAATCAACATTTTGGTGATGCCTCTTTCTTTATCAAAATTACAGGTAACCCTTTTTAATAGTCAAACTTCAAAGCAACATCTATGCACCATCTGAAGCGATTTGCTATTGGTTAAAGTAATACTCTGTTTTTTCGTATCTACCAATCATAGGTCTTTCCAAAGAGTTTTTCCTTCATTCATTCTCACAAGATCTAGCATTATATGTATTGAATCAAAGAATAATAATTCACTCCAATCCAGATATTGAATGCCAATAATCAGAAACGCATTTCACACTTCATCATAACTATACAACAATCTCATCTGATGAATCGTGATAGCAATTTGGGATAAACAGTTTTCAAGTGTTAATATTCAATTCAGTTGTAACAATACTCTTAGTCTAACCAAGAAGTGTGGAGCCTCAATATTCCAGTACATATTTGCAAAATTAATTTATAAATAAACATTCAGAAAGAAAAAAATCTAGTTCAGATTCAAATTCTGAATACAATCAATTCTCACAGTTATAAAACTTACTGTTGCATTCATTATCATAATAAACTTCATCTTATAGAGAGGAGCGCTTTCACCAGTGTTCCCAAGAAGAATATTTCTTTTTCAGGATCCAACTTCTCCCAAAATGAATTCGAGAGCTTTAAAAAAAAACAAGCCCTCTCTCCCACGAAATAAGGAAACTACTAGCTAACTATCTTTTAATTCAAATCTTTAAAATTTTCTTTAACTATTAACTAACTAAATGTTCAAAGCTTAAAAAATAAATTTTTTGGTGTTTCAGCTTTAGCATGTGACCAATCCATCACATTGGTAAGCCTTTTTAACTTTGATAGCTCGTCATGATATATGTGTTCTGTCTAATGCACCTGCATCAACCGAATATCTATGAGGACCCACCAAAAATGACCTAGGGAAATCTTGAGGGCATGCATCCAATGAATGTTGTGTAAGGAGTGAAGACAATAAGGTCATTCCTCAGCTTGAGAAAGTAATCTAGGTAAAAACTCATCCTTAAGTCTAAACCCTTTGAAGGTAGGATCGAGGTGGTTTTATAAGTGCCCTCATGAATCGCTTGAATCAAGTCTTTCTGATATGATAAGACATTTCCAATTACATTTAAGAATCTTGAAAGCCCAATTGTATGCACACCTAGGAGGGTAGTTGAGGTGATGACCTTAGAAGGACAAAGTGCAAAATAGGGATATTGATTCCTCCTAGAAACTAATTCCCTGAAGATACTACTCTATGAATGAAAGATACCAAATGGAAGATGACCTCAAGTCTAAAGGGATGGGCTTTGAACTCTACTTGAACAATGTGGCAGGAGACACTCCTTTTTCATTAGATGATGTGTCTTAGAAAGAAGGTTTGGATTCTCTCATTTCCAATCCCAATCATTGTGAAGTGAATTTGGATGCCAGATCTATGGATTGTAAAGAACCATGGGTTTGAAGATTGCATCCAAGAGGTGCATCTTGGATGAGACATACTAGCATAGATTTGGAAGCATTGGATGGCAAGGAATCCACATCTCTTGTTAAGTCATCATTGGAGGCATTGTGCATGTTAAAACATGGCCACATGAACTAGACCTATAAGTAGAACATAGGCCGTGGTGATCCCTTTGGAAGTAGAAATGAAATGTGGAGAGAGCACTCTTTGACAAGTTTAAGATTATAGCCTTGGTTTTTGTCAATTATTGAAGGTTGTAGATGGTGGATAGGGCACTGATTTGTCTTTGTAAGAGGCCAAAAGAATTAAGAGGAGCAGAGATATCAACACCTGGTCTACAAGACCCTGACAAAGATGTGATCCTTATTGGGAACTGATCACAAAAACATCAACTTGTTAAACACAATTATAATTAAGAGAGACACTAGGAAGAGTTCACATGTCCAAAATCTCATCCTTTAATTAAAGTTGGAAATTTAAAACCTAAGAAGAAAGGGAAAAAAAACTAACAGCTTTTGAAGAATAGCGCGGAGAACACAAATTTTAAGGATTCAAGTTTAAAAATTTAAAATTCAAAAGAAAAGAAACTACCATCTTTTAAAGATTTTAAAACCCCAAAATCTTTGACAAGCCTGGAAAATTATAACAATCACATTGAAAAACAAAAAGAAAATAACCGGGAGCAGCCATCCAAACAGCACCAGCAACTGCAGGCACAATACCAGGAGCTACAGGAGCCTCAAATTCCCACTGAGCATCAACAACATCTATAGGCCATTTCTCTGCTCCAAGGGTAAATGTAGGAACATATTCAGCTTGAGAAACCTCCTCTTCTTCTCTTTCCTTGGCTTCCTCTGGATCCTAGTAAACGAACAAGTATACCTGCACAAAAAGAATAAAAATGAATTTAGGCACCAAGTTGTCATAAAATTGTTCATGTACAATGATTTTTAAACCATAAATGAAATATATTCATTGGCCTGGACTTGATTTTACCATGACATCCCATTTATGACTTGGGGCAATTGTTCCCCGTATTTGTAAGACCATCCTTGCCAACATCCAAAACAGACAACCAATGTTGTGCTTGCCCTTGTTATTCGCAGGAATGCCGATGACAACATGTTTCATTGGAGAATCAGTGTCACAAAAGGAAATGGTTGGAATATTACTGAGGGTTGCTTCTTTTATAGGCTACAAGGAAGCAAAATTATGATTGTGAGAATAGAAGCTTTAAAAAGTTTAAAATATGAAGCAACATGTAATAGAATTAAAAGTTAAATCATTCAAATCAACAATTACATAACCCATTACCTGATGATCAATCCTTGGGTCAGTAAGAATCAAAAGATGAGGCTTAGAAAATGATGTATGAAGCTGATTTGTAAATGTTCTAGGAGTGTGCCCGCCGGCAATTGCATGAGCTCTAGTAAATTTAGCAAATTTCATAATTGCTCACTGACCATATGGCCTTGCAGATTGTACAATTATATCCTGAGGGTTCTCTATTGCAACAATGAATCTTGCAGCAATCAACAACTTTTCCCAAGTCTTACCCAAGTTGATGATACATATGCTTGAAAGAAAAACCATAAATTTGAACATTATATTAGAAGCTCATACAAAAAGAACCCAAGTAAATGAACAACCTACAAAAAAACAATTGGACAAATGATTCAACCAATCTATGAACAAGCTTATCGTAGACCAACAAATTGGATTTCTACATCATTATTGTAAATTTATACTCTTCCAATACCACTTGTAAATAATTATCACTATCAAATCGGTCCTTGGATGCCTTTTCTGTAACTTATCAATCACTGAGGTATATTGATGGTGAAAAACAAGCATCCAGAGACAGGAATTGTAGGTACCAACATTTTTCCTATCACCAAAAATTATTGTCATTGACATATTTTAACTAGTACCCATTCCCCTAAATCCTAGTGGTATAGTATATAACCCTAATAACATTGAGTAGCATACAACATTGTCACATATTGACAATACTCACACAATAAGGCCATACTCCAATAGGGTTGTATATCGACAATATTCACGCAATAGGATCACACTCTAGTACTAGGGTTGCAGATAATACATCACACCAGTATAAACCCATAAGCCTCATAAGTATACTAACCACAAAGCCAACATGCATGTAATCTGGATAACCTTCATGCTTCAGATATGGTAATACCAGAAAGTGAAATTGCTAATATCTCAAGCCAAGGACTTGACCACAAGATATCCTTCTAAATTCACAAAGATTTTGGTACATGTTTGCATCTTATAAGTCATCTTTGGAATGCAACGAGCTTCAATGTGCAATAAACACACCCACCAATAAATTAAATCATTGCTACAAACAAATTTAAACAGCTTTGTTGTCCATTTATACACTCTTCTGATACCACTTGTAGATGAATATCGGATGTATTTTTTCTAACTTGTCAATAAGTTAAGTAAACATAAATAGTCAAAAAAGCATCTAGAGACCGGAATAGAACTTTTCAATATTTCTCCTGCCATGTAAAAGTACTTTCACATGGAAGGTAGATTCTAAGTAGTACACGTTCCCCTCAATATTGGTGGTAGAGTGGTTTATAACTTTATAACCCTAGTGACATTGTTAGTTTACATCATAGTGGCATATTGAAAATACTCACGAACTTGGAACTTACACCAGTGGGATTGGATATAATAAAATACAGCACACCAGTATGATAGACATCAATCTCACAAGTAAACTAACCACAAAGGAAAACTCTAGTGGGGTTGGATATAATAGTAAATATGGGCTACAGCACACTAGTATGACACAAATCAGCCTCACAAGTAAACTAGCCACAAAGCCAAAAGGTAGTTAACATACCAAACCTTGAGCAAGGTTAGTCATAGAGAGCAGAAGCCTGCTAAATTCTAAAGTTAAAGGATTGGCACCCCAAGAAATGTTGAATTCACAGAGACTTAAGTGCAAGTTGCACCTTACAATCCATCTTTGGAATGCAGAGTTTGAATGTGCAATAAACACACCTATGCCAACACTCAGACTTTTGGCACTGGTCACAAGTGTGAGATTAGAAAATATTTATCATCATACTGGGTTTGGGGGATTTATGAGTTCTTTTTCTGATCGATCGAGCTCTTAGACTATATCTTACACCTTAATACTGCCACTTGGCTTCCTAAATACTACAACCTTAGACTACATCTTACACCTTAATACTGTCACTTGGCATCCTATAGAAACAAAATGACAGGCAAGTTGTAGATGACATGCAAAGAAATATAATCATCCTTCCTTATGTGAATTTAACCCATGATCAGCCTCCTGTCATTAATGTATCCATCAACTAACCAAGATGCAGAATATATGGGCCTAGGAACTCCACACCAGACTATATGGTCTAAATATAAGCATAGATTGATAGTAAGTTGATGCATATATCTCAGGAAGTGTTTTTTTGGTCTGTAGAATACCTATATTCAATAGTCCTAGACATGTAAGGTGACAATAGTTTCTCATTATTCAATAAACTGTTATAGTTGTTCATTATTCAAGGGGATGTAGAGAAATGTCTCCATTGGATTACCCGCATCCAGGGAGCATGGGGAACACATCCCCTATCCTCGGGAACAAGTCCCCATGTAGCACTGACCCAAACACATTTATAAAGAGGAGAATATTCCTTCATTTTTCTCATTGATACAAAATGTAAACATGGTGCAAAGCAAGAAAACGTTTCCTAGTTCTAGATACAATATGCACATGCATCTTGAAATCAGACAGTTTTTGTTATGAAGTTAGTACCAAAGTAAAATCTGCAGACTCGATATCATATTCCACAATTGAACCAGTTGCAATGCACATATATCTGCAGTCTTATGGTGCTACTAAGAGAGACAACGAAATGAAGTTTTCTTTTAAATCTCACCTTTATATTCACCCAAAACCATTACCAAAATCATCCATCAAGAATGAACCCATTACCAGTAGGATGAATGAATCTTCAAGAAGAGTAAAATCTCAACCGTGTCAAGATGGGTGCACGACAGAAGGGGCAGTTTGACAAATTTTTGCTACAGTTCCTACAATTCTAATGAAACAGAGTTGATGTCATTGCAAAAAACAAACTGAAGCATTTATACAGTGCTTTCTTCCAATAGAAAACAAGAAAGTAATGATGTCTAGTTTTCTCTATACTCACCAAATGTCCACAACCAAGTGCCACGTCTCTAGAATTGGTCAAACAAATGGGGCAAACCTAAATGTAAGATAAAACATAATTTTCAAAATGTCATAGTTACATAGCTAGAATTAAAATAGTAGCAAATTGTACACCTAGAAGCAAAACACCCATTGATCATGCATGATAAGCATACTGCAATAGAACTGGAAATCTCTACCTCTACATTACTTTCTGAGCTCATTCTTTTTGTGGAATTCCCTATAGAACTGATATATGTGAAGCTGTATATTGGTGGGTTGTGGACCCTAGAAAATTTGAGGAAGCAACATCATGTTGAATCATTGGCAAAGGAGGATTACGAGGCACTATATTTGGAGCCCTTCCCACACATCGACTGTAAATAAGGAACATCAAAATGATCTTTTGGAGGAAGAAACAAGAAGCAAATCCAACCTTCAAAAGACATTATATTAGTGAAGTTGATTCTATACAAGTACCCCAAAATATTGAGTTCGAGTGTTTCTCTATACTGAAATGGGATCTCCATAAGTGCAGCAAGTGCAAAAACTGCTTCTTTCACAGATTGTGGCAGATTTTTGACATGATGCTTGTAAAATTCACAAACTGCACAAGGAATGCAACTCCATATCAGAGGCCAACATAACTATTGGTTGAGCTTGATGGCTTTCATATGTGACATTAATTCAATAAAAGTGCACAAACTATTCTATGGACGAAACTCCAAATCAGTCATAACCAAAAGACTAGTATGATGAGGCACCAAACATGTTGGCTATAAAAAGTAAATTCCACACAAATCAAACACCCAAATGAGATCAGTTTAGGGCATAGGTAGTACTTTAGCCAAAAGATACGATCCATTACTACAAGAAAAAGTCCATTTTAGCCTCACATTAGCACCACTATTTGTAAAGGATTTGGGAAATCCTCAATTTTCAAATAGCGGTGCAAAAGTGGTGATAATGTGGGGATATGCAAGTGGTGCTAATATTTATGGTGCAAAAGTGATGTTTGTAAAAAATTTGATTTTGGTGTTAAATGAATATGCGGCATTCCATGGTGTATGGTGCAAACCACCAAAACCAATCCTAGGTGTATTGAGATTTTGTGGTGCAAAACACCAAAATTATTATTATTATTTAATAGACGCAAACTTCTATATGGTGCAAAGCACCATAAAATAATAAATAGTGCAAAAAGATATATAAATCATTATATATATATATATATATGGCACGTGTACTAATACTTTAAAGAAGATGCCTACTTTAAAATAATGCAAACTTTATTTGTGCTCAAGATGGATCACATAGTTTTATAGCTATAAAGACACTTATAATTATAGGTTAAAGCATTTAAGATGGCTCACATATTTTTATACGTTAAAGCATTTAAGACATGAAAACCATTGACAATTAGCGAGCAAGACCATCTCAACGCTACTACAAATACTGATCAAATCAGGCTCATTGATCCCCAAAGATAGACGTTGGATACTTGATCAAATCAGGCTCGTTGACCCCAAGTATAGACATTGGAAATGTAAGCACAGAGGAAATTAGAACTGTTTGGATCACCATTTATTTATTTATATGTATTAGAAAACATAGAAAACCAACATTCGATACACAGAAAACGACCCATCGTCCCTAAAATATAGCAACAAGAAACACAAGTTCACACCTACAACATCATAATAACCATAAGTTCGTAAACCAACTTCAGTCACCATCTACATTTATAGTCCAAACACCAACATAACCAGCCCAGATTTGATCATCATTAGATCTCATCAATGAACCCTGCCACATACGAAAAATGTAATAAAGCCATTAGTCCAAATTCAGAATGATAATTAGTGCAATATTTGCTAAAACAAACTTCCACAGTAAGTTCACATTAGAATGAAATGAAAGAATAAGAAGAGGTACAGTTGATTAGCAAACATACTTGGAACAATCGACATTAGGGTTGATAGGCACATTGAGGTCAGTGACCTTATAGAGACCGAATATTTTCTGTTGATAAACCAAAATATATCGATTCCCGTTTCAAAGAAAATGTATTATTGCAATCTTACTTCTTTAGGCGTGTTATTGTTAAGAACCTAGCACTTGATCAGCGAGAGGTTCCCTCTCTTCGAGTCGGCTTCATCAGGAAATGGTGGGATGTTATTTCTAGTAATGGTTGGTTGAACCCAGGTCTTAGCAGCAATCAAATTGACCCAGTTGGTTACCCAAAGTCTTTGGGAACATGATTCTGTCCTATTGCAGCTTCAACATTTTATGAAGGAACTCACCAAAAAGTGCTAAGAAAATCCAAGTAAAAGCATTGAGACATTTTCTTATTTAGTTGAAATTGAGGATGACAAAATATGTGAATTATTGTAGATGACAGATGCATAGTTGTTGGACATTGCTCGTTTTTGTAACTGCTTCCCAAACCTTAGCCATTCCTGATCATTTTCCCATGGCATTTTAATAACTTGTTTGCATAAAAATTTCACCATTATGTGGCACTGTTACCATGATAAAAAATATAAAACGGGACAAGAATATTTCCTACAAGAGAATGGATTACAATAAATATTACAAGTGTTGGGTGGCAATTAACAAAGTAAACTATAACGGTGTTCTAAAAGTCCATTTAAGACATAGACTTGGTGAGATAATGGGTTCCAAACAAACATGCAGTTACAATTAAACCATGACCATTCTCAGATCCAAAACAAAGAAAGAAAATCCATTTGCATAGTTACTGTGAACCTAGCGACACACCCAACATGCTTCCAAAGAAGAGTCTTACAGTGTTATAGGAGTAAAATTCTAGAGCACATTATACCAAGAAAAATAAGATACAACAAAAAACTTCTTTTTAAATTGCATCTATGACAAATTCCTCAAGGAACTATTTGAAACCAGGATGACTATTTTATTTTAGAATTCATTCATATATAATACAACAATTTTGACATGAAAATGATAAATACAAAGCCTCCTCGAAATCAATGATATTTTGTTGAAAAAGAAGCAAAGAAATAAGTTGTGTTTGTTCTGAACAAGACTACTCCATACTCATGCTATTGTTTAGGTGATGAACATATAAATTCTGCATTTATAGATATAGATCAAATTATCTAAAAGAGTTTTGGTATCATAAACCTCTATACTTCATGCATAGAGAATCACACTCTAAGGGTATGCATAGGTACATATATGTATGAATAGATATGGGTGCATCATTATTAAACTGAATTGCAGCGATGCTAATACAATCACAATCTGATATGTGGATATAGTTAATAATTGCAACTCCAACGATATCACTCATGCACTCAGATGATCTTTAATACTTGCAACTCTAGCGATATCTCTATATAAACTCTCAAGTCCTCTTGTTATCTCCACAATCTCATCTCACTCAGATTCATTTCTTTCTGAAATTCTTTTGTTAATGGCTTCAAAGATCACATCATTTTTGGGCATTTGCGTTTTCGCCATACCCCTACTATATCTTGTAGCATCCATAGACGATGATCATGTCGTTGAAAGCAAGAAATGATCCATACAGGCAAAACAAATGCCATCAGGTAAAATATTAGTGAATTCAATATTCCAGCACCTTCAATCACTCATAGCTCTTTTATATTTCTTCTTAAGATCCAGGCAGAGCCTTTTGGTTATGCAAAGTTAAAAATCTTGGAGATTTAGAATTTGTGGGTAGGAAATTTATACAAATTAGTGAACATCATATTTTGGGCTAACTATGTTTGGTTAAATACTTGTAATATTTGTATGGAGGTGGTTTCCTCCACACTAAGGATAAATGGTTATGAGGTTACAATGCTTGTTCGTTTGGCCTTCTTTTCCTTCCCTTCTGTCTTTGGTGTAGCTTGAGAAGGTGTGAATAATAAGTCCAATATGCCCATTGTTTTGAAATAGTTATCAACTATCAAATCTACTTGGCTGCTATTAAACACCTTCTAGAATAGTTCCTTCTAGCTATTAAACTGGGAATTGGATATAAATTTGTGTTTGTTAAATTACTTTTCAATTCTGCAACATCAGATCACTCATTCTGGAGGGAAATAGACTATCATACATGGCCTGGTCCATCATAAAAGGTGTATTTTCCTCTCTGGTCCAGAAACTCCATAGTGCACAAACTTGTGAAATAATATATTAAACTCCATGAAAGAAAACACTTAATATCATGAAACCAAGGAGAGAAAAAGGGAATATATATATATATATAATTTAGTATGCTTTACTTTTCAGCTATGAGACTAGCCTATTGTAGTTATTTTCTTCACCTCAATTACCTCAGTTCTCTTTAGAAATCAACTTATGCGTTAAATAAACTCCAGAAAGAAGAAGACTAGTAGTAAACAATAATTCTTAATTTGCTAGGGTTATATAATGGTGTTTCCTTTTCTTCTTTTCAGTTATGTTTACCCTAGCTCAGCTCATTCTCGAATCCTATATTCTTGACACAAAATTGCGTATCTTAACTCCTATATTCTCATACCTATATGGACAACAATTTTTGACATAAAATTATGTATCTTAACTAGCTAGTTGTGAATATGCTGACAGCGTCTCTAGATCCAGACGTAGTATACCCTTGTTTTTTTAGGCTTGTGGGATGAGACTTCATCTTGAACCAGAATTCATGTAGTCCTGCTGCAATGTATTCACCCTAGGGGGTTGATCGTCGATCATAAATTTATGGAAAATGGATTAGATTAAATATATATATATATATATATATATATATATATATTATTTATCTAGCCTAGTCCCGGTTGTAAAATATACCTGTAACGCTGTAATTATGGTGTTTAATAGAATAGGGATACCTCATAAAATCCTCCATTTGGTGACATACTTCCTTACATTTTTCGTTTATGGGTAATAGAATTGTGTTAGAGTAAACCCCTATGGCTTGATTGCACGCAAGAGCTGAGTACACAAACTCCCTGTTAGACTTTAGAAATAGGTATATCATTACTAAAACTCAGACATAAGCTAACAACAAATATGGGTAGATTTAAAAAAATAATAATAATAAACTTTCGAGGCATATCAAGCCTTGTTTTCACAATAGTCATGAGGCCCAAAATAACTCTATTCCAACACTTCCTTCTAAAATGTACATGTAAAATAATAATGAATTTATCACATTAAGGAACTGCAAGTACATTTCTGGATGAGCCATAATTGTTGGATTTAAATTAAAATATTTTTGTAACAGTCCAGATGCTAGGTAAGAGTAATGCAAAACTAGGATTAACAATGTGAACTTATTTACATCTAGACTCTGCCACGGGAAAGGCCAGTGACTAGAAACCCCCCCCAAAAAAATATGGTAGTCACGGGGTACATAATTTGAGAACTATGGTCCTCGAACCAGGTACCGTCATTAGTAGAAATGAATAAGAAAATAGGGACTAATTGGAAACAATCCCTTACACTTCGTAGAACAATACTTCTTTCTCCTCGACATTACTATAGTCTGCAGTACTTGATTTAAAACATTAGACTCCATTGAAACTAAATCCCTAACTTCCCTTCCCCAAGACTATGTGGAAAGCTTACCCTTGGAAGTAGCAGATATCAGGACCTTCAAGCCTCTGTCGCTATGGGGGATGAATCCTTATGGACTATGCCTCCTACATTCATTATTCCATTCAAAATAAAACGGAATGCGTTTAGTGCCTATACTGCACAAATTTCCTTATATGAATAAATCTACAATTCATAAAACTAAAGATAAAATTCTTCCCCTTACCCGCAAAGTCAATCCTTAGAGATCAGGGAGAAGTTTCTCTATAGGAAACGTCCAAGATAAAAAGGGCCTTCTCCACTTTAAAAATTCGATGCAGTCAATTTCCTGGGAATCATGGTAAGAGCCTCAAACCGTCGACAAGGATTTACCCGGGTAAAAAAAACTGAAGGGGCTTAGTGAGAAAATATCTCTAGTAAGTTAACATAACCTATTTAAAATTACCTTGAGGATAGGGGAAGAATTCACCTCTTTTCCATCTGGTTGAATGCAAGTAATGGGCATGTGAACTCGAACGGACGCTCCATATGTAACCTGCTGACAATAAAAGGAAACAATTAATAAACCCTCAATAATGGATTGTGAAACTATGTGTTCTTTCAGAAAGAAGGGTTCAAATGCCTACTCTTAGTTTCACCGTGACATAGTTGGGGTGAGGTAAAATCCTTCTTAGGACCTTTTTGCGCTCATAGGTTGTAGAGTAATGGCAAGAGGGATGAAACCCTCCCTAGAATCTCGAGCCAGATTAAATGAGGAGGTTCTAACATAAACCAAAGCAATGAATTTGTTTTATTGTCTCGAAGTTTCCTTGTTGGTTTCGATGCGATCAGAGGGATCCCATGGCGCCAAATATGTGGCGACGACGGCTAGGGGAAATGACATCCTTCTATAGAATGAATTCAGGGGAAGATTAACAACCTTAGGACTAATCTTTGGTGGTTGCAAAATCTTGATCCCAAAGTGTTGACCAAGGGCAGGTCCCTAGGAATATGGCTGACCCTCCCCCCTAATGTAACGATCACTGCCGACTATAGACCATGGTTTTAGATGTAATTATGTGAAAGTGAAAAATTAATGTGAACCAAAGAAAAGAAACTTACTAGAAAGGACCCCCCTCCACTTCTGAATGAGGAGATCCTGCACAACCATGTCTTTTCCCAAGATATACTTGTGTAAATCAACTTTTAGAATTATGTCACCACTACTCTAAATGAAATAGTACAAAATAGGAAAAAAAAATAGTGTGTAAGTAATCAGTTTGAGATACATTACAATTGTATTTAGATCATGAAATTTGAGAGGTAATATTTATAATATCCTAACAATTATATGTACTCATTTATTAGAGTGGATAATCTTCCATGCTTATTTAAGATAAAAAATTGAATTGAGTTGCAATGTAAATTTGATCTCAGAGAATTTGCACTTATTTCTATTAGTGTTTCTAATGTTTGTAAAAGAAATCCTTACAAAAATGTCAAATGGGAAACTCCTTTGGAGTAGAGAAATGGGGCTTTTTCACAAACAAAAACTCATTCCCCCATCATTCATTAACCCAAAAAATCATTGTGTTTAACTACAATACGTATTTCAATAAGCTCTGACAAAATCTTGAGCTTTTGCATAGAATAGTGGTTGGGTATTCTCCATAGCTTCGATGCATTTTTCTATCTTTTTTAAAATGAGTGATGAAGGAGAGAATTGGAGTGTTGATCAAAGGAAAATATTGTGCTTAGGTCGTGTTCTCCTCAAGATTGACTAAATTATGGTTCTAGATGAAGCAAATGCAGATGTCGACTCTGCCACATATGTACTTCTTCAGAAAGTCAACAAACACAAATTTTCCAACTGTACTTTGATAACAATTGCTGACAGCGTTTCCATTATCATTGACCCTCTCTAATGGCATGAATGAATGAATGATTCTATCATTCTTCTAATTTATTAATCCAATTATTGAAGATTGGACCTTAATGGCCTATGCACCAACGATATGTAATGAAATTGTCAAAATGTTCATAAACTGTTGAATACACATTAAATATGGACTTGGATGATATCAGATAAGATGTCTTTGAGGACATATGAATCCATGAAAAATCCATCATCTAGCATGAATTTGGCTTTATAACTCTTAGTAAGGTCACGAAATGCATCACAATGAATAAATATAGCTAGGCCACCTACTGAGTAGCCAATAAACAATAAAATAAAATAAATTAAATCAAAACCTTCATTAACATTGCATGGAAAAATTAAGATGCATGTATTTACGAAATTAATAGTTTGGGGCATTTCTATATGTCCCCCATATGGACATTACAAAACAAACTGTTTTGGAGTCAAATTTCACACCACCCTCACCTCTGGTCACTGATTCCCAAAAAAAACTTGCAAATATGCATCATCAATTTCCTATGAAAACTTAACTCTTGTTGAAATTGAACATCATATTCCCTACGATGTGTCCTCCTTTGAAATCTTGCTTAGATATGGTCCCACTGGATTGTTAAATTTTCAGAATTTACTTCAATCTGATCTAGGATCTTAACTAAGAGAACAACATGTACATCAAATCTACAGCATATCAATCATGGACACAATAATGCAAGCACACAAGAGACACAGATTTTACTTGGGGAAAACCATAAAGGTGAAAAACCCCAATAACTTCCTCAGAGATAGATAGAGCAATGATACAACCAGAATACAAAATATAGTCTTCTCCTAGCAGCAGAGCCTCCTCCTCCACAAGTGCGCCACTCTCCCAAGTGTGTGTGAGAGAATAGAAAGTACAAAATGAGAGAGACACACTCTCTATTTATACACTAACTTGACTTGACCTTTACTCAACTAGGTCGGCCTCAACTTAACCACTTAACATAATGCTGACTGGGCCAACCCCCACTAGGGTGGTCTAATAACCCTTTGACCCACATGGCCGACCCCCAATAGGGTGGTCTAATAACCCCTTGACCCACATGACTTATACAGGGCCAACCCCAACAAGGTGGTCTAATAACCCATCAAGTATAAGTTATGACACTTACAATATAAATGACGACACTTCCGTATAGAGGAATAATAACATCTCTATAGGAATACAACCACTTCCGTATAGAGGAATAATAAAATCTCTATAGGAATACAATATACATATATGTGAAATACATTCCGAAGTTACATACACATCAACACTCCCTCTTAACTAGGAAGGTATTTCTCGACATAGGTCTTCTAGCACAAGTCATCTTCTATGGATCATCGTCACTAGATAATCATCATCGAGTCATCATCATCATCATTGCTGCTGCTATCTCAATCAATCTCTGAATCTACTTGTCATAGGAAGTTCTACAGAGCCAGTCATTTTTCATACTGGATGTAGGCCCACCAACTGTAGGTCTTCGTCATCAGTGTCCATACTGTGGAAATCTCAGGACTTATTACGTGCGTCACAAAACCTTAAAAGAGTCTCTTGACTAGAAAGAACCCTAAAGAGCATCTGAGGCCTTTTTCATCCTATCCATATCTCCAGGACTCATTACATGTGACCCCACCACAAAAGCTCGAAAGACAATCCCAGGACTAATTACGAGCACAAGGCTCAACTTATCGGATCTCCCAGGGCACAAATTACATGTGGTCACCACAAAACCTCGAAAGAGCATCCCAGGATTGATTACGAGCACAAGGCTCAACCTATCGGATCTCCCAGGGCACAAATTACATGTGGTCATGGAAAAACCTCGAAAGAGCATCCCAGGACTGATTACGAGCACACGGCTCAACCTATCAGATCTCCCAAGGCACAAATTACATGCCATAGGACAAAACCTTGAAAGAGCATCTGCCAAATATCCCAGGGCACAAATTACATGCCATAAGCAAAACCTCGAAAGACTATCTGCAGATCTCCCAGGGCACAAATTATATGTCCTCCCAAGCAAAACCTTGAAAGAGCATTTTCCAGATATCCCAGGGTACAAATTACATTCCATAGGCAAAAACTCGAAAGACTATCTGCAAATCTCCCAGGGCACAAATTAGATGTTTATCTGGACAACCTGTTCCACGACCATAGAGTATCAACCTGATACTCACCATACATAATCTTGATGTACACATGATCATCCTGATCATCATCACTGCAACATCCTGCTGCATGTCATCTGGAGAAACATTCTGAAGCTCGTCATCCATGATCATCCTGATCATACAATGCATCTACCTGATGCATACCAAGTATCTACCTGATACATATCATCATACATGATCCACCTGATACAAATACAAATACATGATATATATCACCATACATGATCCACCGGATCATACAATGTATCCACCTGATACATATACAGGTACATGGTCCAAACATCCAACGTGATGCCTACATACATATACATATAAATGATCCAACCGATCATATCCAGCATCCAACATGATGCGTACATACATATACATATAAATGATCCAACTGATCATATCCAACATCCAACATGATGCATATACTGAGCAGTAACTGGAGCATTGTCCTGATGCTCATCATCCAACACTTATATCCACAGCCATGTGAAGGATCCTCCTTCCAACATGCTTGGAATGGCTTCTGCAAATGTGTCCATCACTTCTTCCTTGAAGTGTCATCAATCTGAAGATCACCAAGCCTCTCCTGAAGTACTCGAACTTCACCTTGGCTAGTGGCTTCGTTATCACATCTACAATATGCTTATCCGTCGCAATGTACAGGAGATTCATAGCTCCTCTCTGCACCATATACCTGATATAGTGATATTTGATCTCTATGTGTTTCAACCTGTCATGAAACACTGGGTTCTCGGATAGCTTCACACAACTTTGGTTATCACAAAAGATACCAGTAGCATCAAATGGATGATCAAATAACTCAGACAGTAGCTTCCGTAGCCATACTACCTCACAACTAGCTGAACATGCTGCAACATACTCTGCCTCAGCTATACTCAGTGCTATGCAAGACTGCTTCCTGCTAAACCAAGAGATCACACCTGATCCCATACTGAAACAACATCCAGATGTCCTCTTCCTATCTATAGCACTGCCAGCCCAATCTGAATCAACATAACCCTGCAGGTTAAACTTTTGATTCATTTCATACTTGAGCCCATAATCCACTGTACCCGTCAGGTACCTTAGAACATGCTTTATAGCAACCAGGTGAACACTCCTCGGATCTGTCAGGAACTGACTCAATGTGTTCAAAGCAAAGCAAATATATGGTCTTGTGTTCGTCAGGTACATAGAGGACCCAATCATCTGACGATATATCGTGACATCAACCGGATTAGATGAAGCATCACACAGAAGCTTCATGTTCGATGCCATAGGTGTGGCCATATCCTTGCAGTCCATCATCCCGAACCTCTTTAGGATCTGTATTGCATACTTCCCTTGTCCAAGGAAGATTCCATTTGCACTCTACCACACCTCCATGCCAAAAACAAATAGTGCATCATCCCCAAGTTCTTCATCTCGAATTCGGCAGCAAGCTTCCTGTAATGCCCCATATATTGATAGTCATTATTTAAAAACTCTAATGTGAATTAGCTTAGCATTGTATTTTCTTATTATCTATTTGATGAAGATAGATTGATTAAGATGATTGTTATGTGCACATGTGGACTCCAGTGAGGTTGTATGGTAAGTGGAATTTACTATTTAATTTATTAATGGCAATGGATATGTTACTTCATATTGAACATACAAATTGAATATAGAATATCCATACGAGGAATGCTAATTTAGTTGTTTGCAAAAGTACTTACATGATTATTTGTAAATGTTGTATTAGTGATATGGATTGACACATGAAAGAGTTGGGTATGGATATATATATGTTTCATGTTAATGATGAACTATTCCACACGTTGATTATATGCTGCTTAGTCAAATACACATACTCATGCTTTTATTTCTAAAATTTCATCAATGTCCTCATTCAAACCTTTGAGTACCATAGATATGTTAGGTCAAATCCAAAGCTATCTTACACTTAAATTCAACCATTATTATTTACGTCATAATGCTATTGTTGTATCAAGCACCTATCTAGAAGTGGTAGGCTAGGCTCTACCTATGTGTAAAAACAAAAGAAAGAAAGAAAGAAATGCAGTTGTAAGTATTCTACATGTATAATGTGCAATTCAATGGGTAAAATCCATGTTTAATGAGTATTGAGTGATAAAGGGTACTTGAATAATAAACATGGTGTTGTTCATGTTATCATATAAGTAGACCAATTAAGAAATTGTCAAGATAGATCTTAATTAAAATTTCTAATAAGAAAGTAAGTGGTGTAAATTTGAGAGAAAATCAATAAAGTGGGCAATTAATAAAAAGTCATAATAATGCCCGAGGAACCAAAATAAATGTTATATGGCAAATAACATCATCTTATGAACCGTAACACCATAAGGACTATAAAATGTTGCAAAGTATCTAAATTATTGCGGATGACACTCTAGTTAGGCACAATAAACCTTGACATATGTGCTATAAATGGGGGAGCCTTGAGGAGGTCGTGGTTGTAGATCTATGTGAGGAGGTATTAGTGTAAACTTATACCCTTAATGGATTCCTTTAGACTTGATAGATCCACATTTGGTATGGATGTATTCTGGTGTAATTAAATTATAGTTTATAATTAGATAACAAACTCATAATCAAATAACAAGGTTGTAAAGAGGTAGGTGTGATTATATGTAGTAATGTAGTGAAGGAATTATAAATCGATTATAAGGATGAAAACAAGGTAACAAACGCATCCCTATTATTATTTAAAAATTGACCTCCACTAATATAAGTGGATATGTGAAACTTGAATAATAAGTAAATACATATTAATTTTAAGGTTCAAATTCCCAGATTGTACATGTGGAAGGGTTGTATGAAGATGTTAATAAATCTAATAAATTCATATATAAAATAAATAATGTAAAATAAATAAATAAATTATGTACCACAAAGAATATAAAGGTTAGATGTATATCCTTACATAATTAATAACATGTAAATGTCAATATGAAGCATGTGGCATTAAATAATATTTATGTGGGACAAAATTCATGAAAATTTTAGTCAATTAAGCAGAGGCATGTGAATAATAGCACAACCACATGAGTAACAATAATTTATTGAAGTAGAATTATAGTGAGAACTACGTAACAATATGAGTATAAGTAATGAATGTCCTCATAAAAAAAATGGTAAGGAATGATAACGGTCTATGTGACTAAGGAAATTTCCTTTACAAAATTGTGTATGAATGACTGAGTGGTTAAAATAAAGATTGATACAAAGACATGCATAATGAGTGCAAAAGCTATATTATTCACCTAGAAGACATGTATATAAATATCCTAACTTGAAAATGAAATGTTGAGGGAAAGCAAATAAGGGTGTAATAATTACCAAGTACGAATTATGGATTGTAGTAATGAACCCCTATAAGAAATTGATTCCCGAACAATTATGCATCATGTAATAGTCGTGTTGGCAAGGGGAATGCTCTTCATTAGCTACAACAAAGAAGACCCTAGATCTCACATTGACCATGTTTAGATCTAATCATATCAGGTAATAAGTAAACGAGGTCAATAGTAATGACCGTGAAACCAATAAGCATATATATATTCTTAGACAATACTTAATAAAATTTTAGTAAATATTCCTAATTGGAGGAAATTGTGGCATGCCAATCCCTTGATGGGTGGTGAACATATAACACCAATCAAGATGTAGTGATAATTAAAATTAAAGTATAAATTGACTATGATTAATAAGACTTGAAATAATGGGATAAGGTCATGAATAGTTGACTCACAAATGAGTTATACTTTAAAATCAGAATTAAGAGAGGGGATCATAAATGGAAACATGTCTTGCATTAACCAAGTTATGAGTAGACGAAGATTAACTTCCTATGGGGATCATATTCGAGCAATGCCTTGGGCTTGATAGAAAATTTATTTTGCCCACGTTAAGATATGAGGAGGTTAGTTATGTGGGAACATGTGCATTTTACCCAAACCATTGAATAAGTAAGTAGGATGAGTATATGTACATCATTTATAAGTCATATGCATCATGGTGGGTATACATATCCAATCAATTGCATTAAGTAAAGAAGCTCCCTTCACATTGTAAAAATAGACTAAGGTATTGTTGATAATGTGGAAGCCTTGTCATATAACTTATAGCTATATGATGTACCTATGTATTTATGTAGGTTGAGATTCATGATGTTCATGAGTTGATCACACTATTACACAAATTAGTTAAAACTATAAGGTTGGAAATGATCTATGCATTAAAATTGAAATCATAAGTATTTTGTGGATAACGTGAGACTCACGTGTAAGAGATGTCCTTTCGCAAATGTTGTGTACTTGGAAGATAGATATAGCACTACTAAGTTATTATATAGTAATTCATTAAAATACCGTGGAAATTTGGATATCATTAAAATTATTAATGAGGAAGTAAATGGTGTTTATTAGAAAATATTCAATGAAGCTAAGAATCAATAAATTAGTCATAAAAATACACCTTGAACCTAAGGAAATGCGATAGGGGAGACAGGTATTCTTAAGAACTATGATATAGAAAACAACAACAGATTATGATTATATGTTAACTAACTAGGACTAAATGAATTGATCAACCTTGATGAAATTTGATAAATTGTGTATATAAACATGTAAAGCGTAACTTGATAACACATCCTATGTGATGGAAGATGTAAAACTATATAATAACGACATGTTGATCATGTGAAGGTCTCATGGGACTAGCATGGCTAAGGTATTTTAGTTGGAAAGAAAAGATATATGGTGTTGATATTTTTCTTAAAATTCTGAATGACCATAACTTCGGGACGAAGTTTCTTGAAGGGTGGGTGTATGTAATGCCCCATATATTGATAGTCATTAATTAAAAACTCTAATGTGAATTAGCTTAGCATTGCATTTGCTTATTATCTATTTGATGAAGATAGATTGATTAAGATGATTGTTATGTGCACATGTGGACTCCAGTGAGGTTGTATGGTAAATGGAATTTACTATTTAATTTATTAATGGAAATGGATATGTTACTTCATATTGAACATACAAATTGAATATAGAATATCCATACGAGAAATGCTAATTTAGTTGTTTGCAAAAGTACTTACATGATTATTTGTAAATGTTGTATTAGTGATATGGATTAAAACTTGAAATAGTTGGGTATGGATATATATATGTTTCATGTTAATGATGAACTATTCCACATGTTGATTACCTATGAGATAGGTGGATTCCTATATTGCAAAGGGGCACGATATGTATTGAACATCATGAGTATAATGATGTTATATCAAACTTCATGCTATTTAATTGTGAATTCCAATATTTCTATGACTTGTGGGTGAGTGTGAGTTTTGACAGGAATTGTGACTTGCCCAGAGTGGTTTTTCAATGACGGGACCCCTTAGATCAGTGATGGCATAGTATGGTTGATGTAGGATGTTGACCCTAGTACTATTAGGAGGGGTGGAGGCATTTCCCACCATCAAACCTCCGAAACCCAGAGTCGTGGGAGGCCTATGCTGAGCACGCTCCCGTGGATGTGTGATGATGACTAGTGGGTGCCTGCCGGGGAAGCTTGGTCGATGTGGTCAATCGACACTTCCTCTTACAGGTTCTGTATGTGGTTAGGTCGTGCATTCGACGCCACAGTATATTGCAGCAGAGGACGGGATGGTGAGGTCAGGATATGGAAGTAGTGGTGATTTAGGGGCTGGATTACTGATGTGATGGATGGTACCAATGATGGATTGGATGGTGTTCTTGATTGTTATTAAGCATCATGATTATGTGTTTGATTTCACCATTATGTTTATCTAATTTTGTCTTATTGTTTCTGTATGAATGATTATGAATGATGAATGATGCAGTGTTTAATTGTTCTTCTATATGTTGTTTGTGAGGATGTAATAATGATTTGTTAGGAGCATTAAATGTGATTATTAGTACGCACGCTTAAGACGTTTGCACTGGCCATGCATACGTCAATTCGTGATTACATTACTATGATTGGTCGATCGATGAATAAATTAATATGATTATATTATCTATTAGTAACTTGGTTGACGAATTGATGAAAGCATTACTTGTGTGTTGAAAGTATGAGTTTGTTGACTTGTTTAATATGATTTAGATTTATATAAATTGATTGGATTATTAAATAACACATATAATTATATACATATAATATGTCATAGTATAATATAGTATATGAAAATATCTTATTTGACTTATGAATGAAAGGATAATATAAATAAATGGATAGATAGGATTTGCACAAATTTTTAGAAATTGGTTGTCATAGTTGCATTAATATGGAAGCATGACAAATGAGACTTTGCACCGATGTTTATTAATATTTTAATTATTTAAATCAAATTTCTATTTCTTTTGGAGAAAATGAATTTATTGATTGATGACTATTATTTATGGGAATTTATTGATGGATGAGAATTTTTGATATAAATATGAGACTTGAGAGTGGAAGGAGGGGGGCTCTTTTTCTCTTGAAGATTATTTTGGTGAGAGTATTCTAGGATGGAGAATTTTGGGTATTTTGGGGTATGAGAAGTTTTGAAGAGTTGGAAGAGTTTGAGAACTCTTGGAAGATTTGATACATAGCCTACTGGTGCATCACTGTTTTGTTCTCTGGGGGTCTCGAGCACAGAGGGCCAGGAGACCATTTGGATGGGACCATTCAATGGCTTCCTGGGACTAGGGAGCCGGCTAGGCCCCTAGTTGGCTGGGAGGTAAAACCGTGGTCTCATTTTGGGCAATGAATATAGAAGCAACTCGAATGGAGGAGGGAAGCTTGCTCAGTTTGGACTCTGTCACCATTCTTATAACGAGGTATTTTTCTTGTGATTTTAAATCATTTATATGTTGTTGTAAAATTATCACAAGATGCTATTGCTACATGATTTAGGATGTTAATTTATGTTGTGTGAATCACCAATGAAGTTTTAAAAATTCTAAGTTATTTGATGCTATTTCCAAATGCTTATATTTTGCTTATATGTTGTTATGGTTACACTTTGATTATTTGTTGTTTAGTCACGAAATCTGTGTTTAATTACATTAAAAATTATAATGCCAACGAAGGCATTACGCGTTCGCTGCATGTCAGCAATCAATCTATCTTCACCTATAACAAACAGGTTATCCGCATACAAAAGTAGTATCACTGGATTTCCTTCCTCAACCTTGTAGTAAAGGTTGGAATCCGCTTTACTCTTGGTAAAGCCCAAACTGGATAGAAAGCTATCTATCCTACCAAGTTCTACACACATATATGACTACACCATTCAAGAAGGCTGTCTTGAAATCCATCTGGTGTATCTTCTATTTCATCACTTTTATATTTCTCTATGCTGCCATCTGCAGCATGCTTGATCTGATAGTTCCATTAGGAAGTCACAACAAACTTCCCTTCAGCTCTAGGGACCGCATCCCAAACATCGTTCTTCATGATCGATGGATCATGGCATTCTTCCCATATCCTGGGAACTTCAATATCTTCAATAAATAATTTTATTGCTTGAACAAATGTTGTAGTCCTTCTTTTGTAGGTGAAGGTATATGGTATTTTATACAAAACAAGTTAAATTGCATGGTTAGAAACATCTCATAATTTTCAGACAAATTCTTACTCATAAAGAAATATGTCATACAGTCACGCAATTATCTTAGCCAATGCTTCAATACAACATTTATCCATGTTCCACAACTTTCTAGATGCCTTCCAGTCTCTACCAGAACATTGTTAAGAGTTTGCACTACTCCCAACATGTCAACAAAGAGGTTTCATTCTAGATAAGTAGCACTGGAATGTTGTACAGTTCCATAGGTCACTTACCCATCACATGCATATTAGTAGTATATTGTTCATTAATGCAATCATTCTAATATGTAGAATACATATCCTAAGTCGAGGAACATGAGCATATACATCATTGAACAATTTTATTTAAACAAACAAATATGCAAGAAATGATAATTAAAAATACTTATCTTTGTTTGGTTGCTGGGTGGACTCCCTCTGAGTCTTTGCTTCCTTGCAGGAGTTGCTGAAGTAGCTTCGTCTACACCTTTCTATTGTGGAATGTAAAAAGATGATCAACTCCCTCTGAATATCTACATCCTTGCAGAAACTACTGAAGTGTGCTCCTTTGCTTTCTTGTAGGAACAACTGGAGTGTGCTCCCTCTTGATCTTTGCTTCTTGGATTACCTATCCTTGAACTTACATCCATCCTTAATCACTATGCATTCTTATTAGTATCATCATTGTGTTATCGTTGAGGTCTCATACCTAATCACACATTTATTAGTATAATCTTAATACTATCAAAACACAATAATCTTAAACATGTATAGTGACGATCATTCACAGATAATAAACATTAGTATTCAAGGTTTCAGGGAAGTCTTATTTTACTCATGCATATTCTTATTTGATCATAGGACTCTTCTTATTAGTTAAACCATCAATGCATAAACATGTGATTACTCAAACCTATACCTTTATAATTCTTCTGGTTAGTCATATCATCAATTATGGTAAGAAACATAATATGCATACAGCTATGACTATTCAAACCTATGACTTCATGAATAATCATTATCAACAACACAACAGTAAAAGATCCTAACACAAGGTAGGATTCTAGCTTGATGTAGGAAAAACATACTTGGATTAGCATGCTAGCTAGTTATGTATAACATACCCGCAAAATGTCTTCTGGTTCTCTTCAATGACTTGTGCTAGTAACCTGCATGTCTCATAAGTTATCCATTGTAGAACCAAGTTATACGTACCTCGTAAGTAGATCTTCTAAGTGATTCATGACAATGGATGAATCTTTGTTTTCATGTCATCATGATCATATGTTCTTGAACTAGAACATGATTTGACTTTCTTGGTGTACATTTTTTGTTAGCGAACAACATAAACCTCATACAACATCACAACGCATTAGTACATTCATACATGTTAAAACCTTAATCAATTAATATCTTCTATTAAGGTGATATGACAAGTCTAGTAATTAATCAAGATTGTGCTGTAATGATATGAAGACAAACATATGATAAAATTAACCATGAAACATACCTGTAAGCCATACATGTCAAGATTGCTTGTAATCTTCATACGAAAGGCCTTAGCCTCATCTCCCTCTGAAATAGGAACTTCTTCACTTATGTAGGTGACCAATCCATCTTCTTCTAGGATTAACCCAATCCACTTGATTTGGAAGAACTGGACCTCAAGCTCGAAATTGCCTTTTAGATTTTTGGATTCATTGGGAGGACCCTGAATTCGGGTTTGAGTTTCCCAGAGCTTCACCCAACCAAAAGATTTGATTCAAATCTCTAAGCTTTGATTTTTGTGAGGAGCTTCTAGACGTGGTCACATATTTCCAAAATTCCAATTTTTGCAGAAGCTCTAATTTTCCATCTTTCCAACCAAAAAATCTGATATTGGTCTCTAAATTTCAATTTTGATGAGTATCATCTAGCCGTGGTCTCCGATTACAAAAATTCCAACTTTCTCTAAAGCCCTAAATTCCGGAAGCCATGAATGAAGGTACTAAAAAAAAATTATGTTTTGATAGAAATATGTACCTGATTGTTTCCTGTGTAACTTTGAACTTCTTGATCCACAGGGTTTGAAAATTTTTCCCGAGATAGCCCAACCTGTTATCTTTCCATCTCGACAGGTCTGACCTCAATTGGGTTTTCTGAGAGAGAGTTATGCCAAGTGTCGCAATGTGACTTGTTTATGGGATAATACAGGAGAGCAAACTTGTACGGGGTGCCGCGTGTCATTGGTTCTACTTTGGCCTCTAAATAATTTTTCTAAGATATCCCGACCTGTTATCTTCCCATCGCGATAGGTTTGACTTCAATTGGATTTTCTAAGAGAGAGTTATTCCAAGTGTCACACTGTGACCTATTTATGGGATAATACATGAGAGCAAACTTGTACGACATGCCACGTGTCACTGGTTCAACCTAGGACTCTAAAATTTTTTCTTAAGATAGTACAGTCTGTGTACTACCTGTCACTTTTTACAAAATTTCATTTGGAGCTTCCTATCCCAAGTTATGACCTTTTTCCCAAGGTCACCTGATTTCGACTCAGATCTGGAAGAGGTAGAAACCCTATATTGTATAGATCATAAATCACAAAGTACAACGAATTAGAGGTTGTCCTTTGAAAAAAAAGGTACATGGGGATCTAATCGTTGACTTGTAAAATTTTCAGATCCGAAACCTTCGCCAAAATGGATTTATAGCGAAAGTGCTACGATGACTGTTTTTTGCTATATCAAGCCCTAGCATCGTAAGTGTAACAAGTGTCATACATGCCATATCATGCCTTCTTTCAGGCTATCTTTGATACCATGTTAAATTTTCAGAATTTACTTCAATTTGATATAGGATCTTAACTGAGAGAACAACATGTACAACAAATCTATAGCATATCAATCATCGACACAATAATGCAAGCACACAAGAGACACAGATTTTACTTGAGAAAAACCATAAAGGTGAAAAACCCCAATAAATTCCTCAAAGATAGATAGAGCAATGATACAACCAGAATACAAGAGATAGTCTTCTCCTAGCAGCAGAGCCTCCTCCTCCACAAGTGCGCCACTCTCCCAAGTGTGTGTGAGAGAATAGAATGTGTAAAATGAGAGAGACACACTCTCTATTTATACACTAACTTGACTTGACCTTTACTCAACTAGGTCGGCCTCAACTTAACCACTTAACATTATGTTGATTGGGCCGACCCCCACTAGGGTGGTCTAATAACCCTTTGATCCATATGGCCGACCCCCAATAGGGTGGTCTAATAACCCTTTGATCCACATGACTTATACAGGGTCGACTCCAACAAGGTGGTCTACTAACCCATCAAGTGCAAGTTACGACACTTACAATATAAATGACGACACTTCCGTATAGAGGAATAATAACATCTCTATAGGAATACAACCACTTCCATATAGAGGAATAATAACATCTCTATAGGAATACAATATACATATATGTGAAATACATTTTGAAGTTACATATACATCAACATGGATCTATCAAATTTGTTACACAGGGCATACATATGAAGTTGTGAATCGGGATTTAGTTTTCTTTTTATGTGTTGTGATGAGAGGTAAACGTATAATCCCTAACAACAGTCTTAGTCTCATTTTTCTTATCCATCACTCTTATAGAATCACCACAAAATCCCTTTGAAATACTATAATGAAAATATGCATCTAAAATCCTAGTGCCTCCACGAACAATATTCTCTTCATTAACATAAAGCGACAGTTTCACAAAGGTATCATTCTCCTCATTGGTTCCATTAACACCACCAACAAAAGTGGAGTTTTCTATGTATTATCCTTGATACACTTTGAAGAGAATTTGATAAAATAATTTTCTTTTGTTTTACTTCATTCATAAAGGAAAGAATTTAGTTTCCTAATATAGGTAATTCGTTTTATTTTAAGTTCATAAAAATAGAACAATGTAAACATTTGAATATATAAAATTCTTGTAGTAACACTATTTTCTGGACACAAGTTCTCTTAATATAGAGACAACGAAGTGATACATTTTTCAATTCCCAACCAATTCCTGGTTCTTGCTTTCATTTTGCCATTCACTTCCCCTTGGATATAAATGGATAAAGATTCAAGCTTTTTTAGAAGCTTTTTTTCCCATGAGTAATATCAAATAAATCTTTTTCAAAAAAATGTGAATAGATACTTGAAAATATTTTAGGAACAAGACCTATGAATTGTAACTTGGAAGTATTGGAAGTGTACAAAGTGGGATTAGGAGACTCCCATAAGAAAATCTTGTTTCCATGCCTTTGTCATTCACAAGTCTAAACCCATTCCTTTGTCATTCACAAGTGTTAAAACCTAGCTCAATATCAAAATAACAAAAACAATTTCATGTTTAAGAAAAAACACGGCAGAGTTTCAATAAATTTTGTTTTTAGATTATGATCAAATTTATGAAAAATTGAAAATGACATATTACTAAAATTAGTCGCTCCAAGTCTCGGATAGCCAGAGGAGAGCACTTTCAAATTGTCTAGAGAAATGGGTATCTAAATTCAACACATGCTTCTAACTTCTGAGGCTAAAATGCCATAGGTGATGCTTGGTAAATTCGGTAGATGATAAATTGTTGATGGTAGGGAACCATTGAAGATTATCAATGATGATCTAGGTAGGTAGGGAGGAAATAATGTTTACTTATTATATGTGTATAGAAGGATCAAGGAAAAACTCAATAGGGTGATCTAGAATTATAGATAGACTTAGGTTGAATCCAAATTTAGCCTTCAATGAGGGATGGAATTGCCAATTAGTATGGTACCTATATCTAGAATTAACGAATAACTCTCAATCAAATCCTTTAGAATCCTCAATACCTTGGGAGCAAAGTACAAGGAGGAAAGAAACCATCGAGATGAAGGGGATGACCACCATAAAAAAGAAATAGTAGAGTGACATTTAGGATGAGGGATTCTTAAATTTCAAAATTGTAACTTTGAAGGAGACGACTTTCTCAAGTCATGATCCAAAATCTAGACTATATGGAAAATGGATGGGTCCAAAATCTAGAATATGAGAATATCCCTTTTCACTAACATAAAATGGAATTAGCATTGCCATTAACTATGGGACAACCCACTTAATCAACTTGGGTGAATCCATGAAGATGGATTTCTATTTTGGGGGGTCCCGTGAGAAAATAAATCTGAGTTTTCAATGTTTTCCAACTTTGGGCGAATAAAAGTGATATTTTTGTTTGGAATTTCACTTTTCACTAAAAAGAAAATTTTTAGAGAATTATGTTATCTTGCTATTCATATTTTTTTCAATTTTTTATATTAAGATTTGATATGTCAATTCAGCAAATGTTTGACAGTGTGTTCTTATAAAATGAAAGGACTGCAAAATAGCCATATTTTGTCGCAAACATAAAATCATTGTTAAACTTGGTTTTTGCAAAAACAAAATATGCTATGACAATCTACACACAATATACTACTGCATGACTATAAGGTTGTAACCAATGGAGCTATATACTAATTATTTTTTTTTTTGAATTCGAACAATGGGGAAACCTTGTCGATTTTCAGCATGTTTTTTGCCGCAAAACTTTTCTCTCAACTGAATATAAAACTAAAATGTCTATGAATATCCTTTTGAAGTAGACATGCCAATTAACTACACCATAGTTTTTTCAATTTTGTTTGTGGTGTATTTTTAAAGCTATGGATTTTTCATTTCACTGCATTTTGAAAGAGATGAAACCAAACTTGACACATGTTAAGAAAAAAAATAATTAAAAATATCAGATCTCACCTATACACAACAAAATCTATATATTCAGAAAGTAGATTCAATAACGAAACTAATGGTATCAAGTCCGACAATTGCTTTGTAGTGTAAGAGATTCTTTTTACCTTCCAAAATGGAGAAACCTAAAAACTGTAAGGAAACGTGTAGTTTTCAGGTTTCAGATGTTAGTCGGTCGAATAACCTTTTCCCATAATGGAGCCGTTATTTACAATAAAGGTTATTCGGCCGAATAACCAAACATAAAAAAAAATCGTCAGCCGAAAAAAAAAAAAAAAAAAAAAAAAAAACAACATCGTTGTCTAAACTTATATAAATAAAACTAAGTACGTCCATTATTTTCGCACATTTTAATTTCCCATATCTTTGGTCAGAATATTTTCGAAGGGGTTTTCAAACGAGATTTTTTTTGCAAAGTGAGTTTTTTTATAAGGTATTTTTCTTCCTACTTCTTTCCAAGGGGTACATTGAAAGAGTTTTTTTCTAAGACATTTTTGCAAAAGGAGTTTTTATTCCAAGGTATTTTTGCACTTCTTATTTCTTTGCAATGGGTTTTTTCAAGGTGTTTTTTTTCCAAAAGGCTGCTTTTAAAGAGTTTTTATTCCAAAGTATTTTGTGCAAAGAAGTTTTTATTCCAAGTTATTTTGTCAAATGCGTTGTATTTTTCCTTCTTATTTCTTTGAAAATGTTTTTTTCAAAGAGTTATTTTTCCAAGATATTTTTGGAAATGAGTTTATTTCTTTGAAAGGGGTTTTTTCAAAGTATTTTTTTTCTAGATAGTTTTGCAAAAGAAATTTTTTTTTCAAAGTATTTTTCCAAGTGGTTTTTTCACAAAAGGTTTCTTTCCAAAGGGTGCATTTATAGAGTTTTTATTCCAAGATATTTTTGCAAATAAGCTTTTATTTCAAGGTATTTTTGCAAAGGAGATGTATTTTTCCTTCTTATTTATTTGAAAGGGGTATTTTCAAAAAGTTGTTCTCTCAAGTTATTTTGCAAAAGAATTATTTCTTTGCAAGGGTTTTTTCAAAGAAATTTTTTTCCTAGGTATTTTTTCAAAGTTTTATTTTTCAGTGGTTTTTAAAGAATATTTCTTTAGAAGGTGTTTTTATTATTTTTCAATGGGTTTTTTCAAAGGTGATTTATTGTCAAGGAGTTCTTATTTCTTTCAAAGAAGGTTTTTTCAACGGAAATTTCTTTTCAAAGAGTTTTTCTTCAAAATACTCTTACAAGATTTTGGTAAGGTGAAGTAAATTTCAGTTCATGTATTTATAAATTTCATAATTGTTTTTAAATCTTAATTTTGTTTTTTTACTATAAAATGATGATTCTTTAATTTATCACTTATAGATTAAACCATCATGGGTAGTAAGTGAAACCGTCAAAGAAAATATAATCGTAAACATAATGATGATGATGATAATAGAGAAAAAAAAAACTTAAATAACATGCCAACAAAGCAAGCCTTGCAGAAATGCAAGCTACGATTATTGAAGATATAAGTACAGTTTTACATGATAATGTTGATGAAATGGAAATTGAAATTAGAGTACAAGAAGAACAAATTGAAGTTGAAGAGACCATTGTTGAAGATATAAATAGTGATTTATATACTAATGTCAATGAAGTCAATATTGAAGATCAAGTTCAACAACCAGAAATTGGACAAGATACTTTCCAAATTCATTTTTTATAATGAAATGTATTTTTGGATACATGTTAAATTAAATTTAACTTCATGTATAGGTATTTTCACCATTGATGATGAAATGTTATAAAATGTTGATTGCAACAAATATGGAAAAAAATACCCATACATGCTACATGATATCATACTCAAAATTTTTATGATGATGTTCTGAAGAATTATTCAATAATAGGGCAAGCACAAATTTTGAGATGTTTATTAGTGACAAAGAAGTTAGAAGATGCTATGTCATTATTGGGTATTCACAAGGCGACCAAAGAGTAGAAATTGAAACATAATGTGATAGAAAATATAGGTGATGCAATAAAAAAATTTGAAAAATCCAGGAAGACAGATATCAGTGTTGCACGAAGAGTAATTCATACAGCAATTGTTTCGGCTAGTACTAAACAAAAATGTTTGACAACACAACTAGCAAAAGCAGTTGGAACCTCAAAAAAGACACTATACAAACATAGCAAATTCAGAAAGCAAATAGATGAAACTGATGAACTTGCTTGCTGGGCAATTATTTGTAGACAACCTTACAAAGATAGAATGGGAGCAGGTGTAACATCCCATAATTTCGTAAAAATTTAAAATTTTTGATAACAACATTAATTATGTTATTAATATTTGTAGAATTAATAAATTGAGATTACAACAGCATCAATTGTACAGTTTTTAGTACTAAACATGCTTTAATTTCTGTTTTTAGTAGCAAAATGACAATGACAGTTTCACATATAAATAGTAAACTTGATTATGATAACAAATGTATTAAACAATTGGTAATTTGATGCGACACTTTTTCTATTGCATTAATACTGACAGTTTGAATTTTGATAAAAGGGTGTCCTACGAGGTACCCTAGAGCTTACTTAGCTATAATGCTAAAGCATCTTGAGTGTGCTATGTGCAGACGGCAGGTAAGAGATTTCATATGAATGTCGATAATGTCGAAATCTATCATGTAAGGTCTACACTATATGAAATTTTAAGAGTTAGATGTGATAACTCATAAGCTTGTAAGGCTTATGATGAGTATCAAATGAAACATGAATCCCATGTGAATGAAGACCATGATACTTATGACTAAATGTCATCCTAACAACTATTACATGAACCAATAATTTAAAAAATTTAAACTATAGACTTACCTTTGGGATTACAAACTTCTATAAGTCTAAAGCGATCTAGACTTGAAACTTTGTGAACCATTACATAAACATTGGTCGACATAACACATTAATAAGTGTTATGTAACATGGCTTAAGTGATACGAACCTTGATATAAAATTTAACATAACATATCAATTGATTTTGTTATGTAATCGAATGCAATGATAGCGTTGAATGAGAGTACTGACATACAATAAATGGTGATGGACAGGATTGTCAGTTACCAACAACACGAAATCGGTGCTGGGATTGTGTTAAGAGCCTGTATTAATGGCCATCCTTGATGAGTTGAATGACGAGGATTACAACTTCCATGTTGATTGTAAATGAGTACAGAAAGGTGATTCAACCAGCCTTTACGTAAGTGTAAGATAAGCATTTGAGGATTTTGATGGTGCCATGTAATACATATTTGTTGAATTCCTTCCAACTGGATATTAGAATGATCTAGTGTATCCGTCGTGGCAATACCATAAGTTTGAAATGATGGTGTATTTAATGCTAGGGTTGTTCAACACATCTCAGCTTCGCTGGCATATCTGAGAACGTTGATTTGGATGAATTATGATCGTCCGATTTCACTCCTAACTTTTTTCATTGAAAGGGTTTATGAGTTTGGAAGAAACTATTTATTGTTTCTATTGTTTCATTTTCATGGCCAATAGGCTACCGGATTTTTCTAAGTTTAGTGAACTTACAGGAGGCCTCGACCTCAAGTCCCGTAGGTAGGATTTGCAGGTTCTAAACCCCAGTTTGGCATTTGTGAAAGGAAGTCGAATCTATGGTTTGATTTGTTAATGTATTGAGGGTTTTCAAAACTCTTTTTTATGAACTGTATGACATAAGTTAAGCTGAAGGGTGATAGGGGTTCCCTCGTATTTTGGCAGTAAAAGATTACGTCGTCTTGCTGGTGTCTGCAAGGAACTTGGTATTCGTTTTAAGAAGGTAAGCTCCTTTTCTTTATCTTTTGGTAAAACCATGCTTGTACTCATCGTAATTTAGTTAAGTTATGATAATACAAATATCAATTCCTAAGTTTACAAAAATGTTTGTCGATGCCAGGTCGTAAGGTATTACAGGTTATGAAGAAATATTAGAGCAGAGTTTTTGGGAAGGAAGGCGTGCTTCCAAAATGGTAAGCTCCGGGTCTTTTTGAAAAACCCTCATAGGTGCTTTGCCTATGGTTGATGGAGTCTCATGGGTGTGTAGCTGGTCCTACCATGACTCGTCATGGCCATTTGAAGAACTTTGAAGCATCGTTTGCAAAGCGGATGATAACTGTTTTTGCTGCTGTGTCTTTCATTTATTTAAATGATTTTTTTGGTTTTTCTACCATGACAATCAACTTCGTCAAAACTGGGAATGTAAAGCTATTGAGCTTGGGTACAGATCCTGTATATTTCATTTGGGAAAAACATGATGTAACTTTCATTTTCTAGGCATAAAGTCTTTGTTTTATTGAAGTTGAAAACTTGTAATGGTGTTTCCCATTGAGCCACAACCTGTTTGTTTGGAGTTATAAGGAATGATTTTAAGAGCCGAGGCTCATTTATGGTGAATACAATAATGCCCTATTTGGCAAGGAACGAGTATGTTAACCGTTTCTATGTAAAGGAAAACGTTTGTAAAACATAATACTTTAAATAATGAGAACTTTGTAATGTATACTGTTTAAATGGTAGATAAAATCATTGGTAGTGGAAACGATCAAACCAAACCCTAAATCGTGTTTAGATGAAAATGATACTAAAGTTTTTTTTGAAATGGGCCTTTAAAGAAATTCTGGGTTGATCAGAACCCTGTGTGCAATGTACAAGTTTTTTATTTGCAAGCATACGTTTTTGTTTTGAAAAGCCTTGACAGGATAGGTAATTTGATTTCGTTACTCAGGTTGAAATAAGTATAAAAATTCTAGGAAACCAAACTTAGGTTTTTGGGATGGATACGAATTGATAAAACATAAATTCTATGTATAAATTAGTGAATTAGAGAAATGAAAAACAATACAGTAACATGAAAACAGAAAAATAGAGGTTATGCTATTTTAGTAATAGTCTGGAAATTTTTGAAGTGAATTAAAGTAAAAATTCTCATAGTGTGAAGTCTGAAATTATTTTCTAAGTTACTATTGCATTGAAGAAAGGATACTTGAGAAAGATCAAGGGTTTCAAAAACTTTTGTTTACAGTCTTTATGATAATGCTAAATGACTTATGAAAGAAACAATCTACCAAATAATTAAGGAGGAAGACACAAATGGTATGGAAAGAAATGACTGTATAAATGTTTGCATTTGCAGCATGTGAATGATGATGATAATACTGTTTAATTGTGAAGCTATGGTATAATCATGGTTTGTTGATTTTACATTTGAATACTACATAAACTAATAGAATGAATAAACTATAATATACATACATAGAGAAAAGAGCAATATTTATATTTTATGAAACATTACTGTAGTTTAAAACCATTTTGTATAGTAAGTTTTACCACTGGAAAATATAGGGTAGAATAGTAAAACATAATTCGATCACTGTTCTATCTAGTCGAATGAATGGCATTTGCCTATCTTCTAATCTATTTTTAATTTGCGTATCTATACTAGAGTATGATGCTTCAAAATAACATATGGAAAAATATAGATATTGGTTTATCAATTCAACTTCAACATTAAACTTAAACATTCAGACTATAAACAACCTAGGATGGAATTCTTTTTCGAAAATAGGAAACAGAAACATACTAGCTATACATAACAGAATTACTAACTGAGAATAAGTAGATAATTTGTAGAACCTGGTAAATCTGTAGGGCAACAAACAGCCCAAGAAGACTGTTCCACCCAACCAATTCCTGAAAAAAGTCAAGTATTGTCTTAGGACCCCCGAGCCTGTTCACTGAACCACCAGGAGGAAGAAACTCAGGAAATAGGACTTCTTCTTGCAGTAGCAAGTGACCTCTGTATCTTCAATAACTAGCAATCGAATAGACTTGCACTAGTACCTTTGGTTCTACTCAGCAATATGCAGACTTAAGATTTCACTCACCACTAGCCTCCCTATTTGAATCTCTCAGTGATCACCTGATGCACATGAGGAAATATTCTGCAGAAATATTGATCAAGAGCTGCCTGCTCAATTCGAATTTGCCTTTATAGGCTGCCTATGTCTTTTCAGATGTTACCGGGTCATTAAATGAGCTTCCTACTCACTCCCTCCACCTGGGGGATAATGCCCTATTTTTAGGGGTATTTGTCCCATAACCAACAGCTAGTGGTGAAGTGAATTTGCTGCCATCTGTCCCATGCCTTCCAACAGCTTCCATTCCTCCTAGTGGGTCAGTGAACACTCATTTAACAGTCCTCTTGGGTGTTCGTCTTCTAATTAATTTATTTAAATAATAATATTCAGTAATTACATTCATCCATGATCAAAACTGATTATAATTACAAAACTTTGTAATTAAATTTAACATAAAGTATTTTGCAAATAAAATAGTAATTTTCAGAAATTTGGGTAGGTGACATACACCCCCCCTTAAGTCTCAACATTGTCCTTGATGTTGGTTAATCACTCCTTGAGTGTTCCTCAAACAGAGTTGGGTATGCTGCCCGCATACTACTCTCCAACTCCCAGGTTGCCTCTTCTAAGCTAAGGTGCTTCCATTGCACTTTCACTTTCCCAATGTTGTGATTCCGAAGAATAGTTTTCCTCCTTCTGAGGATACAATCCGGTTCCACCGAAAAATCTCCATCTTGTCCCACCTGTACATCATTCCAGTTTACAACATGAGTAGTATCATGCATATATTTATTTAAAAACGATATATGAAAAACATTATGTATTTTCAGGTTAGGTGCCAAAGCCAGTTGGTATGCCACTGCTCCAACCTTAGACAATATTTCAAAAGGACCACAATACCTGGGTGCCAACTTGGCACAGCTTCCCAATTTCAGTGAATTCTTTTTCGGTCTTACCTTGAGGAATACATGTTCACCAACCTGGAACTCTTTATGAGTTCTTTTTGAATCTGCTTGACTCTTTTTCCTATCTTGGGCAGCTTTTAAATGTCCTTGCACCTGTTTCACAATTAGTTCTAACTCCTGCAATAATTTAGGTCATAAAACAACTCTATTTACTAGATCATTCCATGAAATAGGTGAATTACATTTCCTACCATAAAGAATTTCAAAAGGACTAAGTCTGGTTGATGCATGATAGTGATTGTTATAAGCAAATTCTGCTAAGTGCAAGTAGTCTTCCCACCTAGCAGGCTGATCCTTAACATACATTCTTAATAAATCTTCTAAAACTTGGTTTACTCTTTCTTTCTGACCATCCGTCTATGGATGAAATGTTGTACTGAAATTTAAATTTGTGTTCAACCCTTTAAACAGTGACCTCCAGAAGTTACCTGTAAACTTTGATTCACGATCTAAAATTATTACTTTCCGTATTCCATGTAGTCTAAAAATCTATTTCATAAAGATCTTTGTAATATCTGGAGCTTTATGAGTAGTCTTTGCAGGTATGAAATGCGCTTCCTTGTTGAGTTTGTCCACTACCACTACGATAGAATCATGTTGTTTATGATTTTTAGGTAATCCAGTAATAAAATCTATACTAATCACTTCCCATTTCCAACTTGGTATTGGTAATGGTTGTAACAATCCAGCAGGATGTAGGTGTTCAACCTTCACCTTCTGACAATCCAAACATTTAGCTATGTACTCTGCTACTTCGTCCTTCATTCTGGGCCAATAGTACTCTTTTCGTAGCATAGTAATGGTCTTTTGATAACTTGGATGACCAGAATAGTGACTTTTATGCATCTCATTTAATATCAGAAATTTTATTTCTGGTATATCTGGTACATACAATCTGTTTTTAAATAGTAATAAGCCGTTTTCCTTCATTCTGTAATCTGCCATACAATTTTCAAAACTGTTGTTTGCTGTCTTTTCCTTCATTTTTCTGTATTCTTCATCCGTTTCACCTTTTTCCAGAATTTGATTTTCCAAATTAGTTGAATAAGTACTAATTGCTGAAATGAAATTTAGTTTTGCCTTGCGACTCAAGGCATCTACAACCTTGTTCTCCTTCCCTTTAATATGCTAAATTTTGAAATCATACTCACTTAAGAATGTCAACCATCTAGCTTGTCTAGCGTTCAGGTTTTTCTGGTCCAATAAATATTTCAGACCCATGTTATCTGTTAATAATGTAAATTTCCTACCAATAAGGTGGTGATGCCACATTTTTAGGGCATGAATAACTGCCAATAACTCTAAATCATATGTAGAGTAGTTCTTTTCATGTACTTTCAGCTTTCTAAATTCATATGCCACCACATGTCCTTCTTGTGTCAAGACTCCACCGAGTCCATCATTGCATGCGTCTGTACAAACTACAAAATCCTTGTTGGGGTCAGCTATCCTCAAGATAGGTGCTGTCGTCAATAGTTCCTTTAATTTCTTAATGCTATCAGCACACTTCTGATCCCAAACAAATTTCTTCCCTTTCTTCTGCAAGGAAGTTATGGGGTTGGCAATTTTTGAAAAATTCTCTATAAACTATCTATAATACCCCATAATGCCCATAAATGATCTTACATCCAACACATCTTTAGGAACCGGCCAGTCGTTAATGGCCCTTATCTTGTCAGGGTCAACCGAGATTCCTTCTGCTGAAATTATGTGTCCTAGATACTGAATTTTGTCTTTGTGGAAGTCACATTTACTAAATTTGGTGTATAGTTGATGATCTCTTAATACTTGTAAGATGATCCACAAATGTTCATCATGCTCTTCTTTGCTTTCTGAGTATACTAAAATGTCGTCTATAAACACAACAACAAACTTGTCTAAGTATTTATGCAAAATATTATTCATCAAACAAATAAATACAACCAGGGCATTAGTCAAGCCAAACGGCATGACTATGAACTTGTAATGTCCATACCGACTTCGGAAAGCTATCTTGAAAATATCTTCGTCCTTAACCCTTACTTGCTGATATCCTGATCATAGATCAATCTTCGAAAATACTATTGCTCCACGCAGCTGATCGAATAGATCATCTATGCGGAGCAATGGATACCTATTCTTGATCATCATTTATTAAGCTGGCGATAATCTATGTACAGTCTTAAGGTTCCATCTTTCTTCTTAACAAAGATGATAGGTGCTCCCCAAGGAGACACACTGGGTCTAATATACTTCTTGTCAATAAGTTCCTTCAACTGTGATTTTAATTCGTTTAACTTTAGTATGTTCATTATGCACGGAGCTTTAGAGTTTGGTACTACTCTTGGTATCAACTCTATGGTAAAATCTAAATCTCTTTTGGGAGGTAATTCTGGAATCTCCTCAAGAAATACATCTTTAAAATCCCTTAGGACAGGTATGTCTTCTAATTTTAGTTTGTCCTCTTTATCCATAAACTCATCATTTACTGCGTTTACTACAAACATTTGGCATCCTTTCCTAACTTCCCTCTTAACTTGCATGGCTGAAATCTGTCTAAGGGTTACCTTCCTTGGGATGCCTTTTGTTTCTACAGTTTTCCCTTCGTCATTTAAGCATGTAAAACTTTTTCCATAACAGTCCAGGATGACATGACGGGCTTCTAACTAGTCCATCCCAACTATAATATCATAAGAACCTAAAGGTAGAATATTCAACTTGATTTGTGTTTGTAAATGATTCATGGACAACACACAGTTTTCTATAAAATTTGATACTTTCCTCTTTGTTCCAGTTTCTAGTCTAGCTAGCCATGATTTACTAAACTTTTCAGTTTTCAGTTTAAGACTTTCCACAATATTTGTTGATATATAACTTAAACTAGCACTTGGGTCAATTAAAATAGTAACAGGACGGTCATGTATCATACCTTCAATCTCTACCATGGAGATTTGATGATCTGCTTTCCTGTTGTCGAGTGCTACATTAATTCTTGGCATCTCCCTTGCTACGTCTCCAACAGTAGGTTTAGTTTGTATAGAGTTTATGTTGTTTGCCTTCTACTTCCTTAAGGGACATTATGATGCGTAATGGGGGCCTTGACATTCGATAGATACTTCTTCTTAAAATATCGTTTAAAATCACTCCATCTTACATCTTTATCTTTGATGCACTTTACCCTTTTGATGTCGTGCCACCAGATATCTGCTTTTCCAGTCAAATTATATATAGCCATTTTTGCCTTTAGGAAATATGAATAGTTGTAGATCTGGAAGTATTTCTTCATCCTCGACAGCCAAGCTTCAGCTGTCTCACCTTTCTCAGTTTCTCCATTGAAAGTTGGAGGTCTTATCTTCTTGAATTCTCCAGAGATCTGCTCATATTCCTTATGATTTTTCCTTCTTGGTTTGGAATCTCCTTCATTGATTTCATTGGTGTAGTTATGTTTCCTTTTGTGTACTTCAATAGCATCTCCTGATGAGGTTGAGCTATCTTTTACTTCACTGGTTTTTATGTTTTGATTTTTATCAGTGTGAGGCATATCTTCAACTTTGGAAATATCTTCATTATTTCTCTCTTGTCCCTCTGTTTGGATGTGTTCAAACAACAATTGATTGAGTTGTTCTTGTGCTTGTAGAATCCTTTCATTATCTTATTTCATTGATCTGATTTCTTCCTTTAATTCATGGAGAGCACGTAAGAGTTCTGACGAACTGTTATTCAATTCCCCGTGACCTTCCTCTACAAAATGTTGTCCCGAATTGTGACTGCTTGGCTTAAATCTGTCGCTTAAATGTCCAGCTAAGCTCTTCATACCTGTAGCTGAAAATAATTTCTGGTAACATAATAATTAAATTTTTAAGCTAGTACAATTTTCTACTGTATAGAAATTGTCTACTGCATGTTTTGGACCTCGTTCAGGCCTAGAGTTCGAATCTGTGCTCTGATACCACATGTAACATCCCATAATTTCGTAAAACTTTAAAATTTTTGATAACAACATTAATTATGATATTAATATTTCTGGAATTAATAAATTGAGATTGTGACAGCATTAATTGTACAGTTTTTAGTACTAAACATGCTTTAATTTCTGTTTTTAGCAGCAAAATGACAATGACAGTTTCACATATAAATAGTAAACGTGCTTATGATAACAAATGTATTGAACGATTGGTAATTTGATGCGACACTTTTTCTATTGCATTAATACTGACAGTTTCACTTTTGATCAAAAGGGTGTCCTATGAGTTACCCTGGAGCTTACTTACCTATAATGCTAAAGCATCTTGAGTGTCCTATGTGCAGATGGTAGGTAAGAGATTTCATATGAATGTCGATAATGTCAAAATCTATCATGTAAGGTCTACACTATATGAAATTTTAAGAGTTAGATGTGATAACTCGCAAGCTTGTAAGGCTTAGGAAGAGTATCAAATGAAACATGAATCCCATGTGAATGAGGACCATGATACTTATGACTAAATGTCATCCTAACAACTATTACATGAACCAATAATTTAATAAATAAAAACTATAGACTTACCTTTGGGATTACAAACTTCTATAAGTCTAAAGCGATCTAGACTTGAAACTTTGTGAACCATTACATAAACATTGGTCGACACAACACATTAATAAGTGTTATGTAACATGGCTTAAGTGATACGAACGTTGATATAAAATTTAACATAACATATCAATTGATTTTGTTATGTAATTGAATGCAATGATAGCGTTGAATGAGAGTACTGACATATAATAAATGGTGATGGATAGGATTGTTAGTTACCAACGATATGAAATCGGTGTTGGGATTGTGTTAAGAGCCTGTATTAATGGCCATCCTTGATGAGTTGAATGACGAGGATTACAACTTCCACGTTGATTGTAAATGAGTACAGAAAGGTGATTCGACCCACCTTTACGTAAGTGTAAGATAAGCATTTGAGGATTTTGATGGCGCCATGTAATACATATTTGTTGAATTCCTTCCAATTGGACATTAGAACGATCCATTGTATCTGTCATGGCAATACCATAAGTATGAAATGATGGTGTATTTCATGTTAGGGTTGTTCGACCCATCTCAGCTTCGCTGGCATATCTGAGAACGTTGATTTGGATGAATTATGATCGTTCGATTTCACTCCTGAATTCTATTGTTGAAAGGGCTTATTAGTTTGGAAGAAACTGTTTATTGTTTCTATTGTTTCGTTTTCATGGCCGACACGCTGCCGAATTTTTATAGGTTTAGTGAACTTACAAGAGGTCTCGACCTCGAGTCCCGTAGGTAGGATTTGCAGGTTCTAAACCCTGGTTTGGAATTTGTGAAAGGAAGTCGACTCTATGGTTTGTGTTGTTAATGTATTAAGGGTTTTCAAAACTCTTCTTTATGAATTGTATGACATAAGCTAAAGGGTGATAGGGGTTCCCTTGTCCTTTGACAGTAAAAGATTACGTCGTCTTCCTGGTGTCTGCAAGGAACTTGGTATTCGTTTTAAGAAGGTAAGCTCCTTTTCTTTATCGTTTGGTAAAACCATGCTTGTACTCATCATAATTTAGTTAAGTTATGATAATACAAATATCAATTCCTATGTTTACGAAAATGTTTGTCAATGGCAGGTCGTAATGTATTACAGGTTATGAAGAAAGATTCGAGCAGGGTTTTTGGGAAGGAAGGCGTGCTTCCAAAATGGTAAGCTCCAGGTCTTTTCGAAAAACCCTCGTAGGTACATTGCCTGTGGTTGATGAAGTCTCATGGGTGTGTAGCTCGTCCTGCCATGACCCATCATGGTCATTTGAAGAACTTTGAAGCATCGTTTGCAAAATGGATGATAACTATTTTTTGTGCTGTGTCTTTCATTTATTTAAATGATTTTTTTGGTTTTTCTACCTTGATAATCAACTTCGTCAAAACTGGGAATGTAAAGCTGTTGAGCTTGGGTACAGACCTTGTATATTTCATTTTGGAAAAACATGATGTAACTTTCATTTTCTGGGCATAAAGTCTTCATTTTATTGAAGTTGAAAACTTGTAATGGCGTTGGCCATTGAGCCACGACCTATTTCTTTTGAGTTATAAGGAATGATTTTAAGATCCGAGGCTCATTTATGGTGAATACAATAATTCCCTATTTGGAAAGGAATGAGTATGTTAACCATTTCTATGGAAAGGAAAACATTTGTAAAACGTAATACTATTAAATAATGAGAACTCTGTAATGTATACTGTTTAAATGGTAGATAAAATCATTGGTAGTGGAAACGATCAAACCAAACCCTAAATCATGTCTAGATGAAAACGATACTAAATGTTTTTTTGAAATGGGCCTTTAAAGAAATTCTGGGTTGATTAGAACCCTGTGTGGAATGTACAAGTTTTTTGTTTCCAAGCATATGTTTCTGTTTTGAAAAGCCTTGACAGGATAGGTAATTTGATTTCGTTACTCGGGTTGAAATAAGTATAAAAATTCTAGGAAACCAAACTTAGGTTTTTGGGATGGATACGAATTGATAAACGGAAATTCTAAGTATAAATTATTGAATTAGAGAAATGAAAAACAATACAGTAACATGAAAACAGAAAAATAGAGGTTATGCTATTTTAGTAATAGTCTGGAAATTTCTGAAGTGAATTAAAGTAAAAATTCTCATAGTGTGAAGTCTGAAATTATTTTCTAAGTTACTATTGCATTGAAGAAGCCATACTTGAGAAAGATCTAGGGTTTCAAAAACTTTTGTTTATAGTCTTTATGATAATGCTGAATGACTTATGAAAGAAACATTCTACCAAATAATTAAGGAGGAAGACACAAAGGGTATGGAAAGAAATGACTATATAAATGTTTGCGTTTGCAGCATGTGAATGATGATGATAATACTGTTTAATTTTGAAGCTATGGTATAATCATGGTTTGTCGATTTTACATTTGAATACTACATAAACTAACAGAATGAACAAACTATAATATACATACACAGAAAAAAGAACAGTATTTATATTTTATGAAACAATACTGTAGTTTAAAACCATTTTGTACAGTAAGTTTTACTACTAGAAAATATAAGGCAAAATAGTAAAACATAATTCGATCACTGTTCTATTTACTCGAATCAATGGCTTTTGCCTATCTTCTAATCTATTTTTAATTTGCGTATCTATACTAGAGTACGATGCTTCAAAACAACATGTGGAAAAATATAGATATTGGTTTATCAATTCAACTTCAACATTAAACTTAAACATTTAGACTATAAACATCCTAGGATGGAATTCTTTTTCGAAAACAGAAAACAGAAACATAATAGCTATACAGAACAGAATTACTAACTGAGAATAGGTAGAGAATTTGTAGAACCTGGTAAATATGTAGGGCAAAAAACAGCCCAAGAAGACTGTTCCACCCAACCAATTCCTGAAAATAGTCAAGTACTGTCTTAGGACCCCCGAGACTGTTCACTGAACCACCAGGAGAAAGAAACTCGAGAAATAGGACTTCTTCTTGCAGTAACAAGTGACCTCTGTATCTTCAATAACTAGCAGTCCAATAGACTTGCACCAGTACCTCTGGTTCTTCTCAGCAATATGCAGACTTAAGATTTCACTCACCACTAGCCTCCCTATTCGAATCTCTCAGTGATCACTTGATGCACATGAGGAAATATTCTGCAGAAATATTGATCAAGAGCTTCCTGCTCAATTCGAATTTGCCTTTATAGGCTGCCTAGGCCTTTTCAAATGTTACTGGGTCATTAAATGAGCTGCCTACTCACTCCCTCCACCTAGGGGATAATGCCCTATTTTTAGGGGTAGTTGTCCCATAACCAGCAGCTATTGGTGAAGTGAATTTGCTGCCATTTGTTCCATACCTTCCAACATCTTCCATTCCTCCTAGTGGGTCAGTGAACACTCATTTAATAGTCCTCTTGGGTGTTTTTATCCTAATTAATTTATTTAAATAATAATATTCAGTAATTACATTCATCCATGATCAAAGCTGATCATAATTACAAAACTTTGTAATTAAATTTAACATAAAGTATTTTGCAAATAAAATAGTAATTTTCAGAAATTTGAGTACATGAGAGCAAGTGTTAAAGATATTGTACGGGAATATTGGTTGACACATGCTCGAGTTTCACCAAATTCAAGGGATGTGATATGACAAAGAGTATCACAAGGGGTATATGAAAGCAGTCCAAAACATATAATGGATATGACACAAGTACAATTGTTCAATAAATTCAAGGAAGATCATCGTGGAATTAATGTGTCAATAACTACATTTGTGCAACAAAAACCATGGTATGTTAGACCTATTACTATACATGAAACATGTTTTTGTCGTTATCATGTGAAATTTCGATTATATTACGACACGTTTCTTGATTTTGGTAAAACAATTTGGACGAATTCACCACCTCCGCCCACAGTATGTGAATTCATATCTCAAACTCTATGTGAGAGAGATCACGATGAAGTATTTTATAATAAGAAATGTGTCAATGGAAAACATTGTCATAGTTGTGGAAATCTTGTCTTATTCCACAATAAATATCCTATCGATAATGATCACTTGCTGTCAAATGTAACCGTTTATTGGAGAAGATATGAATGCATCGGTTATGCTACAAGTTCTATTGATGCACATTCCGAAAGAATTGATTTGCAAGAAGACAAAATAGGTGTGACAGATTTTCTTAGGAAATTTGAAAGTGAAATTTATAAATACACCAAGCATTCACACAGAGCACGATGGCAAGACCTTCAATTCAAATAGTCTCATGAATTTTTTCCACCGGGAACAATTTTGTCAGTGGTTGATTTTGCAGAAAACTATATATTTGCTGCACAAAAAGAGATACAGAGTGAATACTATCATTCTGACCAAGTTTCGATATTTGTCCATGTTTTATATAAACATTCTCAATAGGATGTTGATGGCATTGAAAGCACGTGTGACAATTGAGATGTGATTAAACAATATCACTTTTATATTAGCGATGATTGTACACACGATACACATTTTGTTCAGCATTGTATTGAAAATATTTTCTATGATTCACTAAAAGGACGTGATGTTAAATTCAATGAGCATTGGATATGGTCGGATGGATGTGTGGGACAATTTAAATCCTTGCGATCATTTGATTGGTTATTTCTACTTCATAAAGCATTGAACATTAAACATCACTAGAATTTCTTTGAAACTAGACATGGAAAAGGTGAACATGATGGTGCAGGAGCATGCGTAAAAAGAGCACTTCGAAAATGGCAAATGAACCATTCTTCTACACGATTTCATTCAGTTGTAGAGGTTGTCCAATGGTGTAAATCACATCGAATCCATGATTATAATCAACAATCAAAAGATGTGCGCAGGTATGTACACACAATTTTTTTAATTTATATTTTATTGTCAATTTAAAAAAATGTACACTAACATCAAAAGTTGTCATTTGTGTAGGATTTTTTGGCTTGTTGGGGTCCAAGATATAAATAGATCAGTACCATATGATGCTAGCACCATACACGGGACTAGAGATTTTCAGTCTATTCAAACAAAAGCCTTCCAAAATTTGTATGCATTTGATAGTAGAAAGCAATCATGCTTTTGTCATATTTGCACTGAAAATGTTGAATCTATAGAAGTTTGTGAAAACATAACGAACAACTACATAAAACATTGGAAACACACAGAGATTAATCCTAAAGAAAAAATGCCACTAGAAAGCGTAGAAGAATTAGAATAAGAAGAAATAGCAATATCATCTGATGGCGACAGAATTTCGGATCTTGTTAGAGAAGGTAATGATCTTACAACTGTTTTGTCGATTGTTCATTCTTGTCCATCACCTTATACATGTATATTAGTCAATTTAATTGATTTAAAAATCCTAACGTCAATTGTAATTTGCACAGGGGATGTTTTCACTGTGATTGCACCTATAGACAACAACAAAAATGTGAAGTATTATTTGATGCGATGCACTGAAGGAAAGATGAAGTTATTGGAAAACTACAATGACAATGGATATACATATGAGAGAGGATCCATCATTTTAAAGGGCTATTTTTTTTTCAGCAGACCCATATGACTGAAAATTATGTCTACTTTCAGGATTATAAACCTAATGTTATATGTTGTCAATATAGTCATTTAGTATGTGCATCTTGAATAAAATTGGTACAAGTTCCATCAAAAAAACATCTAAAAAATAAAAAATAGAAACTGTCCAATATGACCATGAACAGATAATTGAGGATGGCATTCCATTGCGATGTTTTTAACTATATCAAAAATTAATAGATCGATGTTTTTGTCCATGTCAATGTCAAATGTTGTGTACAATATATTTTTTTCTTTGAACTATGTCTATGATCTTGAATGGGAACTAGAATAAGAGTTTAAATGATCATATTCTAGTATGCTGAAATCAATTCAAAAATTATTTGGTAATGAAAACTTTAATGTGTAATTCCATCTTAATTCTGTGTAAAATACTTTATTCGGGTTTCCATATGTTTATTATACCACTTAAGGGATGAGATAACGAATGTGGCTGTCCCCACTCTCCACCCCAAATCTTTAATTTAAAATATCACTTGTGTAAGTTCACATAACTGAAATCATGGCAAATGGAAATAACGATCATTTGATTTTTAACCACAAGCAAAGATTCTAGGGTTGTGAAGCTTATGCTAAATTAGAGTAATGATTATTTACAACAAATCGATGAAAATTCATCAAATTGTTGTCTAAAGTCATTGCTCTAATTTAGCACAAGCTTCACAATGCTGTAATCTTTGCTTATGATTATAAAAAAAAAATCGTTAAATCCCCATTTGCCATGATTTCAGCCACATAAAATGTACCTGAACATTGAAAATATGAATCATTAGTTAAAAATTAAAAATATGAATTAGAACTATACAAATTTCAATTTATCATTTATATAAAATTCAACTTTTATGTTGAAACCAAAATTCTATATATCAAACAAACATTCTTTCTTAACATTCCTAACATTCATATTTCAATCAAAACTTCCTAACATTCCTGAACTTTGAACCTAACATTCATTTTTAAACTTCTTGATGTTCATTCATTCTTAAAATTCCTATAAAAACATAAATTGCAAATTCATTCCTAACATTCATTCCTAACTTCCATTCATCCTTAACTTCCTAAAATTTTAAACATTCATCCTAACAAACTCATAGATTTTACACCCTAACTCATTCATCCTTAAAAGTTCCTAACATTCATTCTTAACATTCACGACTCCTAACTTTAGACTCATAGATTTTACACCATAACTCATTCATCCTTAAAACTTCCTAACATTTTTAATATTCAACACTTCTTAACATTCATTCTTAACATTCCTTACTTCTAACTTTAGATTGCACCTATCAAAACTTCCTAACATTCATTCATGAACACTTTTTCACATGCTTTTACATTCCAACTTTAAGTTGCACCTAGATCTAAACTTCCTAACATTTATTCATTCTTAACTTCTTAACTTTTTTAACATTCAACATTTCCTAAAACTTCCTAACACTCATTTTTAACATTTTAAACATTCTTGACCGTCAACATTCATTGTTAACATTCTTTACTCCTTACTATATATTACACCTATCAACACTTCCTAACATTCATTCTTAACATTCAACATTTCTTAACATTCATTCTTATCATTCATAACTTTAGATTGCACTTATCATAACTTCCTTAACATTCATTCTTAGGATTCAACACTTTCCTAATATCCATTCTTACCATAACATTCATTCTCAACATTCATTTTTAACATTTAACATTTCTTAACATTCATTCTTAACATTTTCTAACTTTAGATTGCATCTATCAAAACTTCCAAACATCAATTCTTAACATTTCATACATAAATTTAATAATACATACATTCATAAACATGCCAAAACATATTATAAATCTTTATCACACCAAATATGCTAAATAATTAACAAAAAAAAGTAGATCGTTTAAAGCAAATACAGAATATGAAAGTTCAATGTACATGTATATAATCCTCAAAAAATGTTTACGAACATGTGAGTTCAATGTACATATGTATAGTCCAAAAATAAATCTCATCGATGTCCAAAACAACTACAATATATATATCAACAAAAAAAAAGTCCACCACTATCATCCTCTAGGGCCTCCCCTGGGACTGAACCCAACCTGCAACATGTATAAAACCAGATTATGAATATCATAAATTATTTAAACAAATTTTTAAACTAAATTCAAAAAATTAAAATATTAAACTTATATATCAAATAACAATTCTATTATTAACAAAATTACATAAAATTCTCTAAATGCATGTCTACCACTATCCTCCACTAGAGTCTTCCCTTTGCCTCCAAAAGATTGAAGAGACCCAAGCTGCAACATGTATAAAATCAATTTATGAATCTCATAAATTACTTAAACAAATTTTAACTAAATCCAAAAAATTAAAATATTAAACTTATATTAGAGATCAATTCATGTGTGAACAAAGTTACCTCTGTGCCAATATCCACTACATTCAGGAAAGAACCTATCTCTCTCCCCTAAAATTTGAATTGTGTTAATAAATAAAACATAGTGCAAACAAAAACAAATTAAGCAATTAACTTAAAACTGAAACAAAAAAATTAAAATCATTCGCTCACAATAGATGGTAAATCATTTAAAAAGTTCGTATCTAAAGAAACCTACATGGATAAGTCAAATTAACAATAAGATGCATAGTTAAATTAAAATTCAAAAAAAGATAATATATCAAGTTCAAACATAATTATAAATATGTAAATAATAAATATATCTCTCCAATATGCTCTACATTTTCTATATTTTCACTAGTGGAGAGTCGAAAAGAATGTTCATTTATCATTCTGGAAAACTGCAACCAATAAACATTTACATAATGTACTTATTACTATACATCAAAAAAGACATAATATCATTCATATAATGTAACAAAAAGTTGAATTCAAAATGAATAAAAGATTAAATATATTGTCATATCATAATCAACAAACTCTCCTAAAATCGATGTGTCATTGGATATAGCATTTGACGCTAGGTCACGACAAACCTTGGCATAATCTCTGAGATCTCCAATGCTCATGCCATCTACTTCATCATTCATTTTGTAAACAAAATTTTGACAAATAGTGACACAAGCCCTCTCTCGAACCAATCCCACATCTACTCCAACTAATGCTGACGATAAACCATCACCAACAAAATCCCTTGTAGTTTTTCCAAGTTGGAATGTGGGCTCCATCTATGATCTTAATGCCACAAGCCTGGGTGGGCGAGATATCTGGGGTGGAGGTCGAAGACTTGTAGGGTCTCTAAGAGCACCTTTTCGATCATATATTTGACCCTTTCCAACTCCATAAAATTCAGATTGAACATCAGTATAGTCTGGTTTCATATTTAAAAAGAACTCTGCATAAAAAAATATAGAAAAATATTGATAAACCTCATCGTTCCATGGAAACCAACCATAGGCTGCAAGGAACCGATCATATAGTAGATGTGCAAGTTCAGGGTGCTTGAAATATTGCACTTTCAACATTTCTCGCTTTAGACCTTCTTTGAAGTTAAACATTGATTTGGCATGTTCTTTTGTCACTCTCTCCTTCACAACAACCCACTTGTCTGGACCCATCACTTGTTCCCTTTGTCTTTGCATCAAATCAACAAAACTATTCGTAGTTGGTCCGAGCTTCTCATATGCCTCAATGAATTTTTGCAATGATCTCAAAACAATCTCCAAACTTTGTTTACTCTCTGGAGGGAGATCCATAGTAGATAAACTTTCTTCCAACTTGCCATAGTGAGATCTACAAGTTTCAAGAGTCATTTGATGATCACCAGAATTTGTTCCTAGACTACTAAGGGACAAGCCAACACAATCTGCACAATCTCAAGATAAATATGCGATAGTTTTTCTATGGTTTTAAGTTTAATGATTTGAAAACTTCAATATAAATAAAGAAAGGAAAAATTAACTTCAATTAAACCATGTAGCATAAAGAACTGAAATCAAGATCTTAATAAGGCATAATCCATCACATTCCAAAGTCACACATTCAGGTTTCCATCTACAATACATAAGCATTCATTGAATCAAACACATCAAAACAAGAATGAAATTATGCACTGTATGACCACACTGATCAGGGATAAAAACATAGTCAATTCATATAAAGATGGCTTATAAGATATATATATATGATCTCAGTCTTCAAACTTACATGATAAAACATGCAAGCATATTTGATAGCATTGTATAGTAGATTCAAACCAAAAACATCAAACCCTTGTTCATTCCCATTTACTTCCTTTTAAACATCTTTCAAAGAAGTAGTTTGTAACTACTTTTTAGGTCTTTAGGTCTCAAAAATAGTTACATAATCAAGTTTTTAAACTAAAGTCTTTTAACTAAAACCTTAACTACTAGTTATTACATACTTGATACACAAATGAAAAAACAACTAGGCATTAGGTAGCCTTCCTTGTAGCTTCAACCAACATTGCAATCCCTTCCAAAGCATGAGTTCTTTTGTTGTGTTGTGGTTGCTCCGCTTCCAAGTCTTTGATCTTGTATGATATAAGTTTGTTTCTCTCTTTCTGCTTTTGCACCTGTTTATTTAAATCATCAACTTTAGTCTCTTCTTCTCTTTTCCTCTTCAAAGCCTTCCTAGCAACACCAATTAGTTATTGATAACGATCATTAGCTTCTCCTAAGTCCTCCCTTAAACATTTATTAGACTTTGTAAGCTTATCATTTGTTTCATTAAGAAAAACTATCTTTGCTTGTTGTTTCTTTTGGACTTTCCCGAGTCTTTCAATTTCTGAACATATATTAATTTCTCCATGCAAGATTGAATCCTGGGATATGGAAGGTGGAATATCCAACTTCTTTAAGATCAACTCTTCTTCATCTTTGTATTTTTTTAACCTCTGTACAATTTCAAGTTCATCTTGCTCCATTCTAAGAATCATTTCTTCTTTTTTGACATCATTTACTTCTTCCTATGCTTCTTCTAATTTGATGTAATCCTGTTGTGGGGTAATTTGATAAGAATCTGACCCAGTTTCTATCTCTTGACCTTCATCATCTGAATCTGGAGAGCTTAGAATTAAATTTATCTCTTCTGTGTTCTGATTTGAACTTGACCCTCTTTTCAAATTTCCTTTCATTGTTGATCTCGTCCTGAATTTCCAGCTTGATTCTTTTAAATGTATAAGAAGATTTGCATCTGCATCAAACTCTTTATCTTGTGGAGCTTTACCTTTTGAATTTTCTGCAGAGACTTGTGCAACTGGAACTTCAACCATGTTTTGTTCTGATATAACTTTGTCTTGAAATTGTTCAACAAAAGGGTTACTGGTCTGTTTAATTTCTTGAACTTCTTGATCCTGTTCTGGTTCTCCTTCAACAACATTAACCTTATCACTTCCTGGGATTTTTGGTTTGTTCATTTCAAATGCATCTATCTGCTTGTCATGCTCTGAACCTTCAAATTTATCTTTTGAAAGGGGCTTCTCTGAAAATTCATGTAACAATACTCCTGACGCCTTATTCTTCTTATTTTCCTTTTTAGGTTTTATTTTACCCACATGCTCTTCCCTTTCAGTTATGAAACCAGACCAAAAGATAAAATGTTCCCAAGTCTTCTGCTCTTTCTTTAACACTATTTGAATAATAAGCTTTATCAATCCATGGTGAAATACTGACTTCCTTGAAACCTTGGACTGCGTCTTTACCTTGTTTGACATTTTCTGGATACTCTTATACAAGTAGAATGGCACATTCATCTTATAATTCATCTTAAGATGCATTAAAAACTTAATATGATATTTAAAAACCATAGAGAACCTGCCTTCGCAAGTGATATAAGTTTGTATAATGCTTAGCACCTGCCTCCATTTGGGTCAAAAATTTGAAATATGAATTCCATTACCCTAATTAAGAGTTTCTTTACTTGGCAGTAGGAAAAGATTTGGGTCAAAATCGAAAGGCAATTTCTTGAACCATAACTCTCCTTCCATGGCGATACCTGTAGCCTCAGAAATTAGGGCTTCCGTGAGCTGAAATCTCAGGGTTTTAAATTTAGTAACATATTCATCCAAATTCTTTGTTAGGAAAGTTGAAACCTCTTCATTAAACCCTGTGATTCTTTTAGAAAATTTAAACCATCCAGCAGACCTAAACATGTCTACACATAACGGAAATTTCTCGACCCATTGGATATCCATCGGTTCCAACCTGTTGGTATTACCACTCCTCTTTCCCATTTTAATAGCTACAACTCACAAATTATACCTCTGATTTTAAGGAAAATGACAAATGTTAAAGGTTTAAGAGATAACCGCATCCAACGAACAGGTGGCTTCAAATCTGCGATCCCAAATTTAACTTGTCGGCTCCGACTTTGATTTTTCGATGATGAAATGTTACAAAACCCACCACCATCAGAAAACTTTGACATGTGTGTTAGCATGTCACATAATCATAACAAAACATTATCCGTTCATCATAAATTTATCCAACCATTTCCCAGCGTAATTGATCACGTTTTTCCATGATAGCGAATTGTTGTAGCGCATCAGGGTTTATTTTTCAATTTGCACTACTAGAATCTTCAAAATACCATCTTTGATAAATACTATTGTCATAAAACTTGAAACTTAGTCATAGAATTTATAATAAAGCTTGGACAAGTATATCATGAAGATTAGAGATTAATACTATGTTGATAAGCCATTTGAAAAGTTCCAATTAAAGTAAAATAAAATCAATAAAAATAAGTTGAAAGAAAAATAAAAAACTAATGATAAGAGAAAAAAAAAAAAATTAACAGAAACAATTTAAGCATTAACACTTAACATTCCTATCAAAACTTCATATCCCATCAAAACTTCATAACAATCATTCTTAACATTCCTAACATTAGATTGCACCTATCAAAACTTCCTAACATTCATTCTGAACATTCCTAACATTCCTAAAATTAGATTGCACCTATCAAGACTTACTAACATTCATTCTTAACATTCCTAACATTCCTAACATTAGATTGCACCTATCAAAACTTCCTAACATTCATTCTTAATATTCTTAACATTCCTATCAAAATTTTTTAACATTCATTCTTAACATTCCTAACATTCACTCTTAACATTCCTAAGATTCCTAACATTCATTCTTAACATTCCTAACATTCCTATATTTAGATTGCACCTATTAAAAATTCCTAACATTAATTCTTTACATTCCTAACATTCCTATCATTATTTACATCTCAACACTGAAAATATTTTACCTCTACATACATACATAAATTGTATGATAAACATGCAAAAACATATTCTAAACATTTACCACACCAAACATGCTAAATAATTAACAAAAAAAAAAGTTAGATCGTTTAAAGCAAATACAAAATATGTAAGTTCAATGTACATGTATATAATAATAATAAAAACATTCATGAACATGTGAGTTTAATATACATGTGTATAATCCAAAAATAAATCTCCTCGATGTCCAAAACAACTACAATATATATATCAACAAAAACAAATAATATAAATAATTCTCTAAATGGAAGTCCACCACTATCCTCCACTAGAGTCTTCCCTTGGACTCGACCAAACCTGCAACATGTATAAAAACAGATTATGAATATCATAAATTATTTAAACAATTTTAAACTAAATTCAAAAAATTAAAATATTAAACTTATATCAAAAAACAATTCAATTATTAACAAAATTACCTCAATTCTCTAAATGCAAGTCCACCACTATCCTCCAATGGAGTCTTCCCTTTGCCTCAAAGAGATCAAAGAGACTCAAGATGCAACATGTATAAAAACAATTTATGAATCTCATAAATTATTTAAACAATTTAAACTAAATTCAAAAATTAAAATATTAAACTTATATATCACAGAACAGTTCAATTATGAACAAAATTACCTCGGTGCCAATATCCACATCGATCAAGGAACCTATATCTTCACCACCAATTTCCATATGTTCTCTTCCGTAAAATTTAAATTTTGTTAATAAATAAAGCAGAGTGCAAGCAAAAAAAACTAAAATTAAGCAATTAACTTAAAAACGAAACAAAAAAATTAAAATCATTAGCTCACAATAGATGGGAAATCATCTAAAAATTTCAAATCTAAAGTAACTTACATGAATAAGTCAAATTAACAATAAGATACATAGATAAATTCAAATTCAAAAAAATAATAAAATACCTTTCAAACAGAATTAAAAATATGTAAATAATAAATATACCTCTCAAAGATGCTCTTCTACATTTTCTACATTTTCACTAGTGGAGACTCAAAAATTATGTTCATTCAACATTCTAGAAAATTGAAACCAATAAACATTTACGTAATGTATTTATTACTATACATAAAAGAAGGCATAATATCATACATAAATATAATGTAACAAAAATTTCAATTCAAAATAAATAAAAAAGTAAATAGATTGAAAGTACACAAACCTCTCCTATACTCGATGTGTCATTGGATAGGACATCGGAAGCTATATCACGACAAACCTTAGCATAAGCCTTGAGATCTTCAATACTCATTCCATCTAACTCATCATTCATTTTGTAAACAAAATTTTGACGAATAGTGGCTTGAGCCCTCTCTCGAATCAATCCCACATTAACTCCTACAAATGCCGATGTTAAACCTTCAACAATAGAATGTGTTGCAGTTGTCCAAAGTTGTGATGTGGGCTCCATCTCTGACTTGTAAGTCACAAGCGTAGGTGGGAGAGATATCTGAGGTGGAGGTTGAAGAGTAGTGGGATCTCTAAGAGCACCTTTTTGATTGTATATTCGCCCCTTTCCAACTCCATAAAAGTCAAAATGAATATCTGTATAGTCTGGCTTCATATTTAAAAAAAACTCACCATAAAAAAATATTGAAAAATAATTAGAAACCTCATCGTTCCATGGCAACCAACCATAGGCTGCAAGGAACCGATCATATAAATGATGTGCAAGTTCAGGGTGTTTAAAATATTCCACTTTCAACATTTTTCGCTTTAGGCCCTCTTTAAAGTAAAACATTGAGTTGGCATATTCTTTGGTCACTCTCTCCTTCACAACAACCCACTTGTCTGGACCCATCACTTGGGCCTTTCTTCTCCTCATCAAGTCAACAAAACCATCTGTTGTTGGTCCAAGATCCTCATATACCTCAATGAATTTTTGTAATGATCCCAAAACCATCTCTAAACTTTGTTTGCTCTCTAGAAGGAGATCCAAACTAGAAATATCATGTTGTAGCCTGTCATAGTGAGATCTACAACTTTCAAGGGTCGTTTGTTGAATACCACTTTTCCATGGAAGCTCCTCAGGTAAATCAGATGGATAAGTCGTTATCAGTGTACAACCCTCGGCTAGTTCAACATATTGCATCCTGGCTCGACCTTCGTCACTCTGTGTAGAATGGTGAGCCTCTTGGGAACCTTGCTCTGCACCCACATCTATCTCCCTTGCTCAATCTTCCTCCCTCTCTATAGAATTATGAGCCTCTTATGAACCATGCTCTGCTTCGAATACAAACAGAGTTATGTGTAAACATGTAAAAACTTTGTGTATACACAAAAATACAATCTATACATGTATTAAGAGATTGATGTTCATACCGACAAAAGGTCGAGATCGATGTTCTCCCACAGAAGATAAAGGGGAATCATATGTACCCCTATCGCCTCACTGATGATAGGATGAATGTGAACTGTACACTAAGCTTCAATCCCGAGGTGAAGTCGAAAACCTTCGATTATCAGTTGGGACACCAACTCCCGAAGAACGTGGTGACCTCCTATGCTTTTGCCTCGAAGACTCCTCTCTTTCCATTTGATATGATATCTACATTTACAAAACTATCAACTCATAACATATTCAAATTCTACATGTTAATTCTACAAATTCTAAGACCTAGCTGCTAAAGAAACCAAGTTCTTAAATAAGGACCTAGATATAAGCCAAATATTAATAAAAGTAACCACCAACAAGGTTTTCTACTATTTTTAAAGTATTAATGATATCTCAAATATAATAGCTACTAATATAATATAAGCCAAATATTATCTATAGTTATAAATGATAACTACCAATATATTGCTAAATATTAATAAGATTTAAGTAGAGTGATCTCCACTACAAGGGTAGAGTTATAGGAATATTCCTCTTTGGGGTAGATAATCTCTCACAATTCTGGGGGAGTGCATGGAAATTATTTGCGGCATGGATGATTAGGTCACAAAGAGCATAGGTAGGTATAAATTTAGTAGGCATGTTGTCAAAGGTTTCCATAGTATACTTAGGAGTGTTGGTGTCCCCAATTTAATTATGCCTTCCCCCAACCCCTACTTATTTTTTATGTCCCCAATTTAATTAAGAGTTTGAATGGATAAAATTATTTCGTTAAATATTAACATAATGATAACTAAATGATGGCTTTATTTCACATAAGCTCTAGGGGCATTCTGTAATGTCAATTATGAGAACTCTGTTCTATTCAAGAACAGATCTCATGAAGAGAAATCAAATTGGTCTATAGAATTGGTCACTCATTGTCTTCAAGACAAATCTATGCACTTATTAACCAATTCTAATCAAATCTGATTTTTCCTATCTAAGCAGTTTTGTTAATTAGATGATATGTTCCTGCAACCAATATCCTAAAGAAAAGTATTTCAGTTTACTTTGTTAGAGAAACAATATGATGGATAAAAACATCTACATTATTGAATGGATAATGAGATTATTTAAATTAAATTTAGGGCTATTTAAATTGAATTCAAGAAATTAGCTATTCATTGCTCTCCTGGTATTCATAGTTTCGAATCCTTTTAAGTTGCATAGTGGTGATAGAAAATATTCAAGTAAACTATCTTATGTAGTCACACCACAATGCTAATGATGGCTTTAAGTTGGGAATGGTTCATAGATAATAGGGATTTGAAATGTAAATTTGACTCCAGGGAGCTAGTAAACACAGTGACAATGACTTGGTGAATACTTTGATACGATGCTTGACTGATATATGTGGGAAAATGCCCTTTGAAAATACTACATTTTAATCACTAGATGAATCAGATATGCTTCACTAGTCTGCTATATTTTACAACACTTGCTATCAACTGATAATATCTCTATAAATCAAAACTTACTAATTCTAGAATTTATTTGTGATAATGTGTTTTTGTTCTTTATCTCCTACCAAGGTCAAGAGCCATGTTTTATGTCAAAGATGTTCTGTGCTATTTCCAGAATTACATTTAACCTACGGGGTACCTCTATTCAAACATTGATTTTTGTTTCTTAAACTAAGTAAAATCTAACCCAAGGTAGAGTTTTTCTACAATTAGTCTTGAACCCAAGGTAGAGTTTTCTACAATTAGTCTTTCTTATTCACTGGCCTGTAGCTAGATGCCCAACTCCTTCAACAGATTAATTTCACCATGGATATGATCAAAGGTTATTTTACTACTTTTGTTTTTATGAAGTTTGAATCTTATGTCTACCAGATTTTACACCCTTTCGGCTTCCTTTAAATTGATTGTAAAACTAATACGTATCTATGTAAAACAAAACTTAATGGTTCAATATATATTATCAAAATTGCTTATCACTAGTTTCTTGAGTATAACATTCTCATCTAATTAACATGAACGAGACATTCTTGTTAAAATTAAGAAACTAATGAAATTAACAAGAATGTTATATACTCAAGTAACATTAAGTTTCTCATCTAATTATTTTCATCTAAGTAACAGCACTGAGAAACTCAAATCTATGTTCTTGTTAGTAATCTACTCTGAACCTAGGATCAACAGATTTCCTAGTTGTATCCATTAATTGAAATCTGATAAACTACTAAGGGCTAGCAGTGTTTCTTAGTCAACATACCTGTTTATAGCAGCCAAACAGGTGAAAACAGACCAAACCGACGAAGCTGAACACAGTAGACCAGCCCAACAAAACCTGCACACAAACAAAACATGTTAAAACATAAAAAAATAACAAAAAAATAATAAAAAACGCAATCGACCATTGACTGATTACCTGCGAATAGAACCACGTCGAAAAGGTGACGAACTCCATGTATAAAGGTGGCAGATATCCACGAACCTCCACGTCAAACAACCAACCGGGTCCAACAGGTCGGGGCCAACCAACAGGGCCAACAGAGCAAGGTAAATAGGGCAGAGTCCAACTAGCAGGGCCAACAGAACATAGCCGACCAGCCCAACAAAACGAAAAACATTACAAAACATAAAAAAAAAAAATGAAAAATAAAAAAATGCAATCGACGATTGCTTACCTGCGAATAGAACCACATCAAGAAGGTTGTGATATCCACATCAACAAGGTGGCAGATCTCCACAAACCTCCATGTAAAACAACCGACGAGGTCCAACAGGACGTGGCCAACTAGAGGGGCCAACAATGTGGGGCCAACAGGTGGGGACGATAGGCGACAAAAACAGACAAGGCAACAGGCGGGGGTCTGGTAGTTGCTGGTGAGGAGACAAGCGTGGACCAGTAGTCTGCATATGCAAAAATGACAAATGTGGGTCACAGACGAGCTTTTATGCTGAAAAATTATTGGGTCAAATAATTGTTCGGCTCGAACATTTATTTGGCCGAATAATTATTAGGTCGAATAATTATTTGGCAAAATAATTATTCCGCCGAATAATTGTTCGGCTGAATAAACATAGAACCACTGGTAAAATTTACCGGTCGGCTATGCGTCGCACGCATTTCAAGGTCTCCGTTATTTTTAATGGTTCACCGTTAAATGTTATTCGACCAAATAACGGCTCACTAATTCCACTAAATAACCATACTTATTTATCTTAATAAAATAATTTATTTGGCAGAATAAATATGGTTATTCGGCTAAATAGCTTCCGCTATATTTTTCGGGTGCCCGATTCTCACGTAAGTGTTACCCAACTTCGCATTTTCACCCTAATGTGTCAAGGAAAATGGAAAAATACAAGGCCAAATATGGCCATTTACAAGGTGGGAGGAAACGTTAATTGAACTCAAAACCTCACACATCCACATATGCCATGTAAGTAAGGATAATTCTTCTACATCAACCTAACTGTTGGGTCAAAGAAATGCCCCTTTTTGGCCATCCTCATTACATCATTTTTCCCTGATTACATCCTATTTTCATAAGCCATACCTATGCCTTTTCTCCAAACAAACCAATAATATTGACAGGTATAATTCGTTATTGCTTTATTTATTTTATGCCTAAGATTGTTAAGGTTCTAGATCCTATTCCTTGATATATGCTAATCTGTGTGATTTTATTTAGTCAAGATCTAAAGCACAGGTGTGTCAGCGAAATGGCACCAACTGTTACTCTTCAAAGCCCGATTCCTCATACTCCAAAGGACAGTGCATTCCTCCATGAGAATCTATAATAGGCCTCCACTAAAACAGAACCCAGCTACAATAGACAGGTCACATTCCAGCTTGCCAAATCCGTTGATCCATTGATTACTGGAGTAACAGCTCCTTCATGAGTAACATCCTTATGTAATATGGCTGTAACAGTTAGCTGTAACTCTGCAGCATGAAGACCAGAGATCTTCATTGCTGCATGACTTTAGTGGATCGAGATCTATACTTTTAATGTATAAATATGAGAAGGCTCTTGTAGCGTGGGGTTGGACAATTACCATTTTACATAAGCTGTAACAGAGCACTGAGACTGTCAATTTCCATCATTAATATAAGAGCAGAGTTCTTCATTTTTGTGTCTTAATTTGTTGTGATTCTTGGCGTCTCTATTAGAAGGCCAAGGCTCGCCTTCTCATAGAGATAGCCAACTTAAGTAGGTAAGTTCATTTAGCTTTCTTTCTGTTGTGTGGTGTGGAATCATTGTAGATGCTATTGTTAGCTACAACAGAGGTTAGCATTCCTTTTGGTAGTTCACGATTGCATATTGAATAGCTGTAACAGAGTGGTGTGACAGTCAACTGTGTAGGTTAGTTCATTTTAATGCATGTGTGTTTGAATCGGTTGTAACAGCCAAGCTCAATCCCAATATATTTTAGTCATTTATGCTTTCTAGGATTTCCAGTAATTATCAGTTAGAGTTCAAGCTTATGTTTAGATTCTAGTTGTTGTTGTATCTTCAATTGGTTTATTAGAATAGGCAGGTTGTGATTGAGTAACAGTAGCTACTAGATAGATCATTTTGGTAAAGATTGAATATTGTAGTTTGATAATTATAGGATTTAACTTCTTGCAAAAGTAATCTAGTTTATTTCTATTCTTAATTGTATAACTACTAGGTTGATTTTTGTAGGAAGGTAGCTGCAATTGAATTCCTAGATGTATGAGTTAAATTAGTTTTCTTTATGGAATGAGTTTGGCTAGACAGACTGGTAGGATCATTATCTTCATTTATTTAATCAACTACTTGACATGTTTATGCATAGATTGTGCTTATTGCAATTGAAATAAAAGACCTCCCTGGGTTTGATAATTTATATTGAGCATCCTGTGTGTTAGTTTTAATTAATTGACATATAGGGTGACCTACATTTTGGCATCGTTGCCAGGGATGGTAATAGATAGAAAAAGTTAGTAGTTGGTTTCATTTGATTTCATTTTGGTTTAATTATTTACAGTATGCATGAATACAAGAAAAACAAATCAGGAACCCCCTTTGAATACTAACATTGCAGGTGGAAGAGGTCGAGGTCGTAATACAGGTCAGGGAAGACATACATACATTGATGAAATGATTGTTAGAGTTGATTCTTCCACTAGACCACCGCGGACATCTACAGGTAGGGGAAATTTTGTTCCTCCCGATATTAACAGTATCAGCACCAACATTATCAGCAACTGCAACTCCCATTCCAAAACAATGCCGCACCTATGAAAGTACCACTTCGACCACAACTACCTGCACAACCTAACCCGAACCCAAACAATAAAGCAATCCATCAATTTGAGACTACCAACATGCCTGCATAGTTCATCACCCAGATTCCCTGCAATGATATACAATTACGATCAGGGATGATGGTGGAACTTATTATCACTGAGGATGTTTCATCCCCAGTGATTGAAACTGGAGTGAATCAACACTATGAGAATATGGTTAATTCAGCAAGTCCCATCATTGATGATGATGATACTCCTACCGAAACAGTAGCTGAAACTCAGAGAGTAACACATGATGTATCACAGCCTACACAGTTGATGAGAGAACCGCCATACCCTGAACAATTGGCCCTGCAGAAAATAGTGGAACAACCTCGATTCGATCTCTTGGGAGAATTGAAAATTTTGTATGTTAAAATTCCACTGTTACAGGCCCTCCATTATGTGCCCATTTATGCTAAGACTGTTAGAGATTTATGTGTCAAGAAACCATGAAGAAGTCCCAGGGACCCCCTCCACTGTCCACATATTGGGAAAACTTTTCGAATTAATAATGGGGAAGGCCCCTTTGGAAAAATATGATGACCCTAGAAACCCGACTGTTACACTTCACATAGGGAACACACAAATCCCCAATGTCTTGGTAGATTTAGGCGCAGCTATTCATGTTATGACCATATAAACTGTGAAGAAATTGGGACTCACTAACCTTCAGCTGACCCCTACTATTTTGGAACTTGCTGACAGATCAACAATCAAGCCTAGGGGGATCCTATATGACCTCGTAATCTCAGTTGACTCGCGGGAATACCCTGCGGATTTCTCGGTGTTACAGCTAAAATCCTAGTTGGGGGGATAGGGGACACGCATTGATCCTGGGAAGATCATGGTTGGCCACAACAGATGCCTATATCAGCTGTCGGTTAGGATCTATGACCATTTTAGACGCAACTAAGATCAAGAGCCTAAATTTGTACCCTCTAGCTCGACCAAGCATGGAAGCTGAAACTCCATTGTGGGAATATTTGGAGGAGGAGGAAGTTGTGCAGCCGTTATTAACAATAGCAAGAGCCTTAACGTTTAAAGATGAAATAGAGGATGATGCCATTAATAGTTTCATCAGTGAGCCCATGTCAGTCAATAAAAATGTCTATCAAATCTTGGACAATACTTTAGCTACAACAGAACAAGAAAATATTATAGAAGAAACTCTAGTTGGTGATGCCGATATAATTCTAGTACTCAAAAATTCAAAGAGTGTTCCAGTATAAATCGGGCCAGGGAAAACATTGAATATCAATCCAAATCTTGCACCTAGCGAACTAGAACAGCTAGTCAGTCTGTTGAAACAACATAGGGGAGCTTTAGCTTGGGAGTACACAGACATGAAATGGATTCCTTCCAATCTGTGCACCCATCACATTTATATTAAGAGCGACTCCAGGCCTGTGTGTCAACCACAACGAAGGATGAACCCAAACCAAAGAGACATAGTGAAAGAGGAGATCCAAAAACTTTTGGAAGCAGGATTTATATACCTGATTTCAGACAATGAGTGGGTTCCTGCACTTGTGATTGTGCCAAAGAAGAATGGGAAATGGAGGGTCTGCATGGATTACAGAGAATTGAACAAAGCAAAGCAAAAGGACCACTTCCCCTTACCTTTGATCGATCAGGTCCTTGATACCTTGTCTGGGAAAAAGTATTTTTCCATTCTGGATGGCTTTAGTGGCTACAACCAAATCTAGATTGCTCTAGAAGACCAAGACAAAACCACTTTCACCTATCCCTGGGGAACTTTTGCATACCGAGTTCTTCCTTTTGGGTTGTGTAACGCACTAGCCACATTTCAGAGAGTAGTGATTGGAATCTTTTCAAAAATGGTAAATGATTGCATGGATATTTTTATGGATGACTTTACTCCATATGGTGATAGTTATGAAGAAGCACTGAAAAATTTAGAAAAGGTCTTGAAACGCTGTGAACAAAGCCAGCTCTCTTTAAGCACTGAAAAGTTCCATATGATGATGAGTGAGGGCATAGTGTTGGGGCACTTCATCTCTTCGAAGGGTATCCAGGTAGATCCATCCAAAATCAAGGTAATTGAAAATATACCAACTCTTGGAACACAGAAGGATGTACGCAGCTTCTTGGGGCATTTTGGCTATTACAGAAGGTTCATAGAAAATTTTTCCAAACTAGCTTCTCCTTTGTTCACTCTATTGATGAAGGATGCATAGTTTGTTTGGAATGATGCATGCCAAATAGTGTTTATTGAGCTAAAGAAAAGGACATCTACAACAACCATCTTACGGGGGGCCAACTGAGCTCTGCCTTTTCATATTTCTTCAGATGCTTCAGACACTGCCATTGGAGCAGTTTTGGGACAGCAGGAAGGCAATTCTCCTTATGCAATTTATTACATTAGTAAGAACTTATCTCCCACTGAACTAAACTATACTGTCGCAGAAAATGAATTCCTTGCCATTGTTTATGCCATCAACAAATTTATACATTATATTACTGGATATTCTACTTTTGTGCACACTGATAATTCCGTTATCAAGTATTTAATGAATAAAAAAATCATGAAAGCTAGAGTTACTAGATGGATGTTACTGTTACAGGAATTTGATATCACAATTATTGATAGACCAGGGAAGGAAAATGTTGTTGCAGATTTTTTATCTTGACTTACTAATAGTGATGACAATTTACCAGTCAAAGATTCCTTCCCTGATGAACATTTGTTTATAGTATCAACTCATTCCCCATGGTATGAAGATATTGCTAACTTTTTGGGTGTAGGTAAGCTCCTAGCACATCTATCGAAGAGAGAAGAAAAGAAGATCATACAACAGAGTGCTAGGTACTGTTGAATTGATGGCCATCTTTTCTACACAAGGCTTGATTTAGGGATCAGAAAATGTGTTAGAGAAGATGAGATCTTTAGCATTCTTAAAGCTTGCCATGATGAGCCCTTTGGGGAACATTTTGCTGACGAAAGGACAGGTCATAAAATTTTGAGAATGGACTATTTCTGACCCACATTGTTTAGGGACGCAAAAAGTATGTTGAAGCATGTGATAGCTTCCAAAGGATGGGCCAACCCAACAGATTAAATGAAATGCCTTTGCAGCCACAGCTTGTGGTTGAACCATTTGATAGGTCGGCTCTATATCTTGTAGGGCCTATCAACCCTCCCTCAAAATAGAAAGTTCACATCTTTGTTTGCACAGATTACATGAACAAATGGGTAGAAGCCATAGCCTTGGTTAAGGCCAACGATCAGGCTGTGATTGATTTCCTATATGAAGAAATGTTTACTTGGTTCAAAGTACCTAAGGAAATCGTTACGTATGGTGGACCACAGTTTGTGTCTCACAAGATGGAAGCACTATTACAAAAATTCCATATTCAGCACAGAATAACCTCGCCATATCATCCACAGGCCAATCACCAAGTGGAGAGTACAAACAATGTCATCGAGGCTATTTTGACAAAAACAGTGAAGAGCCATCGTAAAGATTGGGCTGAAAGACTTCCAGAGGCACTATGGGCCTATTGTACTACATGGCGTAACACCACTGGTTTTTCCCCATATGAGTTAGTGTACGATAAGAATGTTGTTTTTCCAATTGAATTTGAAATCAGGTCTTTGAAAACAATTGTAGAAGAAAACCTTGATTTATCAGAGGCACAGAGGGACCAACTAAATCAGCTCAATGAGTTGGATGAGAAGTGCACAGCTGCAGTACATCATACATCTTTAATCCAACAATAGAGCTCTAAGTGGCATGATCGATTTATAAAGAAGAAAGTCTTCTGAGAAGGAGACTGGGCTCTGTTGTATGATTCATGGTTTAAGAGGGACTTTAAAGGCAAGTTGCGTACCTGTTGGTTGGGCCCCTATTAGATAGATCAAGTATTTGATAATGGAACAGTTTGGTTGATCACCATTGATGAAAACAAAACACCATTATTCGCAAATGGTAATCGGCTGCGACTGTATCACAAATCGATCTCAAGGGAAGATTTCGTTTCACATCTTGCAGATAATCCAGATTATCAATTAACGCTGGGACGGGGATTTTTCTCAACCCCTATCAATTTTTAAGAACTGCAATATCCACATGATTTGTACATAAATAATTTATTTTCTTTTTCATTCTGTATTTTATCTATTTTGCATTTTGCATTTGATCGGGTTTGCTTTGAAGAATTCTGTGCAGGAATTAATTGGAGGAATAGCGGTCATGACTAAGCCAAATGATTGCAGGCACCTTACATTGCTCCTGATCTAATAAATCTATTTTTAAGAAGATGGATGATTTGTTACCTTTCAGTAGCTAGCTGAAAATTTGCCTGTTACTTCATTATTGCGGAGCTGCAACTCCTTACCTTGCTCATTCTTCCTATTTCAGCATCTACAACTCCACTATTTCCACTTCATTTTCGCTCTTTGCCAGCATCTGCGACTCTGCTATTCTTGACCATTCCACCAAATCCAGTAGCTGCGACTCCGCTATTTCCACTTCATTTTCACTCTTTTCCAGTAGCTGCGACTCCGCTATTCTTGACCATTTTGCCAAATCCAGCAGCTGCGACTCCGCTATTTCCATTTCATTTTCTCTCTTTACCAGCAGCTGCGACTCCGCTATTCTTGACCATTTTTCCAAATCCAGCAGCTGCGACTCTGCTATTTCCACTTCATTTTCACTCTTTGCCAGCAGCTGCGACTCCGCTATTCTTGACTATTTCGCCAAATCTAGCAGTTGTGACTCCACTATTTTCATTTCCATTTCGCTCTTTATGTATAGCTTCAACTCCACCATTCTTGCATATTTCGCTAAATCTAGCAACTGTGACTCCACCATTTTCATTTCCATTTTGCTTTTCCCATACAGTGGTGACCCCGCCAGTTTGCCTGCTCTCCGAATGATGATGAGAATATTGACTCAATTGGGCGTTAGTTTAGTTGCTTGCTCTACAAGATCCAATCACAGTTTTCCATGAAGGAAGCTATTGGGATGTGTTGGGTGTCTGCTAGCTCAAGTGGAGGTGGCCACATCACTTCAGCACATGCGCATTTATACTCGTGATGAAGAAGGCCAACATAATGATTAATTCATAACTGAACGCATAAACGCAAAGGTACGGATCGAACCTTTAACATTATTTGGCAAGAAATTAAATACGGTAATAATGATTATGCACTGTCTTATCCATCGATTAGCAAACCCATACCATTTAACTACCATGGAATATGTCAGAATCACGTTTGTATTTATTTCTTGGCACCTTACCTGAGTTATACTGAAATACTCCAATTATGCCAACTTTCCATAATTGTCTCATCTTACCTGGACTTCACACCTATGCTGACTTTCCTAAAATACCCTATTTTCAAACTCCAACTATCCCTTGCATTATCGTATGCTGCAAATCCCACGTCTAGACGGATAATTGTTGTATTCATTCTAAATTTTTAGGGGAGATTGATATGGGTAACCCAGTCCGGCATTAACCCGTGAACACGGAAGCCTTGCGCGCCAATGTAGAAGTTCTTAACATTTTCATAGCAGCAAGTTGGATGGACTACTTTGAACGGTTGAATGGTTTTCACACAGAAACCGCATTACAATTCACCCTTAACCTGACTGATACTCACTCTGAGGTCAGGGGACTATGCGTGGATGTTACAAAAGAAATCATAGAAGAGTTTATTAGCTTATCCCAGGTTGGGAAGAAGTCATTTGGACAGAAGGCACATAATGCAAATGTTGTGAGAGAATTTTTGGTAGTCGAAGAGCATGTTAGTCCAAAGCGTCATGGGTTGGAACTGGCATCTTTACCACGACCTTGGGATTAAGTGGCGGTCTTCGTGAAGAGATACATCTCTTGTGAATCTAGGTACCAAATTGTTGCCTTCTCTGAACTTCCCTTATTGTCTCATTTACGCCATGGCAATTTGGTAAATATACCATTTTATCTTCTTAAAGCCCTACAAACCATGGCTGGATATGCAAAAACTGCCCAACACCTAGTTTCCTCCCTTACAAATCATGGCCTAATTAAATTATTAGTCTTGAGAGCCATTGCAAATCATAATTTAACCTGGGAGAAATTTCTTGCTGGAGATGGGCCAATCATAGAACCTGTATTAGAAATGGAGGGTGTTGGCGAAGATAATGAGGACTGGCGTTCCTCAAATCTAGTTGGGGGCGAGGTTGGAGCATTAGGGAACCAGACTAATGATGAAGAGGAGGTAAATATGGGAGAACCAACACCAATATAAAACCCTGTTGCTGAGGAAATTGTGATGGAAGCCATGGTGCAGGAGGCAGTGACATCAGAAGCTGTAACTGCAGAAGCATATACTCAGGTGGAAGAAGCTGAAACTGGAGCAGCTATTGAAGCTGCAACTATAGATGCAGGAATTCAGGAGGAAGGATATCAAATAGGAATAGCAGGAGAAGGGACTGTGGAAATTTTGGAGGTTGTGTCCTCTCCTGATATAAGAGGGACCATTATTGAAGAAGAGAAGACCGAAGAAAAGACCCATGTGTCAAAGAAACGAGGAAGAAGGCCAGGGAACAAGGGTCAAACATCCACTGCAGCAAAGAAAAGAAAAACCAGAGCTGTCACAGCATCAGTAGCAGTAAGCAGTGAAGTACACCTAGTGGGAATGGTGAGGAAAAGAAGGACTCGATCGACTGTAGCATCAGAAGCAACTGTAGTAGTAATAGCGGTAGAGGCAGCAGAAGAAGCAGAGACAGTGGATGCAATTGGCGTTAATAATGAAGCACCGTCAGCAGAGACAGTAGAAGAAGCAGAGACAATGGATGCAATTGGGGTTAATAATGAAGCACCCTTAGCAGAGACAGCAGGAGCAATCAGAGCAAATATCGAGTCATGTATGGCAGAAATAGCACCTGTAACAAGGGTAGATATAGAAATTCCCATTTTGGACCCCAAGTAATCTGCTATTATGCAGGAACCTTCCATAGAAGAACCTCAAATAAAAAATATCTTGTATGAAAATGAATTATTAAAGTAGGAGGTACGGGCATTGTGAAATGAGTTGGAAAGATGGAAGGGAGCAGTTGGAAAACAAGCAGAGTAGAATTTGAACATAGTGCTAGATGTTGCAAACTTATTAGAAAATTCATCTCTTGCATTAGAAAATGAGGAGCAAGGAGAGACTGTTTTCCCAGAGTGTGGAGACATATTCTTTGCAGCAGGACACATAGTTATTGTGTTGGGAGTTGTATCACAAAAGCATGCACAGATAGAGTAGGAGGAAGAAAAAATGCCAGAAATAGAATTGATGGAGGAAAACGAGCCCAACATTGAAGTGATTCTTGATTCAAATATAGGAGATGAAACATTGCAGCCCATCCATCAGGGGATATTGAACTTCTTCAGGACCAGTCTCATCAGTTAGAGGAATTTGATATAACCCATAAACAATCTCATCAGTTCAAAGAAATTGAAGAACAGGGGGCTGTTACACAAGAACCAACACCCTTGAAAATATGTAGGGAGGCTGCAACTCATACAACAATATTTGACATCAAGGATCAAGAAGAGAACACTGTTACACAAGAATGAGTGTTTTCAAAATCATTTGTTGAAGCTGCAACACAAACCGAGATGGTTGAGATTGAAATGGAAAGAAAGGATGCTGTCACACAAGAACCAATGGTCCTAAGAATATTTGTTGAGACTGTAACACAAACTGAGATGGATGAGGTTGAAATGGAAAGAAAGGATGATGTTACACAAGAACCAACATCCCCAAAATCAATTGCTGAGACTGCATTACACGCACAGACCACTGCAACACCAATGGAGGATGAAACTGTTACACTGCCAAAGCAAAACAAGGAAGACATTTATCTGGACTCTGATGATGAAAAGGATGTGGAGAACATAAGATTTCAATGGCTAGAGAAAAAGATTCTCTGGCTAAATCTCGAGTTGGATAAATGGCATAAATATTTTGATCAGTTCAAGATAGGTATGATTTCTCTTCGAGAACATAGAAATGTCATTAGGGAGTTGAGAGAAAAGTGGGTTGAGGAGTTATTCTTCCGAAAACTCTGGTGGGAGAAACTTCAAGAAAAATTGGAAGGATTGAAGAAACTTAAGTCCCTGCAATAAGAAAAAGAAAAAATGTATACTCTTTCCCTAGAATTATTGAGTTGTAGGGCTCCATCCCCCTCTTACCTTGTCTTTCTCCATGAGAAGACAACTTTATTTCAATTGAGGGCTCTGAAGGAAGGGAGATCATTTGATTTGGCAACAGCTACCCAGTTTTTAGAAACTTTTCTAAACAGTAATTTTGAGGATCGACATTTTTTATGTGAATTGTATTTACATGATAGGCCTTGTTATATTGAATCTCCATCCAATCCATTGCCTTTTTTGGGGGATGTTCAGCTGAGGGCATTTGCCTCTTTTGTCATTAACCATGTAAAATGGTGAGATGCTTTCCAAACCATCCTCAAGGATGAGGAGAATTCTACTCTCTGCATTAGGGGTGAACCTCAGGATCCAAAAGAACTCATAAAAAACCATGCTAGATCTCTCAAGGTTCCTACAATTTCCCAATACTTTGAAATTTTGTGAGATAAAATCCTTACCACATGTGTCCCAATGATTCTTAATATGCAGCAAAGTGCTCTACAAGGCAGTGAATACAGATGGCTATATTCTTCTTCATCTCTAAAGGAAGGGGACTTCTACTGCTTTGAGAATTTCAGGCAAGCCTTGACAAGAGTTCCTAAATATGTGCAGTGTATGGAAAAATGTGGACCTTGGTGGATTGGATTAAGATTCAAATTCCCTCTCATATGGCTGCCTATGAGTCCTTACAGAAACAACTATGCTTTGACTGAAGAAGAAGAGAAGCTGTGTTGGGAGAAATGGACATCCTACTATGGGTTTGTGCCTCGAGGGGAAACACCAGAATTTGCCTACAATCTCACAAATCTTCATAGGTTCAACTTGTTATACCTCAATATTACACATTATGTATTAGTGTCGCATTCTTACAATAGAAACCTAAATGATAGTTTCCCTTAAAGATCATCTGAACATCCAGAATGAAAAACACTAACTGAACATTGAAAGCAAAACCTTTTTCTACCATCTTCCAACCCAACTTATCCCTGTTTGTGAGAACTACCGCTCCCTGCACATCTACAAGGGTGCGGTAGTCAGCACTACCATGTGTTTCTCCTTCTATGGGGCGGGTACTATCGCGTTATGCTCAGTAGTAGGGGCGTGGTAGTCCGAAATTAACCTTTTGCCTTGGATTTTGGGATCTTGACTTTCGAGAGATATCATTGGGATTGCCACCTCTGATTCGATCTCAACTCCCCTTTCTGTTTAGCTAGCCTGATCCACTAAACCCTCCATAGATTTACACTTCTCTCTTGTTGGTTGACCTTCCCATGTGCTACAAGAGAGAAGCTTTCCATGGGCCAAAGGGAGGACTTTTGGGGCATCAAACCTATGATCTTCAGACTTTTGCAGAGATAGCTAGAGAAAGCACTTAGAGCTGGAGGATTGGCTTGGATATCAAGCAACCTTTGTAAGCACTCTTCAAGTTTGTAATATAAGATAACTTGTCTTGTTTTTCCCATTTCATGTGTATTGTATAAATCTCTGATATGAAATGTATCTAGTTTAGATTTGAACTTAATCTTTGCTTCAAGGTATTTGGAGGCTTGCATGTTTGTCCTTTGTTTGATTTCAACAGGTTCTACATTGGAGCTTCAGGATCAAGAGCTAGAAGCGGGACAAACGTCGAATTGGAAGGTGAGTTACATCTTTCATCTCTTTTGAATGCGTTTAATCTTGTTTTGAGGATTAGTTTAGGAACTCAAGGTAGCATTTGTTTCCTTTTTGTCCCCAATATGGTCGCTAGTTTTTGTTGTAGAAATTTCTCCCTACGGATAGGTAGAAACTCCTTGCTCTTTTGGCCTGTTAGCCTTGTCTTTTCCTAGCTCCCCTTTTGCATGCTTGGTTTCCTAAGGGTTTTAGAGTTCTTTTTAACAAGACTTCATCTGCATCACTTAGTTTTGTTCCATGGAGAATCTACCTCCATGCACCCATGCTCCTTCTGGGACTACCAATGCAGAGACCCCTTTTCAAGGGGTACCTTTTACTTTTCCCCCAGTTGGAGATATTGGTCCTCCCTTTATTGCCATGTTAAATCTTCCTAGATTAACCATAGGATTACCGGTATGGTTATTCAATCCGGTAATTCCGATCGCACCCAATGTTTAGAATGTTAATTCTCCACCACGAGAGAGTCAATCCAAAAATAATCCTTCCCCTTCTTCATCGGATGAATCTTTTTCCGCTCCTTCTTCCTCGCCTGATCAAAGCAATAGTGTTAGTAATCGGGAGGATAAGAAGAAGAAGAAAAGGAAAGTTAAGAAGAAGAAGGATAAGGAAGAGACCAAGCGTAAACCAGTTGCCTCTAATGGCACTCATTCTACAAAAACACCTCGTAAGCCCAAGTTCCCTTGCAAACTCTGCAAGGGTGATCACCTTCTCAAGGATTGCCCTGATATTTCTCGTGTATCCGAAGTGTGGTCTAGAAAACCCAAACCACTTGTATCGTCGACCTCTAACCATCATGTTGATGACACTCCCTCAACCAGTGACCCTGTGGTGAAGGGTCAGAAGGGTAAAGTCCTATATCCTTGTTTGATATGCAAGGGTATGCATCATACTTTCCTTTGTCCGAGCATGGATGAAGCTTCGCGGTGGTTGGAAGATATTACTAGTTCTCAACCAGTGTTTCCAACAAACGATAGTAAGTTGTCCCTTGACCCCTCGCTGGTTGACCAAGTGATAAATTCAATTTCATCTGGAATTGATCCCACTCTCTCTTCTGAGGGTGAAGTGATCAAGTCGCTGTCATCTCCGCTCGATCCCACTATTTCATTGAAGAAAGTCCAGACTGAAGCAGTCATCTTGACACAATATTCACCTTATTCTTATCTTCCAAGCGAGAGTGAATTGGAAACCGTTGATGCTTTCCTTATCAGTTCAGAATGTCCTTGGCAAGGGGAAACCCTATCCGTTTCCGCGAGACCCCTCCAAGTACTGAGGTCATTTCCTTTGATTGGAATGGTATAACAGAATCTTGTCTTCCTTCGAGCATTCCTTTTCAAATATCTGTAGGAGTTTCTGATAAAGAAATTTTTCGTATGATAGTTGATGAAGGAGCTTCTATTAGTATTCTATCCTCAACTACTTGGCAAGCCTTAGGTTCTCCTCGGCTTGTGCCCGTCACTGACAAGATACTCGCTTTCAATAGAAGGCCTACTGGACCTTTAGGGTCCCTTCCTCAGTTACCTATCACTTTGGGAGGGAAAACTGACTGTATTGATGTCATGGTTGTCCAAGGTCCCTTATATTTTAAACTACTCCTTGGACATGATTACGTCTATGCAATGAAGGCTATAGTGTCTTCACTCTTCCGAGTGATGTATTTTCCCCATCATGGGAATGTTGTGGCCATCGATCAGCTTTCCTTTGTGATGCCCACTCATCGCATGACTCCTAGTCACCAGACTTCCCTAAATGTTCCACATGTTTTAGTGGTTTCTTCCCCCTAAGGGGGGGATGTTGGAGCAAAGTTCTATTCCGGTGTTAAGATCATTAAAAAATGAAACCATTTTCCCAAGCATAGTTTACTTTCGGTTTTAAGCTTGTGTAAAAATGAAACCAACCATCATTTTGTACCAAAGATCTATTCTGGTGTCAAGCTCGTTAAAAAATGAAACTATTTTCTCAAGCATAGTTTACTTTTGGTATTAAGCTTGTGTAAAAATGAAACCAACCATCATCCCAAGCATAGTTTACTTTTGGTTTTAAGCTTGTGTAAAAATGAAACCAACCATCATTTTGAGTAGAGTTCCCTTTATGTGTCAAGCTTGTTAAAAAATGAAATAGGTTCCTACGAGCATAGTTTATTCTCTATTCCAAGCTCATTAAAAAATGAAACTGACCCTCAAGCATAGTTTACTTCTGTTTTTAAGCTTGTGTAAAAACGAAACCAATTCCAAGCATAGTTTATGTTCAGTTTCAAGCTTGCACAAAAATGAAACTACCTTCGAGCATAATTTCTTTCTGTTTTAAGCTCATTAAAAAATAAAAAGGACCCTTTCAAGCATTGTCATTATCTATTTCAAGCTTGTGTAAAAATGAAATAGATCTCCCTTCCATTTGTTCGAGTCTCTCGCTAGAGTTAGGATTTGAACCTTCATTTCATCTTCCTGGGTCACTTGGTCCTAGTTCTCCCTACCCCCCTAGTGAACACATTCGGATTAGTAGCCAGGATTTTTTGGGTAAAGAAGAAGAGTACTCAGATGAAACGACGCTTGAGGGGCATGTTTAGCCATTAGCAATCATGCTGGGGGCATTTACCAACCTCTGGTCATCATGTTGGGAGGAAACCCATCAATGGGCCTTAACCTTGAGTAGAGTTTACCATTGGCTTCAAGCTCATTAAAAGAATGAAACTAGTAGTTTGAGCAAAGTTCTATTCCTGTGTCAAGCTCATTAAAAAATGAAACATATCCTTTCCCTTTGAGTCGAGTCTCCTTGTAGACTTAGTACCTAAACCTTCTTTTCACTCGCCTATACCTTAGGCGAATGAAATGAAGCTTGGGGGCATGTATTCAACCTCTAGAAGTTACGTTGAAGTCAACTCAATCGCCTCTCCACACCACATTGGAGCTAAGTCACTTCTAGCAATCATGCTGGGGGCATGTACCAACCTTTGGATTTCATGATGGGAAGAAGTAGAAGTTCACCATTGGGAACATTTTTTAGCATACTTTTCTTTTTAGGTTTCAAGTTCATTAAAACATGAAAATTATCCTGAGCATAGTTCATTTTCTGTTACAAGCTCGTTAAAAAATGAAGCAGACATCATGAGCATTCTTCCAACCTATCTTCGAGCTCGTTAAAAACAGTAAGATGGTGTTTGAGCTTACTTTTCACTTTTTTCGTGCTCTGGTTAAAACATGAAAAGTGGTTTGAGCTTACTTTTTCCTTTTTCGTGCTCTGGATCCAAACATGAAAAAGATTCCGAGTGCTTTTGATACCATTATCGTGCTCGTTAAACAATTGGAGTAAAAAGGTGTGTCTAACAAGTATAGGTTTATCACTTTATCCAGCCTCGCTAGACTATTTACGGAAAATGAACTGTGCTGAGTTTACTTTTCCTTTGTCGTACTCAGTCATCAACCATGACAAAGTTATACATGGAGTCCTTTTTAAGCTCTTTTCAGAGTCCTAAAATAGGAAAAGATGGCCAAGCAAAATTGATTTGTTCACACTTGTAAAAGGATTTGAATGATCATCTCCCTAGTGATAATTTACCCCTTTTTCGGACTAGGGGGCACTACTTATGAAAAAGGAATACTCCAGCCAATCATGACTGGAAGACTCCTCTCTCATGTTGTTTTACCCTTTTTCGGGCGATGAGGCTAACTTTACGAAAAAGGACCATTGGAGTCCTTTTTAGTTCTTTTCAGACTCTCTAAACATGAAATGACGACCGAGTTTTTCTTCTTTGGACTCGTTAAAATTCAACATCGAAGGGCCCACTTTGGGATGAACCCCTCCTTTCTTAGGTTCAAAAAACATGTGACATTGCACTCATCTATGAGATGAGATATACCAAGCATCTGTTATCCTCCTCAAGTTCGTAAAACAACAAAGAGGTACTCATCCATCATGTCGAGGGAAAATGGGAAAATTAGTCAAGTTTACCTTGTTGGCAGCTTGTGAGTCGTCACCTTTGAACATGGCATGCATCCTCACCTTGTCTATTTTGGGTAGTCAGTATTGTTGATAGTGTCATTATTATGATCATGCATCCTCATTATTGCTATGAGTTCACACGTCCTGTGGTTCTGTCTATTCAAGTAGTCCCTACTTCCAAGCTCTGTTTCATGTCGTTATATGTTCAAATGGTTATTACCTTGGGTCCACCTACACTTCATGTCAAACCTTCCCTTTGTGTCAGCACATATTCTATTGTTTCATCGATCCATACTATCTCTCATTCTGATTTCACGTCGATGATGTGGGAATCATTATGTCCCACCTTAGATGAGTTTATTCCTGTTGACACCAAATCACTATCCAGGAATTAGGCTTAGGAGTCAACCACTAGTACCTTGGTTCCTGCATGCCTCAATGGCAGGTTTCCTCGTATTCAACAATAGATTTTCATCAATGACCTCTGATTGAATGATCTCTCCAATGTTCGACATCAACTCGTTTATTCACATTTCGTTGAGATGTACTATAGATACCTTGGGGATCATTGTCATCATTGGTGATTTCCCTCGCATTTGTTAATGGTTCACATCATTGATCGGTAATCAAATGGTTTCTACCACGTTCAACTTCAACACCTTGTAATCACATGGCTAGATTCGTATCGTTTGCGATCGAGTAGAAGACCCTGGACACCCTTTTGTATTTTGATTACGTCCAGGTTGCAATGGATATTTTTCTGTATTGTCACACAGATCCACTTATGTATTGGTTGTGGTTGTACCATTATTGTCTCATGGATCTATGCTTGTTCATAGTAGCCATGATTTCTCTACAGTCTATATCATCTCAGTACTCATGGATCTACAATGTATTGGTCGGTAGCGATGCTTTGAGTCATTTGTTTCTGAGCATGGGAATGCCCACCTCGGTGATATCTCTAACATTTTGTTTCTATTTCAGGTCCTTGTTGCTCCCTTCGATGCTATCTCCGCACCATATTTGTAAAGTATTTTGGCCATCAGTCTCCTCTGACCTCACACTTTAGGGGGCATCTGTTATACCTCAATATTACACATTAAGTATTAGTGTCGCATCCTTGCACTGGCGACCTAAATGACAGTTTCCCTTAAAGATCATCTGAACATCTAGAATGAAAAACACTGACTAAACACTGAAAGCAAAAACTTTTTCTACCATCTTCCAACCCAAATTAGCCCTATTTGTGAGCACTACCGCTCCCTACACATCTACAGGGGCGCGGTAGTTAGAACTACCGCGTGTTTCTCCTTCTATGGGGTGCGGTACTACTGCGTTATTCTCAGTAGTAGGGGCACAGTAGTCCGAAATTAACCTTTTTCCTTGGATTTTGGGATCTTGACTTTCGAGAGATATCATTGGGATTTCCACCTCTAATTCGATCTCAAATCCCCTCTCTGTTTAGCTGGCCTGATCCACTAAACCCTCCATAGATCCACACTTCTCTCTTGTTGGTTAACCTTCCCATGTGTTATAAGAGAGAAGCTTTCCATGGGCCAAAGGGAGGACTTTTTGGGCATCAAACCTATGATCTTCAGACTTCTGCAGAGATAGCTAGAGGAAGCACTTGGAGCTGGAGGATTGGCTTGGATATCAAGCAACCTTTGTAAGCACTCTTCAAGTTTGTAATATAAGATAACTTGTCTTGTTTTTCCCATTTCATGTGTATTGTATAAATCTATGATATGAAATGTATCTAGTTTAGATTTGAACTTAATCTTTGCTTCAAGGTATTTGGAGGCTTGCATGTTTGTCCTTTGTTTGATTTCAACAGGTTCTACATTGGATCTTCGGGATCAAGAGCTAGAAGCAGGACAAACGTCGAATTGGAAGGTGAGTTACATCTTTCATCTCTTCTGAATGCATTTAATCTTGTTGTGAGGATTAGTTCAAGAACTCAAGATAGCATTTGTTTCATTTTTGTCTTAGCATAGAGTCAGTGCATCCTACTTTATCCTAAGAGAGTTTCTACCTATTTGTAGGGAGAAATTTCTACAACACAACTCAGACTCAGATTCAAACTAGTGGAGGTTGTTGCATGAGGACATGCAATTGGATAGTTGGGGGGATATGTTGGGTCCAAGAAATGCCCATTTTTGGCCATCCTCATTACATCATTTTGCCTTGATTACATCCTATTTTCATAAGCCATACCTATGCCTTTTCTCTAGATCAACCAATAATATTGACAGGTATAATTCATTATTGCTTTATTTATTTTATGCCTAAGATTGTTAAGGTTCTAGATCCTAGTCCTTGATTTATGCTAATCTGTGTGATTTCATTTAGTCAAGATCTAAAGCATAGGTGTATCAACCAAATGGCGCCAGCTGTTACTCTTCAAAGCTTGATTCCTCATACTCTAAGGGATAGTGCATTCCTCCACGAGAATCTATAACAGGCCTCCACTGAAACAAAACCTAGCTGCAACAGACAGGTCGCATTCTAGCTTGCCAAATCCATTGATCCATTGATTGCTGGAGTAACAACTCCTTCATGAGTTACAGCCTTATTTAATATGGCTGTAATAGTTAGCTGTAACTCTGTAGCATGAAGACCAGAGATCTACATTGCTGCACGATTTTAGTGGATCGGGATCTGTACTTTTAATGTATAAATATGAGAAGGCTCTTGTAGCCTGGGGTTGGACAATTACCATTTTGCATAAGTTGTAATAGAGCACTAAGACTATCAATTTCCATCATTAATATAAGAGCAGAGTTCTTCATTTATGTGTCTTAATTTGTTTTGATTCTCGATGTGTCTGTTAGAAGGCCAAGGCCCGCCTTCTCACAGAGATAGCCGACTTAAGTAGGTAGGTAAATTAGCTTTCTTTCTGTTGTGTGGTGTGGAATCATTATAGATGTTATTGTTAGTTGCAACAGAGGTTAGCATTCCTTTTGGTAGTTCATGATTGCATCTTGAATAGCTGTAACCGAGTGGTGTGACAGTCGACTGTGTAGGTTAGTTTAGTTTAATGCATGTGTGTTTGAATCAGCTGTAACAGCCAAGCTCAATCCCAATATCTTTTAGTCATATATGCTTTCTAGGATTTCCAGTAATTATCAGTTAGAGTTCAAGCTTATGTTTAGATTCTGGTTGCTATTGTATCTTCAATTGGTTTATTAGAATATGCAGATTGTGATTGAGTAACAGTAGCTACTAGATGGATCATTTTGGTAAAGATTGAATATTGTAGTTTGATAATTATAGGATTTAACTTCTTGCAAAATTAATCTAGTCTATTTCTATTCTTAATTTTATAACTTCTAGGTTTATTTATGTAGGATGGTAGCTACAATTGAATTCCTAGATGTATGAGTTAAATTAGTTTTCTTTATGGAATGAGTTTGGCTGGACAGACTGGTAGGATCATTATCTTCATTTAGTTAATCAACTGCTTGACATGTTTATGCATAGATTGTGCTTATTGCCATTGAAATAAAAAACCTTCTTGGGTTTGACAATTTATATTGAGCATCCTGTGTGTTAGTTTTAGTTAATTGACATATAGGGTGACCAACACTTACCTTAGGCCATTTTGTCTCTAGGGATCATGTGACATTAATAGGCCTTTATCCACCATACAATCCCTATAAAGGGAATCTTTATCATGTAAGTGGAATATAGTGTTCATTTCAAGTTTGGCACAAAAAGGATGGCTTTCATGGCCTGGTCCATGTTCTAATGTAAACATATAAAGTCCTAGGACATAACATTTTCCTCAAGGGATCGGGGCCCACAAATGGGGCCCTAGTCCATAATGTCATCTCTATGTGGGAAATATTTGGCTTACAAGCAAGAAATGGCCATTTCAAGCTCTATGTGACCAAGAATGGTTATCATTGATTGGGCCATATTATCAAGTCTAAACATAACATCTAAGGGTAACGGGCTCATGGTTCATGTGTGATGCCCTAGACCACCTCAAAGGCCCCATATACTACATAGGTAATATTTAGCCAATGAGTAAGATATGTTGGCCATTTTGAGGTTTGTAACACCACATATGGATTTCAGTCCTTAGGCCATGGACCAAGGTTTTAGGGTACAAGGCCATATGAATTACCTTGGGGATCATGGTCCATGAATGGAGGCCTAGATCATAACACAAGGACTACATGGGGAATCTTAGCCTATATGTGAGATATGTTCACCATTTTGAGGAAGGGCACGCCAAGGATGATTTTCAAGGCCCATGTTATGATATAAGGTTAAATAAGGGTCTTAGGTCATAACATTTTTCTCTAAGCTCATGGTCCATTTTCAAGCCCTCAAACTGCCACACATACCCTCCATAGGTAATCATTAGCCCAAAAATGAGATATGGTATACATTTTCATCTTTCTAATACTAGACATGGTTCTCAATGCATATGGCATGGTTCAATGCTAGAATCCTTAGGCATACTCATGAGTTCAGTGCCAAAAAACTACCTCCAAAAGTTCAATTCTCATGAGTTTTAAGGGGTGTTCCAAAAAAACCTCCAAAAATATCAATTCGCATGACTTTTAGTGGAGGTTTTTACAAACCTCCCCCAGAAGTTATGAGAATTGGGCTTTTAGGGGGGATTTTCAAACAACCGCCTCCAAAAGTTCAATTCTCATGACTTTTAAGGAGGGTTCCAAACAAACCGCCTCCCAAACATCAATTATCATGACTTTTAGGGGGGGTTTTGAGAAACCGCCTCCAAAATTTATGAGAATTGGGCTTTTAGGGGGGGTTTTCAAACAACCACCTCCAAAAGTTCAATTCTCATGACTTTTAAGGGGGGTTCCAAACAAACCGCCTCCCAAAGTTCATTTGCCATTATTTTTAGGGGGCGTTTTGACAAATCGCCCGCAAAAGTTATGAGAATTAGGCTTTTAGGGGGGGTTTTCAAACAACCGCCTTGAAAAGTTTAATTCTTGTGACTTTTAAGGGGAGTTCCAAAAAAACCGCCTCCAAAAGTTCAATTCTCATGACTTTTAGGGGGGGGTTTGACAAACCACCCACAAAAGTTATGATAATTGGGATTTTAGGGGGGCTTTTCCGAAAACTGCCCCCAAAAGTCAAATATCAGGACTTTTGGGGGCAGATTTAAAAAAACCACCCCAAAAAGACCAATTTCCATGACTTTTAGGGGTGGTTTTAAAAGACCGCCTCCAAAGGTATGAAAAAACTTTTAGGGGGGTTTTCCTGTTAGGATATTTAGACACTTAGGAGTTAGTTAAGATCAATTTGTGTAATATATCGATTAGGGAAAGTGTGTTTCTTTAGTATGCATTTGTAAATACTTAATCCGACGGTCACGATATGTTCCTGACATAGAGTGATCCAACGGCTCAACTTCTCTTAGATCATACCTAACCTTGATCCATGGCTTACCACCCAAATGGTCCATGATCTCTATTTAAAGAGCATGGAGGGTCATTGTTTAGTTGATCGATTATGAGAAGCTCATTTGTAACTTTCTTTCTTTGCATAATAAATTGTCCCGTAGAAGCTATTTGGCCGGGGCCGTGGAGTGTTTCCCTCAAGAGGGTTTAAACCACATCAAAACATTGGTGTGTTGATATGTGATCTGTTTGTGTGAAGTAGTTTCTCTTACTGTTCGGTCCTTTGGTAGTACCCTGTGTACCCGAACATGGTATCAGAGCTTTTATGAAGAGTCGCTTCCGGTTATGATCTAGATCTTGAACTATTGTTGCCGAAACTCGAAAGGGTTTCTGGTTCTGGTATTTTTGTGCATTTTTGGGTTGTGGGAGGTGTTCCATTATGTGCAGAGCATCGTTTCCATTGGGAAGTAGTTTTTGTTTGATCGAAAACGGTTCCCAGTTGCTCCAGAAATGCGTATTTCATCAGATCTGAAGGTATAATGTTACGGTGACGCATTTTTTTATTTTCTGTTTTTAAAAGAAAAAAATATCATATTTTATCATTTTTTACTGTTAGATTTTTTTGGGGTTCGGATTGTTGCTTTCCCATCTGCGTATGCTCTTTGTATTGCATCTTGAGCGATATCGGCAAATCAGAAACAGAAAGGGAAATGGTTTTTCTCGACTGTGTATGCTCTTTGCCATGCACCTTGCGTGATCTCGACAAATCAGAAACAGAGAGAAAACATAGAATTTCTGAGCAAACTAATGAGATCTAACTCCAAAAGTCTAGAAAAGTTTTTTTTTGTTTCGATTTGTGGTGTGTTTTGCAGGAAAAAGGGCAAGCACGCAAATAGAGGAAGAAGAGTAAAAAAAAAAACCCCATTTCCCATTCCCATATTTTACATACATTTTAATCTATCTCACTTGGTTCAAAGTTGCTTTATTCCTTATTAGCTCTTGAGTTCAAGTCTTAGGAAGTTACTTTTAAAAGAAAAAGTACATGCAGTTTCTATTTTCAAGTTACTTTATTTTAAAAGTGCATTTCACTTAAATAATAAAAAATAAAAATACAAGTGAGTCACTTAAGTTCTTTTTCATTGTTGCACTATTTAAAAGTAATATCATTGTAAAAGTGAAATCACTTATTTTATAAAAGTGGTTCACTTAAAGCAACTTTCTTGTAAAGTGATTGTCAAAAGGTTTATCTTGGGAAGAGGGTTTTTTTTTTTTTGCTGGACATTCTCTAGCTGCCACGTCATTATTGGGGACATCTTCAACAGTTTCTTTGTTCAAGCATAACTGCATCATACAAAGCCAGTTTTTAGTGTTGTTTTTTTTTAAACCACCTATTTTGTCAAGCTCTTCACATCCAAACTATTGGTTTCTGCTTTTACAGCCATTAATTTACAAATATGGCCACCCCTTGTGATATTCTACTTAACAGTTCCAACTATTTCTCATGGAAATCTCGTATGGAGGATGTTCTACGAAGTAGGGGAATTTTCAGAATTACCTCAGGGAAAGAAACCAAACCCATTGATGATGATAAGAAAATAAAATGGGCAAATAGATGTGACAAAGCTCGTGGATTGATTGGGATGTCAATCTCTACTGATTTGCGATTCCACATATCTAGAATTGATGAACCTGATGCTGCTTGGGACAAATTGGAATCTGTGTTTGGTAAACACAATGAAATTCGAGGTCACCAACTCGAAAATGAGTTGATTTAATTAAATCCAAGTGACTTTTCATGCATTCAAGATTATTTATATAAGTACAAAACTCTTAAACTCTTATGTGCAGAATGTAAGATTAAGAGGGAAGACAAACAATGCATTTATCATATTCTTTCCAAACTTGGACCTGCATATTCTGTTTTTGTATCTACATTTTACTCCATGAAGGAATCTTTGAATGCAGCTAGCTATCAAGAGCCTAGTCTTGAATCCTTTTGTGATTCCCTAATTAGAGAGCAAGATAAACTCATTCATCTTCGAATAATCAACAATGCAGATACATCTGGGAAAGCCTTATTGTCCCAATAGAAAGAAAAGTCCAAGCCTCCCAAGAAACAAAATTTTCACAATAATAAGTCAAACAAGGGTCCAAAACCCTCTCAGTCAGCTCCTTCTTTAAAAAATGACAAAGGATCCAATCCAAAAGGCAAGAAGACTGAGCATCATTGCAACTATTGCGGGAAAGATAATCATGATGAATCTAAGAGTTTCAAGAAGATGGCAGCCTTGGAAGCAGCAATGAAGAAGCATCACATCAGCCTAGATTCGCTTTCAGAATCTGCCTCTCATGGACATGCACTTTGTGCTTTTGGTTATTATTATAATGCATCTTCTTCTTCTACTTCAAATGAATGGCTCATCAATTTTGGAGCATCTTATCATATGGCTAAGGATCAAGCCATCTTTTCTACTATGCATGAATGTAACACCAAACAAATATTTGTTGGTGATGATAGATCTCTAAGTGTTGTAGGAGTTGGAACAGTTCCAGCAGATAATGGTAATTTTAGTGATGTACTATGTGTTCCAAGAATTTCCTGTAATTTGTTATCAGTCTATCAGATCACTCATTCTGGTGAAGGTAAAATTGTGACCTTTACACCTCACCAAGTTGTAATCAAGGATTTTAAATATCCTCAACAGGTCCTAGCTACTGAAATTGTTGATGATATTACCAGGTTGTACAAGTTTAACAACTTTGGGTCATCACCTTTCCCTTCAGTTTTTGTTGCTCATAGTAATAACTTTAGCAAACTTTGGCATGAGCGATTTGGTCACTTAAATTATCGCTCATTTCAACAACTATGTAAATAAAATATAGTGATAGGTCTTCTGATGGTATCTTGCAGGGATGGTGTTTATTCCGGTTGTGTACTCGGAAAACATCATCGGGACAGTTTTGACAAACGTGCCTCTTGCCACACCTCGGTTCCCTTGGATCTTGTGAGCGAAGTATTTAACATGTTCTTGGCCTACAAGGCACTTGTTGAAAAACAATCTAGTCATCAAATTATTAAGTTAAGATCTGATAATGGAGGAGAATATGTTAACAAAAAGTTCACTACTTTCTGCACTGCACAAAACATCCAACAACAACACATTGTTCCATATACACCACAACAAAATGTTGTAGCTGAGCAGAAGAACCGCACTTTAAAAGAAATGACTAATTGTATGATCCAATCTAAGGGACTAAGTCTTCAATTTTGCGTTGAAGCCATTAATTGTGCAAATTACATAGTTAATCACACCCTCACTAAAGCATTACAAGGTATAACACCGGAAGAAGCATGGAGTAAAACTAAACCTGATGTAAGTCACTTTCGTGTGTTTGGTAGTGAAGCATGGGCTCACATTTCGGATGAAAAACGGAAAGCATTGCAGCCTAAAAGTGAAAAGTGCATATTTGTTGGATATTCTGAAGATGTAAAAGGTTATAGGCTTCTTCAACCACATTCTCATGATATAATCATTAGAAGAGATGTTAAATTTGATGAAAATATCTTGGCCTACGAGCCTAACTCAACGATTGTGCCATCTTTGGCCTGCGAGCCTGATTTGGCATTTGTGCCTTCTTCTTCTTCTTCCAACTTCCTTCATAGGTTTCCAACTCCAGTTTCTGATGATGACAGTGAGGATGAAAATCCACCTTCACCTACTCATGTTCCTCCAGTTGCACCAGCACAAGTGCTTCCTCGATGGGTCCGTTCAACATGTGAAGTAGCTGGTCATCTTGCCGGTGATCCTAGAGATCAATGTCGAACATGTTCTTAGTTTCAGCAAGCCTCTTCTCTTTTGGCTCAAGTTTCCAAGAATCATGATCCAGAAAATTTTGCAGAAGCTTCAGGGAATCCAGAGTGGGATGCAGCCATGGATGAAGAATATCGTTCCTTAATCGCGAATGATACTTGGGAGCTTGTGCCTCTTCCAAAAGGAAGAAAACTTGTCAGATGTAAATGGGTCTACAGAACTAAGTATGCAGCAGATGGAAGTGTTGAAAGACTTAAGGCAAGGTTAGTTGACAAAGTTTTTTCCCAAGTTGAAGGGATTGACTACAATGAAACCTTTGCTCCTGTCGCAAAAATGAACTCCATCCGCCTTGTTCTTTTCCTTACAGCCTTACATAACTGGGAAGTCCATCAAATGGATGTCAAGTCTACCTTCTTACATGGTGATTTACAGGAGGAAATTTATATGGAACAATCTCCTGGATATGTTCAGAATAACTCTAGCCTTGTCTGCCGCCTTAAGAAATCCTTATATGGCCTTAAGCAAGCTCCTAGAGCTTGGTATGCCAAAATGGATTACTTTCTCCTTGACATTGGTTTTTCTAGATGCCATTCTGACCCCAATGTCTATACCAAGAAAGTAGGAAACCATCTCATCATACTTGTTCTATATGTTGATGATCTTATTCTTACTGGTAGTGACCCTAAGCTTATAACCCATGTGAAATCTAGTCTTAAACAAAATTTTGAAATGTTAGACTTAGAACATTTGCATTATTTTCTTGGTCTCCAAGTCCTGCAAACCAAAGAAGCAATCTTTTTTTCTCAGTCTAAGTATGCTTGTGACCTTCTTCGTCGCTTTCACATGGAAGATTGTACACCAGCCCCTTCTCCCTTCCAGTATAGAGTCAAACTTTCTGCCACTTGTACTTCACCTGAAGTCAATGCCACCTTGTATCGTCATCTTGTTGGTAGTCTCTTATACTTGACTCATTCCCATCCTAACCTTTCCTTTGTTGTTGGTCGTGTTGCCCATTATGTGCAGACACCTCATGAAAGTCACTAGAAAGCAACTAAAAGAATACTTCGATATATTTGAGGTACAGTTCAGTTTGGGATTCATTATAGTATAGGGGGGAAACCTTTGTTGGTTGGTTTCACTGATTCAGATTGGGTCGGCGAACCTGATGATCAAAAGTCTACTGTAGGTTGTGTTTTCAGTATAGGATCTGGACCTATCACTTGGGCTTGTAAGAAACAACAAGCTCTTTCTCTTTCTTCAGTAGAAGCAGAATATCGAGCTGCAGTTAATGCCAATCAGGAAGCTTTATGGATTCGACAAATCCTTTCAGAGTTTGGATTCCAGCAGCAGCAGCCTAGTCCACTTTGGTGCAACAATCAAAGTGCCATCAAGCTTGCCAAAGATCCAGTTCTACATCAACGCAGCAAACACATTGAGTTACATCTGCACTTCATCAGAAATCTTGTTCATGATCATGTTCTTGAAGTGCTCTTTTTCCCTATAGATGATCAAGTTGCAGACATCTTCACCAAGTCTCTTACAGAAGTAAAGTTTTCTAAACTTCGATCTATGTTAGGAGTTCAAGAACTTGTCATTAAGGGGGGATAGGCTCTAATGCCTCCTTCCTTCTCCTAATAGTGTCACTTTTGTAAATCCTTCAATCCTATCCCAAGTTTTTCTTAAGGGGGGATGTTAGGATATTTAGACACTTAGGAGTTAGTTAAGATCAACTTGTGTAATATATCCGTTAGGGATAGTGTGTTTCTTTAGTATGCATTAGTATGCATTTGTAAATACTTAATCCGATGGTCACGATATGTTCCCGACATAGAGTGATCCGACGGCTCAACTTCTCTTAGATCATACCTAACATTGATTTGTGGCTTAACACCCGATTGGTCCATGATCTCTATTTAAAGAGCATGGAGGGTCATTGTTTAGTTGATCAATTATGAGAAACTCATTTATAACTTTCTTTCTTTGCATAATAAATTGTCCTGTAGAAGCTATTTGGCCAGGGCCATGGAGTGTTTCCCTCAAGAGGTTTTCAACCACATCAAAACATCAGTGTGTTGATCTGTGATCTGTTTGTGTGAAGTGGTTGCTCTTGGTGTTCGGTCCTTTGGTAGTGCCTTGTGTACTCGAACATTTACCAAGACCCCCGCAAGCCAAAACCACCCCTAAAGGGCTATTTTGTTTAATGAAAATTAAACCTCCTACTTTCAATGGGGAAATTAAGACCGAAGAAGAAGTTGAGCTATGGCTTAGGGACATGGAAAAATATTTGTGACTGTTTGATTATTCTAGTTTGAAAAAAGTAAGAATTTCTATTTTCAACCCGCAAGGGAAAGCTTCAGCATGGTGGAATGATATTAAGCTGACAAAATCTATCAATGAGAAAAAAGTGAAATGGAAGGATTTTGCGACATTTTTTAAACAGAAATATCTGTATGAAAGATACTATGACAAGAAAGTAAAAGATTTTTATGATCTAAAACTGGGACAACAAATTATGAAGTGTTGATTAGTGGATTTATGGAATTACTCAAGTATCTTCCCTATATTTAAGATGAGAAAGTCAGAATTCAATGTTTCTTAAATTGTCTACCTTTTAGTTTCAAGGATCGGATAGAATTTGATGATCCAAAGACACTGGAGGACGCTTTCCGAAAGGCTAGATTGTGTTTCGAGTAGAGTCAGAATAAGGATGAAGTGTCCAATAAGTGGAATGAAAAGAAGAAAATAAAACCTGAAAGCAGACAGAAGGGTCATAAGCCCAATAATTGTAAAAATCATACTACGAATGTACCTTTCAGCAATAAGTTCGAGAGCAGTAAATCACAATCAAACTTTGTTCCACCAAATAAGGGAATGAATGTTGTAACTACAACAAAACCTGATGAAGCACCATCTAAACCACCAATCAAATGCTGGGGATGTGGGGAAAATCATAGATGGTATGAGTGTCCACATCGAAATGACAAAAATAAATCAGTTCATAATCTACAAGAAGCTTCTACAGTTCAATATGTAGCAAGGAGTCCAAAAATTTATGTTGCGGTAAATAATCAATAGGAAGATAATAAAGCCTCCATTATTGAGGTAGAAGGTAAGATTTCCGGGATAGCAAGACACTGGAGGACGCTTTCCGAAAGGATAGATTGTGTTTCGAGTAGAGTCAGAATAAGGATGAAGTGTCCAAGAAGTGGAATGAAAAGAAGAAAATAAAACCTGAAAGTAGACAGAAGGGTCATAAGCCCAATAATTTTAAAAATCAAACTACGAATGTACCTTTCAGCAATAAGTTCAAGAGCAGTAAATCACAATCAAACTTTGTTCCATCAAAGAAGGGAATGAATGTTGTAACTACAACAAAACCTGATGAAGCACCATCTAAACCACCAATTAAATGCTGGGGATTTGGGGAAAATCATAGATGGTATGAGTGTCCACATCGAAATGACAAAAATAAATCAGTGCACAATCTACAAGAAGCTTCTACAGTTCAAGATGTAGCAAGGAGTCCAAAAATTTATGTTGCGGTAAATAATCAACAGGAACATAATAAAGCCTCCATTATTGATGTAGAAGGTAAGATTTCTTGTGTTTATATTGATTGTTTCTGGTGCATGCAAAAGTTATATAGACCCAAAAAATTGTGAGTCCTGCAAACTAAATAAAAACAAGTATATGCAACTGTGGCTGGTGCAAATGGCCACAGGAGTAAAACAAAAAGTTTCTGAAGTAGCAAATCAATGTTCTTTAAAGTTAAATGGATCCTATACTAGAACATATTTAAATGTTTTACCATTGAGATCTTATGATTTACTCATTGGTATGGATTGGCTGGAAAAACATAGATAATCCTAGATTGTTATTAGAAACCTGTTACCTTTGTGAATAATGATGGAAATTTGAAAAGATTCAAGGTGTAGTACTAACAATAAAATTAAAAAAGATTTATGCACTTCAATTGAAGAGAAATAAAATAAAAGGGTGTGAATTATATGTTGTTCACTTAGTAGAAAATCAGAAAAGCAAAGTTTCTGATTTAACAAAACACCATGTATTTGTTGAATTTGAAGACGTATTTCCTGAGGAAATTCTTGGGTTACTGCCTGGAAGAGAGATCTTGATTTTACAATTAATTTATCCCCAGGAGCAATACCTATTTCTAAGGCACCTTATCACATGAGTACTCCTGAACTAATAGAATTGAAGACGCGAGTGCAAAAATTGCTAGAAAAGGTTATATCTGCCCTAGTGTATCCCCGTGGGGAGCACCAATGATCTTTGTATGGAAGAAGGATGGCACTTTCAGATTATGCATAGATTATATACAGCTGAATAAAGTAACTCTCAAAACTCGGTATCCTTTTCGAAGAATTGATGATTTGTTTGATCAAGTTGGAGGTGATATTGTCTTCTCAAAAATAGATTTAAGTTCGGGTTATCATCAAATCAGAGTTAAAGAAGAGGATGTCCATAAGATAGCTTTCCATACTCAGTATGGACATTATGAATTTGTGGTCATGCCATTCGGTTTGACGAATGCACCTGCCATGTTTATGTGTCTTAGGAATAATGTTTTCAGTAAGTACCTGGATAAGTTTGTTTTGGTGTTTATAGATGATATACTCATTTAATCAAAGAATGAAAGTGAGCATGAGGAATATTTGAGGTTAGTGTTGCAAATCCTAAGGGAAAATCAGTTATATTGAAACTTAAGTAAATGTGACTTTTACAAAGACCAAATACAATATTTGGGTCACATAATATCAGCCCAAGGTATTGTGGTGGATCCTCATAAAATCAAGGCCATTATGAGTTGGCCTACTCCCCAAAATGTAAGCGATGTCCACTCTTTTATGGGATTATCCGGTTACTATCGGAGGTTCATTGAAGGATTATCCAAAGTGGCTCATCCTATTACCTCTCTTCAGAGAAAAGAAATCAAGTTTGTTTGGATAGCCAAATGTGAAGAAAGTTTTGTGAAACTAAAATAGTTGCTTACTACAGCTCTCATTTTAAAGGTGGTGAATCCTTTTGGTGATTTTGTAGTATGCATGGATGCGTGCAAGGAAGGATTGGGAGGTGTTTTAATGCAAGAAGGTTGTGTAATTGGATATGAATCTAGAAAGTTAAAAACGCATAAAGTAAATTATGCAACTCATGATTTGGAGTTGGCTGCCATACTTCATGCCTTGAAGATGTGGCGAAACTATCTACTTGGGAAAATATTTGTTCTTAAAACTGATAAAATTGGGCTGAAATACATTTTTTAACAACCAAATGTGAATGGTAGACAAGCAAGGTGGCTGGCTTTCTTAAGTGAATTTGACTTTGAAATTCAGCACATTAAGGGAAAAGAAAAGAAAATAGTTGATTCTCTTAGCAGGAGAATGCATATGTTAATGATGACTTATGCTAGTAGTTTTCAGTCTGATTTGGTAATAAAAATTCAAACAACAGCTGAAAAAGACCCAAAATACTTGAATTTAATGCATAAATGCCATGTAGAAAATTCAGAACAGTAAACAACAAACTACAGTTTAACAAAAGAGGGATTGTTGTTATTTAAAACCAGATTATATATAGCAGATATGATGGATTTAAAGTAATTTATTTTAGATGAGTTTCATAGGAAGCCATATTCAGGCCATCCTGGTTATCAAAAAATGATAACAGTTGTCAAGAAACAGTACTACTGGCCCAGATTAAAGTCTGAAATTGCTGAGTATATAGAAAAATGTATGGAATGTCAAAGAGTGAAAGTAGAACATCAACACCCGGCTGGTTTCTTACAACCTATGCTAGTACTATAATGGAAATGGGACACCATTTCCACGGATTTCATCAGTGGTTTTCCTAAAAATAACAAACAACATGATGCTATCATGGTCGCAGTAGAAAATTTAACTAAGGAAACTCATTTCATACTAGTTAAATATACATTCAAAGCAATACATATTGCAGATATATTCATGAAATAAGTCTTTAGACTTCATGGAATTCCGAAAGTAATTGTATCCGACAGGGATACGAAGTTTACTTCACATTTTTGGAAGGAGTTATTTATAGGTTTGGGAACAAAATTAAACTAGAGTACAACCTACCATCCTCAAATAGATGGAAAAACTGAGAGGGTGAATCAGATTTTGGAAGACATGCTTCGTTTGTATGTCAGGAATAATCCAAAGAAATGGGAATATTACCTACACTTGGTTGAATTGTCTTACAATAATGGGTATCAAACCTCTACAGGAATGAGCCCATTTGAAATTTTGTATGGCAGAAAATGCAAAGCTATTATGAATTGGGGTGATCCTTGGAGTAGGATTATGTTGGGTCCTAAATTATTGGAAGAACTAGAAAACATTGTGCAGAAAGTTAAAACCAATTTAAAAACTGCCCAAGATAGACAAAAAAGTTATGCAGATTAGCATAGGGAACATAAAAAATTTGAAATTGGGGATCATGTATTCCTAAGGGTGAAGGCAAAGAAAAGCTCTTTGAGCTTAGGCAAGGTTTCCAAATTGGCACCAAGATACTGTGGTCCTTTTCAAATACTTGCTAGAGTAGGACCTATTGCTTATCAGTTAGCTTTGTGAGCAAATTTTCAAGTACATGATGTGTTTCATGTTTCATTGTTAAAAAAATATGTATATGATCTTAATCATATTGTAAATTGACATGTGATTCAATTGGAATTAGAAGGAGATTTCCATACAAATTCTGCATGTATACTAGATCGGAAAGAGGTGGTACTTTAGAATCGAATCATAACCCAGGTAGAGGTGTAATGGGAGCACTATAAGCCTGAGGAGGCTACCTGGGAGATGGAAAGGAAAAGGAGAGCAACATACCCTTTTCTATTCGAAGAAGTGCATGACACAAATTGAATTAAATTTTATGTTAATTTTGTTGTTTTGAGCCTTTTTAACACCGAGGACGATGAAAACTTAAGGGGAGGGGAAATGTAATACCCCAAATTTTGGATTTATAACCCATTTTTATTTTGGTTAATTATAATTTCATTACACTTAGGTGACATTAGAAATATAGAGAAATTAATTTCTAATGACTATGTGGACCAACACATTAAAGAGATGGGAGTCACAGTTCCTATGGGTTCTGAGGATACATACAGATAAAATAAATAATGAGAAAATTATTATTGAGACACTTGTAAAAACCCTAAAAGAAGAGTTTTGGAGAATAATTGAATTAAAGAAAAAAAAAAGAGAAACACAAAAAGAGAAGAAGAAAGGAAGAAGGCATTCATTATTATCATCAGAAATCAAGAGAGAAGTTTTACACATAATAGGAAAAAGAGACATAGGAGAACTGAATAACCAAAAATAATCAAGAAAGTGAAAGGGGGCAGTTTGGAGCACATAATGAACCAGAAACAGTGACAACAACAGCTGGGTATTAACTTGGAATACAAGCAGTATTCAGGTAGGAGCACTACCACAAGTTGCAGGAGCACTGCAAGTACCCTAAAGAGGCTGTGACTGGTTGCTTTTCTAAGTGCAGAGACTTAAAAGTCCCTAGAGCATCCTGGAGCTCAGGAGTACTGAATTGGATGTTGTATTTTCTACTATAAATAAGAATTTTATAAATAAATTGGAGAACAAATTAAGAGAAATAAAAGAAACTTTGACTTAGATGAACTATGAAATCAGCTCGTGGGTGACCATGAGAGCAAGGAGGGACTTGTTGGTCTAAGGATGGGAAGTGTGTGACTACATTCAGATAGTCATAAGAAATAACAGATAAGTATTGTTTAAATTATTGTTTGAAGTTAATGATATTATTTATTTTCTGTATGATTCTCTCATTACAAAACTGGTTGTTTTGAGATAAATATTGGTGAATCTTGAATGCTAGAAAAATGAAGAGAATATTTGTATTTCTAACTGAGAATGTTGTGAAACATTCGGTTATATATTCTTTTCATTTTATATACTTATTAATAACACAGAGAATGGATATAGGAATAGTTAAGTATTCTTTTGTACATAAAGGAGTTTCTTGAATATGAACCATGTATTTTTACAGAGAAAATCAATATAGAGAATAGAAAAATAATTGAAAGAAGTTCTTCATTTCTTTACACATGTTTTCTATTTTGTAATAATTACAAAGCATGAAATTTAGTTACAGAGTAATCACATAATTGAAATAGAAATGCAGATCTTAGGTCTTTGTTCTTGAATGCAAATGTACCAATCGAAAATACAGAAATTATATTCATATAATATTTGAAAACACACAGTATAGTTGAGAGTTGAGGTAGGGTGATGTTGACCGAGTCGAACACAAAAAAAAAAATGTTATTATTTTAATGATAGTGTTGTATAATAAATAAAATTGGGTATATCTTGTTATGAGAAACAAAATGTTGTATTGAACAGTTGAATTTTGAAAAAAAATTGCAAGACAGAGGAGGGAGAACTCATTATCTGAGTCTCGACCTGATACCAAGGTAACATAGTTACATTGCTCGATACAAACATAATATGAAAATGGATTAACGAAAATGATGAAATCGACTTTGCATAGGCATGATACCCAAATAATGTTATACAGAAGGGTCGTGAAGATTAGAGTTTCGCATACACATAATACATAAATATCACATCCATAGGTCCTGAAGACCTTTTGAAATTTTTTAACACGGTCTAAATGAAAATCAAGGCCGACGGCCATCTAGTTCGACTTGCAGCCAGTAAGGAAAACCCTAACTAAAAGAAGAACTCTAACAAAGTTTGTCAACCATAACCCTAACCGACATAATAGGTTTTGCGTGAGTTTTTCGGGGTCAGTGCATTACATGGCCAACACCATGACCCTAAACTATTGCTTATTGGAGTTTTTCGGCGTCAGTGCATTACATGGCCAACACCAAGACCCTAAACTATTGCTTATTGGCAGTCGTTGAGGACTCATCCATGACACGTTTAACCTCTTCCTTGTAATCACTCACCTACACATGAAACGAGCTAGAAGTTAAATGACATAGAAGTGTGAATCAATTAATTTTGAAATGCTAGAAGTTTAAATGCTGTAACATTTATGAAATCTTACCTTACCCTTACGTGTGTCTAGACCAATCAATCAATAGAAGTCAGTATTGGAGCTTGCAATATTCCTTTAAGAATGCTATGGTTGAAAAAGAAATCGAACCTTATAACTTTACACAATGCAGGAACGTTATGCACAAGGCACGAACGCTCTCTGTAGAGAACGAGCCATGAGAATGGTAAGTCTTGGTTGTTGGTACGCCTTTCCATACTGCACTTAACGGTATGCATGGTAGAGCGGACCTCTGAACCCGGTGAGTGTGTTGTTAATGCAAACTTAAGCGTGGTAGATGGGCACAAAAGCCATCAACACCAAACACCAGAGATCTACGGTGGAGATAGCTCACGAAATTCCATATTGGAGCCATGGATCATGATCAACAGTCGTATAAACTTGTGATTTAATTACTAGGTTATGGTAGTTGGTACCCTTTGCAACATGGCATTATTTGCTTCAGCTCGACCGTAACCTGTACAACCCTCGCAGACTGGAACGAAACCAGAGTAGCGTGGTTAATGCTCTTAGCTCAACCGTGACTTAGGGTAACACCTTTGATCCAGATGGAAATCTACCAAGGTGGCATTGTAAATGCACTTGGTTAGTATATATTAATACAATGTGATACATACGATATGATATATCAATGCAAAGACTTGTAAAGTTTTGCCTGGAACTCCTACGGGACCTTGGTTAAAAATTTGATTTTATTGATCAAACTTGCGTTTACATAGTCCATGTTATTTGTATTTATAACTATAGTATGTTAGTTTAGGATAAGCATTTTGTATGCTTGACCGCTTTTAATTTATGAAATCATTTATAATTTATAATTATAAGTTATATCTAAAATACAATTTGTATATTTCATTTTTAATGACTTATAAACCAAAATATTATAGTAGATCATAATGAATTATTATGATTGTGTTGTGTTTGTGAAATTAAAAAAAAAAAGACATTAGGAAGACTGACGTTACAACTATCGGAGGTTCATTGAGGGGTTTTCCAAAATTTACTACGCAATAACTTCACTACAAAAGAAAGCCTAAGAAAATTTGTATGGTCTAATAAATGTCAAGAAAATTTTGAAAATTTTAAACACTTCCTTACAATAGCACTTATTCTAAGAATAGTGAATCCATACAAGGACTTTGTCGTATGTACGAATGCGTGCTTAGAGGGATTAGGTAGCGTATTAATGCAAGAGAATTATGTGATAAGTTGTGAATCAAGAAAACTTAAAGAACATTAAAGGAATTATTCAACACATGACTTGGAATTAGTTGCTATAATACATGCTTTAAGAATGTGGAGACACTACTTAATTGGAAGAAAATTTTCCCTAATGTCCGATAACATAAGTTTAAAATAATTGTTTGACTAACAAAATCTAAATGCTCGCTAAGCAAGGTTGTTATCCATATTGAGTGAGTATGATTTTGAGATCAAACATATTAAAATCAAAGAAAATAAAGTGGTGGATGCCTTGAGTAGGAATTCCATTCCAAATTGTTGAGTCGCTTTTAGTAGTTATAAAACAAATCTCAAAGATTTAATCAAGGATGCATCTAAGAATGATGAATAATATTTAAAAATTAAAGAACAATTGGATAAAGACATAAATGGATATTAACCCACAGTTTATTCTATAATCTCAAAGCACTAACTAATCTATAAAAATCGATTATATATACCTAATTCTGAATAAGTTAAAAACTTAATATTAAATTAATTACATAAGAACCGTATTATGGACATCTAGGATTTCAAAAGATGATAACCATGTTAAAAAAAAATTATTATTGGCCTAATATGAAGAATAATGTTTCTAATTATCTAGCTAGATGTATTGAATTTCAACAAGTTAAAACTGAACATCAACATCCAGTCGGGTTACTTCAACCCTTACCTATTCCATAATGGAAATGGGAAGTAAAAATCATCGATTTTATAACTGGATTACCTAAAATTATTAAACAACATGATTCAATTATGGTAGTTATTGTTAAATTGAGTAAAGCTACACATTTTATGCCGATAAAATATACTTTTAAAGCAATAAATATAGCTGAAATTTTTATGAAAGAGATTTTTCGTTTGCATGGTATTCCTAGAGTTGTGATATCTAACACGGATGCAAAGTTTACAGGTAATTTTTGGACCTTTTGAAGTGTTAGCCAAAATAGGGATGGCAGCCTATCAACTTGCACTTCCCCCTTCTATAAAAGTAAACAATGTTTTTCATTTTTATTTATTAAAAGGATATGTACTATGATGCTACTCATATCATTGATTAGGATTTGATTCAGGTAGAACCTGAGGGAAAGTTCTAGATAGAGCCTTTGTGCATCCTAGACAGGAAGGAACATATGCTATAGAATCGAGCCATCGCTCAAATAAAAGTGCAATGGAAGCACTTCATCCATGAGGAGGCGACATGGGAAATGGAAGATCGAATGCGAGAGGCAAATCCTTCCATGTTCCGAGATGAGCAAGAAAGCTCTAAATAAAGAACACCGAGGACCATGTTAAAAATAATGGGGGTAGAAATGTAATACCCCCAAGACACTTTTATTTAATTTTTATTAAGTATTGTTTAAAAAAAAATTATTATTTTTAAAAGAGTTATAAAACTCAAAATATTCACCTGTGTTGTGAGTGGATAATTTGCACAACAATTATTATTTTTATTATTAGTAAAAAGGAAAAAAAATTGGAGCAATGAGTTGAAAGATGGGACACCACCATGAGACAAATAACAAGTGTATAAACATACATAGATTTTATGTCAATCAAATCCAATATAAAAAATAAATCATGAGACAAGATCCAAAATTATAAGGATCAAGAGATTGATTGAAATTTAATTGAGATGGAACAAGACCTAGGAAAAAACTATATATTGGTGCACTAAGATAGCACACAATGTTGTGTAAAAACGACTACTTACGGGTTCATCATGTTTAAGAGGAAGTCAATCATGTCAAGGTAATCCTCGTAGGACCTTTTGAGATTGCATATTCATATAAATTGAATACAAAATAAATATCTAGTCGAATTAATTTTAAACTCATAACTTTGTATATTAAGCATAGTAATGATATTTCCTATCACTTAACTCCTCTTTCAAAAGATTGATTCTATGTACAATGGCATAAAAATTATCTCGAGGAATCTATTGTATGTTCAACACAAATTTTAGATCTCTAGTTTATTAAATAAAATGATTTCCTTTTTTTTTTACAACTAATTCCATTAAGGATACAAAATAAATATCTAGTCGAATTAATTTTAAACTCATAACTTTGTATATTAAGCATAGTAATGATATTTCCTATCACTTAACTCCTCTTTCAAAAGATTGATTCTATGTACAATGGCATAAAAATTATCTCGAGGAATCTATTGTATGTTCAACACAAATTTTAGATCTCTGGTTTATTAAATAAAATGATTTCCTTTTTTTTTACAACTAATTCCATTAAGGATCGCTTCAATCTACATCTAATGACTTTGTGATTTCTTTTATAGAGTTATTCATTAATATAATGAATATTTGGCTTAATAAACGTAGAGCTCAGATCTCTCTATGTTACCAAATAACATGAGATTTGTTATACAGTTTTATGTTATCGGATTTCCTTATAAATTATTCCATTAAAAATCTCTGTGGGTTAGAGAGTTTAACTATTATATAGATGAAGAGTATAATATGATGCGTTGGCAGTCATTCAATAAAATCTCGGTCGCATAAACTTATGGATAGTTAAATTTAACACATTGTTATTGTATGTCTGTGAAAACATTTATAGCATCGAATGGCAGTTATATGTATTGAATTAATATTATAATATTTGGACTATAAAACTAAATGGCGACACATTTATTGGAATAGGATCCATTATAGATGCATATGTTGAAATGGTAAATAAATCTTGTTTTAATGATCGTAATTAACGTGTACTTTAAATAGAGAAATAATTTAATTATTGAGATGGAAATTGGTATACATATATATCGTGGAATGAATTTTGTTAAAGTTATCTTAGATGTAGGATTTTATATATTTGACAAATGATGGAAGAGTTTAGTATATGCATTCGTGTATAATTGCATTTATACAATTTGTAAGATGGAAGTCAAACACAAATGGAATTGAAGTAGTTAAGCATTGAATAATTAATCCTTGCTTGCACAATTAGAAATGAAATTAGAAATAGTTTTGTAAGTTGTTTTAGATTATATTAGAGCATCAAGTATAAAAGGTATCAAGTGTGAAAAATAATTTTATATGTGTATTTTTTGGGTGTATTACAATAATTACATCTAAGTTTATTTATTTATTTACATAGGGTTAAAGACTTTTGGGATGCTACATCTCACCCCCCAAAAGCAATACTATCCCATTGTTATTATCTGCAAACAAGAAATGATAGGCTTCACTCATAGCCTCTTCCTTTTACCAAGTAGCTTTTTCAGGTCTATAGTGCTTTCATTGAAATTTCACCTTGGTGATAGTTCTGTCCCTGAGCCGTGTGTCTCTCGGGTCCAATATACATTGTGGTTCTGGTAGTAATCCCCCCTTTGGTTCTACCTGCAATAGGTTCCAATCAATAACATGATTAGGATCATAAACATATTTCTTTAAAAGAGATACATCAAACACATTGTGGACTTTAACATGGGATGGAAATGCCAACTGATAAGCAACGGGGACTATCCTTGCTAGGATTTCAAATGGTCCACAATATCTTCGGGCCAATTTACTGCGCCTCCCCAACTTGAGAGTGCTTCTTTTTTCTTAGACCTTCATGTATAAATGGTCACACACCTCATACTCTTTATAGGCTTGCAAAATTTATATGCATATTTTTTTTGCTTATCTCGGGCTTCTTTCAAATTTTGTTTGACCTTGTCTACTAATTTTTCCAAATCTTTTGGTAGATATCGTCCTAACATCAGACTATCCACTCGTCATCCCATTATTGTAGGAAAAATTATCCAAATGTAAGTAGTCTTTACATTGTGAGCGATTCTACATAACATACATCCTCAACATGTCTTCAAGGATCTGATTAATAACTTTGGTTTTCCCATTAGTTTGTAGGTGGTAAGAAGTACTAAAATTCAACTCAATGTTTAAACTAGAAAACAAAGCTCTCCAAAAATTACCTATAAATATGGAATTGTAACACACCCAATATCCTCTGTAGTGTGTGGAGGAAATGTGGTGTAATTTTTTTTCCTTATCATATCTAAGAAAGACCAAATATGTTAGTCACAATGTTTATAACATAAAAAATTTATGATACAAATTTCATTTCTACCTATACAATCTATTCAATTAGCATATCATACTTGAGACTCATATGAGATTATGATACAAATTTCATTTCTATCTATACAATCTATTCGATTAGCATATGATACTTGAGACTCATGTGAGATTAGAGACATAATAAATTTACAAAACCAACTACTTCTCTTATCACATATACCAAGTTATTTACCAATCACGTGTTATCATCCACAATATCTCAATCCCATGATTAGTTGTAGCATCCGAAGAGTTTTTACCCCTATGTAAATAAATAATAAATATGTATGTAAACATGTTTTGAGACTTGGACCTATGAATGATGCAAGTTATCATGGAAAGATAACACTTGACAAGATTAAAGTAGTTTATTACTTCTTAAATGTTCTACCTACTTGCTTTGAGACTACTTGTTAAATGAGAGACCAAGCTCACTAGGGAATTAGAACTAGAGAGTAATTAGAATTTAAAAAGAGAAATAAGATGATAGAAAGGATATTTTTTATTTTCAAGAATTGTGAGGAAAATAAAATAAACCCTAACTACTCTTTCTTGAAAGAAAGAAATGATAAAAGCGAAAATAATCAAAGGGAGGAGTCGCTCTTTGTTTCCTTTTTCTCTTGAATTTTTTCTCGGTTGCTAACATCTTTCTTGAAACCAAAAATGAGAGAAAATTCGTTCTTGAAAATTAATTAAGAAGAGGAAAAATGAATTGTAGATAAGGGAGACTCCACAAGCATGTCTTCCTATTTACATAGTACAAGTCCTTCCTAGTTCCCTATTAAGATCAATGACGTTTGGTCCAAGCAGAATCCTTGGAGTGTACAGTCCTTACACAAAAAGTGGAAATCATTTTCAGGAATGTAACATCCATGTTCAACCCTACTCTTTTGTAACATATGTAAAATGTAAAATGCAACTCATGACGAGGAGCTCAAGCCCAAGGCCCGTTAGTAAACTCTGTAAGTATTATTTCCTAAGTTATTTCGTATTGTTAATTGTAGACTTAGGAGACTATAAGCTTGATGCAACAAAATGATGGGGGCACGAATCCACTAGGGAGAGGTTTAATGGATGGTATGCCATGACTTTGATGACTGGAGTCGTCATAGTGCCACTGACACTTGAGGAAAGTTGAAATGTGAGATTCACTAGCTAAAGAGTTCACTTTTAGTTAACTATTAGTGTTAAACGTTGAAGAAATAGATATCCTCCTAAGACCTAACTTTTAGTGTTAGGCTAATTACTACTAAGTACTATAACATAAGATAAAGTTATTTCCATGAATATGATCGATATCATAATATCATAAGAAGATGCGAAGAGATTATGTCATTAAAATTCCATAACTAAAAGAAGCTAAGAATTATTATTAATAACCTATTCTTAAATACCATTATGGAGATATAATAAACCATTAGTAATCATTAGAGGTAATTACAAATAATTCCCTAAAAAATATACATAATTGAAGAGTTCTACATGAATGACTTTTATTGTAAGTATCCATTTATTGGATATTAACAAGTGAAATATATTTATATACGCATTAAATTACACACAATTGTATGTGAAAGAAAATTAAAAGTATGGTATAGCCGCCATTGAATATTTAAAACGTAATTGATATATCCATGGATTGTGTGTACATCCTTTGTTTATGTGCATATAAGCTTACGTGTGTAAGTGGAAAAAGGAACCATTGTTGCATTACTATCAAAAGGAGGGCATATTCTCCTTAGAGTTTGGTTTATAAATGCATTTAATAGTTTTCGTAAGTGGCAAATATCGGTTTTAAAAAGAGGTTAAGGGTTTGCCTCTTAAAGAGGAAACCTAGTTAAGTCGCAACGTCCAAGCGTAAGTTCAACTCTGTTTTAGTTTAAAGGATATATATATATATACACACACGTAAACAGAAAATTGGGCTATATATTTATATGTGATTATGCATAAGTAAATTAAGAAGGGCGCAGCTTGACAATCTTGTTTAATTGACCAAATGCATAAATTGCTTATACTGGGAACAAATTGCTGAAAGAAGGGCATAGTTTCAATAACTTGGTAAACAAATAACAATCTTATATGTACTTATGTAAAGTGCAAGTTTGTTTAAGGGATAGCTCAACCTTTTGTGTTAGCTAGCTAAGAGAGGATGGATTCTCAATAAAGCAAAACATCTATCTAGTGGATTTGTGGCAAGTATTTGGCAACCTTTTGGCAGAAAAAACATAAATCAGGTAGCGGATTTAATGGATGGGTGGAACTTCATACACTTGGTAGAGGATCAAATGGATGGGTGGAACTTTGCAGTCAAGCTCTCTGTGACACCACTCTAAATAAGTATTTTCATTTATTGTATTATTACCCATAAAATGTAAAGAGCTTTTCATATGTAAAAGAATGAAATGTATTTCAAATATGGATACAGATACTTTTATGTTGCGATCTCCTTAATTATTACTAACTCACTACAAACGATGTTTTGTTAACATGTTGAATTATTAGCTAGGCATGAGTTTTGATAAGGTTATATTGGTTTAATAATTAAGGATATACATAGCTATGATCATTAATACTTTGACAATTAAATTTTTTTGATATCTGATACAGACATGCAAAAGATAACATTTGAGAACATCTCTCTTGAAGTGGTAAATTATTTCCTATCCGTGAGGCTAACAATTTGTTGTAGGCAATAACCGCCAAGGTGACTTCTTTAACCAAAAAAAAAGAGTAGCTACGAATTAGCTGGCTCATTTTCGGGCTCTTAATCCACTCAAATAAATGCGACTAGTTCCATCGCTACCTATAAATAAAACGTGAATTGTTAACTCTGCCCAATAATTTAGATTTAAGTTATGGGCATTTGAACCATATGAACGTGATAATATTTATAAACCTAAAATGCATATATATAATTATGTGTTCATAAGTTTATGTAGACATAGAATTAGATAGCGATATTGTAAAGAATTAGGACTATATTTGTTAAGAGTTGTAATCTTATGTGTCAAGTTGGTTAGTTAGTTGAGTCAAAGGTCCTAAGTTAGTAGAGTTAGTTGTTGACTAATACATTAGTTGACCCATGGTATTCACTAGCCCGTTGTATTAGCCAGTAGTTTTGAGTCTTATAAGAAACTATATATATGTGTGTTTAATAATGAGAAGGCAATCAATATGCCCTTTGTGTTTCTGCTCTATGTTCTGTGTATTGCAAAATTTATCATGGTATTAGAGCTGATGACCTGATCCTTAGATCATGTTTTTGGGTAAGCCTTTTCAGAAACTGGAGAGCACACACACTCGACCAAAAGTTGATGCACGAGATGGAGATGGAACACTTGGTCTGCAAATTTTTTTTTTATTATCGACGATCCGGTGAAGTCACACCATGATCTGGCAAAGTCGCACCTTGATCCGGCGAAGGGTACCTCAAAAAACCCACTGAAAAGAGGCTATAGCACCCTACCTCAAGAGAAACTGTGACGACCGTAGCACCCTTCCTGAAGACAAACTGCTACACTGTTGCACCTTGCCTCAAGACAACCTGTGACGACCGTCCCTACATGAAGAGAAACTGTGACGACTGCAACACCCTGCCTGAATACAAACTGCTACGCTGTCGCACCTTTCCTGAAGACAACCTGTCACAACCATCTCACCTTGCTAGAAGGAAAATTGTGGCAGTAAACCTTCACTTATAGAATTTTGTCCACCGCACCCCAACAACACATTGTGTCAGTTAGAAGCTTGCGACGATCTGTTTAACAACTATCATAATCCATGGCAAGCTTGAACATGAAGCCGATCTTAGGTCCAATGTTGAATGGAAAGAATTATGAATTATCAAAGTTGCACTGGTCAGTTTAAGAGTTGTCATAAGCCATGGAAAGTACGAGCATTATTCAGATCCAGTCTTGAAGAGAAGGTATTATTGATGCTGAGCCAAAATATTGGACAATGTTCTAGCATTGATTGAAGAAGATCGAATCTTGCATAGATCGATCCAAGAAAAACCTGTGTAGAAAAAGGTGGAGAAAATATGGAGTTTCTATCCAGTTTTCAAGAAGATCTAAAGTCTAAAGGACCACTGATATCGAAGAAAACCAAGAAGATCAAAGATGGTGCTAGAAGAGCTACCAGAAGAAATCGAAGAGGTAAGAAATCTGTGAATTTCAATAGGTTCATGGAAAACCTTTGATGGGGACAATTATGAATTATGGTCAGTAAAAATTAGGGATCTGTTAAGGTCACAAGATCTGTGGCATTTTGTAGCTGAAGTGGATCCTAGTGATCTAGAAGAATTTGAAAATTTGACAGAGTATCAAAAAGAAAGAAGGAAATTTGTTTCCTTAAGTATCATACAAAATGGTATAGATTATTCCATCTTTTATAACATTTCATATGTTTATACTCCCAAAGAAGCATGTGATATATTGAAAGCAGAGTTTAGTGAAGAGGAACTTGAAATAGAAGAAGATGAAGCAGAGTTCAGTAAAGAGGAACCACTTGATTTTGCAAGCCATGCAAAGCACCAGGAATCCCACAGTTAAGTGGAAGACAGCCAAGAAGACTGTGTTTATGATGCATCCAATGATCAAGTAAGCTTGACAAAGCTTATTGATTTAGAGTTGTTTGCTGATGACATTGAAAGCAAACCTATAAATGTTGAATTCCCTAGTGACTTGAGTGATAGCCTCTTAGAAAAAGAGACAATTGATAGCAGTAGTAATAGTCTCTCAGAAAAAGAGATAGTTGATAGCAACAGTGACAGTCTCTTAGAAAAAGAGACAGTTGATAGAAGCATAGAAGTTGCAGCAGTCAGTTCATCACAGAACCAGAAAACCAGAAGTTTGAGGCAGTTGTATGAGCAGACTCCCATTATTCATGAGCAGTATGAGTATGCTCTATTTCCTTGTCAGCCCACAGTTTTTGAGGAAGCAGTGAAGGATGCACATTGTGTACAAGCTGCAACAGTTAATGAGAATGATGATGTAGCTTCCATTGAAACAACAGAAGATGAAGATGAGGAAGATGTGGAACACAAAGATGAGGAAGACGAAGAAGTGATTGCTCTCCAAGAAGATGCGAAACTCAGTGAAATAAGAGAAGAGGAAGATGTGAATGCTCTCTAAGAAGAGATGAAATATATTCATCTTTTTTCTGACAAAATTTTTGAGTGTGCAGGTAAAATGGACAGCAACATACAATATGTTGAAACAGAAGAAGAAGAAGACTTGCACTATGTTTTAGGACCAATGAAAAGCAATAACACTATTTATTGTGCAGAAAACAAAGAAGATGTTGAAGAACACCTACTTAGCATCGAGTTCAAGAAGACAAAGAAGAAGCAGTCCAAGTACACATCAAGGAAGAAAGTAAACCTTAAGTTTATTTGAATGCAATGTATTCCTAGTTGAGACATAGACCAGCAGGCACAATGCCTAAGTGTTGACGCATTGATAGTGCTGACCACACCATCGCACTTGAGATTAAGGGGGTGTGTTAAGAGTTGTAACCTCATGTGTCAAGTTGGTTAGTTAGTTGAGTCAAAGGTCCTAATTTAGTTGAGTTAGTTGTTGACTAATACATTAGTTGAACCATGGTATTCACTAGCCCATTGTATTAGCCGGTGATTTTGAGTCTTATGAGAAACTATATATATGTGTGTTTAATAATGAGAAGGAAATCAATATGCCCTTTGTGTTTTTTCTCTATATTCTATGTATTGCAAACTTTATCAATATTTACTCATATGCACCGTAACTGTGACCTCTTAATACTTATATTTTAGATTAAATGCCCTTTATCTTTATGTGTGAGTCAGAATACTTAATAAAAGGGTAAAGGAACGATAATAGTCTATAAGCATAAGTATTGGTTAGTAAGTTTCAAGTAAATACTTATTGGTGTTATATCTATTGTCTCTTATATGATAATTAGATATTATATAAGGGTTTCTAACTCTTTACTAGATGCACTCTTTGAAATGATAAGACATGAATAATTTATATAACTTAAGAGGTATTAGAGTAAAGTCATGTTCTCGTAAAAGCATAACATTAGCTAATATGCTTAACTAATTAATTTAGTTAAGAGATAATGCATTATTCGATGATGGATTCCAAAATACCCTTTAAATACTTTGATGTTAATGAGTTTCCATGAGTAATGATGACTTTATTTAAAGTACCTTTAGAACGAAACAGTGTATAAGAAGGTTCCTCACGACAGTAAAATTTATTCAATAGGTTGGAAAAACCTATTTACGGTTTAGGGTTTCATAAACCATAAATAGGTGTTTCCAACCTATTGAATAACTGTTCATTATCTGTAAAAATGGATTCGTTTTTTCAGTAAAAGTTATGTTTAAATGCCTCATATAAAGGTAGATGTGCTCACACTCTAAAGTAAAATACAAGCTTATATGTAATCGAGTTTGTATATAGACATTTATATTTTGAGAAGATCTCCTAGTAAAGGTTGAACTAAAATCTGTTATAAATCTACTTAAATTCTTGTTAAGATCATGTTGGATGTACAGAACTATGATATAAGTGCCGTGTAAAATAATTGTTGGTAATATCTTTATGAAAGTAACTAAAAACTCCCTTTGCTTCAATGACCATTGATAGATAGTAAATTATCATCACATTAGTTAATTATAATTAGGAAAGGGGATCTAATGACTAAACCTTATATTTGTTGTTAAAATTCAAAGTGGGTGTTCTTGATGGTCAAGTATTGAACAATTATATGCTAAAATTTAGATGAATTAGAAAATGTCTTTAAAGAATTCACTCAATATGAAAGTATTTGGTTTATATGGATTTCGACGAATAATGGAACTAGCATAATTGATGCTTTGATGAGTATTAACAAAAAAAAAATTGCACCCCATATTCCAACTGTCTATTGTGGGTATTGGGTTGTTACAAGAAATCATTAAAGAGATCCTCTTGGCAAGTCTACAATAAAGAAGAGTACACGCAGAAAAACAACCCTAGGTTCTAGTTTCTTAGTGAGCTTGGTTTGGCTTAGGGGTGATTATATGCTCAAGTTGAGAGTTTATGAAGAACAATAGTAATCTATGGCCGTTGACCGAATCATGACCTCATAGTCTACAGGGGTCCACCGACTGTTGACCTATACTGTACTCTCCCTGGGCACCGGCCCGAGCAGGTTTGAGCCCACCCAGCAACACTCGCAGAGTGGATGAGGTCTCACCCGAGGCGACCAGGAAGAATAGACGGAAGCATGTTTCCGCCGAGGGAGGAGGCAAGTTGCGGTACTATGATACCAACATTAATTCCAAACATTCACCATGAAGTTCTAGCACATCGCAGCATTTAACATTACCAGAAATAGAGATTGAATCTTAATTCAATCGCAACATAGACAGATAACACATTATTGCAGCATTTATATTATAGCAACAGGAAACAGATAACTGCATTAAAAATAGTGAATAACATTACACATAGATTGCACCAAATCATCATCATCTTTGTATTACTGTGGCAAACCAAATACATAAACCTCTAGGCAACATCCATATTATCTCTGTCAATCTCCGCATATAGCAATTATCTCCATCTACTACTTCCTTGCTTCTATCTTCTCCTCTAACACTTACAATTCTCCTCTATTTATAGGCTTCTGTCGATTACAATACTTGTCCACTTTCCTAACCGACACTATGGACAATATACTAACTGACTTGGCCTAATGACCCAAAAACCTGCATACCGCAGTATAATGACTCGATATTACAAAATACATGACCAAAAACCCGCCAACTGCGATATACTTGACTCAATATTACAAAATATGTGGTCCAAGTGACCCAAAACCCGCCCAGTGCGGTGTCCTTTGGCCCAAGATGCTCCTTTTGTGCCTTCATCCAATGTGTCGTGGCATCGGCGGTACCGTGACACATCCTCATCAAACCGCCTGCCAACACACCCCCAACACAATCTTATGGCTCGCCATCGAGCCACGTCAACTGCATCTGTTCTTGCTGTCTGGATCACGTAATGTTGCCTCCTTCGCTCAGTTGTACAGATCCTTGGCTACCAATTCTATAATCCCTCCTCGAGAATAGGCAACCCCCAAGTTGCTGTTAGGTACATTTCGAATACATCCTCCAGTTGCATTGAATAGTGCAGACTGAAAAGAAAAGAGGATGAACAGTGCCAAGGGGTGAGATCGGTGGATGACTCTGGCACATCTATTTCGTGCCGTCTCCCGTCGTCTACTGAGGTCAGGGAGTTACCGCCCCAACCAACGTTCTGATAAAAAATGGCACAATCCTTCGAACAACTACTGCATACTGAATCATGCGGGACCACCCAGGGGTCCATCTCACTGTCGATGTGTACTGAAGTCGCCTTAGCACTGGCCCAAGCGTAGACAGCGTAAGTGCACCCGCTGTATCAAGACAGTCAGGGACACTAGTCATTCGGGCTCGCAGTGCCCTTGGGGTGCTACCATGGGAAACAAAGCGAAGCATTTCCACAGCCTCCTTGGAATTCCTCACGACTCAACTCGCACAGGGAGCAAACATCATAACTATTCGAGGTTGGAACACTTCTGTATAGCGAACGACCAACTGCCTTGGTTACTTATAGCTGGGCTCTCCTCTGTCGTGATGGGGGGAATGATGCCCCGGTACCTCTCATCTGTGTGTATGAGCCGGCCGACTGTCACAGTGGAGAGGGCGACCATGCTGCCAACAAAGATTCCACGTGAACAACCCCACTGTTCATCCCAGCCCCAGCGTGCTACCTTCCATTGTCATGTGTGAACCCAACCAACTCAGTTAGGGCAATCATGTATAGAGGGGGTGGCCGATAATCACACCATTTCACCATACTCTCCCACATCCACCATACAAAGTCCATTATCAAGCCTGAGCACAACACTGTCAGGAGCTCTGACTATACTGACGACACAAGCCTCGTCCAGTTGTACATACCCGCTTCCGTTGGTGCGCCATCTGCCACCAAGCAACCTACAACAAGCATCATCGGCAATGCATCATTCATTTTTATTATTATTATTATTTTAACCCAATGTGACTCAGACATCGCACTGCTCCATGCCCGCATGATAGGGCTTAAATCTGTGACCATTTACCAACTTGGGGAGCATCCCCCCATCCAATCGCTGCAACTGAACCGCTTTGCCTAAAGTAATACTACTAATGCGGTAAGGGCCTAGCCAATGCATGTGCAACTTGCCTGGATGTTTCATAAACTTACTGTCATACAATAACACCAATTCACCTTGCTGAAACTACTTGTTTTTGATGTGGCGATCATGCCATGCCTTCTGTCTATTCTTCTCTACCCCTTGATGATCCGACATGACATGGTGCAGACAGCTGCAAGGTGCGTCGAAGACATGGACACCACTATTGCATAGTGGAAGCAAGACTTCGCTGCGACTTGAGCCAAATCAGATGTACAACTCAAGCGACCGCCAGCTAGTGTGGGTGGCTCGGGGACGAGCCACAAGTAAGTGTTAGGGGCCTGTTGGAGCATAGGCCACAGCTAGGGAAAAGCTGCCAATTTTGGGGAAAAAGCACTAGGTTTTGAAGGAGAAGTGCTAATTTTGAGGAAAAGCAACATTTTTGGCAGAAGTGAACAATGCGCGGTACGGTGCCAGATGGATGAGCTCACCGCAGAGTGCGGACCGGAAATCATGGAGCTCGCGCGCACAAGTCAAAAAAAGGAGTAAATAAGGTGGCCGAGTAGAAAGCTCAACCGCCACAGTAAATGAAGGAAGCAACGGAACAGAGGGCTCAGCTACCCTCAGTTAAGGAAAAGTACAGAAGTTATGGTTGCTCGGACCAAGGAAGAGCAACGGGATGAAGCATTGAAGACAAAGGACACGGATCAAAGAACGATGAAGTGGCACCCATACCCGCGATCTATGCCGAAAATCACGGAGCCTGCAGGAAGCTGCGACGTGACTGTAAGAGGCGTCTAAAGTACACCTAGCCGTCAGTGGTTAGGGTTTTTGGGGATCACTGTTGGGAAAGGCCCACAGTTTTGTAAGGGTGCAACGCTCAAGGCCACCTATATATATGTGTAATTGTAAAAAGAAAGAGTTTTTTAGATGTTAGATGGGTTAGAGATAGATTGGCTAGAAGGTCACTGTAAGCTAATATCTGAGTTACAGACAGTCTAAGTTGATGTCTGAGTCATTGTAATCTTTGTAGAAGAAGAGAGTAGATCTAAGAGAAGGGCTCCCAGCTGTGTGCGTGGAGTTTCCTGGAAAGATCTAAGGCTACAGCTGTGTGCACAGCAAGACTGTGTAATTCCCATTTTTTGATAATATAAGATACAAGTTCCCGTGGACGTGATTTCCCCGTGGAGGCGAACCACATCAATCTCGTTGTTATGATGATGTGTTGTGTGAATGCATGTTTATGTTTTACTATCTGTGTTTACATGAATGAGTCATTACCTTTATGAATGAGTATATGAAGCAAGTCCTTGAAGCTCCCTTATAAGTTATACTCATGCATTATTGGGGGGTCGGTAAGAGCACTATCGCTGCAGCGCTTAAGGAATGTGTTACTGTGCTGTGGCGCGGAAGTGGATATGATACATAGTGTATCGGACGTAGCGGGTAGATGCCTCATTCACAGGTGCGGAGATACTACGCAGATAGGATGGTAAGACTTTCAACGCTGCCGCGCTGAATGGTCTGCGGAAAGGGTAAGACGTTCCACTCTGAGGAATCATCCCGGACTGGAAGAGAGAAGATTATAGTCTCCACGTTGCCTAGGTAAAGGAAGCTTGACTCCTTAGCCCCCCCATAGACACTTCGGGTGAGACTTTGGGCTGCTGCACAGCTCATTGCCGAGAGGGCCAGTGCGCCAAGGGGTGTTTGTTCCTGCGCATCCTGAAAACCCGGGTCTGTCCAGAAAGCAGCCAACAAATGGTTCCATTTCCTTAAGACTTGTTAGTCCGGCGACATGCGAGATTGATGTGAAACCCAGACAAAAAGGAATCCAACAAATGGTTCCGTTTCCTTAAGACTTGTTAGTCCGGCGATGTGTGAGATTGATGTGAAACCCAGACAAAAGGGAAGCCAACAAATGGTTCTGTTGCCTTGAGACATGGTAAGCCAACAAATGGTACCCGCCGCCAGCTTTAACCTTATTATCCTGAAGGCAATGTGGTGCTGGAATCCTATAGCTAAAGAAATTGAAGAGTGGTTTGATTCAAAGGCGAGAGAGTTCATTGAACGTGAAAATAGAATCCCTAGGCTTCAGGCAGAAGACTGGTTGCAGAAGTATATTTATACTGACCTTTATGAAATCTTCTTTGTAACATTTGCACTTGAGTTGCATGAGTGGGTATCCAAGCTAGTAGACACTCAACCCACTGTGCATGTTGATCGAACTATCGCTTGGATGCCTGAGCTAGTTAGCACTGTGAAGCGAGTAGACAATCCTGTGTCCCACACAGTAGACTTTTGGTTGAACAGTCTGCTGGAAGACTTCATCACCATGTTTGTAGTAGATACGAGAAAGAGCTTCGGCGAGGCTGAGAGGAGTTTCTTCAAAGCATACAGGGGTAAGTTCTTAAATTCTTTGAACTTGTCGATTAAAATGCTCTTATATGAAAAAGGAAAACTATGTATAGCTTCCAATGAATAGCATAGACAAGTAATGTCGGCAGATTCTGATAGTGATTTTGAAGCTATTGGTTGCAGTCGTAGTGGAAAACGGTATAAAGTAGGCATCGAACAGCATTCTTTTGAGTCTATCCCCGAAGATAGTCGAGCTCGTAGAGCGAGCCATATAGAGAGACAAGGGAGTGTTCATATCCCTTATCACCCTTTTACACCACAAAAGCCAGATGGGGCTCAGCATAACCCCACAGTAACACCCTCTAGTAGCCCGCACGGTACTTCTAGCACCTCAGCTCCACCTTTGTTTAACCACCCCGGAGGTAGTGCCGCAACAACCCCAGGTCAAACTAGTGTAAGAAGGATGGGTGATGACATGAAGCTACCAACCTTTAGAGGAACAGGGCTAGAAGAACCTGAACAGCAATGGTTCCTATGTGAAGCTATTTGGACGATTAAGCAAATTAATGATGATGTTGTTAAGCTGGTTCAGTTAGCAACCACACTAAGAGAGAGAGCTTTAACTTGGTTTATGAAATACTCAGCAGCACAGAATAGGACGCTTGCTGATGTAAGAAATGCTATGATTAAAGAATTCAAGAAACCTAAATCAGAATCACAGTGTATAACAGAACTCAAAGACATAAAATAGTTACCTACAGAGTCAGTATGGGACTTTGACCAGAAGTTCAAAGCCTTGATAGATCAAATAAGCTTTGAGTTTGCACCGCAGCAGCACAAGGAATGGTTCATTGCTGCACTGCTTCCTCACATTAGACTTCCTCTTATGCAACAAAATCTCACTACACAAGAACAAGCTCTAGAGATGGCTATGAAACTAGAAGCTTCACCAATTGCTGGAACAAGCAACGATGTTGCGCAGTTACAGAACCAAATAGAAAACCTAACCTTGCAAGTGCATGACACTAAGAAAGGAAAGGATGTCAAAGAAGAAATTTGGTGTACAAAGTGTAGAGCACAAGGACATTCAAATGACCATTGTCCTGTCTTCATAGATTATATTGCAACTGGAGCACCTAACCCTTTACCATAGGCACAGGGGCCTTGGTGTGAAATCTGTAGAACTAGAGGCCACAGAACACAAGAGTGTCACTTGTTACAGAAATATGTACAAACTTCAAAGAATCTATATTGCAATTTCTGTAAATCAGTAGGCCATGATGAAAACAATTGTAGAGCATATGACCTTATGATAGAAAGAAAACATGATGTTTATAGAGTACAGTCAGAACCACAAGGACCCATAGCAAAGCCGCAGTATGACCAAGCTCACGAAGGCAGAGGAGGAAATTACAGGGGCCGTAGACGCACAGCAGGTTTTGGTCGTGGACAAGGACAGATCACTTGCTATCACTGCGGAGCTCAAGGCCACTATGCAAGGGATTGCCAAAATCCTACCACCCTCTGTAGATACTATAAATCATATGATCATGTCATTGAAGAATGACCTCAGTTGATAGCCAAGATGCAAGAAAAGAAGCCACAGGTTAACCGGAATATCCAGTTGATTGGAGCAAAAAAAAGAGAACCAGATCCTACAGTTAATATAGTGACGCACAGTGGAGTAACCACTGGTGCGCCAGAGTCGAGAACTGGAAAGTCAGCGACGCAATGGGTGTGCCACGCTAACACTAAACCATCCCCGCTTGACCTACAGAAGCAAAAAGAAGCATTCAAGCAAGCTTAGGAGTATTTCTCAGATCCGCGAGCTTCAAGCTCTGTCGCAATTCCGCATAATGATATCAGACCGCATGTTCCGCATCAAGAGAACCTGGTGAGAGAGCAGGCCACTACATCTGGAAGGCCTGACGAGGAGGATGCACTAGGCAGCGTTCATGCTTTCCTGAGAAACTGCTTAAAGTTGTTGCACAATGAAAAAGCAACTATGGAACTCCAACACCTGTTAGATCAATGTCAACAATCTACTTCAATGAATACATCGCAACGTGTTGTTCATCAGATTGGGAGTCATATTAGAACTGGAAGAGAGATGAGACTCACAGCGCAGATTGGACCTTTTGAAATGGACGAAGTCATTTTAGATTTGGGCTCAGAAGTTAATGTTCTCACTATGCAGACATGGGAACAGATGGGTAGCCCTCAGCTTACCAGATCTCCTATCCAGCTAAGACTTGCAAATCAAGAACGAGTTTCTCCATTGGGCAGATTACCCAATGTACCCATTGATATTGAGGGAGTAAGAAGTTCTGCAGACTTCAAAGTAATCAAAATTTTGGATGACAGTAGACCTTACCCAGTACTTTTAGGCATAGACTGGGCATTTGATAATTTGGCTGTCATTAATTTGAAGAAAAGACAGATGACCTTTAAGGATGATTAAATTAGGGTCATTGCACCGCTTGATCCCCTTCAAGGACCACGGTATATTGAACCCATTCGAGTAGAAGAAGAAGTGCGCCACATGGAAAGTTTGTACCAGATGACTGCTAGTCATAATGATTATGTCAATCCCATAGTGGATGGCCATATCAGCTGGCGATGTGATAGTTCATGCACATCAGATTCAGAAGCAGGACCAGAAAACTGGCAGAATCGCTTACATGAGGTTTCTGCAAGGCGTTGCACCAGGATGACTAAATTCATTCGATGGATTGGCACATAATTGAATAACACTCCAATCTTTGATGGTTTAACTGAAGTAAGTGAATTCATACATGCATATGAACAACAAATCCCAGAAGAGCAGTGCATACAAGCATTAGATGTAGCACTGCGCACTACACTCGCAAGATGGTGGGGTGCGCATAAAAAAAATATTGACACATGGCAAGACTGCCGTAGATTGATACTGCGCAGATTTTAGGAAACTACAGCAGAAGCGTTGCGCAAATATGATGGACAGAGTGACCCCAGGTCATACGTTGAAGCATGCATTTAGCAATGGTCAGATATTCCAGAGGATGAGTGGGTTCACCTATTCATCCACACGTTGGATATAGTTCCAAGGAACTGGTACACTGAAACAGAATTGCCCAGAGGCACTATCACTTGGCCTCTCATGATTGAAAGTTTTCAACTCACTTTCAGCTTTGAGTCAGAACATCCAAGCATTGATCAGGCTTTAAAGTGTATTAAACAGAAGGTATTTGAACAATGTCCGTTACCAGAGTACCCTTAGCCAGACTGGGCTATCCAGATGGAACATGCCCTGGAATGCTATAATTTCGTCGCTGCAGAAGAGGATGATGATCCTCTCGACATCAATATTCCAGAGTCAGAAGGGACGCGCAAAGTCAAAGGCCCTCAGCTTGATATCCCTGCTATTACAGAACACATCAAGCTTAAGAAAATTAACATTGGTACAGAAGCTGAACCCAAGTTTGCTTCTATAGGAGATTATTGGGATGATGAAACTGTTGGCCATATTGCAGATTTACTATGGGACTACCAGGATATCTTTGCTACCAAGTTCATAGAAATGAAAGGCATCCTAGGAGAGTTAGGATTCATGCGCATACCTTTGAAAGTGGATGCTAAGCCAGTCAAACAACGCCCGTACAGGTTGAACCCGCGATATAAAGAAAAGGTCAGAGAAGAAATTGATAAGATGCTCGTAGCTGGTATCATTGAGCCAGTAAAGGAAAGCGATTGGACTAGTCCTATGGTGGTACAAGAGAAAAAAGCAAAAGGTGAAATAAGAATTTGTGTGGACCTGCGCAAGCTCAATGACGCATCAGCGCATGATCCATTTCCTACGCCCTTCACAGATGAAGTGCTTGATAATGTTGGAGGACAAGAGGCTTACTCCTTCACTGATGGCTTTTCAGGATACCATCAGATCAGAATCCATCCAGAGGACCGCCATAAGACCACTTTTACGACTGAATGGGGCTCATTCCAGTATACGGTAACGCCCTTTGGTCTTAAAAACGCTCCTCCTATCTTCTCTAGAGTCGTTGTGGCTGTCTTTAATGAATTCATTCATAAGTTTCTAGAAGTCTATTTTGATGACTGGACTGTGTTTGGTTTACCAAAGAACCATATAGGGAATCTAAGGATGATGTTAGAAAAATGTAGACAGTATTGGATTTCCCTTAACTTAAAAAAATGTATATTCTGTGCTCCTTTTGGTATTTTGTTGGGTCACATTGTATGCAGACAAGGACTCATGATGGATCCTACAAAGGTTGCCATCATTGCTAACTAGCCTGCGCCCAACTCAGTCAAACAATTGCGCACTACATTGGGACATACAGGATACTACAGGAAATTTATCAAGGGTTATGCGAAGATCACTGTGCCTACCGAAAGACTACTGAAAAAGGATTCGAAATTCCAATGGATAGAAGAATGCCAACAGAGCTTGGACACACTTAAAGAAAAGATGATCACTACGCCTATTCTAGTTTTCCCAGACTGGAGAAAACCCTTTCATGTTCATGTAGATGCTTCTTCCATAGCATTGGGAGTTGTACTTACACAATCGGGAGAAGGAGGTATCGACCACCCCATTGCTTACTCTAGCAGAAAGCTGTCCACAGCCGAGAAGAACTACACCACTACAGAAAGAGAAGGACTAGCTATGGTGTATGCCTTACAGAAGTTCAGACACTATCTATTGGGTGCTCAATTTAAAATGTATACTGACTATTCTGCTTTGAAGTACTTGGTCAATACGCCAGTGTTAGGGGGAAGAATTTGCAGATGGCTACTCCTCTTCCAGGAGTATGATTTTGAGATTATTGTGAAGCCAGGTAGATTGAATGCAGGACCTGACCACTTATCTAGGATAGAGTCAGGGGAGGAACCTACAAATTTGGAGGAAAATCTACCCGATGTGCAGCTGTTCTTTATTCAAGCAGCCGATGAATATTACTCCGATATTCTTGAGTTTCTCACTACAGGACAAGCACCAATCGAGTTCACAATACAATAGAAGAAACAACTTGTTGTCAAAGCCGCAGACTTCACTTTGGTAGCAGGCCAGCTCTATAAGTTGGGCCCTGATGAAGTTTTGCGCAGATGCATTTTACCGCACGAGAAGAACTCCATAATCGCAGAAGCGCACTCAGGAACTGCAGGAGGCCATTTCGCAGGAAACTGACTGCGCAGAAGATCTTAGCTGCAGGTCTTTGGTGGCCAACATTGCACAAGGATACTAAGGAATTTTGCAAGTGTTGAGATGTGTGCCAGTGAATAGGAAAACCTTCAAGAAGGGATGAAACGCCACTGAGACCCCAGATAACAACGCGTGCTTTTGATAAGTGGGCCATTGATTTTGTTGGACCTATCAACCCACCAGGAAAGAGAACCGGCGCAAGATACATCATCACAGCTACTAAATACCTCACCAGATGGGCTGAAGTGAAGCTAGTTAAGAATTGCGACGCTACTACTGCCGCGCAGTTCATCTTTGAGAATATTGTCACTAGATTTGGATGTCCACTAATTCTAATGAGTGGTCAGGGCACACATTTTCTGAACTAGACTATAGAGGCCCTTACTGAAGAATTCCACATTAGTCGACACAAGAGTACACCCTACCACCCTCAAGCTAATGGTACGGTGGAGGCATTCAATAAGATTCTGGAGAATGCCCTGACTAAGATCTGTAACCAACAAAGAGATGATTGGGACCTTAGAGTCACAACTGTGTTATGGGCTTACAGAACCACATGCAAGAAACTAACAGGTCACACACCTTTCAGTTTGGTGTATGGACAAGAAGCAGTTATGCCCATGGAATACATTGTTCCCAGTCTCAGAATTGCTCAAATTAAAGAAATGGCAGATACTGGTACTATGAGTGAAAGGCTGCCACAATTGGTTGCCTTAGAAGAAGAGAGACTTTTAGCTGGATTCCACCAACAAGTGCAAAAGGCAAGACAGAAGGCTTGGCATGACGGGCATATTAAGAACAAAGTCTTTCAAGAAGGAGACTTGGTACTCCTCTACGATAGTAAATTCATCAAATTTCCAGGCAAGTTTCGTATACATTGGTTAGGCCCTTTTCAAGTAATGAAGATAATTGAAGGAGGAGCAGTTCAACTTGCGAAGATTAATGGAGAATTGTTGCCCACAATGATCAACGGGAGTCGGCTCAAGCTTTACCATGACAGCCACTCCACCCTGTCGACCTAATTAGCTACTAAAGTAGTGCAAATGTCCAGTGTAGTTGAAAGAGGTATCGCAGTTCAGTCTACACGGAAGTCGCGAGACATTTTCAGTCTCTGGCTTCCCGCGCAGTTCCTCGAACCATCCACGCAAGTAATAGAGCCTGTCTTAGTAAGTCTATTGTCTCTCTTGCAGAGTTCCCCAAGAATGTTAAAATTTTTCGCTCTTGCGGAGTTCCATGTCGTCTAATTTTGTTTGCTCTTATGGAGTCCTCGCTATGGACCCCTCCATATGCACAGTTACCCATGCTGAAGTAACCCACCGAAAATTTGAAATTTGAATTATGAAAGCTCTGTAGCCGCGTATGAGTCTTAATGAAGGACGAGACCACTAATTAATTGTAGTTGCTCTGACAGATTCGGCTGGATTTCCCGAAGATCCACATTTAATTAAGGAGCGGAAGGCCTTAGCTTATCTCCCGAAGGCTGTCAGAACTCATCCATCACATTTAATGCACCGCAGAGGTGCGGGGGTAGGGGGGTTGTCAACTCATATGCATAGGCGCCTACGGTTATTAGCCCACTCGTCCAAATCTACTATTTCCTTTAGCTATAAATACCCCTCATTCGTATATGTTTGGGTTACTTTCCTCGAGTTGTGTAAGTTGTCTTGTTTGAGAGTCTAAGTCATTTTTTTTAGAGCCGTGTTGTGTAGACTGCCCCTTGTGTTTTCAGAGTTTGTATCCTACACTGTTTCGCCCTTCTCTAATTAGTGATTAAGTCGTGTTTGTAAGTTCATGACGAAGAACCTGTCAACTAAAGAATTCGTCTGACAGTTTAGATGCAGAGGTTTAGATTTCGGGATGGGTACCCCGATCAAGATTGTCGAGCTTCTTGAATCCAGACAGTCCCCGGGCACAAGGGCGTCTCAACCGCACCAGCCGGAGGAACCCGTTCCAGAGCCTTTGGCCACTATGGTCAACTACATTCCTCTGTGGCCAGATGATGCACCTGAGGTGCATATCCCCAAGAATGCCAAGTATCCGATTCCGTTACCACCAATGGCAGAAATTGTGCATGAAGAAGTATCCCTGCTCAGAAATCTTTCGCTTGTTAAGTTTTCCGACTATAATCTGGGAGATTATAGAACCTATCCACAGTTTGCGCCGGATCACTATCTGACAGTGGTCCATAACCCTGCTAGAAAAGTTGACGAATTCTTCCTGCAGCAATTTGCAATAAATCTCGAGAGGCCTGGCCTATTGAACCTGTTGAAGCTACCGCACTTCGGGCGTAGCAATGAAGTGAATGCTGTTGTTAAGGTCCTACTATCCTGTGTTCATGGTGGTTATCTTTGGCTAGGGAGGCCAATTGATTTGAACGTGGACCTGATTCACCGAATTACCGGCCTATCTAAGGTTGGTAAGGACCCCAATGTCCATTTTGTTGGAAAAGACAGAGACCGAAAGATTGCTGCACAGGTGGTGCAGAAATATAAGTTGTCGCGAGGAGGTCGGGCCTACAACCTCACTATAGTTGAAGATGAGGCATTGAGATTCACTGGCAGTCTGCTCGCAGGAAGACTTCTAACGAAGTGTCGACCCAAAGAATTCCTTGGAGCTGTTGTAGAGCTCGCAGTCGCAACTGCGGAAGGAGAGCAGTATAACTGGTCTCTCTTCCATCTGAATACATTCTTGGACGACTGCCGCAACGTTCAGGCCACCACCAATCAGTTGTTCCATTTTTCTTGGGTCCTGATCTTGTGTGCTTTTGTCGGGTGGAAGGAATCGCCCAACACTCAGTTTCTTTCGCGCCGTTCAGGAGAGGTTACAGGGATGCATTATGTCAACCTCTGGGATTCTAATAATACCGTGAAGTGCAAGATGAACCGCGCTGTATTCTTTGAGCACTACAATCTCCTCAAGGATACCATCCTGTAGATGCCGAGGCTTACTGAGGAGACAAAAGAAATTTATGGAGCAAAGTTGGTCTTTTCTGCCAACTTGCATGAAATCTATTTTTGCCCTTGCGAAATTCAGTCGAAAGAATGGGCTATAGGGCTCTACCAAATGACCACCCAGGATGTTGAGGACACTATGAAGTCCTGGTCGGATGAATGGAAGTAGGCCGCTGACATCGCTGCCGCGATGCCACCCCCTACGGCGCCAAAAAAAGATAAGGGGAAGGAAAAGGCCGCGCAGAAGGATGTTGAAGGTCCGTCAGGACTGCCTCCCAAGAAGTAGAAGCTATCGCACCCCACAGAAGTGATAAGAGATCCCTCTGAGCCCCTTGCCGCGGGGCTCGACCAATATTTGAAAGAGCAATTTCGCGAGCTGTAGATCTCTCAAGCCAAGATCAGAAGTGCTCTGGATCTGCAGCTCGTGGAGTTGAAAGGTCTTGCAGGATGAGTTGCGCAGACCCATGCGCCGACATCTGGCTCGTAGGTGCCACAAGCATCAACAAGCACCGAATGGGTTGAAGTACTTGCCGACAGGCACACTGTTGTACATATCCCGCCTGTAAGCATGACACTCCCAGATCCTTTAGCTGCACTACATGTAAGCGCGGTTGGCGCTGTTGAAATAAATTTGTCACTTATTCCGTTGGAAACCCTCCATTTAGTTCAAGAGCAGGTTTCTGCTGAGCTGAGAGCTAGGGAGCTCTCCACATTCCATGCAAACAAAAGACTTCAATCGTAGGAAATAGAGCTGAAGGCAGGCTATAAGAACATCTCTAAGCAGCTTGCACTTTACGAGGCACAAAACACTAGGATAAGAAATGTAGTTGATGAAATTGCCCAGGAGATGCTGGCCTGCCATATTCAACCAGACCTTCCTCTGGTTGAGAAAGTGCAAATTATTGGCAGAAGGGTGAAAGCCCTAGAGCAGGAAATAGTTGCTATGGCTGAGGACCATAGAGTGCAGATCGTCGAGTTGGAAGCTCGTGTCACAGCACCTCCCGTGGATGAGATGCAAGAACGACTGGAAGCACTGCGCATCGCTTCCATCCAGATGCAGCACAAAATAGATGAAGCCCAACAATTAATGACGCAAGCTATGGAAGCTTGGGCAGAGCTTGAGAAGCTCCCTTCTAAAGATGCCCTTGTAGAACAGGTCGAAGCAGCAAAACAGTCCCTAACTGTTCTGAATGAGGAATCTAAGTCCTTGGAAGGCTTAGCCAAAATGAGAAAGATGAGCGAAGTCCGGAAAGTCCAGCAAGAACTGCACCGACTCAGAAACAAAGACGCTACTCTTGCCAACACCATTCAGCCGTTTATGGATGAGTATGCTAAACTTGCTGCAGAAGTAGAGGCCAAGGTCAAAGCATTTGCTGAATCTCAAGAGTTGGTTGATGGCATAGAAGGAGAAGAGGCTACTACAGACATGGTGCAGACAGTTGCGAGGTGCGTCGAAGACATGGACATCGCTATTGTGTAGTGGAAGCAAGACTTCACTGCGACTCAAGCCAAATCGGATGCAAAACTCAAGCGACTGCCAGCTAGTGCGAGTGGCTCGGGGACGAGCCACAAGTAAGTGTTAGGGGCCTGTTGGAGCATACGCCGCAGCTAGGGAAAAGCTTCCAATTTTGGGGAAAAAGCACTAAGTTATGAAGGAGAAGTGCTAATTTTGAGGAAAAGCAGCATTTTTGGCGGAAGTGAACAATGCGCGGTACGGTGCCAGATGGATGAGCTCACCACAGAGTGCGGACTGGAAATCACGAAGCTCGCGTGCACAAGTCAAAGAAAGGAGTAAATAAGGTGGCCGAGTAGAAAGCTCAACCACCACAGTAAATGAAGGAAGCGATGGAATAGAGGGCTCAGCTACCCTCAGTTAAGGAAAAGTATAGAAGTTATGGTTGCTCGGACCAAGGAAGAGCAACGAGACGAAGCATTGAAGACAAAGGACATGGAGCAAAGAACGATGAAGCGGCGCCCATACCCGCGATCTGCGCCGAAAATCACGGAGCCTACATGAACCTGCGATGTGACTGTAAGAGGCGTCTAAAGTACACCTAGCCGTCAGTGGTTAGGGTTTTTGGGGATCATTGTTGGGAAAGGCCCACAGTTTTGTAAGGGTGCGACCCTCAGGGCCACCTATATATATGTGTAATTGTAAAAAGAAAGAGTTTTTTAGATGTTAGATGGGTTAGAGATAGATTGGCTAGAAGGTCACTATAAGCTAATATCTGAGTTGCAGACAGTCTAAGTTGATGTCTGAGTCATTGTAATCTCTGTAGAAGAAGAGAGTAGATCTAAGAGAAGGGCTCCCAGCTGTGTGCGTGGAGTTTCCTGGAAATATCTAAGGATGCAGCTGTGTGCGCAGCAGGACTGTGTAATTCCCATTTTGTGATAATATAAGATACAAGTTCCCGTGGACGTGATTTCCCCGTGGAGGTGAACCACATCAGTCTCGTTGTTATGATGATGTGTTGTGTGAATGCATGTTTATGTTTTACTATTTTTGTTTACATGAATGAGTCGTTACCTTTATGAATGAGTATATGAAGCAAGTCCTTGAAGCTCCCTTAGAAGTTATACTCGTGCATTATTGTGGGGTCAGTAAGAGCACTATCGCTGCAGCGCTTAAGGAATGTGTTACTGCGCTATGGCATGGAAGCAGAGACGATACATAGTGTATCGGACGTAGCGGGTAGATGCCTCATTCACACGTGTGGAGATACCGCGCAGATAGGCTGGTAAGACTTTCAATGCCGCTGTTTACGGAAAGGGTAAGACGTTCCGCTCTGAGGAATCATCCCGGATGGGAAGAGAGAAGATTATAGTCTCCACGTCGCCTAGGTTAAGGAAGCTTGATTCCTTATCCCCCCCATAGCCACTTCGGGTGAGACTTCGGGCTGCTGCACAGCTCATTGCCGAGAGGGCCAGTTCGCCAAGGGGTGTTTGTTGCTGCGCATCCTGAAAACCTGGGTCTGTCCAGAAAGCAGCCAACACAAACATCACAAGATCACGCATAGTCTATCGCATCGTTATGTAATGTAGGCCACCAAAGACCTACGCGTAGTATTTTCCTGGCAGTCGCCCGACCACCATAATGTCATTCCAGAACTCCACCATGTGCCTCAGCCAATATATGTGCCTGCTCATGCAGCAAGACACATCTGCGCAATATGTCATTGGCACCTAATTTATACAACTCTCCTGCGATGAGTTGAAAGTCGGTAGCCTTGATGACCAATTGTTTCTTCTGGGTAGTGGTAAAGTTGTTAGCTGCAGTGACGGTCACCAAAAACTGAAGGATGTCATCAAAATATTGATCAACAGCGGCAACATGAAACAGCTGGCCATCCGGCAACCTATCTTCAATATTAGTCAGTTCCTCTCCTATATCAATCCATGACAAATGATCTGGTCCAGCATTCAACCGTCCCGGTTTCACAATGACTTCGAAATCAAACTCCTAAAACAACAGTAGCCACCGACAGATCTTCGCCCCCAACACAGGCTTATTGACAAAGTATTTTAATGTAGAATGATCAATGAACATTTTAAAATGGCCACCCAACAAATAGTGCCTGAATTTCTGCAGTGCGTAAACCATGGCCAGCCCTTCGCATTCTGTGGTAGTGTAGTTGTGTTCTGCAGACGACAGCTTCCGACTGGAAAAAGCAATGGGATGATCAATGTCGCCTTCGCTTGTTTGAGCCAATTCAACCCCTAATGCAACTGATGAAGCATCAACATGGACATGGAATTCCTTACTCCAGTCCGGAAAGACCAAGATTGATGCCGATGCCATCTTCGCCTTAAGCATTTCAAAACTATCCTGGCATTTCGGGTTCCACTGGAATGCCGCATCCTTTTTCAACAACTTCTCCACAGGAGCCGGAATCACAGCATACCCCCTATTGAACTTGCGATAATATCCTGTGTGACCCAAGGTCGTGCGCAACTACTTAATAGTGGTTGGCGGTTGCAACCCCAAAATAAGCACAATCTTGGCTGGATCAACCAACAATCCCTACTTACACACGATATGACCCAGCAATATTCCAAAGGGAGCACAAAAAATACATTTCTTCAAGTTCAGCGATATCTGGTGTTGTCGGCATCGCTCAAGCATCAACCGCAGATTGGCCAAGTGATCGTGAATCAATCCATAAACAGTCCAATCATCCATATATACCTACAAAAACTTCTGAATAAAATCTTTGAATGCAGCAACAACGACCTGGGAAAATATCGCAGGTGCATTCTTCAACCCGAACGGCATGACTGTGTACTAAAAACAACCCCACTCAGTAACAAAAGTTGTCTTATGGTGATCTTCCTTGGCAATGCGAATTTGATGGTAGCTAGAGAATCCATCAGTGAAAGAGTACATCTCCTGGCCACCCGCTCCTTCAAGTACTTCATCAATAAACGGAGTCGGAAAGGGGTCATGCAACTAGGCATCATTCAACTTCCGCAAATCAACACAAATACGCACTTCGCCTGTTTTCTTGTCCTTCACCACCATAGGACTGATCCATTCTGACTTTTCCACAGGTTCGATAATACCAACATCCAAACTCTGATCAAGTTCCACCTTGACCTTTTCTTTGTGTCGTGGATTTAGCCGATAAGGTCGCTGTCAGACTGGCTTAGCATCTGGTTTCAATGGAATCCTCATCTCTCCTAAATCACCCAAGATTCCCTCCATTTCAAAACACTTTGTGGGAAACACGTCCTGAAACTCATGCAATAACTCTGTAACCTTACTCATCATCTCATCATCCCAATAATCCCCGACATTAGCAAACTAGGGAGTAGCTTCCGTGCCGATATTTGTCTTGCGAAGCTGCAATGGCTGATTGAACGAGCTACTTGGCGCAATTGGTGGTACTATATCGTGAATTTCTTCAAATTCTGGAATGTTGATATTCCGGGGATCATCATTGTCCTCTGGCCCTCCACTGACATTGAAGCACTCAATGAGAGACTGCATCTGACTGTGGGTGTGCAGGTCAACAGGGAAGGTCACCGGAACAACTTGAAATATCACATCACAGATGAGCTGCAAGTTGTTATGGACATCAAGGTTGGCATCCGCAAATGTGAAGGTATGAGTGAAACAGATCGTCAACTTCCCCCATGTGGTAATGTCACGGCGCAACTCGGCTACAGTATACCATGAGCACGGTATTTCCTCCAAAGTATGAACAAATGCATGAACCCACTCATCTCTGGGTCGCATTACCCATAAGCGTTGGCACTCCATCACATGATCACCGGGATCAGTTCAACCATCATACTTGCCGGTGTGATAAACCTTAGTATTTCCAAATCAAACCATCATCAACCTTTGACATTGCAACCAATATTTAATAAATTTCTTATGTGTCACCCACCAGTGCGCTGGAGCAGCCTTCAGTGCTTCCTCCAAGGCCAGCAGTCACTGTGGTTCTGGCATGCGGTCTTCAAATTCTGCTAGAAATGTGTCTAACCCAGGAAACCCCTCATAGATAGGTAGTGTGATTGTTTCTGTCGCAACACGACATAAAGATTGCGTAACTAAGCCAAACTTCTAGACTGCTATTTCATGCATGCGATTCTGCCAATGTTCTAATGCATCATCAGAATCGGAAGACGTAGAACTCTCGTTGCACCACTTTAGCTCACCGTGGATAGTGGGATGAATGTAATCCTTAGAACTATTAAATGCATGATCCCAACCAGTGTGATGGTCGTCTTTGACGGGCTCAACATATCGGCGTCCTTCAACTAGATCCAATGGAGTGATAACTTGGAAATCGCGGTTCTCAAAAGTCATCATGTGCTTGTTGAAATTGATTACAGCTCCACTATCATTAGCCCATCCTATACCCAATAGCACGGGATAGGATCTTCCACCATCAACTACCTCAATGACGTCGAAGTCGGCATAAGTCTTCATGCCCTCAATATCAATTGTGAGCCATAGAACTCTCCCAATGGGTGTAACCTTCACATGGTTTTCCAACCGGAGTTGCACAGGAGACCAGCTCAATGGGGGACTCCCCATTTTCGGCCATGCCTATTTGGTTAAGATGTTAACATCCAAACCAAGATCGAGTATCACAGAATCAACATCATAATCCTCGATTTGAATATTCATTTGCATTTCCTTGCCAGTCTTCCTTCACTGTAAGGAGTTTACTGCCGACTCCTACCATCCTTTCAGGAGTCGCTGCAACCATCCCTCAATCTCAACCAAGGAAACCGGATCTCGTTCCAAGGACAGACAACTTTCAAGGAACTTCTGCAATATTCTTGGTGATGGTCGATCAGCATCAGATGTAGCATCAAAGATAGTCGGCATATCACAAATAACAACCTTACTGCGATCTTTCTCCAAAGTGCGACGTGCCTCCATGAACGTCTCTCGCTCCGCATCAATGTCGAAATTTACCATCTTTTGACCAACCAAGTGAATGAGCGGTCACGAACCATCTTCCCCAGTTGTTTTACCTCCATGAGTGACAACAGCTACTGAAGCATCTTGTGGTCGCGATTCTGCTGAAATAGTCACAATATTGGCACCTTGTGTATGATTCTGCGACAGATTCCCTGGTTGATTTACATTCAGATTAGCGTTCGGCGATGGTCACAGGGGCTAGTGCTGAACTGGTTGCTACACCGAGTTCTGCACTAGTTGTTGTACTGGGTTCTATAGCTGTGGAGTGTTTCCATCCTGCCATCTGACAATCAACTGCGGACAATTCTCGACTGTATGATCATTTCCAGAACAAAACGTACATTGATTCTGCAGTAGTGGGAAGTCGCGCTAATAATGCCCCCATACCACACAGTGGTAACATTCAACAGGTCCTCGACCACCTCGGCCTCCTTCTCCATGACCAAATCCACCACTGCGTCCACCCCTGTAGCCTCCCTGATAGCCGCCCTGTTGTTGATACTGAGGTTGGTTAAATGGTGCAGGTGGCATCCCTTGCCCTTGTGGTACATACGGTAGTTGTTGCACATACTGAGGCTGCGGGGGGTTCACCGGTGTATATTGCGGTACAAATTGCTACGGTATAAACTGCATCTGTGGTTACGGCTGAGCTACCTGTGGTTGTAGCGGTGTAGTACGCTGATCATCTTTGACATAGAATGCATCACACATCCTTTCTTGTAGCAACCCATATGCATGACAATCCTTGTCATCATGTCCTATTGACTTATAGAATGTGTAATACAGATTTTGCAGGGTTGTGACCATTTTCTGCATATATGGAAAATTATCGTGACTATGCCCAAACACTGAACAAACATGACACCATGGCATACTACCGCCATTCAATGGGTTTGGTGCACATGACACCAAATAATTATGGAAATTCGGACAACCATCTTTCGTATGCCCTTCTCTTCGGCAGCGCGTACACCATACTTCATCACGTGGTTCCTTGTTCTTCTTTAAATCTTGCAACTGTATAGTCAAGTTAGAGAGTTGTGTCTGTATCTGCGACATCCTAGCTACATTATTGCCAATCGAGGATGCTTCCAATCGCATTGTGATCTCTAGGGCTTCGCTAGGCGTCGATATGTTTTGTTGCATCAGCGACAGCTAAATGTGGGGTAGCAGTGCCGCAATGAACCATTCTTTATGTTGGATAGCACTCATATCAAAACTAACCTTTTCCATCAGCGTCTTGAATTGCTGGTCAAAATCCCATACCATCTCATTAGGATACTGCTTAATTTCCTTTAGTTCAGTAATATACTGGGCCTCCGACTTAGGCCGTCTAAATTCAGAAATCATCCCATCCCGAATCTCATTTAATGACTTATTTCGGGCCCCTGTAGGGACTAAGACAAATTTCATGAACCAATCTAATGTACGACCTCACAGCGTCATGGCCAACTGTCCTTTCTTAACATTGTCATCAGTGATCTATTTCACAGTCCAGACCACTTCACACAAAAACCAATATTGCTCTGGGTTGTCTATCACACTGCCATGGAACAGCGGTAGCTTAGCATTATCACCCGCCATCTTGGGCTTCCTTCCTCCTGTCGTTGTGCTACTACTACCAATTAACTTTTGTGGTGTCGATGTACTCGACGGTATCGAAGTAGTGTTTGTTGCTAGTTGAGAACTAGTAAGTGGAGGTGTGTGTACATTGGTGCTAGGGTTCGGTCCTGCCTCTATCCTGGGCGTAGCCTGGCCATTCCTATCAGGACTGTGAGGTTGCTTCGTCCCGTGTGGCCTTCTTTCACAGTCTTGCAGTCCGATTGCAGTAGGATCTTCTCCTATCCTCTGCCTCTTTTCCTATCGAAACCTTGCTCCTCCCCTCGTAAGGCCACTTTCTTCCTCGGCTTCACTCACAGTATCCTCATGGTCTGCACCCATCTACCCCTTTACCATTTCATGCACTGTTCCCCAACAGTCGTGGTACCCACGGCCTCCTCCCACTGGACTGTTTATTGATCAAGGTGCATCTTTAATATACCTTTCTCGCAGATTAGCATCTTAATTGACAGTTGGAGCGATAACAGAAACCTTCCCCTTGGTCCGTCAAAGAAGTATCTTTCAGCTTCACTATAGGATTTCTTCGTATCGATCGCAAATTCCGTGATGTATCCTCCCAAGATGCTATCAAGCCAAACCTAGACATCCCACGATGCCTTATTATCGACTTTCTACAATTGTTGAATCAATTCTGGGGTCCAAGTGGTTGGCTCACCACCCTGGAAGTTCCTCTTCTAGAATGTCAGTTTCGACAACCATTCATACAAAATGACTGGGAATTCACAAAAAAACCATTCATGCCGACCGTCATGAATATATCTTCCTACCCAGTGATCTACCGTTAGTCGCGTGTTCCGACTTTCTTCTTCAGCGAATTCCTGCAACCTTAGATTGAACCATTTTTCTATCTCTGGCTTTGTCGGGTGCCACAACATGGCCTCTTCCTACTCTGCACATGGTCCCGGCAACGAAACCATTTGTTGACTGAATCACAACCTCACAGTCGACAGGGGTCCATCGACTGTCGACCCATACCACAGTCTCCCTGGGCACCGACACAGGCAGGTTTGAGCCCACCCAACAACACCCGCAGAGTGGATGAGGTCTCACTCGAGGTGACTAGGAAGAGCAGATGGAACCATGTTTCCGCCGAGGGAGGAGGCAAGTTGCGACACCATGATACCAACATTAATTCCAAACATTCACCATGAAATTCTAGCACATCGCAGCATTTAACATTACCAGAAACAGAGATCGCATCTTAATTCAATCGCAGCATAGACAGATAACACATTATTGTAGCATTTATATTAAAGTAACAGGAAACAGATAACTGCATTAAAAACAATGAATAACATTACACATAGATTGCACCAAATCATCATCATCTTCGTATTACTGTGGCAAACCAAATACATAAACCTCTAGGCAACATCCGTATTATCTCTGTCAATCTCCACATATAACAATTATCTCCATCTACTACTTCCTTGCTTCTATCTTCTCCTCTAACAATTACAATTCTCCTCTATTTATAGGCTTCCGTCGATTACAATACTTGTCCACTTTCCTAACCGACACTATGGACAATCTACTAACTGACTTGGCCTAATGACCCAAAAACCCGCATACTACGTTACAATGACTCGATATTACAAAATACATGACCAACAACCTGCCAACTGCGGTATACTTGACTCAATATTACAAAATATGTGGTCCAAGTGACCCAAAACCCGCCCAGTGCGGTATCCTTTGGCCCAAGATGCTCATTTCACGCCTTCATCCAACGTGTCACGGTGTCGGTGGTATCGCGACACATCCTCATCAAACCGCCTTCCAACAATGGCACCGACGAACATGGAGGTTCCATAGCAAGTTGGTGGAAGCAAGTTTTCAAATAAGTTGTTAAGATATTTTTTTTTATGTTTATTTACTTCAGTATTAATCATTTAATGGATGGTTCTGCTAAGGGTTCAAAATAATGAATTATATTTTTTATAATCATTTAATGGATGGTTCTGCTAAGGGTTCAAAATAATGAATTATATTCTTTACTTTAGGTTAATAATTGTTTTCAAGGAAATTGTTTAGGGCATGTGTATTTCTCTTTGTTTATTAGAAGTTATTAAGTCTTCTTTCATAGGTTTATATTAATATGATTTTCTTAGAAAATCTCAAAGAATATCAACAATATTAGGTAATTATTTTATCTTGAATTATATCGTATATTAATGATGTGTTTTTATTAAGTTTTATGATTAAATAGTGATGAAAATTCTAGAATTAAATGGTTAATTCTACTCACCAAATTTTGGATTTATAACCCTTGTTTATTTTGGTTAAGTATTATTTCATTATAATTATGTGACATTAGAAATATAGAGAAATTAATTTCTGATGACTATGAGGACGAGCACATTAAAGAGATATGAGTCATAGTTCCTATGGGTTTGGAGGATAAATACAAAATAAAATAAATAATTAGAAAAATATTATTTAGACACTTGTGAAAACCCTAAAGAAGAGTTTTGGAGAATATTTGAATTAAAAAAATAAAAATAAAGAGAAACACAAAAAGAGAACAAGAAAGGAAGAGGGAATTCATTTTTATGATCACAAATCAAGAGAAATTTTTTACATTGAATAGGAAAAAGAGACACAAGGGAACTGAATAACCAGAAATAATCAAGAAAGTGAAAGGGGGCAGTTTGGAGCACAGACTGAACTAGAAAAAGGAACAACAACAGCTGGGTATTAACTTGGCACACAAGCAGTCTTCATGTAGGAGCACTACCAGAAGTTGCGGGAGCACTACAAGTACCCTGAAGACGCTGTGACTGGTTGTTTTCCAAAGTGTAGAGGCTTAAAAGTCCTTTGAGTTGAGGAGTACTAGGTTGGATGTTAGGTTTTCTACTATAAATAATACTTTTATAAATAATTTGGAGAACAAGTTAAGATAAATAAAAGAAACTCCAACTAAGAGGAACTGTGAACTAAGCTCGGGGGTGACCATGAGAGCAAGGATGGACTTGCTGGTCTAAGGCTGAGAGGTTTGTGACTGTGTTCCACTAGTCATCCAAAAATACAGATAAGTGTTATGTTATTTGTATTTAAATAATTTTATTATTGATTTTTTACAAAAGGGTTTTGTTTATATTTACGCTTATGAAAAGATTTGTAATAATAAATCAGTAATGGTTTTATAATATCAGAACCTTGTAGATGTATTCTATATGGATTATTTGCATGGAATGTATGTGCAGTATACAGATAAAATGCGTGGAAAATATTTGTATAAATTTCTGAGACGAGAACTCGAAATGAAATCTATTCATTCTTTCTTTCTATTATTACACAATATAAAACAAAGAAAGTATTTTATAAATGAATATAAATTGCTTCCAATGCTCGACGAAGTTTATACATTCTCTTTATTCTTTATGTATATGCCATTCATTTTCGGCATAGGATCATGAACTCCACGGTCAAAGCTTCGACCAACATTTTGAAATGAATACATTATATAAATGACAAAACAAGTATTAATGTGGTTGTCATTAAACAAATTATGCATATGAATATAGGCTAGCGTTTTCAATACATGTTTACAAATACATAGGTATTATGTATAAAAACGAAATGGCGAACCAAAAACAATTTTGATTTCAGCAAAAGATTGAAACCCTGTACATTAACCTCGGATAGAAACGTTTGAGACATAGTTCAAATAACAAGCGTAATGCAAACGCTATAGTGAAGCTATATTCTATATGTTTATCACATTATACCATTTCTTACAATCCAAACTGCGTTTAAACAGAGCATGAAAACAACTACCAAACGATACAAGTCTTGCAAGTGATTTTATATTAAAAAATAATTACATCCACAGGCCGTGAAGACCTTTCGAAAGAGTTTAACACAGTCTAAATGGAAATCAAGGCTGATGGCCATATGGTTTGGCTTGCAGCCAGTAAGGAAAAACCCTCACGAAATGAAGAACCCTAACTAAGTTCGTAACCATAACTCTAACCGACAGAGCCCGAGTCTTTCAGTGTCGGTGCATTACCTGGACATTACGAATACCCGAACTCTAACTTGTTGGAAGTCGTTGCGGACTCAGTCGTGATTCGTTTAACCTCTTCTTCGTAATAACTTCACCTGCACATGAAATGAGCTAGAAATTAAATATCGCCGAAGGGTTAAACAAACGAATTGAAATGATGAAAGTTTAAATGTTGTAAAATTTACGAAAACTTAACTTACCAGTGTGCGCGTCTGGACAAGACCATCAGTTAGAATTTTTTTGTTGGATCTTGGATTCTTCCATTACAAATGTTATCGCTCAGAAAAGAAACCAACTTTATATCTTTGCGCACAGTAGGAACATTCTACCTGGAGCAGGAACGCTTTGCGTAAAGCTCGAGCCATGAAAATGGTATGTCTCGTTGAGTGGTACGCATTTCCATAGTACACTCATCGGTTCAACCCATAGAGCCAACCTCTGAACCCGATTATTGTGATGTTAATGCAAAATTAAGCGTGGTAGATGGGCGTGAAATCAATCAACACCAAACACCGGTGATCAACGTCGGAGATAACTCACAACTTTCCATAAACAAGCCATGGATCATGATCGACGGTAGCTTAAACTTGTAATTTAATTATTAGGTTGTGATACTTAGTACCCTTCGCAATGTGGTGTTGTTTGCTTCAGTTCGACCGTGTTATCCCTAAAGTTTGCATCCTGACTGCTTGGGTCAAAGCTTAAGGAAATCTTGAATGTAGATATCAAACATCAGTTTTGGTGACAGATGAGTATATAATAGAGATCAAGCAACTCAATAATCAGGTAGCAAGGAGTATATTGGTTTTAGTATTTAAACATGGATAGAAAATGATTGTGAGAATGACTTTATGAATGTAAAAGCTCAGGTTCTATCTTAGAATAAGGGCATAGTTATATACTAATCAAAAGAATCACGGCATGAAATGTTAAGACCATACATAGACAGAATATTGACAGCATACACTTCATTAATTAAAATAGAAAAGACTCAAAGATCATAATCCATTGAAAAAACCAGTCATCTCTGATCAATATGAAAATAAAGACCACATACAGGCCTGCAAATATCTATATCAAAATATACTGACCCCTGCCTCAGCCCTCTCGGCTGGAACTCTTCCCCCTTTACATTCAATATAAAAAGTTTAAATAGAAAACACAATCGTGTGTTTGTTACAAATTTTGAGGGATCAAAAAGATGTAAATCAGTCTCGAATCAATGCAAATATGGGAATGATGAGGCTGCTTGACACCTCTACCGCCATCTACTGCTGCCAATGATAATGTTCTCAAACTGAATCTGTCTTGATGTGCTGGAAATGACTCGATTATAATCCTTCATCTCTCGATACTCTGCCACATAATCTGGAATTGCCTCTTTAACTGCTTAACTATCTGTCAGATGCCCTGTTTCCTTGCTAATCCAATGCCTGTAATATAGAGAACGAATTTGGACTTAGGAAAGTAGATCAGTCCATCATTATCACTCAGTAGCTGATTTGAGAAAATTACCCCTCAAATCTGGTTTTTCAAAGATTTGTTAACTTGTACAATTATAAATATCAAAGCTTGCGATGGGGACAGGTGGTTTGACATTTTGAGCTTTTTGAACATTGCTATATCACTTGACAGCTGAGCGTTCTCCTTACCGTGTTTGAAATGTAAACTTGGGCAAGCAACACAACCTCTTGCATTTGAAGTATCACGAGTGCTTTATTGGCATCATTCGATATGGTGCTTTTGGTAAACTTCTGCTCCTTTCCAAAAGTCGGGTTTGTAATTCTGTCTCAGAACCAATCTTTGACGTTGATTAAATTTGAGAAGCCCCAAGTGTCCGACCTCTCCCTGGAAAACGAGGATTTTGCAAAAACTGAAGATAAAACCACATCAAAGCTTATATGACATTGGGAATTTTGTCAATCTGGCGAGTCATATATACCCTCTAGCAAATGGCGAAATCTCTCAAATCCTTCACGATTTGGTAACAGTAGTGAGCGCTGCGCTAATCTCTGCCTCTGAGCAAATCTAGTGTTCTGTGCACCAGCATTCTTCATCGTGAGTGTTTGCGTATTGTATGACTTGGTATTTGACTTGGGAATGGCGCATGATGAACAAGTAATTGAATCCAGAAAACCTCCTTTATCGATGTGAACAGAGTTTTCCTTCTTTTAAATCTCCTCAAGACATATGTCTTGCATAGCAATAGGAAATGAAATACTTCTTGTTTATATATATAGGTGTATCTGCTACTTCCATCTGATTTTTCACGAGACTTAAAATTGTACTTGGAATTTTTCCCTCTGCATATGTGTATTCCCATTTGACAATCGGCATTAGTTGACAGAAATTGGTGTTGTTGTGAAGCAATTAACACTTGTTCATCAAACACTCGAGCTCTTTGTGTCAGTGAATGATAACTTTTATATAATATTCTGTCTGTGTTCTCCATGTGGACGCTGCCTCAATACCTGAGTTATTCATGTGATGCGTGGAGACAAAACGTGGTGGTGGATAAGGGTAGCAAATTGTGATTATAGCGAACCAAAACATATTTTGAATGGAAGTATTAATGATATGTAGATTTCATAACCAATACGATCAATCCCAATCCACTCTAACATGCCATATGGAAAACATAATATATAAATGAATAATTTGTTTAATGATGCTTATTTGCTTGGCTTGAATGGATCCAATTTACTTGGAGTTGGGAGACTAGTGTCCCTTGTGGGGTCTCTTGGTGCGCTGTATGAACTTCAAACCAAGTGGGAGATACTAACTTTCCTTGTAGTGAAAAATGCTGAGACTTAAGCTTTTTACATTCATGCTGCCAGCATTTAAAACTTTTTAATAGGACAAATCTAGTGACAACAGACCGTATCTTGTATAGCCCTCGTAGCTGTAGTCGACTAGATGGGATAAAGCCAGAGTGGAAAGGTAAATGCACTTAGGTTAAAACCTTTGATCTAGCTGGAAACTTGTTAGTTTGGCGTTATAACCACATTTGATTAATAAATATTAAAACAAAGTAATTTATTCCACATAATATATGAATGCAAGGACTTGTAATGTTTTGCATGGAAGTCCTTCGGGACTTTGGTTAACAGTTTGATTTTGTTGGTTAAACCTTGATTTATATGCTCTACGTTATTTTTATATAATCATAGTAGCTTAGGCTATGGTAAGCATTTTTATGCTTGGCCCCTTTTATTTTATGAAATCATTAATAACTTTTAATTATAAGTTATTATAAATCAAATTTACTAATTGTATTTTATTGCTCAAATCAAAATATTATAGCATACCATAATAAATTATTATGATTGTGTATGTTTGTTTTATTTTACAAAAAACAAATGAGAGAAAGAAAGACGTTAAATAGTTATTTTTCTCAGTTTTATTCCATGACCAACTAGTTATTTTTCAGAACCTAGTTGTTATATATAATATATATATATATGATAAGCATATCATAGAACATAAATAACAAATATAGAGTCATTATACTCCTTAATGGAGTGAATGATTTATTGATATCGAAAATGAGACATATGGTAAAGAAAGTAAGTATATATATATATATATATATATATATATATATATATATATCTTATAAGAGTAAAGCTATAAATGAGAAAATGAAATCCTTATCTTGGTGAGTCGTGTTAGCTACATTATTAATAATATAAACAGATTCATGTATATGTTAATACAAAGCACAATAAAAGAGATATCATATGCATCATGAGCATGAACAGTCTTAACATTAAAATGATTCATAATAATATACTAAGAGACACTAGTACAAAATGAGGAAATAATGACTAAAAAAATGACTAAAATTCGGATATAAACGAGTATTTTTGAGTCAACGACTAATAGTAGCTAATTTCCATTATCTTATAGCTAGTCGTATTTCACCTAGTCATTAATTGGTTGACTTGTTAGTCATTGATAATCACTGATTTAGTCACTAATTTAGTCGTTGATAGTCACTGATTTAGTCATTGATTTAGTCATTGATAGTCACTGATTTAGTCATTGATTGCCACAATTAATGACCAAATATATGACTAAATAAACTACTAGATGATAACATATTAATGACTAAGCTAAATACGACTAAACATTAGTTACATTATAAGATACTTGAAATTAGCTACTAATAGTCGTATATATGTGAATTTAGTCGTTTTCTTAGTCACTAATTTATGATAGGGTATAGAGGAATTGAACCACTAATCTCATGCCTATAATTAGGCAGGTGCTCTACCATTTAGCTAGAACCTTTTAAGAAGTTGTTATTGATTGAAAAAGATGATATTCAAATAAATTTGGTTGTATTAAGTGTCATATAAGCCTCAACTAGAAAATATGGTTGTATTAAGTGTCATAATTGTAGGTTTCATGCCAAATAAGTGGACTTTGGCACTTGAGTTTAGAATAATTATGAAAGGGGAAGTATGGCTGAGCAAAAATTTTAATACAAACAAATAGTTGCACTTATAGAAAAGAAAGTTCTCAAAATAAATTAGGATAACACATATTCAACTTCAGCTGGCATAATGTTTTAGCACATACAAAGAATTTCCACTAGCATTGGAAATAATATGAAATAAATTATGTGTGCTCAAACCCAAACGAGCTCCAATGCCATTGCTTCAACAACAGATGCAATGTGAACCCCAACAAGAAGTTGATTTACCATTTTCACAGAACTAGCAAAACCAACAAACTTGTAAAGGTGAAATTAAATTGCCTTTGAATAATAAGTATTTGTACAATCTGCACAACCCAAGTTAGACATTAAGCACTCTAACATTTCTACTTGAGAAATGCATTCACAATATCAAGAAAGCATACTACTAACCTACAAATGCTTGCTGAAAAAGATTACTTTCTTTCACTACCTGAAAAATACTTCAGAGAATGATATTTTTCAGTGATATGTGAGAATGATACTCTGAATCTATGATTTGAGACATGAGATTTTCCATTCTTTGAAAATTCAACACTACAAAGATGAAGAGACAAGGTATCAGTTAATATTGAATTAAAGAATGCTGCAAAACACCTAGGAACTTAATATTCTTCTCAGTCTAGCATAATTGAATATAATGGATACTTGGTATTGCTTTTAGTCTAAAACCCTGAAATATAAAATTAAAATATAAGAAATTTTCAACTTTTTCATATACATTTTAATTCAATACACATTACCAACTTGAAATTTGAATAGTGCCTTCAAAAATTCCAGATGCTACATGAAGGTTACAGCGGAAAGTTTATGCATGTTCAAAAAAGGAAGAGTGAAATGCTACATTCAAATTCTTTGTATTGTTTCCTGAGATACCAAAATATACTGATCCCTCTGTTACTATGAGGAATGGATCTGTCGGGTGGTGGGTGCCCTATTCTGAATCTGACGAGTGGTGGGTGCCCTGTTCTGAATCTGTCTAAAGTTGATCCCTCTGCTACTATGAGGAATGTATCCCTGACTTCACTTCATTCAGAAGCGCAATACATTGGGATGACTCTAAGAATCCTTGCTTCTTTTAGAGTTCACCAAATGAAGATTTTAAAAACCTTCCTATGGATTCACATGATTGATGAGAAAAAAGAGTAAAATCAATTATTTGATATGTCAAGGTTAATAATACTAGCCCAGGATCTAATGATAATTCTACTACTATATTGTATGGGAGACCGAGAATCACTTCATTATTTCTTCAACTTTGCTTCCTTCAATATTCCAACTTAAAGAAGTCAATGGAAGCCACTTTGAAGAAGAAAATGTGTAAGATGGTGAAGAACATGGATGTCAGTTTGAAGAAGCATATCTAGAAGTTTCATTGAGTCTGAATATGTGTGTCCAAGGATACATCATGCATGATCATTTTGAACAAGCATCTAAGGAAGGTCTTGCCTCCTGGAATCACACCAAGGAAAACGCGAAAAAAATATTCAAGCCACTGGTATGGACTTGGGGGCAAGCTAGAGTCAAGTGCTATCACCTGAAACTTGACTCCTACATCTAGGCTTACTTCTAGCAAAGCCAAGCGGGGTGGACCCTAAAAAGTAGAAATAAAACTAAGGTGTTTAATCTAAGAAAGTCAAAACAACCAATCTAGGAGTTAGAAAAAATTACACAAGATAAATGCGCTATATATAAGAAAATAACATTCATTGTTCAACTTCATCATTGTCATTTTGAAAATATAAACATCCATCATCAAAAAAGAAAATAACAAGACCAGTGCTGATAAATGGAGTCGGAAATAAAGTGCTTGAAAAATAACAATGTTGTGCAATTGTTCTTGGTAAATTTTATTATTATTGTAGTAATGAGTCTTTTTATTATGGATGGGGGATTCCCAATATACTGCAAGGTACTGGTAATGTGTCTGGAATTTAACAAGGTGGCTTCTCACTTGGACATGTAGACTGGATCGGAGTCTCTGGGAGGTGTTCAACACTATACCAAATGAGGGTATAGTCTAACGGTATCCCAAGGTCGTTACCCAGTGAGTCCCGCTTCCTTTGATAAATTTTCCCACCGAAGTCAAATATTCGTTTACGTCGGATTTTTGTAAAAGGGTGGTTTATTTGGGAATGGTAATCCTATTACTAGTCACTATGTCCCTTTCTGGTGTGATCAACATGTTCAAACTGAGCTGCAGTGATCTCGAAGAATATGGGGACAAAGCCTTGTTAAATTTTAAGTATTTTGAGCAAATATTTTACTTTTTTTATGCCCCAACAATCTCTTTCGGGCTAGTACTCGGGAAATCCCTTATCCTGAAACCTTACTTCAGGAAATCAATGGGGTGTTTTGGATTGTAGTAAAAAAAAGTGAAAAATTGTAAAAAATGAAGAAAACTAGGTCCTCAGTGAACTCGTGGCCCACCAATGGAATGAACCAACGAGGTTAATTTTAGCCCTATTTTATTTTATTAAAGTACTGAAAAGAAAAAATAAGCTAAAAAAATGCATGCAATGAAAATGAGTCGACACAGTTCCCCCAAGGGGGATGGAGTGTGGACACTAGTTAGCCCAGTTTCTCTCGTTTAATTAGGAATTCCCCATTCTTTTAAAATGACTCAGTGGCTTACAACAATAAAGGTATAATGTTTTCGTTTTAAGAAAATATGGTTTTGGGTCCTCCAGATGGCCTGATCTATCAAAATTTGGCCAAGATCTCCTCCTATATGTTCATTAAATGTTGTAATCTAGCAAGCTAAATTCAGTAAAATATTCCCAAAAACACTTTAGGAGTGTGTTTGGTTCATCCCAAAAATACCTAGAAAAAATCTAAGTAAAAAAACTAAGTAAAAACTGCCAAAAATTAACTAAGTAACCCAGGAAAGCAAGCTTTCCTTGGGATCTTGGTCCGCTTGTTTAAGGAATCCAATGTAATGCACTTAAACTTGCAAGATAAACCTTTGAAAGAAAAAAAATAGTTTCCTATTGTTGATGTATTTGTAACTTCGGAAGATATTCTTCTATGTATTACATTTGTACTTTATTGTATCCACAACGGGGATGTATTATTCCTCCGATTGGAAGTGTCGTCAGTTGTACTTGCAAGTGTCGCAAGTTATATTGTAAGTGTCGTAACTTATACTTGATGGGTTATTAGAACGCCTTGATGGGGTCGGCTCTGTATGAGTCTTGTGGGTTAAAGGGTTATTAGACCACCCTAGTGGGGTCGGCCCAGTTAGTATTATGTTAAGTGGTTATGTTGGGGTCAACCTAGTTAGAGTTAAAAGGAAAGTCAAGTTAGTGTATAAATAGAGAGTGCGTCTCTCTCATTTTACACATTCTCTTATTCACTCACTTCACATTAGTGAGAGAAGAGTGTAAGTTTTAAACCTTAACAGTGAAGTACAAACTTATATTGATTCTTAAGCATTAACAGAGAATACACAATGGCACACACATAACACTGAGATTTTCACCTGGAAACCCTTAACCAGGAAAAAATCAGCAAAACTTAGAGCCACACTGCTCCTTTTCATTATATGTTTATTTAACCATTTACAATACAATATGGTATTCTGCAGCATCTAAAACCCTAATTTGTTTACCCGAAATTAGGTTATAGCCCTAATCCCTTTTACCGGGATTAGATAGAGTACAATGGGTCGAAATCACGAAAAAGAAAAAAGCAACCCAAAAAACATTTTGCACTCTGCACGGACTTCGGGGGCCTAACGGCCCCCTCCGTGGCGTTTTGGAACCTAACGGTCTGAAACGAAGGGGGTGGGCCCTGTCGGGCTACCCCCCCCTAAACCCGCCCCTCTAGATGTGCCCAGCATAGGCGAATCACTACTAGACAAGGGATCGTGTTGTACACGCAACCACTATGTGAAGAGATATAACATTCCCAACATTCTCCCACTTGTTGTTCTCTTCACATACAGGAGAAATTTATGACTTTAACAATTCAGGGAAACAATGCTCATGTTCTCTTTACACCAAGAGAACTTGTGAGTACTCATAGACTTTGTCAAAGAGTCTGCAACATTTACCAAAGTGTCAACCTTTTCCAGCAACACTTTGTTTTGTTCAACCATGTCTCTGACGAAATGGTATTGCACATCAATGTGCTTTTTCCTCGAGTGATAAGCAGGGTTCTTTGCCAAAAATATTGCACTTGAGATATCACAACCAATCTTTACTGCATTCTGAACAAAACCAATACCTGAGCACAATCTTTGCAACCATATAGCTTCCTTACTTGCATGGGTAGCTGCCATGTATTCAGCTTCTGTAGTTGAGAGTGCAACTACAGCTTGTCTTCTACTCATACAACTGATTTCTCCTCCAAATAGATTAAAGACATAGCCACTTGTAGATCTTCTGTGATCAAGATCTCCAGCCCAGTCAGCATAAGCAAATCCTTGTATATCTATCTCTCTGTTTAGACTGGGTCTTCCTTGTTAGCAGATTGCAAAATCTGTAGTGCCACGCAAATACCTGAAGACTCTCTTTACTGCAGTCCAATGTTCCTTTCCTGGTTCTACTCAAAACTCCCATTGCATGGGCTATATCTGGTCTGGTACAGACCATGGCATACATTAGACTGCCAACTGCACTAGCATAGGGAACATGAGACATGTCCTCTACCTCTTCTTGTGTCGTGGGACACTGTTCTGCAGATAACCTTACACCTACAGGAATGGGCACCTTCACTGGTTTGCTTTTCTGCATATTAAATCTCTTCAATGTCCTTTCAACATATTTCCTCTGATTTAACCAGAGTTTCCTATTTTCACGATCTCTTTTTATTTCCATGCCCAAAATAAAATTTGCAGCACCAAGATCTTTCATGTCAAATTCAGATGACAGCTGATTCTTGACATCCTTGATGATTTCCTTGTTGTTTCCAATTAGCAACATATCATCAACATACAATATTACATAAATAAAATGATCACCAGTTAGCTTAAAATAAACACAGTGATCAGCTTTGCTTCTTGAGAAACCAAGTCCCAGTATATAAGTATCAAATTTTTGATACCACATTCTTGGAGATTGTTTCAATCCATAGAGAGATTTTTTTAGCTTACAAACAAGCTCCTTTCTTCCTTTCACCACAAACCTTTCTGGTTTCTTCATATAGATATCTTCATTAAGATTTCCATGTAGGAAAGCTATCTTTACATCCATCTATTCTACTTCAAGGTCAAAACAACATAAATAGATAGAAGAAATCTAATAGAAGTCAATTTTGCAACAGGTGAAAAAATCTCACCAAAATCGATGCCCTCAATTTGGGAATAACCTTTCGCTACTAGTCGAGCCTTGTACTTCTCCACTTTACCTGTTGCATTTAACTTCTTCTTGAATACCCATTTGCTTCCAACGAGCTTTCTTCCTTCTGGCAGCTCAACCAGATCCCATGCCTCATTTTTGTCCAAGGCATCCATTTCTTCTATCATGGCCTTCTTCCATAGTTTACTATCTTCTGAATCCATTGCCTCTTTAGCAGTTCTAGGATCATCATCAGTAATAGATAACACAAAATTAGAACAAAAATCAGGGGGATTGTACCTTTCAGCTTTCCTTCTTACTCGGTCAGATCTCCTTAATACCGGAGTCTGTGGATCTGCCTCTTCATCTGATTCAGACGATTCTGCCTCCTCATTTGATTCAGACAAATCTGGTTCCTCAAAAGAATCACCTCTTTCATCCTTGATATCAAAGTGTAGCTTCTCTGAATCCTTTTCCTTTGGTACATCCTCAATCTTGGAAGTGCTTTCAACTTCTCTGAAGATCACATCTCGACTGTAAACTGTTTGCCTTTTTACTGGGTTCCACAGCTTGTAACCTTTCACTCCATCCTTGTAACCAATGTAGATACATTTTTCCGCTTTATTATCTAACTTTCTCCTTTTCTCCTTTGCAACATGTACAAAAGCATCACACCCAAACACTCTGAGATGAGAAAGAGAGGGTTTCTTACCAGTCCAAACCTCATGGGTTGTCTTGTCAACCAACGCTGATGTGGGTGTCCTATTCACTAAGTAACATGCAGTGTCAATAGCTTCTACCCAGAATTGTTGTGCTAGCCCTGCACTACTGAGCATACTCCTTTCCTTTTCCATCAATGTCCTGTTCATCCTTTCTGCAACCCCATTCTGTTGAGGTGTGCATGGAGTAGTATTTTGCCTTGCTATTCCACACGTTTTACAGAACTCCTCAAATTCACTTTCACAGAATTCTCCACTGTTATCTATTTTGAGTACTTTTATTTTCTTTTCAGTTTGATTCTCTACAAGAGCCTTAAATTCTTTGAATCTTTTAAAGACCTCAGAATTCTTACGCAGGAAATAAATCCAAGTTTTCCTTGAGAAATCATCTATAAATGAAACATAATACACAGATTTACCTAGTGATGGAACAAGCACAGGTCCAAAAATATCACTGTGTATTAACTCTAAGATTCCTTTATCTCTTACAACACCAGATGAGAATCTTACCCGATTATGTTTACCATATAAGCAATGTTCACAGAAATCAAAATCTAATGTGAAATCAGACATGCCTTCAGCCATACTTTTACCTTGTAATAGTTGAAGACCCTTCTCTCCAATATGTCCCAGCCTTTGATGCCATAGCGATGTCTTCTCACTAGAGACAGTAAGGACTCTGTCTCCTTCATTTTTACCCTCAGGAACAATAGTACTGTTACATCCATTTTTGAAGGTGCTTCCCAACAACTTGTATAGAGTTCCAATCCAAACTCCCCTCATTAGCACCAGTGATTCTCGAACCATCTTGCATGTGTTCTTTTCAAATAAAGTTTTCACACCTGCATCATCCATTTTACTTACAGATATAAGGTTTCTAGCCAGCTTTGGAATGTGCAGAACCCTGGGAAGAGTTTTAACCCTTCCATCTTTGAGCAGCAGCTTTATCTTTCCTCGACCTATGATTTTCGCCACCGAGTTGTCTCCCATAAATACATCTCCTCCATCATACTTTTCGTATTCAGAAAACCACTCCCTGTGAGGAGTCATATGATAAGATGCACCTGAGTCAATCAACCATGAATCATGCTCTGCATGTGTACTTGAATATGCCAGATACACATCTCCTCCTTCCTTTGTAGATTCTTTCCCATCTGCGGATGGAGCATCATTAGGTCCTCTGCTTTTATCAGTATTTTTCGATTTACAATCCTTCTTGTAATGCCCAGCTTTTCCGCACTTCCAGTATTTTCTTACAGAAGGTCCTGGAGATTTAGATCTCCCTCTAGATTTAGATCTACCACCTGAAGACTTATTTTTTGATCTGTCTCCAGGGCGACCTCTTACAAATAAGGCATCCTTGGTTGAACTATCTATGGATCTCTGCCTCATTTCCTCCGATATCAGGGATGCAACCACATCATCGAAGTTTAGCGTGGTTGCATTACTCCCAATAGCTATAACCAGATTATCCCATGAATCTGGCAAAGAGCACAACAGACTAATACATTTTTCATCATCGGCAGTTGTAATACCAACAGATGTCAACTGACTTACCAGAGTATTGAAGGCATTTAGATGCTCTGACACAGAGTCTCCATCAGTCATCCTCAGAAGGTACAATTTCTTTCGCAGAAATAACTTATTTACCAGGGACTTTGACTGATACAGATTTCCCAGTTTATCCCATAGCTTCTTTGCACTGTCTTCTCCAGATACATTCACCAATACCGAATCTGTGAGGCAAAGACGAATGGTGCTCCTTGCTTTTCTTTCCAGCTTTTCCCATTCTTATTTTACCGCACTAGTGGGCATGGTACCTGGATCTACAGCGATCCATTGTTCTTTATCTACCAAAAGATCTTCCATTTTGAGCTTCCATAGCTCAAAGCTCTGGCCATTAAATTTCTCAATATCGAATCTAGAACTGCTCGCCATTCTTTTAAAGAAAAAATAAATCACCGCTACAAAGCTCGCACTGAAACCGGGTTTATCACAAATCCAAGATCGAGCCAAACCCTTGGAAACAAAGGCGTCCCTCTGAACCCAAAAAAATGCTCTGATACCAAATGTAAGTTTTAAACCTTAACAGTGAAGTACAAACTTATATTGATTCTTAAGCATTAACAGAGAATACACAATGGCACACACATAACACTGAGATTTTCACCTGGAAACCCTTAACCGGGAAAAAACCAACAAAACTTAGAGCTGCACTGCTCCTTTTCATTATATGTTTATTTAACCATTTACAATACAATATGGTATTCTGCAGCATCTAAAACCCTAATTCATTTACCCAAAATTAGGTTACATCCCTAATCCCTTTTACCGAGATTAGATAGAGTACAATGGGTCGAAATCGCGAAAAAGCAAAAAGCCACCATGTGAAGAGATACTTGATGGGTTATTAGACCACCTTGATGGGGTCGGCTCTGTATGAGTCTTGTGGGTTAAAGGGTTATTAGACCACCCTAGTGGGGTCGGCCCAGTTAGTATTATGTTAAGTGGTTATGTTGGGGTCAACCTAGTTAGAGTTAAAAGGCAAGTCAAGTTAGTGTATAAATAGAGAGTGTGTCTCTCTCATTTTACACATTCTCTTATTCACTCACTTCACATTAGTGAGAGAAGAGGATGGTACACACAAGTGGAGGAGGAGCATACTGCTGAATATATCTATCTCTTGGTTTTGATCATGGTGATCCTTGTATTGATGCTTATTCTATCTCTGAGGACGTTGCAGGGTTTTTCACCTTCTTGGTTTTCCCCAGTGAAATGTTTTGTGTCTCTTGTCTCTTGTCTCTTATGCTTGATATGCTGTACATGTTGTTCTTTAAGTTAAGATCCTAGATCTATTGAAGTAAATGTTGAAAATATAACATGGTATTAGAGATAGCCTGAAGGAAGGCATGGTATGGCATTTATGAGACTTGTTGCACTTGCGACAAATTGCAAGCTAGGGATTGATATAGAAAAAACTAGTCATCGTAGAACTTTCGCAATAAATACATTTTGGCGAAGGTTCGGGATCTGAAACTTTTACAGGTCGTAGATAACATCCCCATGTACATTGTGTCCGAAGCATAGCATCTAATTCAGTGTAATTTCTATTGTATGATCAGTACAATCTAGGGTTTCTGCCTCTTCCAGATCTTAGTCATAAACAAGTGACCTAGGAAAAAAGGTCACAACTTGGGATAGGAAGCTCCAAATGAAATTATGTAAAAGGTGACAGTAAGAGCATGGATTGTAGTGTCTCAGGGAAGTTGTTCAGGGGTCGAAGTGGAACCAGTGATATGTGGAATGTTGTACAAGTTCGCTCTCCTGTTTTATCCCATAAATAGGTCACGTTGCAACACTTGGCATAACTCTGTACAAGAGAATCCAATTGAGGTTAGACCTATGGGGTTGGAAAGATGACAAGTCAACCTACCACATGACTAAGTTTCAGACCCTTTGGATTCTTAATTTCAGAGATGCACCAGAAACAATCAGGTGCATATTTCTATCAAAATAGAATTGGATTTTGAGCACCTTCATTCTTGGCTTGTCACTGCTGCAGGAATTTATGGCTTCGAAGAAAGTTGGAATTTTTGGAGTTGGATTCCACGGCTGAATGCTCCTTATCAAAATCAAAATTTTGAGACCAAGATTGAATTTTTTTGTTGGGTAGAAGGTCGAGCTTGATCAAACCCTAGTTCAGGATTTTGATTGAAAAGGTGGAAACTTAGGGCTTCTGCAAAAGTTGGAATTTTTTAAATCTGTGACCATGGCTGGAAGCTCCTTAGAAAAATTGAAGTTTAGAACACAAGATCGAACCTTTTGGATGGGCAGAAGACCGAGCTTTATCAAACCCTAGTTCGGGATCATGTCTAGAAGATCTAGTAGTTTCAAAGGAAATTTTGAAGGGTCAAATTTTGGAGATTTCAAAATTGAAGTATACCAGCTTGATCAGCTCAGCAAGGGGGACCTTTTCATCCAATCAGAATTTTTGAAATTCAAAGTTTGATTTTTTAGGCTTTCTCTAACATACCCTTATCCAACTCGAGATCCAGTTTTAGCAAATCAAAGTGGATTGGGTTAATCCTAGAAGAGGATGAATTGGACACCTACATAAGTGAAGAGATTCCAGTTCCAGAAGGAGATGAGGCTAAGGCCTTACACAAGAAGTCTAGAAGCAATCCCGAGAGGTATGAATTGAGGAGATATAGGTATGTTTTGAAATCTATTCATGATTAATTTTATGATATGTTTGTCTTCATATTATTGAGGTTAGTACAATCTTGATTAATTTTAGACTTGTCTTATCACCCTAGTAAAAGTATGAATGCATGATAGAAGGCATTCACTAATTAGGGTTATGACACTTATGATTGTACTAATGCACTGTGGTGTTGTATGAGGTTGATGTTGTCTGCTACCATGAAAGGTACATCAAGAAAGTTCTAGTTCAAGAACATATGCCCATGGTGACATGAATACAAAGACTCATCCATAGTCATGGATCACATAAAAGCTCTACTTAGAAGGTATGTATAATTTGGTTCTACATTGCTTAACTTATGAGTTATACAGGTTACTAAGCACAAGTCATTGAAGAGAACAAGAAAACATTGTTTGGGTATGTTAGACATAACTAGCTAACATGATATTCTAGGTATGTTTTTCCGATATAAAGTTAGAATCCTACCTTGTGTTAGGATCTTATACTTTTATATGATTATTCTTGAAGTTAGAAGTTTAAGTAATCAAGGGTTTATGCATATTATGTTTCTTACTTTGATTGATGATTTGACTAACCAGAAGATTCCTATGGTCAAATAAGAATATGCATGACTAAAAGAAGTCTTCCCTGAAACCTTGAATACTAACACTTATTACCTATGTATGAAATGATCATGACCATACATAATATTATTTAGAATCATAATGTTTTGATAGTATTGAGATTATACTAATGTATGTATGGTTATGTATGAGATATTGAGTATAACACAATGATGACACTAGTGCACGCATGCATAGTGGTCCAAGATGGATATAAGTTGAAGGACAGATAATCAAGGAAGCAAAGATCAAGAGGGAGCAAACTACAATAGCTCCTGCAAGGAATCAAAGATTGAGAGGGAGTACACCCAACAAGCAAACAAAGATAAGCATTTGAATTATCATTTCTTATTACTTAAATGTTGTTGTACTTATGTTTCTATATTTAGGATGTATATTAAGCATCTTAGAAAAGTTGCATTAATGAACAAGATACTACTAATATAGTGATGGGTAAGTGGCCTATGGTACTGTACAACACTCCATTGCTACGTATCTAGAATGAAACATCTTTGCTAACATGTTGGGAGTTGTGCACACTCTTAACAATGTTCTGGTACAGATGGAAGGCATCTAGAAAGCTACGGGATATGGATAAATGTTGTATTGAAGCATTGGCTAAGATAATTGCATTATTGTATGACATATGTCTTTATGAGTAAGAATTTGTTCTGAAATATATAACACGTTTCTAATCATGCAATTGAACTTGTCCTATAGGAAAGACCGTGTATCATCACCTACGAAATAAGGACTACAACATTCGTTCCAGCAATGAAGCTATCTATTGAAGATATTAAAGAATTTGAAGTTCCCAGGATCAGGGATACAGTAATGGAACGAAGCCATGATTGAGGAATACCAGTCGATCATTGAAGAATTATGTTTGGGATATGGTCCCAAGACGAGAAGGGAAGTCTATTGTGACTTCCAAGTGGATGTATAATATCAAGCATGTTGCAGATGGTAGCATAGAGGAATAAAAAGCAAGGTTTGTAGCTCGTGGCTTCTACTGGAAAGAGGGGATAGACTATGAAGAGACTTTTGCACCTGTAGCCAGATACACTTCCCTCAAAATAGTACTTGCTTTGGCTGCAATGATGAAGTGGACGATACACCAAATGGATGTCAATACAACTTTCTTGAATTGTGTAGTCGAAGAGGAAGTGTATGTGGAGCAGCCACTCGGGTTTGAGACACATGATAGGGAATCATATGTGTGCAGATTTAAGAAAGCCTTGTATGGCTTGAAGAAAGCTCCTAGGACTTGGTATGGTAGGATAGAAATATTTCTATCTAGTTTGGGCTTTACCAAGAGTAAAGCGGATTCCAACCTTTACTACAAGGTTGAGGAAGGCAATCCAGTGATACAACTACTGTATGTGGATGACCTATTTGTTACAGGTGATGATATATTGATTGCCGATATGAAGAGGAAGCTTGCTTCCGAGTTCAAGATGAAGGACATGGCGATGATGTAATACTTTCTAGGCATGGAGGTGTGGCAGAGTGCAAATGGGATCTTCCTTGGACAAGGGAAGTATGCAGTAGAGATCCTGAAGAGGTTCGAGATGATGGATTGCAAGGCCATGGCCACACCTATGGCATTGAACCTGAAGCTTCTGTGTGATGCTTCATCTGAGCCAGTTGATGTCACTATGTATCATTAGATGATTGGTTCCTTGATGTACCTGACGAACACGAGACCAGAGATTTGCTTTGCAGTGAACACATTGAGCCAGTTCCTGATGGATCCCAAAGGTGTTCACCTGGTTACTCTAAAGCATATTCTGAGGTACCTGAAGGGTATGGTTGATTATGGGCTCAAGTATGATGCGAATCAAAATTTTAACCTTGAGGGTTATGTTGATTCAGATTGGGCTGCCAGTGCTACAGATAGGAAGAGCACTTCGGCGTTCTGCTTCAGTATGGGATCAGGTGTGATCTCTTGGTTTAGCAGGAAGCAGTCCTGCGTAGAACTGAGTACAACCGAAGCAGAGTATGTCACAGCTTGTTAAGCTAATTGTGAGTCAGTATGGTTTAGGAGGCTAGTATCTGAGATATTTGATCTCCCATTGGATGCTACCTGTATCTATTGTGACAACCAGAGTTGTGTGAAGTTGTTAGAGAACCCGGTGTTCCATGACAGGTCTAAGCACATCGAGATAAAATATCACTATATCAGGGATATGGTATAGAGAGGAGCAGTGAAGCTCCTTTATGTTGCGACGGATGAGCAAGTTGTAGATGTGTTGATGAAACCACTAGCCAGAGTGATGTTTGAGTACTTCAAAGAGAGGCTTGGTGTTCTTGAAATTGAAGATACTTTGAGGAAGAAGTGATGGGATACATTTGCAGGAGCCATTCCAAGCATGGTGATAGGAGGATCCTTCCCTTGGTTTTGGATGTAAGCATTGTGTGATGAGCATCAAGACGATGCTCCAGTTACTGCTTTGGATATGCATTAGTGGGATGCTTTGTATGATCAATTGGATCATGTATGATGATATGCATCAAGACGATGCTGTGACAATGATCAGGATGATCATGCGATGATGATATGCATCAGGACGATGTTGTGATGATGATTAGGATGATCATGCAATGATGATATGCATCAAGATGATGCTGTGATGATGATCAGGATGATCATGCGATGATGATGACCATCAAGAGATGATGATGACCATCAAGATGATGATATGTGCAAGGATGATCAAGTTGATCTTGAGTATCAAGATGGTACTCTATGGCCGTGGACAGGTTGTGCAAGGTGATGAGTCCCCATTTTAGGTATCTGATAGTTTCTTTTCCCATCGAAAAACACAAGAGAGGTTGAAAAGATGCACTCGTCAGTGGGAAAATGATTTAGCTTAATAATTTCATGAAGTGTTTAAAAGATTATTTCTATTATGTTTTGAAAAGCGTTGCTATGAGCTAATTGCATGTAAAATGAGGTTGGATGAGTAGGTGTAGGTGTACTCAAGAATAAACGGGTGGATCAAGTGGAGAACGAGAAGGACATCACCAAACTCAACGCCTTTTTCCTGAATTGTATAGAATGAACTCCTGTTCAAAAGTGAATTGGCAGTTAGACATTTTTGTCAGGTTAAGCATTAGGAATTTATAAATATGGACCTCTCAGGTAGCGAGAGGCCTCTGCTGCTATTTTGAATAATTATTGTTTACGTTTCAGACTATCAAGACAGTTGTGTAACAAACCTGGTTTTTAATGGATGAAGTTTCTATTTTAATAAAAGACTTGATGTTATTTATGATTCAGCGTTTATAAGTTCTTTTCACTCCTAAGTATGGGTTGGAGAGGGCCCCTCCAACACGTAGGTCAGGAGATCTTGAAGTATAGGTATTTCTCATTATGTGTTGTGCATTGATTGAATTTATATTGTAGATGAGAGTATTCTAAGTAGCGTCTAAATAACACAATTTAAATTCTGTAGTGGTTGATCACTTCTAATTTCGTAGTTCATTACAACGCATTCCGTAGTATGATAATGTTGTGTCTGTAGTTCTGTAGCAGCATTCCGTTGAGGCATAATTAAACACCCATTTTTCTATATACTTGCATTTATTTCTGAAGCAGCAATGTAGATCTTCAGTTTATGTATTCGTTTCATTATTAGAACTGCTTATAGAGATTGATTTCTTTCAATATTTATTGGTTACATGATTTGATTAATGATTGCAGCATTAGATAATGGCATTCTGAATTTAGCTTTAGCCTTAGATTATGTTAGATCAGACTGTGAGTTTTATGCATTCAATTTACAGTAAGATTAAAGGTCAAGCTTTCATTTCTTTAGAATAGGTCTGTTATAATTCCAGCATTCAATTACATAGAATAATTTTTATTGTTTTCAGCAAATTAATTCTTAAAATTAGATTGACTATTTTCTGCATTCAAATTCTTATCCATAGATTTCATGCTTTCAGTATTTGATTTCTTAGCATAGGAATTTCTTTTCCATATATTAACAATCATGTTTATAGTTGATACAAATACCTAACTTCGACAGAGACTTGCCACTCACAATGAACCCTATGGTGGACACTATGCTGCAAAAAGGACAGCCTACAAAATCTTGCAAGCAGGGTATTATTGGCCAATGCTCCACAAAGATGCTTATAAGTATGTGTCTCACTGTGATGGCTGTTAAAGAATGGGGAAGCCTACACAAAAAGAATAAATGCCTCTTCATCCACATATCTCCTTAGAAGCATTCGAGAAATGGGGATTTGAATTCCTTGGTCCAATCAACCCACCATCAAATCAAAAGAACTACATTCTAGAATGTATAGATTGCCTTACAAAATGGACTGAGGTAGCAGCACTTGCTGCAGCAAATGAGAACAATGTAGCAAGATTTTTCACTGAGCAAATCTTCCACTGGTTTGGTGTTCCAAGGGAACTAGTTTCTGATCAAGGACCACAATTTACATCCAACTTAATAGAGGACCTACTGAAAAAGAATAAGGTTAAACTGTTGATGTATATGTAACTTCGGAATGTATCTCACATATATGCATATTGTATTCCTATAGAGATGTTATTATTCCTCTATATGGAAGTGTCGTCATTTATATTGTAAGTGTTGTAACTTATACTTGATGGGTTATTAGACCACCTTGTTGGGGTCGGCCCTGTATAAGTCATGTGGGTCGAAGGGTTATTAGAACACCCTATTGGGGGTCATCCATGTGGGTCAAAGGGTTATTAGACCACCCTAGTGGAGGTCGGCCTAGTCAGCATTATGTTAAGTGGTTAAGTTGAGGCCAACCTAGTTGAGTAAACGTCAAGTCAAGTTAGTGTATAAAGAGAGAGTGTGTCTCTCTCATTTTACACATTCTCTTCTCTCACTCACACTTGGGAGAGTGGCGCACTTGTGGAGGAGGAGGCTCTGCTACTATGAGAAGACTATCTCTTGTATTCTAGTTGTATCATTGCTCTATCTATCTCTGAGGAAGTTATTGGGGGTTTTCACCTTTATGGTTTTCCCCAAGTAAACTTTGTGTCTCTTGTGTGCTTGCATTATTGTGTCCATGATTGATATGTTGTAGATTTGCTGTACATGTTGTTCTCTCAGTTAAGATCCTAGATCATATTGAAGTAAATTATGAAAATTTAACATGGTATCAGAGCTAGCCTGAAAGAAGGCATGATATGGCATGTATGACACTTGTTGCACTTATGATGCTAGGGCTTGATTTAGCAAAACCCAATCATCATATAACTTTCTCTATAAATCCGTTTTTGCAAAGTATTCGGATCTAAAACTTTTACAGGTCGGATATCGGATCCCCATGTACCTTGTGTCCAAAGGACAACCTCTAATTCATTGTACATTGTGATTTATGATCTGTACAATATAGGGTTTTTGCCTCTTCCAGATCTGAGTCAAAATCAGGTGACCTTGGGAAAAAGGTCATAACTTGGGCTAGGAAGCTCCAAATGAAATCTTGTAAAAAGTGACAAGTAGTACATAGACTGTACTATCTGAGGAAAATTGTTTGGAGGCCGAAGTTGAACCAGCAACATGTGGAATGCCGTACAATTTTTCTCTCCTGTATTATCCCATAAATAGGTCACGTTGCGACACTGGGCATAACTCTCTCTCAGAGAATTAAATTGAGGTCAGACCTATCAGGATGGAAATATAACAGGTTACGCTATCTCAGGAAAAATGTTCAGAGGCCGAAGTTGAACCAGTGACACGCGGCACGCCGTACAAGTTCGCTCTCCTGTATTATCCCATAAACAGGTCATGTTGCGACAATTGGCATAAATCTCTCTCAGAGAATCCAATTGAGGCCAGACCTATCAGGATGGAAATATAATAGGTCGGCCTATCTCAGAAAAAAAATTTAGACCCTATGGATCGAAAAGCTCAGAGTTACAATAGAAACAATCAGGTACATATTTATGTCAAAACAAATTTATTTTTGAGCACCTTCATTCATGGCTTCCGGAATTTAGGGCTTCAGAGAAAGTAGGAATTTTTGTAATCGGAGACCACGGCTGGATGCTACTCATCAAAATCAAAATTTAGAGACCAAGATCATATTTTTTGGTTGGGCAGAAGGCCGGGCTTGATCAAAACCCCAGTTCGGGCCTTTGATTGGAAAGATGGAAAATTAGGGCTTCTGCAAAACTTGGAATTTTGGAAATCTGTGACCACAGCTAGAAGATCCTCAGAAAAATCAAATCTTAGAGCTTTGAATCAAATATTTTGGTTGGGTGAAGCTCCGGGAAACCCAAACCCTAATTCAGGGTCATCCCTAGTGAATCCAGAAATCTAAAAGGCAATTTCGAGGGGTGAAACTTTGCAGTTTTCAAATTCTGAATATACCAACTTGATCAGCTCATCAAGGTGCATATTTATATCCTTTCAGAATTTTGAAATTCAAAGTTTGAATTGTTGGGGTTTCTTTGACAAACCCTAATCCAGCTCCAGGTCCAGTTCTTTCAAACGAAGTGGATTGGGTTAATCCTAGAAGAAGATGGATTGGTCACCTGCATAAGTGAAGAAGTTCCTGTTTCAGAGGGAGATGAGGCTAAGGCCTTTCATAAGAAGATTACAAGCAATCTTGATAGGTATGGCTTACAAGTATGTTTCGTGGTTAAGTTTATCATATGTTTGTCTTCATATCATTACAGTACAATCTTGATTAATTACTAGACTTGCCGTATCACCTTAATAGAAGATATTCATTGATTAAGGTTTTGACACTTATGAATGTACAAATGCATTGTGATGTTGTATGAGGTTTATGTTGTTCGCTAACATAAAAGGTACACCAAGAAAGACAAATCATGTTCTACTTCAAGAACATATGATCATGGTGACATGAAGACAAAGATTCATCCATTGTCATGGTTAACCTATGAGACATGCAGGTTACTAGCACAAGTCACTGAAGAGAACCATAAGACATTATGCAGGTATGTTAGACATAACTAGCTAGCATGCTAATCCAGGTATGTTTTTCCTATATCAAGCTACAATCCTACCTTGTGTTAGGATCTTATATTGTTGTGTTGTTGATAATGATTATTCATGAAGTCATAGGTTTGAATAGTCATGGTTGTATGCATATTATGTTTCTTACCATAATTGATGATATGACTAACCAGAAGAATCATGAAGGTATAGGTTTGAGCAATCATAGGTTTATGCATTGATGATTTAACTAATCAGAAGAGTCCTATGATCAAATAAGAATATGCATGAGTAAAAGAAGACTTCCTTGAAACCTTGAATACTAATGTTTATTATCTGTGAATGATCATGACTATACATGTTTAAGATTATTGTGTTTTGATAGTATTAAGATTATAATAATAAATGTGTGATTATGTATGAGACCTCAAGGATAACATAATGATGATAATAATAAGCATGCTGTTGTAGAATTTTCTCCCTATGGATAGGTAGAAATTCTCTTAGCTTAAAGTAGACTTTAACTGACTCTAAACTAAGACAAAACTTAACAAATGCTACCTTGAATTCCTAGATCTAAACAGGCATTTCAAGATTAAACTGCTGGAAAAAACAGAAGAGATCTAACTAACCTTCAATCCAATTGCTTGTCTTAATGGTTGCTTGGATTTCTAAGTCCTCGCGAATGAACCTGTCAAAATGAAGCCAAGATACAAGCATATATGATTCTCTAGCAACTTGAAATATGAGTTAGGATCTAAATCTACAATAGATACAAATCATATCATTGAAACAAAATCAACACATGTGATTTGGGAAACAACACAAGTTATATTCTATTACCAACTTGAAGTAATTTACAATGGTTGCTTGATATCCAAGCCAACTCCCAGCTCCAAGTGCTTCCTCCTCTAGCTATCTCCACAAAGATTCAATATCATAAGTTTGATGTCTCCAAGAGTCCTCCCCTTTTGCTCATGGAATGTCTCTCTCTTATAGTGTGTAGTAGGGTTAACCAACAAGAGAGAAGGGTGGATCTTGGGAGAGTTTAGTGGATCATACCTACTAATCACAGAAAGTGAGTTAGGATTGAATCAGGGACACCAATCCTCAAAAATATCTCGAAAATCAAGATCCCACAAGCCATGGAAAAAAGGCTAAAAAAGGTGTACCGCGCCTCTCAAATAGAGCATAACGCGGTAGTGCCGCGTGGCAGAGAAAGAGCATAGCACAGTAGTGTGGATTACCGCGCACCTAAGCTGGAGCAAGGCACGGTAGTGTAGGTATATGAAGTCTTAATTGGGTTGATTCTTGACAAAATGGGTTTGTCTTCAAGGATCACTCATCATTTTTCTCTTTTGGGTGTTTTAAGCAGTAGGGGAAGTGTCGTCAACTCTTTTTGTGGTGAAGATGCGACACCGTGAAATATGGAGGTATAACAGATGCCCCCTAAAGTGTGAGATCAGAAGGGACTGATGGCCGAAAGACTTTACAAATACTGTGCAGATATAGCATCGAGGAGAGCAACAAGGAGCTGAAACAGAAACAAAATGTTAGATATACCACCGAGGCGGGCATCCCCATGCTCGAAAACAATTGACTCAAAGCATGGCTGCCGACCAATACATTGCAGATCCATTAGTACTGAGATGATATAGACTATATACAAATCATGGCTATTATGAACAAGCATAGATCCATGAGACCATAATGACACAGCCACGACCAATACAAAAAGTGGATTGTGTGACAATACAAAGGACATCTCCACCGCAACCTAGACGCAATTAAGATATAAAGGTGCGCTCAGGGTCTTCTACCCAATCACAAATGATACGAATCTAGCCATGTGATTACAAAGTGTTGAAGTTGAACATGGTAGAAACCATTTGATTACCGGTCAATGATGTGAACCATTAACAAATGCGAGGGAAATCACCAATGATGACGATGATCCCCAAGGTATCTGTAGTACATCTCAACAAAATGCGAATGAATGAGTTGATGTCGAGCATTTGAGCGATTGTTCGATCAGAGGTCAATGATGTAAACCTACTGTCAAACATGAGGAAACCTGCCATTGAGGCATGCAGGTACCAAGGTACTAATGGTTGATCCCTAAGTCCAATTCCCAGATAGTGAATTGGCATCAACGGGAATAGACTCGTCAAAGGTGGGCCATAATGATTCCCACATCATCGACACGAAATCGGAACGAAAGATAGTATAGGATGATGAAACAATGGAGTATGTACTAACACAGCGGAGGTCTGACACAATGAATGACTCTGAATAATGCAACCCTTTGAACATGTAACAACATGTAACAAGACTTGGCAGCAGGGATTATTGATAGCAGAGGATAGACACCGAATGAGTAGGCTCGTGGCCAGAGAGACGACTCAGGATGATGACCATAACTCAGCAAAAATAGATATCCAAAATAGACAAGGGACAGACGCATGCCATTTTCAAAGGTGACGATTGACAAGCTGCCAAAATAAACTTGACTTGTTTCCCATATTCCCTCAACATGATAGACGAGTACCTCTTTGTTTTTTTTCGAGCTTGAAGAGGATAACAGATGCTCGGTATAGCTCATTTCATGGATGAGTCCAATCTCACATGTTTTACGAACCTGAGAAAGGAGGGGTTCGTCCCAAAGTGGGTCCTTCGATGTCAAATTTTAACGAGTCCAATGAAGGAAAACTCGGTAGTTTTTCACATTTAGAGAGCCTGAAAAACTTAAAGGAGGCTCCAAAGTGTACATTTTCATAAATTTAGTCCCTCGGTCCTGAAAATTTGTAAAACAATTCCCAAGAGAACTCTCCCAGCTGAAAATTGACCGAGGTATACCTTTCTCGTAAATAGTCTAGACGGGCCGAAAAAGGGATAACCTATCACCGAATAGACGACCTTTCAAATACTTTTACAAGTGTGAAAGAGTCAAGATCACTTGGCAATCTTTTCAATTTTAGGGAGTCTGAAAAGAGCTTAACTATGGACTCCAATGGTCTTTTTCGTAATTTTTTATTATTCTGGTCCGAAAAAAGAATAAAATACAGCCAGGATAATACTTTCCTCATCATTTAACGAGCATGCGTAAAGCAGACTAAGCTCGACACCATTTACTTAAGTTTGACAAGCATGACACGGGTGTAAAAGTGCTTGGAATCTTTTTCAAGTTTTAATCCAGATCACGAAAAAGATAAAGTAGGCTCAAAACGAAGGTCAACCAATAAATGAATGCCAATGTCAATATTTTTTAAAGGAGACCCTGTCAACAAATGCTCATGAACCCAGATATTAGTAATGTGAAATGGGTTTTAATTTAACTAGATAAGATAATGAGTAAACAATAAGTGAAAAAGCTATATAAAGGATGGGTAAATATGGAAAGTTACCATTTCACTTGTGCATTTTCCAAAAGAGGAGATTTTACCCATTGAGGAGCAAAAACTTCAAGAGCTCATATCTGGAGATCCGAAGCACCATTTCAATAGCCATTTGCGCCAGGTAAGAGCTTGAAAGCCCCTCTTTCATTTCATGTATGAATAACTTGGTTTTAGTAGGAAAAAACAATTTTTTGGGAGAGCCCTATTGGGCAATTTTCGCTTCCCACAGTACCGTGTGGCCTCTATATCGGGAAACACGGTACTATGCAACATTATTGCGCTATAAGATTAAACCTGTGAGCGGTACTGTGTAGTACCGCATAGTAAAATTTCCCCCAGGCACGATAGTGGTGAATTTCAAGATGAAAAAATCATTTTTTCTCAAATTTGTAGCTGAGATCAAGTTGTTAAATGATTACTGAATCTTTCCTATGACCTTGTGCAGGTGTTTGTAACTTGTTTGGAGCAAAATGGTCCATTGGAAAGAAAGAGAGCATGAAGTGGATGATTTGTTGGCCAAAAATGACCAAAGGACTGTGACTGCACTGTGGGAATGTGGTTTGTTGAAATTATTCATGACCAAAGGTATTCGTAAGTAGGAAAAACTTCTCACCTACATTATTCAAATGTGGGACCCCGACATTCAGGCTTTCCGAGTGGGAGAACACACCCTTGAGATTGAACTCGAGGACATTTATTTCCTGATGGGATTCTCAAAAAGAGGAGCCCCTGTGATTTTTACTGGGTTCACAGCTTCGGAGGTGAGCACGGATGCTTTAATTGCTCGTTATTGCCATCAAGGTTCGGGGAAGAAAAGCGACAAGGTGGTCATCAAAGACATTGTGGAACTTCCTTTAAAAACCGTGTTGTTCACCATCACACGTGCAGCAGGGAGTATGGGTCCCCATCAGGCGTCCCGTACATAGATGAATCTTGCAGTGGATTGCATGGCAGGAACAGTATTCAACTGGTGTGAGGCAGTATTGACCAACCTCAAGGAGCAAGTGAACAAGTGCAGGCTTGGAGAGAATTCTCAATTTGGGTATGGGAGCATCTTAGTCACCTTCTTCTTGGTTAGGGTGCCATTTTTGGGCCCACAGCTGACCATCCCCCCCCGTCCACCCACCGAGCCATGGATGGCTCGATGGAGCGACTACGCAGGACGACTTGGAGGGCCGCAACATTTGGCTTTCGGTGAGGATTTCTTCTCATGGCTCGAGGAATAGATTGTGATGATCGATGACTACCCCTATGCAGGGGTGGACTTCCGCGAGGACATAGACCTGGCACTGCCAGAAGATGAGGATTGGGACAATTCAGGTATGACCCTCATAAATGTTTTTTTTTTTTAATATATAATTTTTATTGTTTTTTAGAATGTGTTAAAGACTTTAATGTATGTACGTGTGCATATCGTAGATCGTGGACCATAGAGACTGGCAGGGTACTCGCCATTACACCAAGGTAGTGTTGATCACTAAGCCGCTCCGGACGAGGACGAAGATGAGGATGAGGCGGGTTGGGTCCAGGAGATAGAGAGGAACCTACAGGGTTTAACCCATGGTATCCCCACTATGAGGGTGGACGACATGCCTTTGCATCTCCAGCGACATACCATAGGTGTGCCTAGGCGTATTGGCCGACTCCTTCGTAGGGTGGTTTGGGCTATAGTGTGCTATCACCAACAGCATGAGGAATCTGATGAGGAACATGATAGATCCCCCAGATCTCCTTCAATGGCAGCTTTTATCTTTTTGCGGCATGTATACGATATGTAGGCTTTGAAAGCCAAATTTTTGTATGGGATTAGGTCCCAAATTTTGTCTTTAAAACACAGACTTTATGTATTTGAAAAAAAAAACACTTTTATATACAGTGATATATATATGGACCTACTTTTATGACCTATTTATTTACAATGACTTGTGTGTTTATTTTGTGATGTGTTTTTATGGATGGGCTAGATGCCAATCCAAAATGTAATTAGCTAATGAATCAGCTATACAATTGAATTCCCTTGGTACGTGTTGATATGAAATGAAATTAAAAGATCATTCCAAGAGGCGTACCCTCTGAAATAAACGAAGTAGGATAGGATCGCAAACTGTGTAAACATGATTCAGATGAGAAACCATGAGTTGGGAGTCTAAAAAGACTGATAGGGAGTCAATTCCAAGGGAAGCAACCTCCGTCAAGAGTCCGATGACTGCATGGTACGCTGCGATGTTATTGGTTGTAGGACCCAAACAATTGGCTCCTGAAGATATCAACTCGCCAGTGGGAGAATAGATTACCCATGCTGCGGAAGCAAGGTTCTAGGTATGTCGGCTTGCACCATCGGCGAATCCAAAGTAAGCAGACATCTGCGCATAAAATCACAAGTCAAGGTAAGAATGGATACATGAGGTCTGTATGTGCACACCAAAAAGATGAGTGAAAACAAGCTAAGTACATTATGTACAAAAAGTATCTCGCGCAAGATAACCTTACGCGTAGAAGCATTTAAGGTACATCCCATTGCGGGGTCGTGCCAATGGTGTGCCATCACAATCGACGAGTTCATAGGCTCATTTCTCCAATACACATTTTACAACAAAGGGGTCGTACCACATAGATTCTAGTTTTCCTTTTCCGAGTTTATCGTGGATTTGATATATGTGAGTATGAGGTCACCTTCATTGAAAACCCAAGGTTGAACGGATTTATCATACTATGCTTTTACGCATTTTTTAGGAGCTTCATTGGCTAAAGCAACGTCGCGGCGGGTTTCATCTAGCTGGGCTAGGTATAGAAACCGTTCCTCTTCGAAAGTGGTGTGGGGAAGTAGCTCTATGGCTATCTTAAGTGATGGGATTTCACATTCAATCGGTAAAATGGCTTCCAGGCCATACACCAGTTGAAATGGTGTGAACCTAATAGCACTTTTAACTGAGGTTCGGTATGCCCATAGTGTTGAAAATAGAGCTGAGTGCCAGTTGGATTTATGAGTACCCACAATACGTTGAATCATTCGTTTCAGAACTTTATTAATGGCTTCAACTTGGCCAATTGCTTGTGGGTAGTATGGGGTTGAGTTTTCATGGCGAAAACCCAACTTGGCACTTAGTTCCTCAATCATATGGTTCCTGAAGTGGGAGCCATGATCGATCACAATGGATTGTGGGACACCAAATCTAGCTATAATATGATTGAATATGAATTGTGCTGCTGTTTTGCCGTCCTCAGCATAAGTAGGCATTGCTTCAACCCATTTTGTGAAATAGTCAACAACTACTATGACATAGCTATGCCCCCTGGTTGAAGTGGGCTTATAGTGCGTGAAATCTATGCCCCATTTGGATAAGGGGCCGACGACAATAATAGGATGGAGTGGAACAAGGTGCGAGCATGTTTTACTATGAATGAATTGACATGGTGGACATTTCTTGACCGTTTCAATGCAGTCTTTGAAAATCAAGGGCCAGAAATATCTTGCTCACAGTATTTTCTGGGCCGTAGCCATCCCAGAGAGATGACCACCACATGCTCCAGTGTGGCAGTCATTATGAATGCGTTCTGCTTCATCTAGGGTCAAACAATGTCAAAGAACAGTGTCAACACCATGTCGATAAAGAGTATCGATGACTATGAGGTAGTACTTGGCGTGATGTCGGATACGTCGACGTTCATCACGAGTGAGGTCAGGGCGGAAACGTTGGGTTTGGAGATATAACAAAATATCCCCGTACCATGGATCAGACGTGCTAATGAGGAACAACGATTCATCAGGAAGAGAATCGATGGGCTCGAATTGCTCGGTAGCATAGGGCAAGTTACAAATCAACTCAGCGAAGACCAAAGACTTCTTGGACTTGGCTTTGACAAATTCCAAGTCAAACTCTTGTAGGATGACGATCCAACAAGAATATTTTCCCCCAAGCACTTGATGCATGAGGATGTAATACATTGGATTGAAATCGGCTATAACAGTGGTCCGACGGAGTAGAATGTAATGCTGGAACCTCTGGACAGCAAAAACTGTTGCCAAAGCCAGTTTTTCAACATGTGAATAACGAGTTTTAGAGTCGATAAGACTCTTACTAAGACAGTATACCACATGTTCTATGTCGTTATGGTCTCCCTGGACTAGCACCATATCGATGGTGGAAGTCGAAGCTGTGAGATAAAGAATGTAATCCCGTGTGTAATTGGGGGGTTGGATCACAGGATCTTTAGTTAAGGCTGCATTTAGATTATCAAAGGAACATTGGGCTTCGTCGTCCCAAATGAAGGGAGTATTCTTCTTGAGAAGCCTCATATAGCCTTTTGTTATCTTGGAAAGATTACAGATGAAACGACGCAGAAATTTTGCATGCCCTTGCAAACTTTGAAGTTCTGGAATGTTTGTAGGGGAAGGAAGTGCTAAGATAGCTTCTACCTTCGCAGGATTCAAACAGATATTGTAGCAACGATACCTTTTGAAAATGGCACCTAAGTGATCAAGATGGTCATCCCGGGTCTGAGAATGAGCAGGAAGATCATCAAGATATGGTTCTAAAATATGTTTGATATCGTGGAATGCGTACGACATCGCCCGTTGGAAAGTTGCCCTGGCATTTTTAACTTTCGATATGTGAAAATCCCCCAAGGGAAGATGAAGGTTGTTTTATGCTGGTCAGCTGGGTGGATATCAATCTGATTATAGCCAGAAAAGCCATCCATAAATGAAAAGATGACACTCCCGGCACAGTTATCGATGATCTGGTCGATCAATGGAGTTGGGTAGTTGTCCTTTGGACAAGCTTTGTTCAAGTCGCGATAATCAACATAGACTCTAATCATTCCCTATTTCTTGGCTACGGGAACGATCTTAGATACCCATTCTGTCAATGGGATAGGATAGATAAAACCAACACGCAAAATTTTTTCAACTTCTACTTTAATAGTGGCTGCCTTATGAGGATGGACGGGTTGAAGTTTTTGCCGAACAAGTCGGGTGCTAGGGAAGGTTGGAATTTCATGGACTACAATTGAAGGATCTATTCCTAGCATTTCTTCATAACTCCAAGAAAAAACATCACCGAAGGTTTTGAAGTAGGCAGTGTAGAACTCCATTTCGAGGGGAGTACATGTTTTGCCAATGTGTATGTTTTCCACGATACCAGGCTTCACTGAAATATCTGTGGGAGTGGTTGCCATAAGGTTAGCCAAGTTTCCTTCTGAAAATACTTCATCGAGGGAAGTGGGAAACTTGGTTTTAACCATTCCAAGTGAAGTACTGGGTTTTGTATCGAGCTCAAGTGTCTGAATTGTGGGGAATGAAGATCGATGATTAAAATATCCCCATGGTGGCTCATCACCGCACATAACCTCCATAATGGATTCATCAGTGGGAAAAATCAAATTGAGAGGATCAATAATTGGTGGGGATGAATGAGTCTCAGACGAGAGCTGTTCCACAGTGTGATGGGTAGGACAGTCGATCCAATCGGTGGCTGATTGGATCGCTTCGTATGCTGTGAGGTTTCTATTTAAAGGCATGGAGTTGCCGTAGTTTTCAATCTCAGTGGGACTCAGAATCACCCATGAAATGTTGGAAGGGGTGACATTTGATGAAATCATGTTGACTGGTTGAACATGGGGTCCCAGCTCTGGAAAAACTCCAATAAGGGAAGAATCTTTCATAAGACCAATGTCGACGTCTTGGAACCGGTACCGAGGCTGATCCAATAACGAGATAGTGTTGGCAGAGTTCAGATGAGAGTTTGGGATACAGTAATCAAGTTGATCTATAGTGACAATTTTCCCTTCATGAGGAAATTGCACAATCCGGAAGACAGTAGACGCTATGGCGGTCATGGCGTAAAACCAGTTCCGACCAAGTAGAAGATTGTAATCTAATGGTGCATCCACGACTTCAATGTGTACCGATACTGTTTTTCCCCCAGTTCAACACCAATTGAGGGAATGAGTCCATAAGGTTGAAAACCGTGTCCATCAAATGCCCTGAGAGTAGTGGGAGACGTTGTGACTTTGGGTGAGCCTAAGGCTCTCCAACAATTCAAAGACATGATTGACGTGGAGGCACCTTCATCTAAAACAGTGCGATGGATGCTATTTCCATGGATTTTTGTATGAACCTGGAAGGCTAGCTGGTGAGAAAGCCGAGGTTTGGCATGCTCCAAGTTAAAGATAATAGTGTTTGAAGTATCTGGGTCCATTGCCCCCAGTGCTGAAAGTAAGGTTCTACGCTGCGTAGGGCAGTGTTGAAGAGCCTCGAGAGTCGACATGGCGCAAGGTGCTTGAGCTAAATCCTCAACTATGTTGTAGTTTTGGGCAGCTCGCGCATTGGGATTAAATGTTGCCTTTCGTATGGTGCCCTTGGGTGGGCATAGCACTATGTCTGTAAGCGGTCTCTCCATATGGAGATGGTCGGTAGGGGGAGGGGTAGGAGTCAGATATTCAACAAGAGATTTCCCTTTGGTTATCTCCGACTGTTTGTTTGAACTTGGAGGGTTCTCATATGTCTTTGAACAAGTGGTTATATGAATCTCCTCATTACTCGTCATCAGGATTTTGAGATTTGTGGATGTCTCTCCGCGAGTTGGGTTGCTCGAGTTGCCCCCCTGTGGGGTTTCTTGGGAAACCATCTGCAGTTACTGCTGAGGGAAAGGGTCAGTTAACATTGTTGGGCGAGAGGATCCTTTAACGAACTTGTTGACTTCATCCTTGTAGGGATGGTCATGCGTGTAGTGATCATCTTGACAAATTAGGCAGGGAAACTTAGCCTTTCGACGTGGTTTCGGGTTGTTGTGGGTGGTTTGTGGCTTGGGATTCTCCTGCTGGTTCTTCTTGGATTTACCATGATTGTTCTTCTTCTTTCCTCCGGATGGTTGTGACGTAGATTGAACTGTGTTCACTTCGGAGGAGATAGCAGGAGAAGTAGTAGCTTTTGGAGCAGCTTGAGGTAGGGCGGGGGAAGCAGAAGCTTGTTGCCCCGTCGAGTTGGTAGTAGGCTGGGCATTGACTGAACCAACAATACAATCAATGGGGGGTTCAATGGCAGGTTTCGTTGGATCAGTGGTAACACGGGCGGCATGGGGAAGAAGTTCGTGTAAAGTGTCGGATTGGGTGTATACCAAATCCATGTACTGAGCTGCCGAGATGGCTTGTTCTTCAGTGACCGGCCCACACATAGTGATATCCCTAGCTATGGGAGGCAAGAATGACTTTGTGAACCAATCAGTGAGTAGTTGATCCGGAATGGGTGCCTTGATTATCCTACGGCATCGACGCCACTCATGGATGTGATCCAAAATGTGCATAGAAGTGGTTTGACGTAGTGAGGTTAATAGTTCTGTTCCAGTCTCATACCAGATGGGGAGCTGGAAATGGGTTAGAAACTACATAGCTAAGGTGTTGAAATCATGGAAAGAGTGTTGTGGCAGCTCGATGTACCATTTTGTTGCCGTGCCAGTAAGCGTATGCTGGAAGAGCCGTAGTCGAATGGAATCGTCCATCAAGGAGTTGGATGAACACCAAAGATGGAAGGTCATTACATGGTTTTTGGGGTCTTCCCCAGGCTTAGCATCGAACTTAGGAATGTCCGATGGAAGTTTGGCTGGAATGGGTGGCCAGTGAGGTTCATGCCATATGGGATTGTTAATGAGCCTCGACAAATCAGGTAAGTCTAGTGTGGCCGAAAAGGAAAGTTGACAATTAGTCTGCGGGTATGAGTAATAATTGTATGGTGCAGAGAAACCTGCGGGGCCCTGCTTAGTATACTGCTGCGTGTTATACCCATATGTGTTTCCCATGGGGTACTGCTAGAAGTTCTGTGAGTAGTAGGCCATCTGGTTAACTGGTTGGTGGATGTTCTGCTGACTGGGGATGGTAGGTATGGTACCCTGGGGTTGTTGTAACCCGAGAATGGTTGTTGCTCCTGATTGGGGAAAAGTTCCCTGGAGTTGTTGTGTTCCAGGAATGTTACCACTATATTGAGTAAGTGGAGGGTTTCCCATAGCAAAGTTAGGGGGTGGCTGTGACAATGGTGTCCATGGAATGTTCGTTCCTCCTTGAGGAACATGTGGAAATTGAAGAGATGGGTTCCATGGAGTTGTAGCAGCCGAAGGATAGGGGAAGTCAGAGTTCAAGTTGGGGGGAATCTGAGATTGCCCACCAGTTGGGTTTCAGTTTCCAAATAATGAGTACCCCCTACTCTATTGGATTTGAGGTTTCCAAGAAGGAAGCGTACCTAACGAGGGATGTTGAATATGGGGCCCGGTTGGAAAACCAGTATAAGGTTGTCCACTGCTAGGTGTGTTGTACATACCATATTGAGCAGATGCTGCTGGTTGAGAGGGTTGTTGGATAGTTCCAATGGGTTTCCCTCCAGCAGATGGGTTGGATGGCCCTAGAGTAGGAGGTTGTTGACTAGGAATGGGGTTCCTAACTAAGGATTGTCCTCCAGTAGGTTGGGTTGATGGCTCGACAGGAGGAATTTGGTTCTTGGAGTTGGGGATCATGGAAGTCAGTTGTCCACCTATTAAGATAGTGTAGATAGTGGCCGAAGGTGAACCTTCGGTCAAAATGGATGCAATATGACTTGGTGTTCTTCCGGCACTAGCCAAATACGATAGTGTCGATTGGCCAAGGGTGCCAAAAGTGCCGATTTGTGGAGGGGGTCTTCCATATCTGACAGGAGAGGACGGGGAAAAAACTGGGTTATCCCTCATAGAATGTGCACCAAATGTGGGGAATTTAATCAAGGGGTATCGGGGGTATCATCCATAGCATGTTCAACAATAGGAGGACCATCGAAGACTGGGTCCGAGATCATGTCCTAAAAAGGGTTTTCAGGTGCTAGCGGGAACATAGGTATAGTAACGTCTAAAGGTCTGGAGCCGTCTGCATAGGAGTGATGAAACTCTATGCTAGACGGAATGTTGGGATACTGATAGTTAGGGGTGGCGGGTAACAGGGAGATATCTCGCAGCCGTCGAGAGCATTTGCTCTATGTCGCGTTTAAACTGTGCCGAAGCTAATGGGGAATTTGCTAGACTAACCATACTAGACTGAATGGAGGCCATGATCTCATGTCCCGGAGGGAGGTTGGGGAGAGATATGGTATGAGGTACGTTGCTAGAAGAACTGGTTTCCTATGGATGAACGCTAGATGGCACGGAAATAACAGGCAGAAGCTCTGCCTAGGAAGTGATAAAGCCATAGTCAGGTTCAAAAGGTGTATCAGGAAGTTGAGTGTCTTCAATAATTTCGACGTACCCACCCGGGACTAAAATCAAGCTAGATATATCCTGGTCGGATCCTTCGGTGGTGCCAATAGATCCGTCTGTGTCATCGTGGAAAGTTTCTGGTGGAAGGGAGGTGTTGACATTAGGTAGGAGATGGCCTCTGGTCTAGTATTTTGGGTTATACTAGATTCAACCGCTGTAATGTTGTCCACTGTGGAAGATATATCTGGAATAACAGTGGGTGAAGTGACAGTGGGAATCTCAGATATACTAGTGGTTGCAGAAACTACAAGAGATTCTGAGACTATGCTTTGAGTAACTGTTACAGATGAAACTGGAGATGTAGTGCGTATCGGCGGTGGAATGTTCCCTCGACCAACACCGCGGCCAGGAGGAGTGGGAATGCGTGATGCAGGTGGACCAGAGGTCCGTGGCGGTGGTGGTGGTGGAGGGATTTTTCCCTGTACTCGTCGTGATCTCCGTGGTGGTTCTGACATGATGGCAGGAATATGAAATCCGGGGGCAGTCTCGTAACAAAGAACTCAAAAACTCTAATGCAGCCGAGTGTGCAAAAGAGGAGCTAGAAAAAGCAAGGCTCGTAGGCCAAAAAAGCAAGCTGTAAGATCTATACTGAGACTGGTGTCTCAGTAAGAGAGATGATAAAAATAATGGCCAGAATGCCAACAAGCAGTTACTAAAAAGAAAAATGACCCTCTATAAATATGAGATAACAAGCAAACTCCTAACTAAGAGTTGGAGACCTCAACAAGCTGTATCCTTCGCAAGGTGATGAAATCCAAGTCGAACAATACAATGTGAGAGACCAATATGAGAAGGATATCCCTCTACCGAAAGGGATCCTGGGTAAAGGAGCCCTAGTAGAAAAGTCACTAAGCTACCTCGTTCATGACACGTTGGAAAAGGTTTTCAGCGCTTCTACCTTATCACCCTTGCATTACTATGAATTACAAGGAAGACAATGATCGATGTTGCCTTAGGGATAAGTGGAGTGTGGCATTCCACAAAGTCCGTTCGGTTCTCAATCTCGCAGCGGTTTAACCCCTGAAAGTTAAAAACAGTCAGGAGGCCCCTCCATAAGCTGGGTGTGACCATGTCAATAAATACTAGAGGATTTTAGTTCCCTAGAGGACAACAACTATGTCTCAAATGAAAATGACAAGGGAGAATTATTTTGATGCCTATACCCAGTGTCCTACCAGACTACCAAATTCTTTTGATTTCCTCAAGTGAGGTTAATGTTGGTTTAGTTAGGGAGATTAATTTTAGTGGTTGTATTACTCAATCGGGTAAATGGACATGAAACTTGGTGCTGTTGTGACGACCCAAACCATGCAAGTGAGAATGAATCGAAATAAGCCTTGTATTCGATGAAAACTAGCTATGGAAGAGAGAGAGTTCTTCGATCATAAATGCATGAAACTTTCATAAGCAATTAAAAATCACTTCAAAACACAAACAAAATTTTTTGTTTTCTTTTTGTAAGTAGAGCCAAACTGAAATAAACACTTCTTTCCAAATCACTGATCTTGCAACTAGGATGCTTCAAAAAATGAGAATTTCTATGGCAAATTTAAGTGGTTCACTTTCTAATGCACAATAATACTGCTAGACCATTTAAACCCAAACAATACAAATGTCCTCCAATGATAATTTTCAATGTAGATTTTAATGATAATAATGGAAACAATGTGATTATGAAAGATACATGATCTAGTAAAAAGAACAGTAGTAAGGGTTTGGTTGTGATGATAAGGTCAAGCTAATGCAATCAAACTGAAGGGGTAACCCAATGTGCAAATAATGCCACTAATTCATAAAATAATCAAGCTCACAAAAGAAATAAACACACCACAAAGACTGTGTAATGAACAGGATAGTAATAGGCAACAGAAAACACCAAACTAAAGCAGAGAAAATAAAAAATGACTCAGGAAACCAAGCAGGGAAGGAAAAATTGAAAATATGCAGACACTACCACGTGGTAGGAATAGGCTAGAGCACGGTACTGGTACACTACCGCTCTGGTCAAAGTGTTATGTACGTGGTACTACTGCACTGTAGATAGTGCTGGGGGAGCAGTACTGTTGCAAAGTATGGAAAAAAGCAACTTTTGAAAAGAAAATTGAACTCTTCAGGGGTGTTGCAGACCCAGAGGACTCACTGATCATAGAGGGGGTAAAGATGTAAAGAGGAGGGAAGAATAAAGGTCAAGGAGACCAACATTCAATACTGGTTTGACGAGAAAGAAGAATCACAATAAAAAATGACTAAAAGTGAGATCAATCAATCAAATGGGGTTCAAACCAGCGGAGTCGCCATTCTTATTGTAGAATTTTCTCCCTACGGATAGGTAGAAATTCTCTTAGATTAAAGTAGACTTTAACTGACTCTAAACTAAGACAAAACTTAACAAATGCTACCTTGAATTCCTATATCTAAACAGGCATTTCAAGATTAAATTGCTGGAAAAAGCAGAAGAGATCTAACTGACCTTCAATCCAATTGCTTGTCTTAATGGTTGCTCCGATTTCCAAGTCCTCGCGAATGAACTTGTCAAAATGAAGCCAAGATACAAGCATATATGATTCTCTAGCAACTTGAAATATGTGTTAGGATCTAAATCTACAATAGATACAAATCATATCATTGAAACAAAATCAACACATGTGATTTGGGAAACAAGACAAGTTATATTCTATTACCAACTTGAAGTAATTTACAATGGTTGCTTGATATCCAAGCCAACTCCCAGCTCCAAGTGCTTCCTCCTCTAGCTATCTCCACAAAGATTGAAGATCATAAGTTTGATGTCTCTAAGAGTCCTCCCCTTTTGCTCATGGAATGTCTCTCTCTTATAGTGTGTAGTAGGGTTAACCAACAAGAGAGAAGGGTGGATCTTGGGAGAGTTTAGTGGATCAGGCGTACTAATCACAGAAAGTGACTTAGGATCGAATCAAGAACACCAATCCTCAAAAATCTCTCGAAAATCAAGATCCCACAAGCCATGGTAAAAAGGCTAAAAAGGGTGCACCGCGCCTCTCAAACAGATCATAACAGGGTAGTACCACGTGGCAGAGAAAGAGCATAGCGCAGTAGTGTGGACTACCACGCACCTAAGCTGGAGCAAGGCGCGGTAGTGTAGGTATATGAAGTCTTAACTAGGTTGATTCTTGACAGAAAGGGTTTGTCTTCAAGGATCACTCATCATTTTTCTCTTCTGGGTGTTTTAAGCAATAGGGGAAGTGTCGTCAACTCTTTTTGTGGTGAATATGCAACACCGTGAAATATGGAGGTATAACACATGCATAGTGATTAAGGATGGATTTAAGTTCAAGGATAGGTAATCCAGGAACCAAAGATCAAGAGGGAGCACACTCCAGTGGTTTCTGGAAGAAAGCAAAGGAGCATACTCCAGTAGTTTCTTCAAGCATGCAGATATCCAGAGGGAGTTGACCATCATCCTGCATTCCGCAATAGAAAGGTGTAGAAGAAGCTACTTCAGAAACTCCTGCAAGGAAGCAAAGACTCAGAGGGAGTCCACCCAACAAACAAACAAAGATAAGTATTTTAATTACCATTCCTTACATGCTTGTTTGTTTAAATAATATTATTCAATGATGTATATGCTTATGTTCCTAGATTTAGGATGTGTATTATGCATATTAGAATGATTGCATTAATGAACAACTTACTACTAATATGCATGTGATGGGTAAGTGGCCTATGGCACTGTACAACATTCCATTGCTACTTATCTAGAATGAAACCTCTTTGCTGACATGTTGGGAGTTGTGCACACTCTTAACAATGTTCTGGTAGAGACTGGAAGGCATCTAGAAAGTTGTGGAATATGGATAAATGTTGTATTGAAGCATTGGCTAAGATAATTGCATGACTATATGAAATATTTATTTAGGTGTAAGAATTTGTCTGAAAATTATGAGATGTTTCTAATCATGCAATTTAACTTGTTTTGTAGAAAAGACCGTATACCTTCACCTACAAAAGAAGGACTACAACATTTGTTTAAGCAACAAAATTATCTATTGAAGATATTGAAGTTCCCAAGATATAGGAAGAATTCCATGATCTGTCAATCATGAAGATGTTTGGGATGTAGCCCCAAAGGGTAGTCTATAGTGACTTCCAAGAGGATCTACAAGATCAAGCATGCTGCAGGTGGTAGCATAGAGACTTTTGCTCCTGTATCCAGATTCAGTTCCATTAGATCCGTACTTGCTCTGGCTGCATTGATGAAAAGGAAGATACACCAAATAAATTTCAAGACAAATTTCTTGAATGGTGTAGTTGAAGAGGAAGTGTATGTGAAGTAGCCACTTGGTTTTGAGACACATGATAGGGAGTCATATATGTGCAGAACATGGGGATGATGCACTATTTTTTTTTGGCATGGAGGTGTAACAGAGTGCAGATGGAATCTCCCTTGGACAAGGGAAGTATGCAATAGAAATCCTGAAGAGGTTTGGGATGATGGACTGCAAGGATATGGCCACACCTATGGCATCGAACCTGAAGCTTCTATGTGATGCTTCATCTGATCCGGTTGATGTCACGATGTATCGTCAGATGATTGGGTCCTCTATGTACCTGATGAACACGACACCAGATATTTGCTTTGCAATGAACACATATTTGAGCCAGTTCCTAATGGATCTGATAGATGTTCACTTGGTTGCTGTTAAGCATATTCTGAGGTACCTGAAGGGTATGGTTGATTATGGGCTCAAGTATGATGCAAATCAAAAGTTTAGTCTGCAGGGTTATGTTGATTCAGATTGGGCAGGAAATGCTGCAGATAGGGATCATGTGTGATCTCCTGGTTTAGCAGGAAGCAGTCTTGCGTAAGACTAAGTACAGTCAAAGCAGAGTATGTTGCGATGGATCAGCAGGTTGCAGATGTATTGACCAAGCCGTTGGCTAGAGTGTAGTTTGAGTACTTCAGAGAGAGGCTTGGTGCACTTCAAATCAAGGTTCCTTCCAAAGGGAAGTGATGAGTCCGGAAGATGTAGATGCACATGATCTTTTCTGACATGGTTGATGTGTTCTCCCTTGGTCATGATGTAATTGCTGAGCCATTTTTCACATGGTGGTAGATGTGTTCTCCCATGGTGAAAAGGTAAGGACTGGAGCCTACCCCGAATGGTGGTAGATGTGTTCTCCAATGTCAGTGGTGTAAGTGATGGATGATGTGCATCTGGGCTGTGCTTCGTGGACAATGAGATGATCTGAAGAGGACGATGCTTTGATTATCAGGAGGATCATGGATGATGAGCATCAGGACGATGCTCTAGTTACTACTCTGTGTATGTATATGCATCATGTTGGATGCTTGTTATTATCAATTGGATCATTGCATCATGTTGGATGCTTGTTATGATTAGTTGGATCATTTATGTATGTATGCATCATGTTGGATACTGGATATGATCCATTGGATCATTTGTATGTATTTTGTATATGCATCATGTTGGATGCTTGGACCATGTATCTGTATATGTATCAGGTGGATACTGAGATCATGTATGTTGATATGTATCAGGTGGATACATTGTGTGGATCATGTATCTGTGTATGTATCAGGTGGATACATTGTATGATCAAGTAGATCATGTATGATGATATGTATCAGGTAGATACTTGGTATGCATCAGGTGGATGCAGTGTATGATCAAGATGATCATAGATGACGAACTTCAGGATGTTGCTCCAGATGACATGCAGCAGGATGTTGTAGTGATGATGATCAGGATGATCATGTGTACATCAGGATGATGTATGATGAGTATCAGGATGATACTTTGTGGCCGTGGATCAGGTTGTGCAGATGAGCATGTATGGGAGATCCTATAGGTCGGATTTGTGTACCCGTAATAGCCTTGGATGCTCTTTCGAGACATTGCTCTGGGAGGACATTTAATTTGTGCCCTGGGAGATCTTCAGGTTAGAGTTGTGTACCCGTAACATCCTGAGATGCTATTGCAAGGTTTTGTCCTATGGCATGTAATTTGCTCCTGGGAGATCTGGACAGGATGAAAAAGGCCTCAGATGCTTCATCCAGGTTTTTCCATGACCACATGTAATTTTCTCCTAGGAGATCTAGATAGGATGAAAAAGGCCTCAGATGCTTCAGCCAGGTTTTGTGGTAGACCACATGTAATGTGCTCCTATGAGATCCAACAGGTAGAGCTTGGGATGCTTCAGCTAGGTTTTGTGGTGAGATCACATGTAATGTGCTCCTGGGAGATCTGACAGTTAGAGTTGTGTGCTCGTAACAGCCTGGGATGCTTCAGCCAAGTTTTGTGATGGGTGACATGTAATGTGCTCCTGGGAGATCTGACAGGTAGAGCTGTGTACTCGTAATAGCCTGGGATGCTGTAGCCAGGTTTTGTGATGCACGTAATAAGTCCCGAGGATTCCATAGTATGGCCAGTGATGACAAAGACCTGCAGGTGGTGGGCCTACATCTAGTATGAAAAAGGATTGGCTCTGTATAACTTCCTATGACGAGTAGATTCATAGATTGATTGAGATAGCAGCAGCAGTGATCATGATGATGAATCGATGATGATTATACAGTGACGATGATCTAGAGAAGATGACTTGTGCTAGAAGACTTGTGTCGAGAAATGCCTTCCTATTTAAGAGGGACTGTTGATGTATATGTAACTTCAGAATGTATTTCACATATATGTATATTGTATTCCTATAGAGATGTTATTATTCCTCTATATGGAAGTGTTGTCATTTATATTGTAAGTGTCGTAACTTATACTTGATGGGTTATTAGACCACCCTATTGGGGGTCAGCCATGTGAGTCAAAGGGTTACTAGACCACCCTAGTGGGGGTCGGCCCAATCAGCATTATGTTAAGTGGTTAAGTTGAGGCCGACCTAGTTGAGTAAAGGTCAAGTCAAGTTAGTGTATAAATAGAGAGTGTGTCTCTCTCGTTTTACACATTCTATTCTCTCACTCACACTTGGGAGAGTGGCACATTTGTGGAGGAGGAGACTCTGCTGCTACGAGAAGACTATCTCTTGTATTCTGTTTGTATCATTGCTCTATCTATCTCTGAGGAAGTTATTGGGATTTTTCACCTTTATGGTTTTCCCCAAGTAAACTCTATGTCTCTTGTGTGCTTTCATTATTGTGTCCATGATTGATATGCTGTAGATTTGTTGTACATGTTGTTCTCTCAGTTAAGATCCTAGATCAGATTGAAGTAAATTTTGAAAATTTAACATAAACATAGACAGTCCTCTTCATATCACCTTGAAGGAAATGGTCAAGCAGAAGTCACCGACAGAGAATTAGAGAGGATTCTAACAAAAACAGTCCAACTCCACAAAAGAGATTGGGCTGACATATTAAGTGAAGCAGTTTGGGCCTATAACACCACATGGAAGACAACAACAAGATTCACACCGTATGAGTTAGTAGATGGAAAGAAAGTCATGTTGCCAATTGAATTTGAAATAAAAACACTATGAATTGTAGCATAGTTAATCATGGAACTATCAGAAATACAACAAAAACGCATGCTAAAATTGAATCAACTAGATGAGCACTGCCAACAAGCACTAGACCACACTGAAATCGTCCAACAACAAAGAAAGAGGTGGCATGACAAGCACCTAAAAGATAAAAAGTTCAAGGAAGGTGACTGGGCACTACTCTATGATTCCAGGTTTCACACATTCAAAGGAAAATTAACAACCAGATGGCTAGGAACTTACATCATTGAGCACATCTATGAAAATGGAGCAGTCAAGATTATTACAATAGATGAACAATAGTTTCCCATGATACTGAATGGACATCGACTCAAAATTTACAAGAAACCACAATCAGAAGAAGAGTTTACACAGGTACTCTACTAGCAACAACTGATGCTAATAGAAAATATGAAAAAGCATTGAAAAATGAAAGAAAAAAAAAACAAAAACAAAAAAATGAAAAATGAAAAAAAAAGAAAAAAAAGAAAAGGAAAATAGAAAGAAAAAAATGATAGAGAAAATAGCAGGACAAATAACAGGGCCACATATATCACTATGAAGATCCAACATTACTATTGCAAAGAGAAATATCAAACACAATTCAAGTGAGCCTGAGAATTCTCAAGATTTTTTAGCATACAAGTGATACATTCAAGAGAGCCAGCAAAATTATCTTCCACTACAAGGAAATCCAAGCATACTCTTCAATAAACTCTGCCATATGATCACGAGCACTTGACCCTAATTCAAGTGAGCTTGAAATTGATTCAAGCGAGGCTGCAATTGATTCAACCGAGGCTGCCATTGATTCAAGCAAGGCTGCCATTTATTCAAGCAAGCCAGAGCAAGCCAGACATTTAGCAGTAGCAAGCAATCAAATTCATGCAACGCATAATCAAATTCATGCAACGCATAATCAAAGTCAAATCAAAATGACAAGATAAAAGAAAAATGCAGAACACACATAACTACTAACACACCAAAGATTACTATGGATTACACCAAATCTACTACAACATCCAGCACACATGCAAATCAACAATGATCATGAACTCAGGTACACTACAAAATATAGCAAGGTAATCTTTGAACATTTTCATTTTATTTTTGAGGTCAAATCATTATCCCCAAAATGGTTATATTTTAAGCTGAGGATAGCTTTGCCATAAAGTCGGAGGGAAAGGTTCATATTACAAAATCATGATTGGAAAGGTTCAGATTACAAAACCATGATTGCACATACCCGTCATTATGACAAATGATGAATCTGCATATAACCACCATACTCCATAATAATCGCAAAGTACAAGCATAAAGCGAAATGAATAGCTTGATCATGAAAAGAAATGGATCAATCATCAAAGTACAACGAAGAATAATAAGGATAAGTGTGAAAGGACATTTAAGTTAAGCTGCATGATTGTCAAAGAAAAGGCCATTTTTTTGCAAAACAAAAGAAACCTCTCAGCACTTCTTGGAAGCAAGCCATTAGAAGAGAGTACACCATGCAGCAAGAAATCCGGCCCTAAGCCTATAAGTAAATCTAGACCAGTGAGGTAAAATACACATTCAAAGTTGGCTTTTGTCGATTGTAGAAGAGGTTTTAAAATGACGAAAGGATTCAAGAAAAGTGAACCAGAGGAGCACAGTTCCGTCTACTAGAACCTGGGAATATTAATAACCATCTGCAGTGCAGGATGGATGCCCTTCATCCTAGGACTGAAATAGCACAACACAGGGGTAGCTATGGAGTATGAAAAAAAATTTAAACATATCAAGGATGAACAGTTCATCACCCGAGTGAAGGGGTTACGTATTAAGATTGATGAGGATGTAATTGCCAAATACACTGGACTACAGAGAGGTTTGCATTGGAGCAGGGATGACAGGGAGGTGAAACAGGAAGCAAAAACAACCTTCTTTGAGCAAGGAGAGGTCTATGACGAAGACAAAAATGGAGTCAAAAGACTCTCCATGCTAGCACCATGGGAGGATGTGGCTGCAATCATTCAGAAGTACACCACATGCTCTAGTAGGTTAAGCTATGTCCCCATCTTTCATTTTCATATTTTAGAGCTGTTAAGACACAGAACCCATTATCCACCAAACAACAACATTAGTATTCCATTTTACCTGCTCCAATCTCTAGCAAAAATGAGCAAGAAGGTGGCTAAGGTTAAGGAGGATGCATTGGTCCATTATGGGATGATCAAGTTAATCGTCTGTGAGGAATTAAAGGCGTAGATACCAGAGCTTTCGTGGCAAGAATTCAATTTGGTATCCACCGAAGATGTTCAAATGATGAAGGGTACACCCATAGCTAGCATACCACTAGGAGCAATGAACAAAACCGCCTCTACATCAAGGGCGAAGAGGAAAAATGACCTGGACCATGTGGCCGAAACCCTGGTGAAAATCAAGCACTCAAGAGAGGACTCCCCGAAGGCAAACTTAGGGATTACTGCCAGTAATCAAGAGCCGAAAAGAAGAAGTAATATATTCACCCAAGCATCCCGGATCCGAGTTACTAAGGAAAGGAGTAGGGAACCCAATCCCATAATTCAAAATGTGTCAGATGGGGACGATGATCAGTGGGTAGATCAGAAGGATCCCACTACAGAAGAGAACCAAGATGAATAGGAAATTTAGGATGAACAGGAAGAACAAGATGAGGAAGAAGAATATAATGAACCAAAAGAGCAAGTCAACCCCTAGGGGACCCTCCTGAGCATAATGAAAACCCTGGGGTTGTCAATCAATTGGCTGAGGTACTGGCAGAATTAGAAGAGCTCAAAAAGGAGATGGCGGCATTAAAAATTGGATCAAGAAGCCAGATAGCATCACCCCCATTCTCATCTGAGAAGACACAAATTCTAAGAATGCATCATGCAGGGGAGCTGAGACTAGTGGAATAGAGAAATTCAGCACTTCAATAAAAGTTGGTTGAGGCACAAGGGGAACTAGCCAAGAAGGACTAGGAAATTGTTCAACTGAAGCATGTCTTGGCTACTACGACTGAAATATACAGTAAACTATTGGAGAATAGGCCACCTTCAACAATATATGCAATTTACCTACAAGAGAAGTGGGGCAAATTTCAGCTCTAAAGGTTGGCACAGGGACTCCCAATAGAAATCAAAACACCCAGGGAATTTGTGGATGCATCTCTCAAGGCCACAGAGTTAGAGAAGGACCAGCTCAGTGAGTTTTTCCTACACAATTTTGTATCTCCTAGCTCGTCCAACTAGTCACCAAACCCTTACATGGGTGATTTCCAGTTAAGGGCATTATGTTCTTGGATGAAAAACGAAAGTGAACGAGCTCTGGACTACCACATTTATGTGGCAGCAAAATGGAGGACCCCATTATGGATTAGGGCAAAAGCATTTCACCCTGAAAGAATAATCTATGACCACATAAATCTCACCATAGATGAGGAACTGATCCCAATTCTCCTTGAGAAACAATAGGTGGCTGTGGATCACTTCAATATTACTCTTCAGAGCACACATAAGGAGGTTCAGGAGTCTATTGGTGAAAGATGGCATAGAGTGGAAAATGACCTGAAAATAAAAGAACTTCACTCCCCTGCCAGACTAGAAAATGCTCTCGTAAAATCCAAGCTCTAGAGAAAGTCATTAATAAAGAATTAGCTTAGGTGGATAGGGATGAGGCTAAACCCCCCATTCTTGCTCCCTATGGTCATTAAGGAATAGGTAAATGAGGAAGAAGAAAGGGGGGCATGGGTCAAAGAAGATCAAAGTATGAGCTACCACAGGTAGGCAGGAACCCCCAAGGTGGCAGCATGGGACATCAGAGAGCAGAATATGTCACCCAAGGATGGGTGAATCCTTCAAGCATGGGGGATATGATGAGTCCCCATTTCAGGTATTTGATAGTTTCTTTTCCCACCAAAAAACACAAGAGAGATTGAAAAGATACACTCATTAGTGGGAAAATGATTTACCTTAATAATTTAATGAAGTGTTTAAAAGATTATTTCTCTTATGTTTTGAGAAGCATTTCTATGAGCTAATTGCATGTAAAATGAGTTTGGATGAGCAGGTGTAGGTGTACTCAAGGATAAATGCATGGATCAAGTGGAGAACTGGAAGGACATCACCAAACTCAGTGCCTTTTTCTTGAATTATAGAGAACGAACTCCTGTTCAAAAGTGAATCGGCAGCTAGACATTTTTGTTAGGTTAAGCATTAGGATTTTATAAATATGGACCTCTCGAGTAGCAAGAGGCCTCTGCTACTATTTTGAAGAATTATTGTTTATGTTTCAGACTATCAAGACAGTTGTGTTACAGACCTGGTTTTTAACGTATGAAGTTTCTGTTTTAATAAAAAACTTGATGTTATTTACGATTCAGCATTTATAAGTTCTTTTCACTCCTGAGTATGGGTTGGAGAGGGCCCCTCCAACATGTAGGTCAGGAGATCTTGCAGTACAGGTATTTCTCATTATGTGTTATGCATTGATTGAATTTATATTGCATATGAGAGTATTCTAAATAGCGTCTAAATAACACAATTTAAATTCTGTAGTAGTTGATCACTTCTAATTCCGTAGTTCATGACAATGCATTCCGTAGTATGATAATGTTGTGTCTTTAGTCCTGTAGCAACATTCCGTTGAGGCATAATTAAACACCCATTCCACTATATACTTGCATTTATTTATGAAGCAACAATCTAGATCTTCAGTTTATGTATTCGTTTCATTATTAGAATTGCTTATAGAGATTGATCCCTTTCAATATTTATTGGTTACATGATTTGATTAATGATTGCAGCATTAGATAATGGCATTCCGAATATAGCTTTAGTCTTAGATTATATTAGATTAGACTGTGAGTTTTATGCATTCAATTTATAGTAAAATTAAAGGTCAAGCTTTCATTTCTTTAGAATAGGTCTATTATAATTCCAGCATTCAATTTCATAGAATAATTTTTATTGTTTTCAACAAATTAATTCTTAAAATTAGATTGACTATTTCATGCATTCAAATTCTCATCCATAGATTTCTTGCTTTCAGTATTTGATTTCTTAGCATAGGAATTTATTTTGCATAGATTAACAATCCTGTTTATAGTTGATACAAATACCTAACTTCGACAAAGACTATCCTAGAAGAGCACATATAGTGCCAGTGCCTCTAAAGTTTGTACATCCCTTGGTTTGATAATTAAAGTAAAAAACTCCTAGTCTAGATGCCCTCATTAGGCACCCATACTTAGAGCTCACCACAAGGGTAGCATGTAATACATCCCGAAGATCTAGATAGGTTCTTCTAGTCATGTAAAAGGCGTCGGATTCTCTTTAGGGTTCTTGCTCGGCAAGACACCCTTTTAAGGTTTTGCTAGACCACATGTAATACATCCTGGAGATCCGGACAGGTTGTGCTAGTCACGTAAAAGGCCTCGGATGCTCTTTAGAGTTCTTTCTGGGCAATACATCCTTTTAAGGTTTTGTGGGGACCACATGTAATACGTCCTGGAGGTCCGAACAGGTTGTGCTAGTCACATAAAAGGCCTGGGATGCTCTTTAGGTTTCTTGCTACACAAGACACCCTTTTAAGGTTTTGTGGAGATTACATGTAATAAGTCTTAGAGGTCCGGACAGGTTGTGCTAGGCACGTAAAAGTCCTCGGATGCTCTTTAGAGTTCTTGTTGAGCAAGACACTCTTTTAAGGTTTTGTAAAGGTCACATGTAAAAGATCCTAAGAGATCCAATAGGTTGAGCTGTGTGCTCATAAAAGGCCTGGGATGCTTTGTCTAGCTTTTGTTGATGCACATAATTAGTCCTGGGATCCACAGGATGGCCAGCTCGCAGAGATGATGAAGACCTACAGGAGGCTAGGCATACAACCAGCATGAAAAAGGGTTGGCTCTGTAGAACTTCCTATGATGAGAAGAATTCAGAGGTAGCCCAGTGATCGAGATGTCAGGTATAGCAGCAGTGATGATGATGATGCTCCATGATCTAGTGACGATGATCCAGCTCCAGAATTGCAGACTTCTGTCGATATGTTTTGATGACCTGTGTCTAGAGAATACCTTCCTAGTTAAGAGGGAGTGTTGATGTATTTGTAACTTCAAAAGATATTCTTCTATGTATTGCATTTGTACTTTAATGTATCCCCAACATAGATGTATTATTCCTCCGATTGGAAGTGTCATCAATTGTACTTTCAAGTGTCGCAAGTTATATTGTAAGTGTCGTAACTTATACTTGGTGGGTTATTAGACCACCCTAGTGGGGTCATCCCAGTTAGTATTATGTTAAGTGGTTAACTTGGGGCCGACTTGGTTAGAGTTAAAAGGCAAGTCAAGTTAGTGTATAAATAGAGAATATGTCTCTCTCATTTTACACATTCTCTTATTCACTCACTTTGCATTAGTGAGAGAAGAGGAGGGTACGCACAAGTGGAGGAGGAGCATACTGCTGAAGATATCTATCTGTTGGGTTTGATCATGGTGATCCTTTTATTGATGCTTATTCTATCTCTGAGGAAGTTGCGGGGTTTTTCACCTTCTTGGTTTTCCCTTGTGAAATGTTTTGTGTCTCTTATGCTTGATATGTTGTACATGTTGTTCTTTTAGTTAAGATCCTAGATCTATTGAATTAAATGTTGAAAAACTAACAGCTATTCAAGCTTGTAAATTTTTTTAATAAAATTGAATTTTTTGTATGAACTAGCAGAATAGATCTAGAGACTAGATAAAACCACCAGTACAAAATGAGAGATAAGTGACAAGGTGACCAAAACATTTGGTCACCACAGTGTTTTCAAGGGATAAATGACCAAAATTGAGAAATTTCAAGTGAACTGACTAAAAATGACCAAGATAAATGGCCAATTTGGTCATGGGATAATAACTAAACTAAAAATGGCCAAGATAAATGACCAATTTGGTCAGGAGATAAGAACTAAACTAAAAATGACCACATAATAATTGGTCATTTATGTGGTCATATTTAGTTGTGTCATTCCAGAAATGGAAAATTATAATTTTGATAATGAATTTGTATAATTTACTAAATTTTAACACTGTAGATGGATTCAGAGACCCCCTAGAACGAAAGCATGAACATAAACACAATGATCGATATATGGGCCAACTCAAATCTTATATTAGATCTGGAAAAACTCACAAAGGATTACAAAGAAAAGTTACAATAGACTCTTAGGTTCAAATTCCTGATGTCTCTAATGAGAAATCCTTCCTCCTTTTATAAGAGGTAGAAGCCCCTTCAAAGAGTTAGGGAATCTATGAGATAATATTTTGTCCCTTATGACAGATCTACGAAATATATCCAGAAGAGATTGAGATCTTATGGAAAATATTTGCAAATCGCACTGTGGATATTCTTTAGTGAAAGAACCCACGAAAGAAATGACATAAAGAGATAAAAAAAATGGCCGACAAACTAGTAGACCATTATTATGGTACAAAAAGTTACAAAGTAGATATTCTTCACGAGAACCCATGAAAGATTAGACTTAAAGTCAGTCTGGTGGACTGTGATCAAAATCAAATCCATCATAGACATCATCACTATCAGATCCTTGACCAGGATATGCAGAAAAGACTCGTTTTGAAGTTGTACCATATGGCAAGATGTTCTCCATCCATGTTGGAGGATTTTCTCGGAAAAAAAGTAGAAAACGGTGACTGGCTGAAATGCCTCTGATGAAAGCATTAGGGAATTCAAACTTCACCAAAGAAATTATTTTCAATAACAAAATCTAACACTTGACTAGTGTCAGGATTAGGCTTGATTATTGCACCCTTCCATACTAATTCAAACTGGAACACGCTGAATGCAAGTGCACCTTCTTCTAACTCATGCTGCAATGTTGATGTAAACCAAAATGGAGAAGCTTTATCCAATGCAGAAACTCTTGGAACATAAATAAAAAACAAGATATTCATCCATGGACTCTAGATCATGTAATTGTTTTGAACATCCTCACAATAGAAGTAAATTATAATCTTTGAATGTGCACGGGAAATCTGATGAATGGCATAGAAATCAATCCAGCTGAGAGATGGATCAAAGATATATGCATAAAATTGGATTTCTCCTGTGAAGAGCTGGAAATGACCAATAACTATATTTACATGATTAACTAACATACTATAGTTAATATCATAGCTATGTCTTCCTTGAGAAGAATCCATTCTTCCTTGAAGAATCTGCCATTGAATTTCTGGAGGAAGACTCTTTACTCTATCTCCTAGAAAATCAATGCAAAAATGTAGATGGAATTCATGACAAATCTATACAAAAAATGTGTTTCTCTTACCACCCTAAGAAGAAGAGGATTCACCTCGAGTGAATACGTCTATGTTACAGACAAGAGTACCTTCTTTGGTGAGCATGTCTGCAAGATGGTTTTCTTTACCAGCTTTATAAACAATGTTAAATTCAAAAACCTGTAACCATACCACCCATCTTAATACTTAAAAATTTCTTTGTTCAAGTAGTCTTTTATTGCCAAGCATATTTTTCATGTGCTTCAAATCTGTTCGAACTATAAAATGAACACTTTTGAGAAACAATTTGAATCGTTGTATTCCATTTTTGACAACCAAAATTTCCTTGTGAACCGAGGGGTATTTTATTTCAACATCAGAGAATGTACCAGATGTGTAGGAACACACTTCTTCCTATTTAAAATGTTTTTGCAGTAGAACTGCTTCCCAAACTTGATCTGATGCATATGTTTCTAATATGTATGGAAATTCATGATCTGGAAAAGACAATGTTGGGAGCTTCTGAATATTAGCTTTGATGCGTTTTACAGTAGCTGTCATAGCTTCTATCCATTCTGACCTTGGTTTCAACCTTTTCTGGAGAAACTTTGTATCTCTTTCCTGGGTTTGATAGAACTGTCGAATATAATTGAGGCAACCAAGAAATATCTGAACCTATTTGATATCCTTCCATTTATCTGGAAAGCTTAAAAGCTTCTGCAAAACATGGGGCTACAAAATTATCTTTGCTTGAGATATTTGAAGACCGAAATATTCAATGGAGGTTTGTGAAATGACAAACTTATATGGAGATGAGGATAAAGGAATTCCATGCCTAAAAAGAAATGTATAAAATTCTTCTAAATGCATCTTATGTTCTGCTATATCTCTGCTAAACAAAAGCAAATCATCAATATATACAATGACAAAATATGATGGTCTGAAGATATCTTCATTTCTTTTCTGAAACTCTAAAGGAGCATTCTTCAATTTGAATGGCATAACTATCCATTGATACTGACCATGGGGAACAACAAATCTTGTCTTAAACCGATCTTCTAGAGAAATACCAATTTTCCAAAACCCACTCTTGAGATCAAATTTGTTGTATATGTTGGATTTTGCTATTTTAGACAAAATCAATTCTTTATGAGGAAGTGGATATTGTTAGGATATCTCATCATTCAGTTTTGTACTTTGCATGCATTTCTGCATGCATGCATCCCACTTATTTGCATGCATCCCAATCACTAGTTTGATGCCTCCAACACCTTGTCCCCAGTTTTCCAACACCCAAGAGATTCTTTCCTTGTAGTTTTATCCCTCCTAGTCAGTAAGGCACCCACTTCTCACCTACCACTTAAGAAGGGCGCACTTCTTCACCTGCCACTCAATTCACTTCAATTAGTTGCCTGTCTTTCCTTGATTTAAGGCTAGATTGACTCCTAACTAATTGTATCACTCCGTTGGACCCCTGGTGAGACTATATTTCCTATTATGACTCCAGTTAGCTCCTCATGCGCCCTCCACTGAGCCTCCTTCATTTAGTTAGTGCCTACATGTGCCATTTACACCTACCACACTCAGTTAGACTCAGTTTGACTCCTGGTTGACCGTTACTTGTGCAATGATGAGTCGATTGATCTAATGATGAGGAATCCTAGTTGGAGCCAAGCTATTCCATGTAGTATATCGAATGACCTCCTTGGTTAATTTGAATTGCTCAGTCATTGTTATTGTATTGTATTGTATTCTACCATTCTGACTTCAATAGAGCACTGCTGCAAGTCTTTTGCACAGTTTACACGTATTTTCTGAGTTTCATCTATTGTAATTGATTTACTTGTTCATTAGATCTATTGTGCTTAATTTCACATGGTATCAGAGCCATGGCAGGGACAACATTTCTTTTCTGCAGGTGTTCTACATGAAGATTGAGTGATTATTGCTCAAAAATATCACAGCTGTGGCATGCATTCTCTCTCGTGCATTCGCTACTGCTGAAATTTTCTCTCCAATCCACTCCAGAAGCCGTGAGTTTTCCACAAAATTCCTAGACATGAATCATTGGATATTCAAGCTTGCTTGATCTCCTTTGCCGAGTGTGATGCAACTCTAAAAAGAGTGGATTGTTTGACCTTATTGTTCTTGTTTTCATTGTGATCTGCAAGTTTTTATCACTCCTCCATTTGCATTATCTATCCTTGAGATGGAATCCTCTTTTTAGAATCTTCTCACTCCTTTCAACTATTTTCAGTGGAAGGAGGATATTCGGATTGTTATGCACTCAAAGGGCTTCTTTAGAGTCACCATGGGAATTGAACTGGAGCCAAATACTCCAACAAATTGGATGAAGCATATGGCTTCCTCTGCCTCAATATTTCGAACGATATTCTATTCCACATTAGTGGATTGACTACTCCTAAAGGAGTATGGGAGCAACTTGACAAATTATTTGGCATGCAGGACGAAATTAGAGCTTATCAGCTAGAAAACGAGTTGATTTCTCTCAATCCTGAGAATTTCGAAACCACAAATGAGTTCTTCACAAAATTCAAGCATTTGGTATTGCAATTGAAGCAAAGTGGTGTGGTAAAGAAATAAAAACAATTGATTCTTTCTATTCTCTCAAAGTCAGGAAAATATTATTCGGTATTTGTCTCTACATTCAATTCCAGAAAGCTTCCAATTCCGAGTTGGAAAATGCCTACCTTAAGTGCCTTCATTGAATCCGTGACGAAGGAGCATGATAAACTCATTCAAATGGGGATCATATGATCCAAAGAACAAGATTTATTTGTTGGAGGATCCAAATCTACAAATGGCAAAGGGAAGCAAAATAAAGAGAAGCCAAAATTCGAACCTTCCAAGCAAAGAGAGAAAAACAAGAAGTCGGATGAGCCATCCAGTTCAAGAAACAAGAAAAAAGGGAAAGAGGGAAAAGAGAAATCTAAATGTTCTTATTGCAGCAAGGGATATCATCCTGAAAGATCATGCATGAAGAAAACCATAGATCAGATGGCCCTTCTTTTAGAGAAAAACAACATAACCCTTCCTGACGATGCAAGGAAAAAGGAGAAAAATGATCATCTCGAGAGAGGTCATGCACTCATGGAAACTGTTTCGACTCCTCCATCTCTACTCATTGATTCTGGAGCTTCGAATAGCATGGCTGAAAATATTGATTCTCTATCAGCATTTGATCCTAATAGCACCATCTCCATCCACATGGGAGATGACTCTCAGATCTCTTCAAAGGGTAAAGGAACCATTCATTTAGAGCATGGCAGTTTTCACAATGTTCTTTATGTTCCTTCCTTAGCTTCGAATCTTCTTTCCATTTATCAGACAACTCACACTAGTTCACCAAAGAAATTTGTATTCTTCCCTAACAAAGTTGAAATTTATGATATTCAAAGTGGAATAATTATTGCGGTCGGAAAAACAAATCGTGCTTCAAAAGCATATGAATTTTCACACTTTCTGCCGCATTACAAACCCACCGCTCTTCTGACTCATGGCAATTAGGCTAGTAGGATATGGAATGAGAGGTTTGGACACCTAAATTATAAATATTTGTAGCTACTACAAAAAAATTCCATGGTTCATGGCCTTCTGACGATCAAATCCTTGAAGGGAATATGCAAAGGTTGCATCATTGGGAAGCACCCTAAGCACAAATCTGACCAAGGCAAAGCTAGAAGAGATTCTTGCATTTTGGGGCTGATACATTTTGATATCAGTAGTATATTTCCAAGTATCTCCATGAATGGCTAAAGGTATGTTTTGACATTCATCGACAACTTCTCCATATTTACATGGGTTTTCTTTATCAAAAACAAGTCGGAAGTACTAGAAAAATTCAAGTTTTTTAAGCCTTCTGTTGAGACTGCCACCAAGAGGAAGATAATAACTCTTAGATATGATAATGGAGGTGAATATATCAAATCAGAGCTGCTGCAACTTTGTTCTGAAAGCGACATTCAGATCCAACACACAGTTCCCTACACACCTCAGATGAACGGTGTAGCGGAAAGGAAGAATCGATCACTGAAAGAGATGGCTACCTGTATGATTGAATTAAAAGGTTTGGCTGAAAACCTTTGGGCTAAGGCCATGAATTTTGCTGCATACATTCAAAATAGGGTTCCACATTCATATTTTATTGACATTACACATTTTGAAGCTTACACAGGTCACAAACCTGATGTGTCAAATTTCAGGGTTTTTGGCTCCACCGCTTGGGCTAGGATTCCAAGTAAAAAGAGAAGATCTTTGGATCCGCAAAGTGTTGAGTGCATCCTATTAGGATATGTTGAAGAATCAAAAGGCTAAAAAATAATGGATATCAGATCCAAAAAAATATTCATTGAGCATAGTGTTAGATTTGAAGAACCGCTTCAAAATCTAGAACTAGTCGAGGAAGAAACTGTTGATTTACCGCCTCCACCAAAAGAATAATTTGAAGAAGATGATGAAAGTATTGGTTCTGATTTTTATGATATTTTATTAGAATTTGATGAACATGATATATCAGTTTTAGAAGCTAATCCAAAGTGGTCCCAAAATACACTCAATTCTGCCGGTCCAAACATTGGAAATCCTGTCGATCCAAGGAGGGCTCGAGAAGACTTTCAAAGAGTAGGTGTGGCTCTTTCTTTTTCTGATCCTTTTCTATCTGAGAAATTTTTGTTGATGATAGGTTCATATCCTAAATCATATTATTATTCCCATCGAGATCCGAGATGGCAAACCGCCATGGATGAAGAGTATAGTTCTCTTCAAAAGAATGATACATGGGAGCTAGTTTCTCTTCCACCTAGGAGGAAATTAGTCCAATGTAAATGGGTCTACCACACAAAGGTTGATTCTAATGGATAAACCTACAAATACAAAGCTCGATTGGTTGCCAAATATTTCTCCCAATTCCAAGGAGTGGACTACACTGATACCTTTGCACCAATTGGAAAGATGGATTCTATCCGTCTTGTTTTAGCTATTGCCGCATCCAAGCACTAGGAAGTGCACCATATGGATGTGAAGAGTGCATTTATCCATGGATATCTCAAAGAATAAATATATATGAAGCATCTAGAAAGATATATATCAGATCGAAAGTTAGCATGCAGACTAAAGAAGTCATTCGGTGGCTTAAAACAGGCCCCAAGAGATTGGTATGCTAATATAGACTCCTTCCTTATCTCCCAAAACTTCGGAAGGTGCAAATCAGATCCAAATGTGTAACTACAAAAAAATGAAGGTAATTTTATGATTATAGTTCTTTATGTTGATGATCTCTTAATAACTGGAAGCACTCTTGCTTCAATTGACCAGTTAAAGACTGCTTTAAATCTAGCTTTTCACATGAGCAATTTGGGCTTGCTAAAACAATTTTTGGGACTTGAGATTGCAAAAAATTTTGATGGGATCACCATTTCCTAGAAAAAATACCTTTCAAACCTGTTAAACAAGTTTAACATGTCAAATTGTATGGCAACCCACTTTCCATTCCTCTCAGGAATCAGTCTTGAGGAGGGAGATTCTACACCGCTTGCAGATTCTACATTGTATCGACAGTTGATTGGTTCTCTACTATACTTGACACACTCAAGGCCTAATATATATTATGCCACGAGTGTTGTATCGAGATATATGCAGCAGCCCCATGATCTCAATTGGTGGGCATCCAAGAGGATCTTACACTATGTGCGTAGGGTACTCGACACTTTGGCATACACTATGTTGCAAATTTCGAGCTAGATTTGATTGGGTATACTAATTCAGAATGGGAGGGTGATAGTATTGATCGAAAGTCCACTTCCTGTTATGTTTTCATGATTGGAAATGGGCCTATTTTCTGGTCAAGCAAAAAGTAGGCAGCCATTGCATTATCTTTAGCAGAGGCAGAGTATCGAGGAGCAGTCAATGCTTGCATTCAGGCAATTTGGTTGCAGGGTATTTTGTCAGAGTTTTATATTGGTAGTACTACTTTGACTGTCATTTTTTCTAACAATCAAAGTGATATCAATATCTTGATGGATCCAGTTCAAAGACAGAGGACCAAGCACATCGAGATCCACATGCACTACATCCGAGAGTTTGTGCATGGCATAACTATTATTTTGCGATATTTCCCTACCGACAAGCAAATTGTAGACATCTTCACCAAGAGCTTCACTAAGAAGAAGTTCTCTTACCTCCATTCACTGTTGGGGGTGAGTTACATCATGGTGGAGACAGATTAGATCCTTCTATCTTCAGCTTAAGGGGGGGGTTTCTTCCCATTGGGTTTTCCCTCTTTCCTCACTTAGATTCATTTCTAGCATTTTTGGATTATTGTATTGGGGTGACCTTTGGTCTCAGTAACCAAGGCCCTATTCAGTTATTATTTTTTACATCATATTATAGCTTGAGGGGGGGTGTTAGGATATATCATTATTCAGTTTTTTACTTTGCATGCATGCATGCATCCCACTTATTTGCATGCATCCCAGTCACCAGTTTGATGTTTCCAACACCTTGTCCCCAGTTTGCCGGCACCTGGGAGCTTCTTTCCTTGCACTTTTATCCCTCCTAGTCAGTAAGGTGCCCACTTCTCACCTACCACCTGAGAAGGGCGCACTTATTCCCCTATCACTTAGTTCACTTCAATTAGTTCGTTGTGTTTCCTTGATTTAAGGCTAGATTGACTCCTAACTGATTGTATCACTCTGTTGGACCCCCAGTGAGACTATATTGCCTATTCTGACTCCAGTTAGCTCCTCATGCACCCTCCACTAAGCCTACTTCATTGATTTAGTGCCTACATGTTCTAGTTACACCTACCACACTCAGTTAGACTCAGTTTGACACCCGGTCGACCGTTACTTGTGCATTGATGATTCCACTGATCTGATGATGAGGACTCCTAGTTGGATCCAAGCTATTCCATGCAGTATATTTGAATGACCTCCTTGGTTAATTTGAATTGCTCAGTCATTGTTACTGTATTGTATTGTATTCTACCATTCTGAGTTCAATAGAGCACTGCTTCAATCCTTTTGCACATTTTACACATATTTTCAGAGTTTCATCTATTGTAATTGATTTACTTGTTCATTAGATCTACTGTGCTTAATTTCACATATATCTGATTGGTTCTAGGGCCTTATTCAATTCTTAATAGTTAACAATCAATCTTTTCTTACCTCTATTTTGTTCATAATGCTTATTAACGTAAAATGTTGGGCAAGCCCGAGCACTTTTGCAGGGTTCAATCAATTTCCTTTCTAACAAATGTTGAATTTCTTCTTTACATGCTTGTTGTTCTATTCAACTCATGTTGTTAGCTGAAGCCTTCTATGGCTTAATGTATGCATTTTTTTTATAAGGAAGATCAACATAATACTTCTCTCTGGTCCAGAAATCATATGGTTGATCAGAAGTACAATCTTCTTTCAATTTTTTGATGATTTCTGCCAAGATTGCTTGACCATGTAGTTCTGCATGCTTGACAATTTTCTTTATTTTAGTCAGGTCTTTGATTGACTCTTCTACTACATCTAGTTTTTCTACAGATATTCTTATTACAAATTTTGATTTTACTGGAACAGACACTTTAGAACCTTGAATTGTGAAATCAACAGATTCTTCTTTAGCTACCATGGGTAAATGTTTTTTGACAAAATCATGTCCTAGCAGCATATCTACTCCTGTATCTAAACAATACAAAGTCACAAATGTTTTGACTTTTCCTAGCATGATTGGGAAATATGGAGCGATGAAATTTATACTGATGAGTTCTTTGTTGACTACTTTGAAATGAATAGATGCAGGTTTCCAAAAGTATTCAGGGATTTCTTTATACTTAAATTAGCTACTCATAGCTCCTGTATCAACCTGTGCATCAAGCTCGCAGAGCTTATGTCCTTCTATCTTTATTTGGATTGGAATAACCATTTTGTCACCCAGAATTTTCTTCTCAATGACTATATCAGAAGGACCTGATTGTTTTGTTGGACAAAAACTATGAGCTTTTCTCATTATCAACTGAATGTATTATGAATTCAACTCATCAAGTTTATGTAAAGAAAACTATATACTAGTTGCTAAATTTTCCAACTGTTCTCATTCATATTTTATCTTATTTTCAAAGAAAGTGATTTTCTTGAGATGGAATGACTCACCTTTATCTTGTGGAAAATCATCAAACCAACTTTCGTCTTCGAGATCAAACTCAGTCTGCGTTGGTTCTGGTAACCGTTGCGAGAGTCCATGAATTTTCTCTTGCAATCTCCTTTTGATTATGACTAAAATAGGAGAAAGGTTGGACTTTCTCTCTTCAATCTCTTCTATCTATTTTCTTATGGAAGAAACAAAGAACATATAACATTCAAAAACAAAGCAATTGCTAATGAATGTTTTTTCTTCATCTGAGCTCTCTGAGGATTCTATAGAAAGTTTCCTGAAATCTAGTTATTTTATATCAGAGTCACATTTAGAATCAATATCCGACTCATGTTGTAATGTCTCTTTTTTGAATTTTATTAAAATGGTGAATTTTTCAACTTTTTCCACTAGTTTGACCTTTGACTAGTCTTGGGTTCTTGACCACCAAATGGCTCCAAATGCTCCCAAATTGTCATAGTAGGTGTATGAATGGTTTTAGTGCATAAATATGAGGTTCATGGATGATTTAGAGTCATCAAATAGCTTCTCCAACTGTCTTTTAAGTTCTTTCCCAAGTAGGGAACTTTACTAGCAATTTGGGGTTCAAATCCCCCTTAGGTAGGTGCTAAAGATGCCTCTCCAAGTGCTATTGGACCCTCTCGAATTTCATGAAATAGGAAAGGAACATCTAGGGGACATTAATATGAAATCATATACATCTCTTTTCAATCAATTAAGTCTACTACAACCCTCTCCAAATCAGAAGCAAATGACTAGTTTCGACCTTGGGGGAAATGATAGGAAATCTTCCCCAAATGCTTTAAAAATGAACAATATGACTCCCAAATCTTATGCACTGAACATGAAAATTGTAGAACAGATAAATAACAGTCCATACATCATTAATCCATCAATATTTCACTAGTCTATTCGAATACATCAACATATTATTGGCATACATTAGCATAGTGGGGAAATTGGCACCGTTTGCTCATTAATAATCAGATTTACATCATTCCACTTGCATTATCGACTTGGTACAGTTCTGAACATGAAGAAAAGATAATTTACATTATATGAAAAAATAAATGTGGCATTATAATCTCTCCCAAAGAGAGCAATAGCTCACCTAATTCGCCTCACCTCAAGGATCATGAATATGCCAAGAAAACTGGAAATGGTTGGAGGAAGGAGTTACATTAAGAGAGACCAAGAGCTTCCCTGTAGCTTACACTTGCAACAAAATAGTCCATTAAATATTTCATGAAAGGTTTGAATGGTATTTCCCACTACCAACTAGGATGGCAAGCTTTCACCCTCGAAATTGGCTAAGGCAAGTAGAGAAGCACTCCACTAGCTCTCTTCACAAATGCAAATTCTGAAAATGATAAAAAGATTCTCTCTTAATTCATTGTTGTATTTTATAAACATCCTTAGTCTTCTAAGGTTTTAATTCCATCCAAATATTCCAAGCCAATTTGAATTAGAGAGTGATTCAAGTTTTGCCACATGTCTCCCACTTCCTAGCCTTCCACCTTCCACCAATTCGAGTAGGCATCTCTTGGCCTTCTAACTCCCTTGAGCACTCACTTAGATGCTATTTTTAGTTTTGACATGTCATATTGGTTAGATTTCAGCCCTCAGGTCTACAATTTTTCATAGGTGTCATAGCATCCTCATCATTGTTGTCATAGATGTTAGGGAATCTAGCCCAAGTGTCCAAGAACTTCTCATTTGACTTTTCCTCTTCCATGGGAGTTACCATTCCATCCAAATTCGACCTATTATGACATTTCCAAGAGTATGATCGTTCCAAATCATCCCAAGAACATTATACTTCCCATGAATTCGAAATTGCAAGAGGAGGATGCCATGTGGCATAGAAATTCTAGCTTGTGTGGGTCCCACACCCTCCATGTGTCTCCATGATCAATTGCCACTTTGATTTTCTCTTGTATTTATTTATTTAGATTCTTTATTAAATATTTATTCCATTCTGATGTCTAAATATAATTTAGTGGCTCCCTTATTTCAAATCCCAATGTCTCCATCCAACCTAGGGAACTAGTAGGATTGATGGGATTTTCCTGTCATGAATTTATTGGAAAGGGGACATTACAGTCCTCCCCACCCAAGATTTCTTGTCCTCAAGCAATTTCAGATTTGGATGCTTCAAATTTTGTTCTTCTTCCCATGTGGCATCTTCACTTAGTACATCCTTCCATTGTACCAAGTACTCTTTGATAGTTCTACTCCTTAATCTTCTTTCCCTTGTCTTCAAATTTTTTTTCTGGAACAAGTGTGAGTTGACCTTCATCATCCAAAGGAGGGAATATTTCTAAAATGAAAATTTTCTGACCAATAGCCTTCTTGAGACATGAAACATGAAATACATTATGGATTTTACTTCCATCAGGAAGTTCTAACTCATATGTTACCTCCCCAACCTTGCCAACTACCTTGTATGGGCCATAGTATCTTGGTTTTAGCTTCTTGGCTCCTTTTTCAAGGTTGTTTGTTTATATGGATTCAACCTCAAATATACTAAATCATTGAACTGAAATTTCCTTTCTTCCCTATGTTGATCTGCATATTGTTTTTGTTGATTTTGGGCAACCTACAAGTTATCTTTCAAGAGCTTTAAAATTTCTTGGCTCTCTTCCACCTAATCTTTAGCCTTTGGGGATGTACTATCACCAAAGATATTCTCAACAAAAGTGATTTCTTCATAACCATATAATGCTTTGAAAGGAGACATTCCTATTGACATATGAAAAGTGGTGTTATAGTAAAACTCACCCAAGTGTAGCCATTTTACCCATGCTTTTTGCTGCTCTCCCACATAGTTTCTTAGGTATCCCTCCAACCATTGATTCACTCTCTATGTTTGGCCATCAGTTTTTGGATGATAGCTTGTGCTTGGAGTCAATTGAGTGCCCACCAATCCAAAAATTTCTTCCCAAAAAACACCCATGAAACTACTATCTCTATCACTTACAATGCTCTTGCGGAGCCCATGCAATTTGAATATTTCTTTAAAAAAACATCAGCCACTTGTGAAGCACTAAAAAATGATGTAACAACAAATAAATGAGCAAATTTGTTCAGCCTATCCACTACCACATATATGCAATCCTTGCCCAAATATTTGGGCAAACCGGCGATGAAGTCCATTGAGATACTCTCCCATTTTTCTTCCGGAATGGGCAATGGTTGCAATAAAATAGCTGGGCATGTGAGTTCAGTTTTTTTTTACTGACATACCTTACATTCATTCACATATTTCATAGCATCTTCCTTCAACCCTTTCCAACAAAACCTTTGCCTTAAATGCCTATAAGTTTTGAAGATCCTCGGATGGCCAGCTAGTGGAGAATCATGTGCTTCTTGCAAAATATCATGCTTGAGTTTTGAGTTTTGAACCAAATAAATTATTCCCTTATAATATATCATCCCATTCAAAATATTGTATTTATCATCCCCTTTGACCCCATCTAACACATCACAAGAAAAACTATTCTTGGCATATTCCACCATTAGCGTGTTTTTCCAATCCTTAGCAATGTCCATGAGAGAAAAGGAAGGTCTTCTAGATAATGCCTCTGCTACAATGTTATTCTTTCCTTTCACATATTCAATATCAAAATCAAAATCTTGGATCTTGATTATCCACTTTTGTTTCCTTTCATTTAGATGCTTTTGGGTGAGGAAGTGCCTTAGACTATTGTGATCAGTTTTCACCACAAACTTATTTCCCACCAAGTATTGTCTAAACTTGGCCAATGCATGCATGATGGCCACCATTTATTTGTCATAGATGGAGTAAATATTTTCATATGGCTGCAAAGTTCTGCTCTCAAAGGCTATAGGGTGTTGTCCTTGCTTTAGGACAACCCCCATCCCTTCACCTGAAGCATCACATTCCAAAACGAAAAGTTTAGTAAAATCAGGTAATGCAAGTATTGCAAAACTACTCATTACCTCTTTAATTTTTTGGAAGACCTTTTCATCCTGTTCATCCCACTTGAAATAATCTTTCTTTGTCAAATTAGTGAGTAGAGAAGGCAATTTGGACAACCCTTTCACAAACTTTCTATAATAGGTGCATATTCCAATGAAGCCTCTTAATTCTGTGATGTTTTTTTGGTGATGTCCATTCAAGGATAGCCCTTATATTTTCCATGTGCACTTTCACTCCTTGTCCAATAATGTACCCAAGATACAAGAGTTCCTTCATCCCAAATTCACATTTAGACAACTTAGCAAACAAGGACTGTTCATGCAAAATTTTCAGCACAACCTCGAAATGATGCAAATGCTCTTCCCAAGTTTTGTTGTAAATGATAATGTCATCAAAGAAAACCAAAACAAATTTTCTAAGTTGATTGAAAAAGGTCATATTCATGCATGCTTGGAATGTGGCTGGAGCATTAGTTATTAATCCAAAAGGAATAACAAGAAACTCAAAGTGGCCATAGTGGCATCTAAAAGCAGTCTTTTGCACATCTTCTTCCTCCATTCAAATTTGATGTTAACTTGATCTAAGATCAATTTTGGAGAAATATTTTTCCCCAAATATCTCATCCATGAACTCATCAATTCTAGGAATAGGATACCTATTCTTGATTTTCTTCTTGTTCAAAGCTCTAAAGTCTATGCACATTCTCAAGGTTCCATCTTTTTTCTTCACCAACACTACTGAAGAAGCATAAGGGCTAGAGCTTGGTCTAATGAGTCACAACTATAGGATTTATTGGATGGCCTTTTCAATTTCATCTCTAAATTTTTTTATATGTCTATAGGGTGGTATTTGAATGGGTGAAGTACCCTCCTCCAAAACAATGTTGTGCTCAACCCCCCTATCAGGTGGTCTACCATGTGGAAGATCTCCAAAGACTTTTTCATATTTTTGTAGGAGTTTCTCTATCACCTTTGGGTGTTCAACAACCTTTATGTTTTTATTGGGAGAAGTGATGAAACATTCAATATCCCATTCTATGTATCAATGCCTCAATCTGGATCTCATACTATGGGATTTTACTACTTGATTTGGATAGGTGTGATGCCCTCTCACAACCCTTAGTATTCGTTGTGAATCTTGGAATTTCATTTTAGGAATTTGATAGTTCACTGTATGATCCCCTATAGAGTACAACCATTTCACTCCCAAAAAAACATTAGTATCAGCAACATCAACCACAAAAAATCTATCAGAAAAAGTATAGTTACCTATGGTGATTTGCAGCTTTGGAACCCATGTTTTGCACTCCATAGTGTTGTGACCTGGAATGAAAACTGTGAATCCATCGAATGGTTCAGTAGGTATATTCCTCCTCTCCACCATTTCTTCATCAATGAATTTATGTCTGGCTCCTCCATCTACCAAAACTGAGGCTCTTTGTCCTAGTACAACACCCTTGCATCGAATAGTGTGATAACGAGGCACTATTGAAAGTACTGCCATTCTTGCTTTGTCAGGTGAGGGATTATTTTCTTCTTGTTTCCCTTCTTCTACTATATCATATCCCTTTTCTTGATATGAAATATGTCCTTATTCCTCCATACCCAGTTCATACTCATCATTATCAGAAAATACTTCAATGTATTGAGCTTTTCACTTAGTACATTTATGCCCCAGTGCCAATGGTTGAAAGCATGTCTAGCACAATTTTTTTCTTCTAAGTTCTGCCTTGTTTAGTCCCTCTTTCTTATTTTTTTCAAATGCATCTCTTTTCCAAGGCTTCTTTTCAAATGCATCTCTTTGACAAGGCTTCTTTTCAAATCTGAAGTTAGGCTTGGGAGGAAATCTTGTTCTAGGAAGCAAGTTTTGGAGATCTCTAGTCAAGTTCATAGCATATTTTAATGTAGTTGGTTTGTGGGATTTAACTAAAACTTTTAATGTTCAGCCAAACCTTCAGTGAACAGAAATACTAACCTTCCCATAGATACATCAGCCACCTTCACTGATAATTTTTGAAATATCATCATATAATCAACAGGGGTTCCAACTTGCTTCAATTGGGCTAGCTCTTTGAATGGCAATTCTGGGTCTTTTTGCTCAAATCTTTCTAGTAACTTGTAAATAAAATATCCATATGTATGAACTTGATCATGTCCCAAGGTCTTCACACCATGGATCCACCACTCATTGGCTTCCCTTCAAGATGCAAAATGGCCATTTTCAAAGCATCCTCTTCCACCATTGGATTCAACTGAAAATACACATCTAGTTTTTGTACCCAAGTATGTGCAGAATTTTGAGATGAGCCATCAAAGGAGGGAAGTGGCATTTTACTTATTGCATAATTCAATTCTTTATTTTGAAATTGATTCTTATTACCTTCCTTCATATTGATTATTTTTGTAACAATGAGGTATTGATCAAACGGTAAAGTGTTTCTGCAATCTTCACTCAAATTTTTCCATTTGAGTAGAAATTATTCCACATCATCTGGGGATTTAATATTTGCTTTGGACTCAAAAAAATTTGGTGCAGTAGGCCTTGGTGTTCTCTGAAATTCATTTTCTCTATTTTGGGGTCCTATGCTTGAGAAAATATGCTCACCCATTGACTTATTTTCCTCACCATCAGAATTGTTTCTGCCTCTTATTAATCCTTTGCTCCCAAGTTGGCTAGCCATCAATTCGAATCCTTTCATAATCTATTTGTTCATGTCTTCAAAGAATGGTTTTATGAGTGTAATAAATTCCTCCTTATGCTCTGAGGTTCCCTTTTCATCCTTAGGCATGGTTTCAACAATATACTCATCTTCTTATACTTCTTCCTCTTCAAAAAAAGCACTTTCTCTTTCAATATCTAAGGGTGGTACATGACTTCTTGTCTTCATAAATATCAGACCACATCAGGTGCCAAGATCATGCTCTGATACCACTTGTAATTTCCCTTTTTTGAATTTTATTAAAATGGTGATTTTTTCAACTTTTTCCACTAGTTCGACCTTTGACTAGTCTTGGGTTCTTAACCTCCAAATGGATCCAAATGCTCCCAAATTGTCACAGTATGTCTATGAATTGTTTTAGTGCATAAATATGAAGTTCCTGGATGATTTAGACTCATCAAATAGATTCTGCAACTCTCCTTTAAGTTCTGTCCCAAGTAGGGAACTTTACTAGCAATTTGGGGTTCGGGTTCGAATCCCCCTTATGTAGGTGCTAAAGATGGCTCTCCAAGTGCTATTGGACCCTCTCAAATTTAATGAAAAAGGTAGGGTACATCTAAGGGACATTAATATTGACTCATATGAATCTCTATTCAGTCAATTAAGTCTAGTACAACCCTCTCCAAATTAGAAGCAAAAGACTAGTTTCGACCTTGCGAGAAATGATAGGCAATCTTCTCCAAATGCTTTAAAAATGAACAATATGAATCCAAATATTATGCACTGAACATGAAACTTGTAGAATAGATAAATAAAATTCCATAAATAATTAATCCATCAATATTTCAGTGGTCCATTCGAATATATCAACATATTATTGGCATACATCAACATAGTGGGGAAATTAGCACCATTTGATCATTAATAATTAGATTTACATCATTCCACTTGCATTCTCGACTTGGTAAAGTTATGAACATGAATAAAATATAATTTAAATTATATGATAAAATAAATGGGGCATTATAAGCTCCCTCAAAGAGAACAATATCTCACCCAATGCGCCTCTCCTCAAGGATCATGAATATGCCAAGGAAACTGGAAATGGTTGGAGGAAGGAGCTTCACTAAGAGAGACAACAAGCTTACCTGTAGCTTACACCTGCAGAAAAATACTCCATTAAATCTCTCATGAAAGTCTTTAATGGACTTTTCCACTACCAACTAGGATGGGAATCTTTCACCCTCGAAATTGGCTAAGGAAAGTAGAGAAGCACTCCACTAGCTCTCTTCACAAATGCAAATTCTGAAAATGATCAAAATATTCTCTCTTACTTCATACCTATAGTTTTTAAACATCCTTATTCTTATAAGGTTCCAATTCCATCCAAATATTCCAATCCAATTCGAATTACAGAGTGATTCAAGTTCTTCCACATGTCTCCCACATCTTAGCCTTCCACCTTCCACCAATTCTGAGTAGGCATCTCTTGGCCTTCTCTAACTCCCTTGAGCACTCAATTATATGATATTTTTAGGTATGACATGTCATTTTGGTCAGATTTAATCCCTTAGGTCTGCAATTTGTCACAGGTGTCATAGCTTCTTCATCATTGTTGTCATAGATGTTAGGGAATCTAGCCCAAGTGTCCAAGAACTTCTATTTGACTCTTCCTCTTCCATGGGAGTTACAATTCCATCCAAATTGGACCTATGATGCACATTGAAAAGTGTATGATCCTTCCAAATCATACCAAGAACATTATAATTCCCATGAATTCGAAATTGCAAGAGGAGGATGCCATGTGGCATAGAATTCTAGATTTTGTGTGTCCCACACCCTCCATGTGTCTCCATGATCAATTGCCACTTTGATTTTCTCCTGTATTTATTTATTTAGATTCTTTTTTAAATATTTATTCCATTCTAATGTCTAAACATAATTTAGTATCTCCCTTATTGCAAATCCCAATGTCTCCATCCAACCTAGGGAACTAGTAGGATTGATGGGATTTTCCAGTCATGAATTTATTGGAATGGGGACATTGCACATGTATAGAGAAACCTTCATCATCAGATTGCAATTCTGGAACCAAATCTCATTCAACAGGATTATACTCTCTACTGAATATTTCACAGAGTTTATGTTGGATTCTAATCTTCTTGTTAGGACAAGCATTTTCCCAATGACCTGTTTTTCCACAAATATAGCATGATGATTTTTTCAGAGGCCTAGTTCTTTTCTGGAAAACAAACCTTCCTTGCTTATTTCTAAAGAAATTATTTTTGACAGGTTTTCTTGAAAATTTTCTGGAAGAATGTGAATGTGATGGTGAGGATCCACCATGCTTCCGGGTAGAACAAGTGCAAGAGGAGGAAGAAGTGGAAGTATTCTTAGGTCGAAAACACCCATAACTAGCTGTTTCACGAAACTGCTAGCAGGCTGACATTGAGAGAAATATCAATTTTTTCAAATTTTTTTGTGTCTTCATGGCGACACATTCATTCTGTAGGGCTGTGAGAACATGCTGATGGAGACCAGCCAAAGAAAGATATTCTATTTTAACTTGATGATCACTTAAATATATGGAGACTAATTTTGGTATCTTACCCGAGAGAGAGGCAAGATAGTGGCAAAGGTATGCCACATTCTAGTGATTGGTTATTTTATAGAGCATAGATTGCATAGTACAAAAATAATCTTGAAGTAGATCAATATTGCATAGCTTTTCGGACATAAAGATTTGGGCTGTATGTGATGCATCTAGAGGCAAGGCACCAAGAAATTCATGTGTGAAGGCTTGGAACAAAGCTTCTAGAGGATCCATATCATCTAGAATATGTTCTTTTTCTTCTTCAAATTTTTTTTCCTACCAAAGCTTAGTTATACCTGTGAAAGCCCAAGTTAACTTTGTTGTAATATCCTTCTAGGAGGATTTTGTCTCTGCTTTCCATTGGAATTCCCATGCATTTATTTTCTGGAAAAGATTCAGAATTTGATCCTGATGCAAACAATCTAAATTAATGATCAAAGTGTTTCCAAATTCTTTAAAAATATCTTTGGAATCAATCTTGATATCAACATTTTTCAACTCATTTGTCCATCTGACAAATGGAATACGAATCTTATTATGACTGACATCTTGGCCATGAACTCTTCTTGCTTGATTCTAGAAAAAGTGTGTTTTTGTTCGATTTATTTTGCTAGAATTGGGGCCAGAAGTTTCTCCAATCTCTGAATCCACACAGATTTGGGAAGATGCCATTTTTATATCTCTTTATGTCATTTCTTTTGTGGGTTCTTTCAATAAAGAATATCCACATTGTGATTTGAAAATATTTTCCTCAAGATCTCAATCTCTTTTAGAGATATGTCATAGATATGTCATAAGGGAAAAAATATTATCTCATAGATTCTCTAACTCCTTGAAGGGGCTTCTACCTCTTATAAAAGGAGGAAGGATTTCTCATTAGAGACATCGGGAATTTGAGCCTAAGAGTTTATTGTAATCTTGTCATTGTAATCCCGTGTGATTTTTTCCATATCTAATATAAGATTTGAGTTGGCCCATATATCTATCACTTTGTTTATGTTGTTCATGCTTTCGTTGTTTCTGTTTATATTGTTATACTAGTTTGCATATGCTGGAGTACCTAGGATCTTTCGTATATTTCAGCGTGTTGATCTCTATAACATTAATAGTACACAACTTAGATTATTTTTCAATACATGTCTTCTAAGGAATCATTTATTTGAGGCCATCTCGATATCTATTATGTTAGATGATAGGAGAATCATTGAGATGCTCATTTAGGGGTTTCTCTACTAATTAGTGCCTTGGGTGTGGTGAGTTGATATCTAGATAATACATCATGTCTTGCATATAGTTTATCAAGTGATAGATGAGTTCTTCTAGTACATGTGGTTGAGTCAAGTCTTAGATATTTGTTGTCTTTCCCTTTTGGAATTATCATGTCTTGAAGTTAGTGTCACTGATCCGTTCAACTTGTTGTATTTGTTGTGTTCATATTTTGTTTCAAAAAAACCATCATCGTTTGACCATCTCGGCAGTCTATTAAAGTTTCGACAAATTCATGTATTTATCTTTGGTGTAATTGAATTATAGTAACCTTTGATAATAAAAGCAATGTTTCACCTATTTCATGTTTATTGAATCATTATCCACTAACTGACTTATGAGTGTAATTTTCACTATATATGTACAAATGTATGTGGTTTTAAATGATGCATTCCTCTGCACCATCCCTGAGCTATATCTCATCCTCTGTCCACAAACCTTATTGGAACTTAAATTGATGAAGCTAGCATCAAGAAGCATAAAGAACTAATATTCAAATAGAGCATTGAACTAATAGCTTGACGTGCAAGTCAGATATAAGGTATACAAACCATGATGTTTGAAAAACCTCACATAAAAAAAATGATTGTCTAAGATGGATTTATAGTCCAATTTAGCTGCAAATGGGTTGAAGCAATAGATTAGTATTTTAACCTTCTATGTTCTGGAAAGCCACTTATTTAATTGTTTCAGTAACTCGGTTAATATTTCATAGAATTCCTGATAGCAAGGACAACTCTAATACAACAAATTTATATACACAGAATCCTTCCAATCTGATATTTTCAGAATTATATATTTCCATAGACTTATTCACCTTCAATACGAAAAGAAACACAATTCCTAGTAGCTAAATTATTTTGAAATAAATCAGTCAGTAATTCAAGCATACGAAAATTAGCAACTTTCTGATATACAAATATCTAACTAATATCTGTAAATAAAGAATCCCATACAGTTTCTATCTAGTTCAAACAAAATGATATCATTGTCCAAACCTCCAACAAAACATGTACTGGGTAAATTATAAGCACACTTATCTTCAAACTTCACACCATAACTAGTTCAAAAGGACATCTAGCTCACAGCTAAGGTTCTCAATAGTTTCTAGTCTACTTTCTTTTTATTTCAATTTAGCATTGTGAATGATCTAGATTCTTGCTTCTAATCAACTTAGTGTTCATAACAATTGATCATTGGGGTTTCTTTAAGAACTCTAGCATCAAGGTTAAATGATGCAATCACAAATAACAAAATAGATAAATTGGAGATGCATGACATGGGAAAAATCCATATTTGAAATGGCTATATTTCTATCATTATTATTAATGGTCCTTCCTACAATTACAAAGCTTTCCATTTCTAAATTCTAGAAATACAATTTACTATGAAAATGTTAAACTAATGGTAATTGCATCTCTTCCACAAACTAATTGTAAATCACCTCACGTGTAAGCCACTCTCTTTGGATTCAAAAAATAGTGAAAAATATAACATTAACACGACCTTTGAAAAATATATAGCTTTCATATGCCTTTCTTATTGATCAATCCTCCAATTCAACATACTCTAATTGCTAATTCTTAGTTGAAATATCCTTTATTCATCTTTGTCGTATTTTATGTGCCTCCCAAGAAAGTGGGAGGCCAATGACATCAAGAAGTGGTTCAACTTTGTTCCCAAGAAATAGTTATAGTGGTCTTTTGTTTCCCACTCTTAGGTTTTGTAGTGACCAATAAAAATACCTTCCCTAGCTGCCATACACATCCAACATTTTGTATAGGAGACAAAGAAAAATACCTTCCCTAGCCCCCATAGACATCCAACATTTTGTATAGGAAACAAAAAACTGACCTTGTCTTTCACGACATGCTCACATAGATTGAGAAACAAGTTGATAAAAGAATTAAAGGATTGGAAAACCAAGGACACATGGACTCCAAATAGAAAATAGAAAATAGAAAATTTCCTTTTCACCTTTACGCATTTTTTTCTTATTAAATATTTTATCTCGTTGGAATTTATGAACTCAAACCTAAATCGTCGGCCTACATTTGCTCCCACTTCTACTCGAATATTTAGATTAATTAGTTTATATACAAATGCCATCATGCATTTCTCTGGTCCGATAATAGAGTAGAATAGTTGAAAGGGGGTTGTACTTTCTGTTTTTCTAAGATCAGAGAGTAGAGATCAAAACTCTATAAAAAAAGGTCAAGTGAGAATGGCACAGCTTCAAATGCAACCCCAAAACCCTGTTGTTTCACAGCAGCAACATGCAGTTGGTAATGGGAGCAACAATCCTGCCAACCAACTCGTATCGACATCTCTGTATGTGGGGGATCTAGAGACCAATGTTACTGATGGCCATATTTTCGAGCTCTTCCAGCAGATTGGCCGTGTGATCTCTATTTGCATATGTAGAGATATCAGCACCAAGATTTCTCTGGGATATGTGTATTTCAATTACAACTCTGCTGAAATTGGTAAGTCTACGGTCCTTTGTGTTTTTTTCGGTTTAAATATCTGATTTTTTGGGGTTTATGTATTTGCATATATCAATGAACAGTTGGAATTCCATATGTACGTATTATTTCCACCTTTGATTGATTCCTAGGGAGCCATGGACCTTGGGTTTAAATATCTGTATTTTTGGGTTTAGTATCTGCACGTATTATTGAACTATAGTTTTTGGGTTTATGTATCTGCATGTAACATTGAACAATTGGAATTCCATCTGTACATATTTTTTCCACCTTGGATTGATTCCTGGGGAGCCATTGATCTTCGGTTTAAATATCTGTATTTTGGGGTTTAATATCTGCATGTATTATTGAACTATTGGAATTTCATCTATTCATTATTTTTTCAGTTGAAGGAAAGCAATATAGAATGAACTGTCTTTCTTGGAGGTTAAGTATGGCGGGACTCCTCATCTCCATTCAAACTCTCCATTCTTATGAGCGATCACAAAGATGAAGCACTATACAACCTATGTCCTACCTTTTTATTCTTAGGGCATCAAGTTCTATTACACGGGAATAGGTATAGGACTACAGTTCCTCCTCATTTTGAGAAATGCGATAAATGTTACATTCCTCCTCATTTTGAGAATATATTAGGATGCCATCAATGAATACCAAAACACACTTGTCTAAATTCTTTTGGAACACATCATTTGTTAATTAAATGAAAAGTATGGAGCATTTGTCAATGCAAAGGGGAAATCTAGGAACTCATAATGCCCATATATAGTTCTAAAAGAAGTCTTTGGTACACTAATTTATTCCACTCTCATATGGTGATACCCAAAACTTGAGTCGAACTTTGAAAAAACTTTTTCCCATTTGAGTTAATAAAGAGGATCGTCAATTTGGGTAGGAGGTACTTGTTCTTAATTGTCACCTTATTTAACATTGAATAACCAATGCAAATCAAAAAAGTTTCATCCTTCTTATTGACTACCAATATGTGTTCTATCCAAGGTGATGCACTTGGTCATATGAACCCTTTGTCTAATAATTATTGTAATTGCATCTTGAATTCACTCAACTGATTAGTTTGCAATATATTCTAGGCCTTGGATATGGGCATGTGTGTGTTATGTTATGCTCTCTTGTTGCCATTGTTGTCCACTGGAATCCACTTGAGTCACCCTTCACAAAAATGGGGAAACAATGAGAAGAAAGGGTGATGGAATGAAAATTACTAGCATGTTGAAATTGGCAAGAAAATTTTCATTTTTGGTGTTACAGATCTAAAAAATTACCAACATATCCCACTTGTAGTTGAAATTAGATTCACTCTTTAGAGATTATGTGATGTCACAAGGCCTTAATCATCACTCAAGAGCAATAAAGGGAATTGTTACTTATAGGCTAGATATTCCATATGTAGGTCATATGTAGTAGTTTAGGTTAACATGCATGGACCATAAACTCCATAGCAAATTAATATGGTATTCGGCCCTAAAATTAGTTTATAGGCCATGTTATAGGCCACGAGAACCATTGTCAATGTTACACATATTGAAATGGCCACAATATCTCACTTGTAAGGTAAAGTAATTATGTGTAGGGCCCTACACATGGACCATGAATCATATAGTAAATTTATTAACCATGGACCATTATTTAGGTTATGAGAACCACTATTGGTTTACATAACCTATAAATATTAAACCATGATTGGTTTATTTGTTTACATAACCATGGACAAACCAAAACAACAATGACATCAACGATGGTGGCAATGATGATCATGATGATCTCGCATGTAGGCTAGATATTCTTATGTGGTAATCTAGGTTAACATGCATGGACCATCAACCCCATGGAAAATTAATATGGCATTAGACCCTAAATTTAGTTCACATGCCATAGTTCAGGCCATGAGAACCATCTTTTGTGTTACAAATATTGAAAACCGCCTCCAAAAGTTCAATTCTCATGACTTTTAGTGGGGGTTTTGACAAATTACCCCCACAAATGATGAGAATTGGGATTTTAGGGGGGATTTTCAAACAACCACCTCCAAAAGTTCAATTCTCATGACTTTTAAGTGGGGTTCCAAACAAACCTCCTCCCAAAGTTCAATTCTCATGACTTTTAGGGGGGGGGGGTTGGCAAACCGCCCCCAAAAGTTCAATTTTCATGACTTTTAAGGGGGGTTCCAAACAAACTGCCTCCCAAAGTTCAATTCTCGTTACTTTTAGGGGGGGTTTTGATAAACCGCCTCCAAAAGTTATGAGAAATGGGCTTTTACGAGGGGTTTTTAAACAACTACCTCCAAAAGTTCAATTCTCATGACCTTTAAAGGGGGTACCAAACAAACCGCCTCCTAAAGTTCAATTCTCATGACTTTAAGGGACTTTTAGGGGGGTGTTGAAAAACGACCCCCAAAAGTTATGAGAATTGGGCTTTTAGGGGGGGTTTTCAAACAACCGCCTCCAAAATTTCAATTCTCATGACTTTTAAGGGGGGTTCCAAAAAAACCACCTCCAAAAGTTCAATTCTCATGACTTTTAAGGGGGTTTTTGACAAACCGCCCCCAAAATTTATGACAATTGGGCTCTCAGGGAGGGTTTTCCAAAAATCGCTCCCAAAAGTTAGATTTTAGGACTTTTAGGGGTGGGATTAAAAAAAACACCCCCAAAAGTCCAATTTCCATGACTTTTAGGGGCGGTTTTAAAAGACCGCCTCCCAAGGTATGAAAAAACATTTAGGGGGGGGCTTACCAAGACCCCCGCAAGCCAACACCGCCCCTAAAGGGCTATTTTGTTGTAGTGTATCCTCCACTCATGGTATGACTGCCCACTGAGTGATGTCCCCCATTCAGGTTAGGTCCACTAGCTAGGGGTTCCCCCCATCCGAAAGTTGTCCACATACTGGAATGTGTCGGCTGACCAAATTTTGACTGCTAATGTTGGGTTGATCACTAATCAAAGGATTACTTCTGCCTAGTTGTAAACTAACAGGTAGATTATATCCTCCCCTCGAATTTTGAGGTGGGGGAGGTGGAGGTAATGTCCCATAGTTAACAGAGGTTGAAGGTTTCCCTTCAGAGGGTGGGGTCATAGTAGGTATAGAACCGATCACCTGACTTAGAGGTGTACTCGTGGGGAATGAGGGTTGAACTAGTTCATAAATGGTCGAGTTAGGTATGGATTTTTCTTGTGAAGTGAATGATAAAGAGCATATAGGGGAATATTGAAATATGGGTGTGTCCGGGATGTTTGCTCGTCATGAGAGACTTTGGTGTTTGATTTCTTTTCCTGTCATATGTAAATGGTTCATGTACACATAAAGTGGCACAAGAAATTCATCATTAGGAATCCAACAACAAGGTTTTGTTTCTTCGATGGGAATTGACCCAAAATCGGTGACATGTCGGCCTAGAGATGTGTCCCAAAAAGATGCAGACAGACCAAATGTTGTTGTTACAAGGTAATCATGGGGCTGACTGAAAACCCAATCTGTAGCTCCAGTGTGTCCCTCCATCAAATGATGGAAGGATGTGTCATATGAGGTAGTTTTTTCCACTATCGAAGGACCGGTGGGATCAACGATAAGTGGATTGACGAGAGACGAGTAGTTCATTCCTGATTCTAGGGTAGAAGCATATTCCTCGCGTGACACAGATGTAGTAGCTTGATCAATTCTTCCTCCCGAGTTCTCCTCCCAGTTAAGCGGATATTCAGGCGGCAAATTCAAAATACTTCAGGATATTCTCAAAGGTTGATCATCCAGTGTGACCGAACAAAAATTTCTCCTATGTGCTTTCTACAAAAAAGAAAAATGCAATCCAAAATCTACACAAGATAAAGCCACAAGCAAACTTATTTGATGGGTGTGGATTCAATGGTCTGGAACCTTGCGGGATTGTCAAGGCAGTGCAACTCATGATATACCATAGGTTCAAACAGTTATACTCAGCCCAATCTTTCAGAGCACTAACTAGGGAGGATTAGGACCATACCCATGACCATATAGCATGACTACTTGAAAGATGTGCGTAGTATCTCCCCGAGTGTTGTTCTCGGTGTAATTCCACACCAAGATGGCCAATAGGTTAGCTTGGATGGTTACAGGAATCCTAGAAGGGTCTACCAATATACTCAAGGTGTGTGGATGCTCAAATACGTAGTGGTGCTGTCTAGCATATCCCAGGATTTTTGCTATGGTCCATGGGGTTATTTTAACCTAAGTCACCTAGGCATTAATTAAATAATTAATGGATGGATAAAGGAAGATTCCTAAGGGTGAATTTGAGGAATTAAGTGGATAAGGATGGCCCCCCATGAAGTTATTAACCCCCAATCCAAGTGATAAGGTGATTTATTAATTAACTGAGAAATTAATTAATTGGGGAAGTTTTGAGGCAATTACACCATAACAGTAATTAATTAATTACTTAGCAAAATTATTTCTGAGTTATATTATTGTCATTTAAATGTTTATTACTAATAAATGTGCCAAGTGGTTGATGACTTGGATAGGAAATTCAAATTGGTAAGTGAGCCAAACTTGCCTAAGTGGTAAAGTCTCAGAATAGCTAAGGAATCTAATGGAGACAAGCTGGAAAGATGAAACCAGAAAGGAAACTAACAAAAGATGGCAAAATCAGACAAAAGCAGGAAAGAGGAAAGTAAAGAAAGCAGAAAGTTTCAGAAAGAAAATAGAAACAACCAGAAAAGCTACCTAAAGCACACTTGCCCAAATCCAGTGAAGGAGGTGAAGGAAAGAAAGTTTTGAAAGCTCAAAAGTTGCTATTCTCCTCAAGAACTTGCTCAATAGGTCATCATGAAGTCTATAAAAGAATCCAACCAACTCCATTTGACAACTTTTGTCATTTGCAATTTTGGTTTGAGAGCTCTGAGCCTCTCTAGTTGAGTGATGTGCCTCAACAAGTTTGCTTGGGGGATCTGCCCCAAGGCCATGTGAGTTTCTTATGAGTGTTATGAAATTCCACAACATGATGCTACAGCCATAACATTCAGATCAGTTCAGCAATCAAGTCATACAGTCAGTTCCAAGAGAATATCTCTCATTCAGTGAAATTCTAGCTAGTTTTATTGAAGTTTCTCAAGTTGAAGATGAATGCTCCAATGAATGCGCCCAATAACTGATGGAGGGTTGGTTCAGCCTTATGTTCATCCAACAGTGATGTCCAGTATCATAAATCATTCAAAGAACTGATCCATTCTCTTCTTCTCCTTCATTCTCACAACCACAGCTAGATATGGAGGTGTTTTCCCCATAAGGAAGAGAAGATCTGGGGATAGCTCTCCATACTCTTCCAGAGAATCAGTGTGCAGCCATATCCTCTATTTCAGACCTGTTGAATATCATATTACACCTTCATAATAGATATTGGGTCATTACTTCTCTTCTTCCAGTCATTCAATGGCTCTATGAGGGGGTTTCCTAGCCTATAATTAATTGTATTAAGGAGGAGCTATTAAATGAGTGCAAAATCGGTTCAGTGAGTAAAATTTCGACTTGCTTCTGCTAAATACATTATATCAGAGCACTCTAATATTTCAGAACAGAGTTTACATTTAAATAAAGTGAATGCTTGATTCAGAATAGAAGACTAGCTCATTGAGCATTGTTTAATGACTAGTTTCACTAAAATGACTGTCAAATTTATTCTAAATGTCAGATCTAATTTCTGTAAGTTTTAGGAGGTCATTAATACACCATACTAGCCATATCATCTCATACTTTAAGAATTTGGAAGGATTTACCCATTGTTTGTAAAGCCTAAAAATTGACTAGCTTTGTCATCCCGACAGGGTCTAAAATCTCCAAACTTCCCCTACTCTTCTTGAATATTTCTGATTGTTTTCCAGAGTATCTATTGTGCCTATTTGACCATCATAACTCATTTTTGTGCCCACCCAGTCTAGTAAGCATATGCTGGTGTGCCCAAGAAGCTTTGTTGTAGGCTTCCGCGGTAGCTGATGTCCGAAACATAAATGGCCCCAGTGCTTTGTGCTTAGGACTCTCCCTCTGATATTAATATTTGTTGCTGCACATTTATCCATACAAATTCCATAACTTAAATTTCATCCCACCATCCTCAGATTCAGTCTCCATCCCCCTCCCTAACATCCTGCTCAGTTTGAAAAGATTATTAAGAACTTTATGTAGTGAATTTTATTAAAATTTCTGAAGTTGAGTTAATGTCTTGGTTAAATCTTCCCAAGGATATTACAGTGGTATCAAAGATCTTTCCTTGGATCACCCTGTGGAAATAAATTAACTCAATGATTGAAGGAAGATTGAAGATCTTCTCATAAATGCAAAATGTGGCTCCTACCAGTCAGTGAAGAAGAAAAATTTATTTTTTAGCCATATGAAGAGGAGCCTTTAACCCCTATTGGAAATTTTTATTTGCGTAAATTTGAAGATGATTTCCTTGTTGAACCAATGTTTGAAGAGGAGATAGAAACTGACATACATATGACTCATTGGGATTATGAAGGAATACCCAAAAGAGACAACCCAAAGAAATCCTATGAGTACTTCATGGAGTACTCTGCCTTGAAGAAGGAGGTTCAGAAGTCCCTGAACTTTATAGATTATTGTGATTTGGAGACTCAGAGGTTGTTCAAAGACCCCTACAATAATGATAGCAAGAGAAGGATTGCACATATGGTTGATGGTGTGTGCAAAGAAGTTGAGGCAAGATTTGTACCCCTACGAGCTAAGATGGAAGGGAGGGATAAAGATGTGTCCTCACAGCCAGGAAAAATCAAAGGAGGAAACCAAGAGCCACCTAGTTCTTCGAGTGGAGAAGAAGTAGGAAAAAATAAAGATGAAGTTGCAGCCCTACATATGGATCCATCCCAATCCCAGGGAAAAGGAATCAAGAAGGAAGTTTCAGCAAGGCCATTGGCAGGGCCCAACATTGCGAGACTATTTGGTTTTTCTTCAAGAAGGAAGTCCAAAGGTTGTGATCTGAGCACCACAAAATGTGGAGAGACATCAAGTTTCTTGGAAATAAATGAAAAAGAAGACCTTGATGGTGCCCCATTACTCCAATAAGTGGATGAAGAAGGTCAATGCACAGTAGAATATCCAGCTGTCAAACACTTGATTATTGGTGACGAGGGAGGTAAAATCACTCTCAATCTTTTAATAGTTGATTTCAAAACAAGTGCAGAAGAAATGGGATAGATTGATGAAGGTGAGACATCTTTTGGATCTGATCCAAAAGAGGGACATAATTCATATCTACAATCACCCCTTGAGCCTCACCAAGAAGTAAAAATTGAGCACATCTCAGTAGGGTGTGAAGCAGAGAAATGGGTGGATGAACAAGACATCAAAATTCCACCGCATAAGGAGGAGAACATGACACCTGGTGAATTTGTAATTTCTGATTTTTATGTGTCTTTAGGTCAATTTGATGTGGCAGCCACTTCCATTGAAAAGTTAAGAATGGTTGAGCCCCATAGTGATGAGATTCAGAATTCTGGTCTAAAAAATGAAAGAAGTATGAAGGCTGAAACCTTGAGAGAAGATATTTCTGTTGCACCAAGGATGAATGAGAACTTATGTTATGGCCCAAATTATGTTTTTAAAGACATGAAAGATGAATATATTGCAGCAGCAACATATATATTAGATTTCAAAACCTCAAGTGCACTGCATGAAATTGATCCGATAATGGAAAATGAAGAGGAGGAACATCTCCAAGAACCTCATCTTCTTGCAGGATCTTTAAAGATGGATGAATAGAAGATCCAAGAGGCCCTAACAATTCTCCATGAAAATCATGCTTCATTGTCAAAGTTGTGTTGGGAAGCTTCTTTAATGGAAGAGCAATCTTCCTTTGAAGCCATGGAGAATATCTAGAAAGCAATGTCCACAATCAAAGGTAATTTCTCACAGTTGCTTTCTGATAAAAATTACATGTTTGAGCTTGTTGAGTTATTGCGAGAAGCAACACTGCATGATGAAGAGAGTATTAGGATATATGAAAAAGAGAACTACAAGCTCAAAGGTGAGTTGTTGGCCACCCGAGAGTCTTTGAGATACACTCAAAGTGCCCTCTTAGAATTACAAATGAAGATAGAAGAATTCCAACAAGAGTGCCAAGAATTGACCGAATCCACAGTTTTTCCTGAGAGTCATCCCTTTTGGGTAAATGACATAAAAATGTCTATGGAGGAACCTCATGAGTGGGTGGACCATGAGGAGCAGTATGTTCAGTATGTGCTGGAAGATAGTGTAGAAAAGGTGGATGAAAAGTTCAGAAGTGTTAGAACAGTAACCACACTTAGTACCATAATCCACAAATTTTTTGATTGCCCATGTGCTTAATTAAACCATGTTTTGGATTAAGTGACTATAGTTGGTCAAAAACCCACTTTTAGAGTGTTCACACCCACTTCCAAGCAAACCAGTTCACCCAGCCTCCAGTTTTGTCCACAAGTGCGCCCTCATTTATTGCTGGTGCACCCTCTCTCCTTATTTTGGGGAATTTTAGTTGACCAAGGGCGCTAGGGTGGATTTTTTTCCCTTTTTTGGGTAGATTTGGAGCATTTAATGCTCCCTTGGGCCCCCCAAACCTCCTCTACTTGCTCACCCACGCCTGCCTTGAGCTCATTATTGATCCAGCATGCTTCAGCCACCTCACCACCAGAATTCGTGGCTGTTTGGGATGATTGGGATTGAGTTGGACCCACCTAGGGGGGATTGAGGCCAATTTGGCATTGATGACTTGTACACTCAGCTTGAGCCACCTAATGCTCTCGATTTTCTCATGGATGTAATAAAAACCTGTTACTAACATTTTCACATGTTAGACAGTCAGTTAATCAAAGATTTGAGCATACATTGTGTGTAAATTTATCATCTTTTTTAAAATTTTCCACTGTTTTTGCAAATTAATTCGATTTTGTGAGGTTCTCCATAGCTCCTCGATCTTCTGTGATCAAAATACTCACATGGTATCAAAGCCATCGTGGATTTAGTGAGTTGCAGGACAACATTGAGTGTTGAACTGCATTCTAGAGAGGATTTCCAGACAAAAATTGAGTGTTTTTTGCAGGTGTTTCAGTAGTTTTCTCACCATCAACGCAGCAGTCATGGAAGAAAACCAAATGTTGCTCACACCCTTCAATTTTTTCGATTGGAAGGCTGAGATGGTCATCAAGCTGAGATCTAAGGGTCTCTATAGAGTGACCATGGGCACAGAAGTGGAGCCAAATTCTGCTGTGGAGAAAGCAAAGTACTACAATCGACTTGATGAAGCTTATGGATTGCTATGCCTGAGCATTTCAAGGGATCTCTTGTTTCATACAGACAGTTTGACTACTCCCAATGAAGTATGGGTGAAGCTAGAATCACTCTTTGGGAAAACTGATGAACTGAGAGGCCACCAGCTTGAAAACGAGCTCATTAGCTTGAGCCCAGCGCATTTTGAAACCATCCAGGAGTTCTTCACGAAATTCAAGTCACTGGTGCTTCAACTGCAACAATGTGGAATTGTTAAGAAGGAGGAACAACTGAGTCTGTCCATCCTTTCGAAGCTAGGCCCAGAGTTTTCAGTATTTGTTAGCACATTTCACTCAGCCAAAATGACCCTTCGAAATTGGCAAATGCCATCACTAGCTACCTTCATGGAGTGTCTCACTCAGGAGCAGGACAAACTAGTTCAGATGGGTACCATAAAATCAAAGGACCAAGCATTGGCAATGGGTGTTTCAAATGCAAGCAAAGGAAAGCAGAAAGCCAAGAATTCGAAGCAGCAAGAGAAGAGGAAGTTTGACAAGACCAAGTCTGCAGATGGGGGTTCGAATCTGTCAAAGGAGAAGGACAAGAAGGGAAAGGAAAAGACCAAATGCACCTATTGTCATAGGGGATGGCATCCAGAGAGCTCATGTATGAAGAAAACCATTGACTCAATGGCGCAGCTGCTGGAGAAGAACAACATCCCAGTCCCTGAGGGCGCAAGGAAGAAAGAGAGCACCTCAAACCCTGATAATAAGGAGAAGTGTCATGCTTTGGTATCAGGTACTTCGAATCCCTCTTCCTTCATCATTGATTCAGGAGCTTCCAGACATATGGTTTCATCCAGAGAGCTTTTCTCCTCTATGCATTCGAATGGTGGCCCAACAGTTCGAATGGGAGATGATTCAGAACTCCAGACCAAGGGGATTGGTAGGATTGACATGGAGCATGGCTATTTCAGTAATGTGCTCTATGTACCTTCATTGGCTGCAAATTTGCTATCAGTCTATCAAATGACTCATACAGGAGAAGCCAATAGAGTGACATTCACTCCAGATTTGGTAGAAATCTCAGAAATTTCCTCAAATCAAGTTGTGGCAGTAGGGTATGCAGATCATGATGAGAGAATGTACAAATTCTCAAATTTCATTCCAAATTCTAGTGACCATGCTCTTGTCTCTCATGCCAATGAGACCTCCAAGTTGTGGCATGAAAGATTTGGCCACATGAACTACAAATATCTCCAGCAATTGCACAGGGACGAGATGGTGGAAGGGCTTCCAGAAATCAGATCATCAAATGGTGCATGCATTGGGTGTGTAGTTGGAAAGCATCCTGAGCGCAGCTATGAGAAGGGAATGGCAAGGAGAGCCACTCAACCACTTGGATTGGTACATTCAGACCTCATTGGTCCTCTTCCCACTCCATCATATGGTGGATCAAGGTATGTACTTACATTCATATATGACTACTCTCGATTCTGCTGGGTTTACTTCCTTAAATTGAAGTCAGAAGTGTTTGAGAAATTGAAGATTTGGAAAGCCCTAGTGGAGAAACATAGTGGTCATAAGATAAAGATCCTTAGGACTGATAATGGAAAGGAATATGTGAATAATAACATTCAGCACCTTTGTGAGGAATGTGGCATCCAAATGCAACATTCAATCCCCTACACACCTCAGCAAAATGGTGTGGCAGAGAGGAAAAATAGATCTCTCAAGGAGATGGCTACTTGCATGATTGAAGCTAGGGATCTAAGCCCTAAGCTATGGGCTGAAGCCATCAATTGTGCTGCTCATATTCAGAATAGAGCCTTTCACAAATCAGTCAAAGGAAAAACCCCCTATGAGGCATGGTTTGGCCAAAAACCAAATGTGTCAAATTTCAGGATTTTTGGGTCTAGAGCATGGGCTCGAATTCCATCAGAAAAAAGGAAGGCTTTGGAGCCACAGAGTAGGGAATGTATCATGGTTGGATATGGTGAGGACACAAAGGGCTACAAGCTCTTTGACACATCCACACTCAAAACTTTCATTGAGAGAAGTGTGCAATTCGAAGAAGAACCAATTCCAGATTTTGAGCTTGCACCGGGGGAAAGCTCCTCTCCTCCACACCTTAATGAGATTAGTGATGATTCCACCTCTGATTTTTCTGATATTGCTGAAGATGACATGGCTGAAGATGACATGGCTGAAGATGACATTGCTGTACATGAGTCACCATCAAGGCCCAAATGGGCTGAAAAAATCATACAAGATGCAGGTGAATTGGCAGGCAATCCCCAAGAGCCTAGGAAGACTAGATCCCAAACAATCAATGCTTCCTTTGCAAATGAGAGTGAGATTGATGATCACTGTTATATGATGATTGGATCTGATCCAACATCATATCAGGAAGCTCATCATGATCCAAGGTGGAGGGCAGCAATGCAAGAAGAATTCCAATCTCTCCAAGAGAACAAAACATGGGATTTGGTGCCTCTTCCTCCCAAGAGGAAACTAGTGCAATGTAAGTGGATTTTTCGAACCAAACCTGTTGCTGATGGTTCTGATCTGAAGTATAAGGCTAGGTTAGTGGCTAAGGGCTACTCACAAATCCATGGTGTGGATTATACAGAGACCTTTGCACCGGTTGCAAAGATGGACTCAATTAGACTAGCTCTAGCCATGGCAGCTAGTAAAGGTTGGGAAGTTCACCACATGGATGTCAAAAGTGCATTCTTGCATGGTGAGCTACAGGAAGAGATATATATGCAGCAGCCTGAAGGATTCCAAGAGGATCCCACACTTGTATGCAGGTTGAAGAAGTCACTCTATGGACTCAAGCAAGCCCCCAGGGCTTGGTATGCCAAAATGGATGCTTTTTTGCTCTCAATTGGTTTCTGTCGATGCAAGTCTGATCCAAATGTTTATTTGCAGCATTGTGATGATAATTTGCAGGTCATTGTACTGTATGTTGATGATCTCTTAATTACAGGGAGCTGCACCAAACAAATTGGCTCAATCAAAGCTTCTTTGCACAGTGAATTTGCCATGAGCGACCTAGGATTGCTAAGGCAATTTTTGGGTTTGGAAATTGAGCAATCCGAGAGAGGTATATTGCTGAGTCAACCTAAGTATGCTTCAGACCTGTTATTCAAGTTTAAAATGGCTGAATGTAAGGCAGCCAAGTGCCCATTCCTTTCAGGCATAAAACTAGGTGAATTTGAAGACTCTCCATTGGTGGATTGCACTCTCTACAGGCAGCTAGTCGGAAGTTTGCTGTACCTTACACATACAAGACCTGATTTGTCTTATGCTGTAAGTGCTGTAGCAAGGTATATGCAGCAGCCACATGAGATCCATTGGAAGGCAGCCAAAAGGATCCTTCATTATGTCCAAGGAACAAAGAACTTTGGGGTACACTATGCAGCTGGTTCTTCACTTCAACTAGCTGGATTTTCTGATTCCGATTGGGCGGGAGATCCCATCGATAGAAAGTCCACTTCAGGTTTTGTGTTTATGTTTGCTGAAGGTCCCATTTGCTGGTCAAGTAAGAAACAGCATACAATTTCTCTTTCATCAGCAGAGGCCGAGTACAGGGCAGCAGTGAACGCAGCCACACAATGTGTTTGGTTGCAAGGCATTCTTCGGGAGTTTGGTGTTGCTATTGATTCTCCAACCAATATTTGGGTGGATAATCAAAGTGCCATCAAGATATCTACTGATCCATTACAGAGGCAAAGAACAAAGCACATTGAGATCCACATGCATTACATTCGGGGCTTGGTGCATGACAGGGTGATTTCACTGCAGTATTGCCCATCCACCGAGCAAACTGCTGATATTTTCACCAAGTGCTTTACTGAGAAGACCTTCACTCACTTGAGATATTTGCTTGGAGTGAGTGATGGATGGTGATTGCTGCAATTTAATTGCAGGTTCAGCCCCATGTCCATTTTTGAGGGAAGTTTTTATCCCATGAGGTTTTACTTCTTTTCCTCGGTTCATATGGACAAATAAAATTTCTGTTGTATTGAGGTGACTTGAGCCTTTGTTGCCAAGGCCTCCCACTTGTCTTTCATGAGATGTACAAAGTTATGGTTAAGGGGGGGTGTTAGAACAGTAACCACACTTAGTACCATAATCCACAAATTTTTTGATTGCCCATGTGCTTAATTAAACCATGTTTTGGATTAAGTGACTATAGTTGGTCAAAAACCCACTTTTAGAGTGTTCACACCCACTTCCAAGCAAACCAGTTCACCCAGCCTCTAGTTTTGTCCACAAGTGCGCCCTCATTTATTGCTGGTGCGCCCTCTCTCCTTGTTTTGGGGAATTTTAGTTGACCAAGGGCGCTAGGGTGGATTTTTGCCCTTTTTTGGCTAGATTTGGAGCATTTAATGCTCCCTTGGGCCCCCAAACCTCCTCTAATTGCTCACCCACGCCTGCCTTGAGCTCATTATTGATCCATCATGCTTCAGCCACCTCACCACCAGAATTCGTGGCTGTTTGGGATGATTGGGATTGAGTTGGACCCACCTAGGGGGGATTGAGGCCAATTTGGCATTGATGACTTGTACACTCAGCTTGAGCCACCTAATGCTCTCGATTTTCTCATGGATGTAATAAAAACCTGTTACTAACATTTTCACATGTTAGACAGTCAGTTAATCAAAGATTTGAGCATACATTGTGTGTAAATTTATCATCTTTTTTAAATTTTTCCACTGTTTTTGCAAATTAATTCGATTTTGTTAGGTTCTCCATAGCTCCTCGATCTTCTGTGATCAAAATACTCACAAGAAGCATGGCTCACCACCCTTCATTCCTCACTTCACATTCAACCACAAATTGTGGGAATGAAAATTGGGTAAAAGGATTTTTCCTCTTGGTGTCACATGATGAGCAGGAGGATCCTAAAATCGAGGCTCAGGAATTGTTCCTTAACCCGCAGCAGTGGAGTCAGCCCATGCATGAGTGTGCAACCACTTTTGACAAGGAGGTATCAAATCCACACTTACTTTCAATGTGTGGGTCATTTGATGGAGTTTTGCACCCTGGGATCAATGGCAGAGAGTTGAGCCATTGGATGAAGAGGGGAACACCTGTGGAGTTTCATATATATCATGAATTCTATTTATGTGAGGAGGACATACATATGGCTGATCACATTCCATATGATTCAGTAAATCAAAGTGCTTGTCCATCCATTGGTTGGATGGGTAGGGGAAACATTGTAGTGAAGACCTTGGAAGGTAAAAAGTTCACTTGTTTCTGCAATTATTCTTTTGTTATAACTGGCATTGTCTTGAATTGTGAGTAGCAACAAAGATGTATTTTGCAACCATTTGATGTCACCAATCCACATATGGGTTGTGTGAAAGATTACCTGACAAGCATGAAGTCTTTTTGCAAAAACGTTTCTGCTTATGGTCAAGGGAAGGCAGCTAAGCAAGAAATTTGCCAAGATAAATTAATGATTACTTGCAGAAGTTGGTCTATGTGGAGAGAATCCACATGCTGGGAGAGATGCTTGAAATTTTTCTCCAATGGAAGAGAGTTGAGCCATTGGATGTTTTCTCTATAAGAGACATTCTGCTCCCCACTTGGTTTGGTTGGAAGCAATGCCCTAGCAGTTATTCCCCGGATGAAAAGGCACATGTTTGATGACAGATTCTTTAAAATTATTCTGATGATGGGGAAAATGTAGTTGATACTCTGGGATCCTGGCATACACTTGAGTGATAGATTGCCAAAGATGATAGGATAATTCTGCTCCTTGCAGGAGAAACAGTGGGATCCAGGAATTCTACTCAAGTTATCCTAGCTGGGTTGAAAATTTTGTTCATTGCTGGTTAATTGCAGAGATAGATTACAGTGCAGTTGTTCTTCATTTTTTTGAAGGCACAAGTTTAATTTTCAGACTGTTCAAGTGGATGGGGACAAATTTAATCAGAGTGGTGCAGCAGAAGCTTGGTGGGATCCTAAAATTGCTTGAGGACAAGCAATCTTGGGAAGGGAGGACTGTCATATCCCCAGATTTTTGCTATGGTCCATGGGGTGATTTCATCCTAAGTCACCTAGGCATTAATTAAATAATTAATGGATGGATAAAGTAATATTCCTAAGGGTGAATTTGAGGAATTAAATGGATAAGGAGGGCCCCCCATGAAGTTATTAACCCCCAATCCAGGTGCTAAGGTGATTTATTAATTAATTGAGAAATTAATTAATTGGGGAAGTTTTGAGGCAATTACACCATAGTAGTTAAATAATTACTGGATAATTAATTAATTGCTTAGCAAAATTATTTCTAAGTTATATTATTGTCATGTAAATGTTTATTACTAATAAATGTGCCAAGTGGTTGCTGACTTGGATAGGAAATTCAAATTGGTAAGTGAGCCAAACTTGCCTAAGTGGTAAAGTCTCAGAATAGCTAAGGAATCTAATGGAGACAAGTTGGAAAGATGAACCCAGAAAGGAAACTGACAAAAGATGGAAAAATCAGACAAAAGCAGGAAAGAGGAAAGTAAAGAAAGTGGAAAGTTTCAGAAAGAAAATAGCAACAACCAAAAAAGCTACCTAAAGCACACTTGCCCAAATTCAGTGAAGGAGGTGAAGGAAAGAAAGTTTTGAAAGCTCAAAAGTTGCTATTCTCCTCAAGAAATGCGCCCTCATGGATTTGGAGTAGAATGGGAAAGTGGGTAACCTACTCTCATAGGTCATCATGAAGTCTATAAAAGAATCCAACCAACTCCATTTGACAACTTTTGTCATTTGCAATTTTGGTTTGAGAGCTCTGAGCCTCTCTAGTTGAGTGATGTGCCTCAACAAGTTTGCTTGGGAGATGTGCCCCAAGGCCATGTGAGTTTCTTATGAGTGTTATGTAGGTCCAGAACATGATTCTATAGCCAATAACATTCATAGCAGTTCAGTAATGAAGTCATACAGTCAGTTCCAAGAGAAGATCTCTCATTCAGTGAAATTCTAGCTAGTTTTGGTGAAGTTTCTCAAGTTGAAGATGAATGCTCCAATGAATGCGCCCTAGAACTGATGGAGGGTTGGTTTAGCCTTATTTTCATCCAACAATGATGTCCAGTATCATAAATCATTCAAAGAACTGATCCATTCTCTTCTTCTCCTTCATTCTCACAACCACAGCTAGATATGGAGGTGTTTTCCCCATAAGGAAGAGAAGATCTGGGGATAGCTCTCCATACTCTTCCAGAGAATCAGTGTGCAGCCATATCCTCTATTTCATACCTATTGAATATCATATTGCACCTTCAGAATAGAGATTGGGTCATTACTTCTCTTCTTCCAGTCATTCAATGGCTCTATGAGGGGGTTTCCTAGCCTATAATTCATTGTATTAAGGAGGAGCTATTAAATGAGTGCAAACTCAGTTCAGTGAGTAAAATTTCAACCTGCTACTGCTAATTACATTATATCAGAGCACTCTAATATTTCATAACAGAGTTTACATTTAAATAAAGTCAGTACTTAATTCAGAATAGAAGACTAGCTCATTGAGCATTGTTTAATGACTAGTTTCACTAAAATGATTGTCAAATTTATTCTAAATGTTAGATCTGATTTCTATAAGTTGTAGGAGGTCATTAATACACCATACTAACCATATCATCCAATACTTTAAGAATTTGGAAGGATTTACCCATTTTTTATAAAGCTCAAAAATTGATTAGCTCTGTCATCCCGACAGGGTCTAAAATCTCCAAACTTCTCCTACTCTTCTTGAATATTTCTGATTATTGTACAGATTATGTATTGTGTCTATTTGACCATCATAACTCATTTGTGTACCCACCCAGTCTAGTAAGCATATGTTGGTGTGCCTAGGAAGCTTTGCGATAGGCTTCAACGGTAGCTGATGTTCGAAACATAAATGGCCCCACTACTTTGTGCTTAGGACTCTCCCTCTGATATTAATATTTGCTGCTGCACATTTCCCTAGACAAATTCCTTCGATAGTATTAAACAATCTATTACCCATGCCCCTCTGCTTCAGCTACCCAATTACTACCGAGATTATATTACTTAAGCAAGGGTCTTATTGACACCGAAACTCCTTACTCACATGTTGAGAAGCTTGCTCTCGCGTTAGTTATTGTCGTCCAAAAGTTCCGACATTACATATTGCTCCGCAATACCACCATCATCGCCGATTCGAATCCCATGTACCATGTTTTGACACATCAAGTGTTGGGGGGCAAGTATTCATGTTGGATCGTGATACTGCAGGAGTTTGATCTCCTATTAGAAAAGGCTAAGTCTAAGAAGTCCTTGGTATTTTCTGAGCTCATCTGCAACCTTCCTTGTGCTAATGTATAATTTGAGCCCAATGATTCTCTTCCGGACAAGTCATTGTTTCTTATTAGCACGTCTGACCCATGGTATGGAGATATCACCTTATATCTTCAAACCCAATGTTTCAACCCACAACTATCTCATGACGACCGTTGTTGGATACGCCACCATGCAAAGTATTAATTGATCGTCAGTGATGCCTTGTACCGTTGTGGTATTGATTCTATTCTTAGACGTTGTATCACTCATGAGGATGTTGAACACGTATTAAATGACTGTCATGCTGGGGCTTGTGGCGGTCATCTTTCTAGGATGGTTGCATCCCAGAATATACTTCGCACGGGATATTATTGGCCATCGATCTTTAAAGATTGTATCGAGGTCGTAAAAAAATGTTCTCCATGCCAGCATTTCCAAACAAAAAAGTGCACCCACCCAGCCCCATTACACTCGGTTATTACCGTTGGCCCCTTCGCTAAATGGGGCATTAACTTCATGCACTGTAAGCCTACTTCGGTTGGGGGATATGGTTACATCATAGTAGCCATGGATTACTTTACAAAGTGGGCCAAGGCTATTCCTATATACAAGGACGATGGAAAAACCGCCGCACTCTTCATGTTCAATCATGTTATAGGATGGTTTGGAGTTCCTCAAGCTATAGTCACCAACCATGGTTCTCACTTTCAGAACCACATGGTTGACGAATTGAGCACTAGATTAGGTTTTCTCCATGAAAACTCAACACCTTACTACCCGTAGTCCAATGGAAAAGTAGAGGCCATTAACAAGGTCTTGAAAACCATGATCCAATGCATGGTGAGTACGCACAAGTCCAACTGGCACAACATGCTCTTTTCCGCACTATGGGCCTATCAAACCTCCATCAAGACTGCCACTGGATTTACCCCTTCCAATTAGTTTATGGATTTGAGGCAGTCCTACCTATAGAGTGTGAGAGTCCATCTCTCAAACTCGCAGTTGAACTTGTTCCAAACACCACTATCGAGGAAGAGCGATTCCTTTACCTAGCAAAACTCGATGAGACTTGTCGAGATGCTGCTCTTGCCAACAAGGCACACAAGAAATGCATGAAAGCATAGTATGATAAATCGGTAGAACCTCGCATCTTTAATGAGGGTGATTTGGTCCTTACATACGACCAAAGGCATGATAAGTTGGGGGTAGGTAAGTTTGATTCCATGTGGCACGGACCATACATAGTGAAACACATTTTGGAAAAGGGAGCCTACAAACTAGAGGACTACGATGGAATATATTTGGGTGAGCCCCGAAATGGTCTCTACTTGAAGAGCTACTATGCTTGATATTTTCATGCATAGACATCTTGTATATACTGTACATGGCGTGTGTGTTTTTTATGGTGTGATGCTTTTTTTTAGTGTGTCTCGATCTTGTTTCCCGTTTCTTATACCATGTTCTGATGGAAACTTACTACGGATTCATAGATGGCGTCAGCCGGAATACCCATAACCTTGCTTCGGTAGCCTCAGTACTTTATTCTCCCACTAGAGAGATCATTAGCTCAGGAGGATTTTGTCTCAGTTTCGCAACCAACAATGCCACAGAATATCAGGAAATCATTAGAATCCTAACCGACGCTCTTTCCTTGGGTATGAACCACATTGTCATCCACTTGGATTCACAATTGGTGGTTTCTCATCTTAACCGGATTTATGCTATCTGTGACCCTAGTCTACTCTGTCTCTTCAGACAAGTTCGTCTTCTGAAAAGGTAATTTGAATCTATTCAGTACCTACACATTCCACAAGATATGAACATAGTTGCTGACTCGATGGCCAACTTCATTCTAGATTGGTACATTTCACACACATGACATTTGTATAAAATATAAAAGCATCCACAACATGTAAATCAACCACTTTATAAGAAAACATGTAAGCAAGGTCACATTAATCATTCATAGAACACATAATGTATAAATCCACAAAAAATGTCTGTATATATATATATATAAGTCAAAATGATGGTGCTGATACAAAAACTGAAGCATGCTAGCTTTCAGTAGGTCTCTACAAAATATGAAGCTCATAAGCTTTCAGTAAATACATAAGTAAGACATGAGCCTATGGCTCACATCGCCGAACCCTAGATCCTGAAGCTCCCAGTTGCTTCCCGTGAAAGCATACCACGGCCCTCGCCACTTTGGCCATCAGCGTGCCAAAACTATCAGATACCTCGATAGCATACCTCTTGTAGCCTCGAGGTATATCACGAACACCAGAGTATTTTTTAAGGATTCTAATATTATACTTAAGTATAGTATCCTAGGCAATTGTTTTGGATTGAAAAAAAGATGTATATAGATAGGTAGGCGAATATTAAATATGAAACATACAATTTACTACTGAAATGTGTAAATTTTGGCGAATATTATGATTAAAAAACATATTTTATGTAAATATAGGCGATATTAGAGACTAAAAATGACCAAATAGCGAATCTATTTTTTGAAAAAAAACCCGAAAAATAGCCAATTGGCGAAATTTCGCCCTTAAAAATTACCCTTACGAACACCCGGCTTTGGGATATCTAGGGTCAGCCTCTGGAGGTTCTCATAAACCTCCTCGGAAGCATCTCGCACTAAGCCACCCACGACCGACACCTCTCCTCTCCTCGCAATGATGGAGACCCTAAATGGCCACAACAGACCCACATTTGTACACAACACCAAGTTATCAACACTACTCCAAAAAAAAAAAACACATATATATATATATATATATATATATATATATATATATAATGAAAAAACATAAAGTTGTTGTTCTTATCGATGTCACCCCATTATGCTCCCTCAGGAAGCACGAGGTCGGGATCACCTCTGAAGTCTATCCCGCTGTAAGGATAATCCTCAATCATGAGGAGTTGTCCCTCCAACTAGGTGAAGAACCTAGTGCCATAGCCTATGATGGGACCTCTGCCGCCATGGAGGGCCACCACCTTTTCCAATCAAGTCATATGTGGATCCCTGGCATCCCGATCATCCAAGTCCACCTATGGACGTAGATGAGGTACCAGGTCCAGTAAGAAACATATCACCACAGACTCATATCTAAATAGTTTCAGCGCCCCGCATCGACATTTGGTAAGCTCGCCCCGGAGGTTGGTCAGGAGTCCCTCGCACCAGTTGAATAGCCTGGGAGCCATGCACTCCTCTGCGTACATCAACTGGGTCTTGCTCACAAGGTGAGTATACTGAATCCCTGCCACCCTGACCAGGGTGAAGAGCACAACATGTAATGGATGATATCGGATCTTCTTAATGGGAATATTCCCACTAAAATCCGTAGTGCCTACAGTGCAGTACTGAGTAATCATGTCATCTATAGTTTGATCACCCACTTATGGTCCAGTGAGAGATATAGGTTCTCCCCTCTGGGATAATCGTGTCAGGAAGTAGATGTCCTCGACATATATGCTTAAGGTATGCACCCCAATCTCAAAGTGTTGCTGCACCGGATCCCAACATCGGTTCATATGTGTCAGTGGCGAGACTTGGGCCCTCATGCCCAGCACTCGGAAGTATTTTAGTAACCCACAATTCCGCAATGCGGCAATGCATTGAGGGTCATTTTCAAACTGTGCATCATCCAACTCGTATTCTCGTTCTCTCCACTGAATGACCATGTTTACCGATGTGAACCTATCAAGAAGGGAAAGTAACCAACATTAGAACTCACCGCATGCATTAAAACTCCTTCTTTTTGGTTGGGAAATGAGTTTTGGTTGGATGTTTCCACCATCGCAGGATATCCTTGTAGACAGCGCGACATCGTTGCAAACAACCCTTACGAGATTTGCGACAAAGCCTAGTCATCGCAGTTCCCATAATGAGGTCCTATGTCGATCCGTGGGCGCATTTCCCCCAACCAAATAAGCCAAAAACCTTGAAAATCAAGCAAAAAGCATAAAACTAATCCACTAGAAAGTTGCATAGATGAGTTTAGGCCTACCTGTTCCTGACGGCTCATGACATGGTGGACCGTAGCTCCTGGTATCAGTATTTGAAATTCGACTCCAAATGGCACTTTGCACTCTCCCAACTTGGTAAAAACAATTGTAATTTTTTTTCACTATTTCACCCATTTTTATAACAATAAATTGAATATTTCTTTTATATTTTGATGCTTTAGTGGGTTTTTACTATAGTTTGGATTATTTACTGCATTTAAATACTTGGTTAACCACTTTCGACCCATTTTTTGAGTTGCAGGTGCCTAATTAATTCCATTTCTTGACGTGGTGGTCATCTCGTAAGTATCATCGGGTATGAACACGCTTCGAGCATCTTTTTGTCATTACTATGCTCATTAATGTAGATTATTAAATGAAAACCAAGTTAACTCTTTATTCTTTCTCGTGCTCGTTAAACGATGAGAATAAGTCACCGAGTTATAGTTTATCACTTTTTCGGGCTCATTAAACTCCTACGAAAAAGGAAACCCCCCGGAGTCTTTCTTTAAGCTTTCTTCAGGCTCTCAAAATGTGAAAAGATAGCCAAGCGAACTTGTCGCGTTCATGCTTGTTAAAGTATTTGAATGGTCGTCTTCTTGGTGATAATTTACCCCTTTTTTGGACTAGGGGGCACTACTTATGAAAAAGGAATACTCCAACCAATCATGACTGGAAGAGTCCTCTCTTGTGTTGTTTTTCCCTTTTCTGGGCGAAGAGGCTAACCTTACGAGAAAAGACCTTTGGAGTCTTCTTTTGTTCTTTTCAGACTCTCTAAACATGAAATGACACCGAGTTTTCCTTCTATGGACTCATTAAAACTCAACATTGAAGGGCCTGCCATGGGACAAACCCCTCCTCATCCTAGGTTTAGAAAACATTTGGGATTGGACTCATCTATGAGATGAGCTATAACAAGCATATGGTTACCCTCATCAAGCTCGTCAAAAACACATGAGGCACTCATCAGTCATGATGGGGAAAAAGGAAATTTTTTGTGTTAGACCTTTACCTATGGTAGTACTTAGTCGCTCTTGAACATGGCACTCATTTGCATTTTTATTCAGTACTTGTCCTCGAGTACTGTTAACTCCATGAGTCTTGTTACTCCTTTGGGTCATCCAAAGAATGCTTCCACCATTAGTTGCATTAGTAGTTGGCGTCATTCTCGTCATGTCAATACTGTCAAGCCATGGCATGCCCATGTTCAAGAGATGTATTCACCACTCATCATCTACAGTTAGTACACCTTCTATCATGTCGATCTACTTTGAGTCAGTATTGCATGTTACTGTACCATCCTATCTACTCCAAGCATATGTTATTAAGTTTCATGTCAATGATGAGGGATTCATCATGGCCCTCCTTCGACGAATTCATCCTTGTAACCTTCAAATCACCATCCGATGTTTGAATCTAGAAACCAATCGAGTACCTTGGGCTTGCATGCCTCAATGGTAGGTTACCTCACTTTCAACATGAGTTTGAATCATTGACTCTTGATTGAAAGATTTCGTCAAGTGTTCGACTTCAGCTCATTCAATTGCGCTTGATGATATGTACTGTGATACCTTGGGGATCATTAACATCAATGGTGATTTCGCTCGCGCTTGTTAACGGTATACATCAATGACAGGTAATCAAGTGGTTTCTACCATGTTCGATGCCAATACATTTGTAATCACATGGATAGATTTGTATCATTACGGGTTCGGCTTGAAGACCCTAGGGAGTCATGTTTTACCCAGGTTGCAATGGAGATTGTTTGAGTCATATTAAATGGATCCACTTTTGTATTGGTCATGGCTATGTTATAATCTCATCATGTATCTACGCATGTGTCTAGTAGCCATGATTGTTTTCAGTCGGTCTTTACTACCATGGATCTGCAATGTATTGGTAACAAACCATGCCGTGAGTCATATGAGACTGTGTTCTTAGAGTCAATTGTACTATAGCAGCATCCTCAGTCCGAAAATACCTTGCCAATCCTTCTGTCAAATCATTTCACCTTTCAAGTTCCAATAGCTTCATGCCTTGGGGGTCATTATGTTACACCTAAATATTCCCATCATAATACTCAGTGTAAACATGGGTGAAGTTCTTTTGACTAAGTTATCAACGTGGAAGATATACTGACCTATTTCTACTGGGTTTAGTGAGGTCGTCGCAGGTCACCTTTGTGCAACCTGCGACGTCGCAGGTTGTCCTACTGCAGCTTGCGACGATGTCAGTTAAATGGATAAATGAGCATCTTCGAGCCCATTCTCGAAGGTGTGTGATGTGGATATGTATCCCTAACTTATAGGGGAAATGAAATTCGGTTCCCTGGCCCTTTGGGAGGATCCCTTAACCCTCTCCCATTATATCTCAACCTACCCTATCCTCTTAGTCCTATATATGTGAGGCTCATTCCCATTCCAAAGGGAGGAAGTCTATAGCACTTGCATGCTGGTGAAATTAGCTTAGAATATATATACTCATCTCTTGGGATACCTATACTTCCTTTGGAGGCTTTGGCATTGGCTTGTTGGAGGAATATTGCGACATTAAGCTTTGGTTGTAATCATCTCTCTTTTGTACTTCCCTCTTTTAATACAATAATATAAACTCTTTCCACCAAATTTTGTTGTGTTAATGATGTTTGTGTAGTTTACTTGCTTAACTGTTTACCTAGATCTGTTACTGTTTAGATGCACTTTACTACTTGTATTGTTTTGTTGTCTTGACAGGTCTTGCAGCTGAGATCTGATGACCATGGAGCTTGGAGCAACATCAAGGAGAAATATCTACAAGCTAGAGGTAAGACATCTAATCACTTGATCTAGAACTAGATCTAGGAAAGCAGTTTCATATTTTGCCTCATTTGTTCTAGACTCACATTGAGCTAGGGATATCACACCTTAAGTCCACTTTTGGTATATTGTCCGATAACAAGTGCAGGCAAAGAACAACAATTGCCATGCTTAAATTAGTCAGAGCACATCTCTAACCTAATACACAAGTTTGTATATAGTTTTAACCTAACACCACTGGTAAATTTTATCTTTAGCAATTAGGTGAATGCATTGGGTGTAGACATTAATTTGAAAAGAATTCAAACCTAAGCTATATGCAAATGAAAATCTTTTCTTTTTCTTTTCGATGAAATCTATCTACGGTAAGGATAAATTCCTTTGTTTCCGATGGTAAAAATAGACAAGTACCCCTATACTTAAAAATCGATCTAAAAGACAAATGAAGCACCCTCTTCACTATGCCAACAAAAACCATAAAATAACAAACACCAAATTATAAATGCTTTCCTTTTTTCTCTTTTAAAGTTAAATGAATTAACAAAGCATGGAAAGAAGAATTTCGTTTTTTAAATGGAATAATCTCTAATTTTCGAAACAATGATCTAAAAAGTGAAGGAAAACCAAAAAGCAAGAATTTTTAGTCTTTAGAAATACTTTGTAAAAACTCAAATGTGCTTATAACGTTCCAAGAAATGACGAACAAGTTCTCATAACCAACAAACTACAAGATAACCTTTTAAGATTTCCAAAGATTTTTCAACGTTTATCCCAAAGAATGAAAACTCTTTTCCAACAATTTCAAGAATCAAACTCGAAATAAAGATAATAAAAAGTTTGTTTTTCTACTCAAGTACTCACAATGGATATGAGAATTGCAATGTTATTTAGATCTATGGTCCATAAAATCAAAGACTATGTCACGACCAGCTAAAGTAAGTTGCAAATTCCCAAATAAAAGTGATCACCCAAAGCTCAAAAAACACTCAAACACACGCAAAATTGAAAAAAAATATTGCAACAAACAAAACAAAAAGGGCTTGAAAGTCAGATCGGGTAGACCTAGTGCAAGGATCGGGAGCTACAAGACTTGAGCAGATCGACGTGGGATTCAAATCACCCATAGCAACCAAAACACTCGCTTGAATTGAAAAGGCTCCAAACAACACTCAAAATACGAAATCAAGCCAAGAAATGGAAAATGCAGTATCCAGGGTGTCTGTGACTACAAGGGAGAGACCACAAAACTTAGAAAACCAGATCAAAAATCAACTTGAAGAATTCTTTAGACCAAGTGCAACGTAACCCAGGTCGGCACACCCCTACATGTATGTATCAGGGCATCAAATAGTCCATAGACGCAGTCTGAAAATAGTGAATGGGCGTCAGAGACGTAGGTTGCAAGTAGGCATAAGGCATCAACGGTGTAGGTTGTTAACCAGGGAAATGCGTCAAACGCAGGTAGTACAAATCCCAGGTGCATCAGGTGAGATCCAAATCACAAAAATAAAAAATGATTCAAGAATAAAAGACAATTGAAGTGATCTTTACCCTAGGCAGGGTCTGATTACACCTACAGACTCACTAGTGGATGGATGTGACAAAAGGAAAGGAAATAAGAGGTAAAATCAATCAAAATGTAACACAATGAAAGACATAAGTAAAAAATCGAGAAACAATCAACAACATAAGTTATTTGTCCCCAGTGGAGTCACCATTTTTCTGTGTAGACAATATGCTAAAGCAGACGGAAACAGATCTCTCTAGACCTAAATGGTCTAGACATAGCACAAAAGGATACACAACATAAAATCCTTCTTAGTTAGATTAGACTGCAGGACAGATGAATTACTTGGTTATCGCAATCCCTTTCTCTTTGTTTTATTTGATTTCAATCCTTTGATCTCTGGCTGCACATAACACATTTATGCAAATATGTTTATATTAATGTAAATTGCAATAGATGCAAAGTGAGGGGAGCTACAACCAAAGCTTTGATGTCACAACTCCAACATGGATGATCTTGCCTCAAAGATCCAAAGCCTCCTAACTTCTTATGGAAGAAGAAGAATGTTCTGACTGAATTCCACCAGCATGAGGGTGCATAATCCTCCCCCCTTCTTAATGGAGAGAGAGGTCATATTTATAGGGTTGGATGGATAGAGTAGGTTGAATATTTAGGAGAGAGATCTAAGGAATCATCCCAATAGGTTAGCAAACCAAAGGACACCTCACCACATGTTTAGGGATGATCCTCCAAATCACCAAGCTTCGAGGAGTCACTCGAAGCTCCCATTTATCCATTTAAACCAACTTTGACACACCTTGCGGCAGAGATAGATCAACACATAATGCACAAAGAAAAAATGTGCCATTGGTTCCCTCTAATAAGTTGCAGAGTGCGCCACCTTAGGTCTGACGCCTCTTGCTGGAAAGAAGAGTGAATTAGGGTTACTAGAAAAGGTCAAATGGTAAGGAAATCAACCTCTCTTCTGACATCCAAGTCAAGGTACTTCAGGGATTAAGGCAGGGGGACGAAACCTGACTCATGGTAGTGATATTTTGGTGTAACACTGAGGGGCTGAGCAGGATGATCAAAGCCAAAATTGCAAATAGGGAACTCAAAGGGTTGAACCTCCATACAAGAATGGAAACTATCTCCCACAAATAGTTTGTTGATGACACAATGATTATGGGACACTCTTCAGTTCAAGAAGCGACAATTCTGAAGAAATGTTTGATCATTTTCTCAAAAGCCTCATGTTTGGAAGTAAACAATACAAAGTCTCAAGTGTTCTTTTTTAACACTCCAAGGATTAATCAAAGGAATATTTTGCACATTCTAAGATTCCAAGGAAGCTCCCTTCCATCAAAATATCTTGGTGCTCCTCTACCGGAAGGAGTAATCAGTAAAATATCTTTGGAATATCTAATGGAAAGGATGAAAAGGAAATTGGACAACTGGGATTATAGACCACTCAATTTGGATAATAGAGTGGTGTTAGTGAAAGCAGTGCTTCAAGCAATTCCTATTTACCTCTTTTCTTCCTTGGCTTCCCTGAGGTCGTTCTTAAAACAAATTAGGAACATCCAAAGATAGTTCCTGTCGGGTGTAAATCATGATAAACATTGATGGGCTTTGTTGAAGTGGGAAACTATGTGTAAACCAAACGTACAGGGTGGCCTGGGATTGAGAGACCCATAGAGAAACAAAATATTTCTTGGAGAAAAAAATTGGTGGAACTGGGTGTCTCACAAAGAGGAGCCATGGGAAAAATTATGGCACAAGAAGTATGCTCACGGAAAGTCGCAACAAGAAATCATTATATTTAATGACAATATGAAAGGGTCCCATATCTGGAATTATGCTTCAGCAAACATAAGGATAATCCAAGACCACGGCTTATGGGAAGTTCGGGATGGTCAGGATTGTTGATGTATATCTAACTTCGGAATGTATTTCATATATGTATATTGTATCCCTACAGAGATGTTATTATTCCTATGTATGAAAGTGTCGTCATTTGTATTGACAAGTGTCGCAAGTTGCATTGTATGTACCATAACTTGTATGTGATGGGTTATTAGACCACCAAGTGTGGGGTTGGCCCTGAGTTGAGTTACCATGGGTTATTAGACTCTCCTAGAGAGGTCGGCCCTGTTAGATTATTAGGCAAGTCAAGTCATTTTATAAATAGAGTGAGGGTGTCACTCTATTTGATCATTCACTTACCCATCTATTCTCTCACTTGAGTGATGCGCACTAGTGGAGGAGGAGAAGCTGCTAGGAGACTATCTCTTGTACTTGGGTTTTGTATCATTGCTCTCTCTATCTTTGAGGAAGTTGCGGGGTTTTTCACCTTCTTGGTTTTCCCCGAGGAAACTCTTTGTCTATTGTCTCTTTTGCTTGTCTCTTGTGATTGATATGCTATACATGTTATTCTCTCAGATAAGATCCTAAATCATTTTGAATTAATGCTCAAAATATAACATGGTATTAGAGCTAACCTGAGAAGAAGACACTGTGCAGCTACGGAAGCTAGCACTTCTTGATTTTTGGGTTTCTCTTCATAGATCTACAAAGGAAGGAGGCTAGATTGACTCTCCTAGGAAGGGCGCATCTTTTTGTCGAAACAAAATTCAATTCTGAGCATTTTCAATTTTGTCCTAATCTCTACTGCGGGAAATTAAGCTTTCGAAGAAAGTTGGAATTTCTGAAATCTAAGACCACGGATGGAAGCTCCTCTGCAAAATCGAATTTTAGAGATTTGGAATGAACTTTTTGGTTGGGTGAAGATCCAAGAAAATCAAAGCCTAATTCAGGGTCCTGTCTAGTGAATCCGAAAGTTTCAAAAGCAATTTTTAGGGGTGAAATTTTGCAAATTTCAAAATCTGAGTATACCAGCTTGACCAGCTCAGCAAGGTGCATCTTTCTATCCTTTTAGAAGTTTGAAATTCAAATTTTGAATTTTTAAGGTTTCTCTCACAAACCCTAATCCAACTCCAGATCCAGTTTTCAGCAAATTAAGTGGTAAGACCTAATAACTTTTCTATTTCCATTTGAAGTAGTCTTTAAGATGTCTCACCACACCAAGCTTGAGGATAAGCTTGAAAGGGATGATAACTTCTGAGCATGGAAGTATAGGATTGGGTTAATCCTGGAAGAAAATGAATTGGACACTTACATAAGTGAAGAGGTTCTAGTTCTGGAGGGAGATGAGGCTAAGGCCTTACACAAAAGGAACTTGGTCAAGGCTAAGAGGATCATTGATGATTCTATCAAAGACCATCTCATACCACATGTGTCATCTCTAAATACACCTAAGGAGATGTTTGACTCCTTGACCAAACAATTTGAAGGGAACAACATAAATCGGAAGATGACCTTGAGGAATCAACTAAAGAATGTCAAGATACAGAATGTGGAGACCATGTAGTCTTACTTTTCAATGGTCTCCCAGATAAAAGAAAAACTTGAAGCTATGGGAGAAGATATAGAGAATGGAGAAGTGGTAATGAACACTCTAAATGGCCTTCCTAGGTCATGGGATTCCTTCATCCAAGGAATTTGTGCAAGTAAGAAACTTATCACATTCAGTAGATTGTAGGAAGAATGCTCATAGGAATAAGCTCGAATTATAGCTCGAGAAGAGAAGATGGGGAATGAAGACCAAGACCTCACAGCATACTCCAAGAAGTATGATGTCAAGAGGGAACACCATCATAGTAAGAAAGAAAGGAACCACCATCAGAATCAGAGGGGTGACTTCAAACCTAAAAGGAACATGTCCACAGTCCGATGCTATACATGTGATGAAAGGGGACACTATTTTAGGGATTGTCCCAGAAAGAATAAAGATAGGTCTCATAAGAAGAAGAAAACCAAAAGAAGACATCATGCTCACACTGTACAGGATGATGAACCTCCCAGGAAGAGGGCTAGAGAAGAAAGTGAAGATTCTTCAAGTGATGAAGAGTATGTTTTAATTTATGTTCTCACTGGTACCATTACTCATGGAAGCAATGATTGGCTTATAGATAGTGGTGCTTCCAAACATATGACATGATTCAAGGAATCCTTTGTAGAGCTATCTGAACATGAATCACCCCACAAGGTGAAACTTGGGGATGACTACCAACATCCCATAAAAGGAAGTGGTGAAGCCTCCTATAAGCTACACTCTGGAAAGTCTATGAAGATGAAAGATGTACTATATGTTCCAGGTCTCAAGAAGAATCTTCTTTGCATATCTTCCTTGGATGAAAAAGGCATAAGGGTTGCATTTATCGAGGGCCAAGTTCTTATGTGGCCAAAAGGTAAGACCATTGATGATGTAGTAGTGATTGGAGAGAAAGAGGGAGGATTATACAAATTGAAGGGCCAACCAAAACAAGCCTTGGTTCATAACTCAATAGAACCAAGTGAACTTTGACATACAAGGCTTGCACATGTGCACTATAGGGCACTACCCATTGCAGAAAAGCAGTTGAAGGTCTACCTGAAATCCAGAAAAAACATGAAGGCATTTGCAAAGTTTGTGCAAAAGGAAAGAATACAAAGAAGACATTTCCAAGTAGTGAAAGCAAGGAAAAAGAAATATTGGAGATTATCCACTCTGATGTATGCGGTCCGATGTCTTCCATCTCTCTGAGTGGGTATGTATATTATGTTTCCTTCATTAATGATTTCTCTAGGAAGACAGGTGTTGACACTCAATAAAATTTTGCTTAAAAGTCTTCTGACGGCGTTAATCATCTTCCAGCAACACTGGCGGTGTAAAATAGAACATTTTTATGGTGGAGTTTTTCAAACTTGGTCAAAAGAAACATTTCCTCCTCGAATGTATACTCCAAAGGTGCAAAAGGAACAGAGTTCTTAATAGACTTATGGTCAGCTCTATGGGTTGTATGTTTTAAAAAAAAAAAGAAATTATGAAGAAATTTTAAGTCTTTTAAAGTTTTCTACAAAAAGTCAAAATTTGAAACTTTAAAAAGGGTCTTTATTTTTATAAGATAGCTTATAAAAAAAACCTATGGATAAGGCCCTCTCTTCATGGAGCCTAAGTTTCGGTTTTTAAAGACGACATGGATTTCTTTTTAATGTTTTAGTTTGAGTACAAAATAAAAGTTGGAGCAAAATATATGCACGCCCAACACCGAGGGCTCATCACAGGACCGAGTGCCAAGCCTTGAGGGCCCAACATATCTCATATCCTCCATCATCCACAAGCCTCCCATTCGTTTGTTGCTTAGAATAAATTGAAGGCATTAGGGTATATAAGGAGTGAAAAGAAATGATCCGCTATGCATGTGGGATAAAGACTCTAGAGTTAAAAATGAAAATCGCAGAGCTTTGCAATTGAGGAAGGTATTGTTGCAGGTGGATCCATCGACTGGTCGAGTTTTCTGGAAGGCATGATTTCTTTCTGTTTAAATTTGAAGTAGCTCGGGTTTTGATGAATATTACATCAAGAACCTCTGAGCATACCAGAGTGCAATAGATCAACGATCGGATATCAGTCTCAATGGAATACCTTTCGACTTGTCAAACTATATGGTGAAAAGTATTAAGAATTTAATTGCAAATGGAACGTTTTGAGAAAGAAGCTGCTGAGATGAACAAAAGGTCATTCAAGTATGCTTGGGTTCTTAACAAGCTCAAGGCTGAACGTGAACGTGGTATCACAATTGACGTTGCACTTTGGAAGTTTGAGACAACTAAATACTACTGCATGGTGATCGACGCTCCTGCCCATCGTGATTTCATCAAGAACATGATTACCGGAACCTCTCAGGCTGATTGTGCAATTTTGATTATTGACTCGACAACTGGAGGTTTTTGAGGCTGTTATCTCCAAAGATGGTCAGACTAGAGAACATGCCCTATTGGCGTTCACCTTGGGAGTGCGGCAAATGATTTGCTGCTGCAACGAGATGGATGCCACTACTCCTAAGTACTCAAAAAGTCGCTATGCCCTTGACCAGGTTTCAGAGCCCAAGCGTCCTTCAGACAAGCCTCTGAGGTTGCTCCTTCGAGATGTTTACAAGATGGGTGGTATTGGGACTGTGCCAGTTGGTCGTGTGGAAACCGGAGTCATCAGGCCAGGTACGATTGTTACCTTTGCCCCTACCGGGTTGACCACAGAAGTTAAGTCTGTCGAGATGCATTATGAAGCTCTGCTGGAGGCATTGCCTGGTGACAATGTGGGATTCAAAGTGAAGAATGTTGCTGTTCAAGGATCTCAAACATGGTTATGTGGCATCTGATTCCAAGAATGATCGAGCCAAGGAAGCTGCCAATTTTACCGCGCAGGTTATTATTATGAATCATCCAAGACAAATTGGAAATGGTTATGCACCCATGTTGGATTGCCACACTTGCCACATTGCAGTCAAGTTAACAATCTATTGTGGCATCGAATAAGCCATCCTGTTAGACACCATTTGGTTATGATCGTGAGGAATTACCACATGTAGAAACGAAAACGAAGCATAGGTAGACCGATCTAAGGTCCACATTCACTCCGCATTACAAAAGTGCTCAGTAGATAAGGAATAATGCCTGCGCGGGAAAAAAACCACTATCTAACGTGTCCATTTCTGATGCATCCGGATAGGTGAAAAGTTGTATTGCAAACCACTCCAAAGCCCGCGCGGATACCATCCATTGGAAATGTTATAAAAGGGAAAATTGCCCCATTTTTTTTGCATTTTTAATGTTTTAATATGACCGAGTTGCCCAGCCCTCGGAAACCCTAACGCGCTTCATCAAAATGAGTGAGATATTTGTGGCGAGCTGGAGAAATACACAACAAACGTTTGCTGCAGGGTTTTTCTGAGTTTTCATATTCAGCATGATAGAATTTTCTAGCACAGAAGTCTCAAAGCAAAGAAACCGAGTGCCCGTCTTCACACCTGTACACAAGCCAAGCTTCAGCTATCATTTGCAAAATTGTATACACCGAGAAATATACAGCCGCGAAAGTTTGGATAAAAATAGGGTATTCTCCTGGAGCAACCGATAGTACCAACAGAAGGGCTCGATATCAAGTTATAAGAGGCATGATAATATTGTTTTCTGAATGTATTCCATCAAATTTCTGGAGCTGTTGGATGCCAGTGAAGCAAATGGTCATAGGAATGTTACAGGGTTTCTTCCATTGGGTTGTTTAAAAAATTTGAAGCTTGAGAGGACACGAAGATCTTTAAAAAGTCCCGGAGGTCGCCAAATTTAGAAGTTTGGCCAATCGCATCCATATTATAATATTTGACGCGGGATATGTATCTTTTCTACACGACATTAGTTGTTTCCGGTGATTTTAGTAGCATATCAACTCCAGTTTTGGGCAAGGCACGTTTGGACAACACACTCAACATAAATAATAATTACAATACCTCAACCTGTAACGAATCCATTTGAAACTCTTACGGCAATACCTCAGATGTCTATTGGCCATAGAGCTGGAGAAGCTGCTGTAGTATATGAGCATGGTGCAGATATTGAAACCCTTATGCCTAAAAATTTGGCATTCAGGTTACTACACAGAACTAAAGATACAGGAATTGGTCGCCAAAGAACATGCAGAGCTAGGTTCTTGCCTCCGAGTTAAAGATTTTGTGGTTGGTAGGAGAAGTTATGGTTCTATGAATTTTTGGGGAAACTGATGTGAAGCATCCAGATTGAATGTTATTCAGTTTAACAAATGCAAACATGAATGAAAGCAAAAAGCCACCTGCAGTTCAAGGATTAGATGGCAAAACATGTGGCAATCGAAAGATAGACAGAATTGAGGAATTTTCGAAATTTTTTCAACAGCCGGAGATTCTTTGCAGCCAATCTCGATTTTCATGATACGAGTCTTACTTGTCTATTATTATTGTAAAACTTTGTTTAAATATTAGTTTCAAGTTTTAAAGAATTTATTTAAAAGAAAGTTATCTTTAAAACAAAGCGGTTAGGGTTTGCTCGGGGAGCATTTTTTGTATAAATTATACATTTTACAACATGGAAAGGGTTGGATTTTCAGTAAGGAGAAACCCATTCTGGGTATTTTGAAGGGCTTCAGAAGTTAATAAAGATCTCAGAATTGAACAGATTTTTCTTCAAGGATTCATGTGTTGTTTAAAATTGCAGTCTGTACCCTTTCCCTTTCTCTACATGTGCAAGTTTGTTTTCTGCGTTATTCCTTTCATTCTGTCGTTTTCTTCTATGCTTAGATGAACGTTCATAATAGATTGAGATTCATGTTTCTATGCCTCGATTTATTCGCTTCTGAGCATCCATTTATTTCTCTAAAATTAACAGTGGATTCATCTAAAAATTGATGCCCGTTGTTAATGGACTGTCTTTATTTCTTTCCCTATCACCTGCAAAAATCTTATTGACTGTAATAAGACAGCTATCTTGCCTTTGTATGAAAATATTTGTTTAACTGCTGGTCCATATTTTTCTATTTTCTCAACTCCATTGCCCAATGGTATCCTGTTCATGTTTATCTAGCCACCTCATTAAAATCCTTAAGTTTTTATTTCTTTTACAAATTGGCCCTTGAGTTTCATTGTCAAACTGCTGTCGTGGTGACATTGGATGGCAGATTTGCTGAGAGAGCCCTCTCTGGCTGAAGGAGGCCAACTTTCAGTCTAAAGATTGGTTTGAAATAGGTTGCCTCGGGTTTCTTTGATACAGCCCAAGGAAAATCCGAGTGCTAACATTTTTGGCGCCGTTGCCGGGGAACGAAGGTTTCATTTTCCCTGGGTATGAACGACAAAGTTTTCAGTTTTGACTGTTGATGGTGAACAATGGTCAAACATCAGTAAGGTTGTACATCTTTCACCTGGCGACTCCATCTTCAAGAATCCAAATTTCAGTGACTCCATTGGCGGCATGATCCAGAATCAAGCTTTTAAAGAGAACCGACAGACTCCGCTGGGAAATGAGCTCATTGTGAAGACATGGAAAGGCATGATGAAAAAACAAGGTACTCAAGTTTCAGTTTTCTCCAAGACATCTTATCCTTTCTTGTAAATCTTTTCCTGTCTTTTCCTAAGTTTGGCAAAAGAATTTCTCATTGTTTACTATATTCGAAAAAAGACCATAGATTTACTCCTGTATACCCTTCTTTAGAAACTGAAAATGTGTCTTCATTCTGTACATATGATTTTGATCAAGATCTTTACTTGAACCGCATGACAGTAAGGATCAGCCTTATGAACCTCATGATACTAAAGCTGATAATACATCCTCTTTACATAGTTCAGTTTCTTCCAGTATCCAAAACCGATACCGGCCACTTCACCTACCTCATGTTCTCCATGATTATCCTCCTAAATACCATAAATACCTTCCTAAATTCGATGGAGAAATCAAAGGCCTTACTGCTGAGAAACATCTTCAAGGTTTCGAAAATTTTCTGGATCTGTTCGAAGTGGATCAGGATGATGTTTGTATGAGGATTTTTGCTCAAACTTTCCAGGGAGATGTGAAGAAATGGTTTCGTCATTTACAGCCGGAATCTATAGACACATGGCAGGGGTTTTCTGATGTCTTCTTGAAGTTTTGGGGTAAGAGGAGGTCATGGGACCTAGTCCTTTCAGAATTTTACTCTATGAGGGTGCAGGAAGGGGAATCCTTATCCAGTTTCAACAGGAGGTTCGCCAGCGCCTATTATGATATGCCGAAAGAAATTCAGCCCTTAGAGAATGCTGCCAAGTTACATTATGTATCTATTTTTCATTCTGATTTCTCTTTTCTTCTCTTGGAAAGAAAGCCCTCCAGTTTACAACATATGTTCGTTGAAGCTTTAGAAGTTGAAGATAATATTAGAATGTCCAGGAACTTATCGAGCAAAGAAAATGATGAGAGGATTGAAGAAGAATGTGGGTTCGAAGAGAAGTATGGACAAGGAGAAATGGCTTGGCATTCCAGTTTTTCCCGTGACAAACAAAGAGATGATCAGCTGGGTGATGTGACAGAAAAAGGTAACTCTGACTTGTTTTATGTCAATTACAATCAGCTAGCTGAAATTTCTGTTAATGATGGTTTCAAAGAAAATTTCAGTCCACCTAAGTTTGATAATTATGAAGAAGATTGTTTGGATATGGCTCCGGCTGAAAACTTTATAAGTCCCAGGGCAGTTAGTGAAGAAAATTTGATCACTATCCATGATCAAACATCTGAAAATCAAAATGCTGAAAGTGATTATCTACCCCTCTGTTATGCTTCATTCGAACTGATAAAACAAAAAATTAAGGCTTCTAATCAAAAATAGAAATCTATGATGGAGAACTCCATAAACTTTTTTGAAAGTGGAATTAAAGAAGAAGAAGAACAAGTCTGTCATCATGCCCAAAAAGCTGGAATTTGCCATAAGGGAGAAAAGTGCCAAATAGAAAACTAGGTCTCCATTTCGCATTCTGAAATTTTGTATCAAGAAGAGTCTATTGAACTTGATGTCATTGAAGAATTTAATGATGGTTCTGCTGTTTTTGATGAAGAAGGGCAAGTTTTAAATTCTGAATTTTCGAATGAAATTGGTGATGGCCTTTGTATCTTTTCTCCCGAGCCGGATAAGAATTTTCTCCAATCTTGCCAGTGGTCTTCTGATTCAGAAGAAGGTCAGATAAGCTTTTCTCCATGTGACACTATTTCAGAAGCTGTGGGCCTAGAGAACTCTATCTTATTTGATTCACCTAAAAAACAATACATCAGTACTTCTCTCGGAATACAAGAAACAGAACAGGCCTCAGATAATGCTGCTGATTTTTCCTTAAACAAGAAAGGTGGGCGCCTCCATAATATTTCCAAAATTTCTCCTCTATCTGAAGATGAAATAGATCAACTCCTGAAAAGTCATATTACAACTCCAGTAATGTCGGATCTGCATTGTTCACACAGTGAGTATGTAAGTGAGACTTCTCCCATTTTCAAGCATGTAAATCTAAATTTAAACATTGACAGTTATGACGATCCTTTGAAGGAACCTATTTATGATGATGATTCTCTGCCAAGGGATCAGCTGTTAGACACCATTTATTTCCATCAAGAAGATAGGGTTGATATGATTAAGGATCTTGAAGGATGTTTGTTGTTTGAAGATATTTTGGATAATGATGTGGATAAGTATAAAGATGGGATAGATGACATACCTAAAAGGGAACCAGAGATGCTCATGCTTGAGGAGGATACAGTCGAAACGCAGGTATTAGAATATCATGCCCCCCTATGCACTCTCATCAATCCACAGCTGAGTAGTCTTGCAGGTCAACTGGAAAGAGATATTTCCATTCTTGTTTAATCTCAAGACGAGATAATATTTCAAACTTTTGAAGATCCTTATGCTAATTTACTACGGTCTGAGGGGAAAATGAATTTTCTAACTTTTGTGGGACACGAACTCATTATCAGAGAATGTTTGGAATGGTTTGTTTTCTGTCTTTCTTACTCACTCAAAAGGGATGCAAGCCATAGTCGAGCAAATGGTCAGTTGTTAGATTGGCTTCATTGGCACTTTTGCATCATTTGATTCAGCAATCGCGTTTCAGCAGAGTAGGGTAGGTAGGAGGAATAAGTTTGCCTGGAAAACATTTTTTCAGTATGTGCAGTGTTGTTTTCAGTTCAGTTTCAACATGTGAGTTTTCAGTTTTCTATAATTAAATGGTTTTCGGTTACAGTTTTGGATGGAGGACTGGTTACAGGATACAGGATGCAGGATACAGGTTGCAGTTTTCAGGATTGGGAGCCGCCCAATGGTCAGGCACATGGTCTACGGTGTTCTTTGCTGCCTCGCTGGGAGGACAGCATCCCCAGTAGGAGCCAGTTGTTGACACTCAATAAAATTTTGCTTAAAAGTCTTCTGACGGCGTTAATCATCTTCCAGCAACACTGGCGGTGTAAAATAGAACATTTTTATGGTGGAGTTTTTCAAACTTGGTCAAAAGAAACATTTCCTCCTCGAATGTATACTCCAAAGGTGCAAAAGGAACAGAGTTCTTAATAGACTTATGGTCAGCTCTATGGGTTGTATGTTTAAAAAAAAAAAAGAAATTATGAAGAAATTTTAAGTCTTTTAAAGTTTTCTACAAAAAGTCAAAATTTGAAACTTTAAAAAGGGTTTTTATTTTTATAAGATAGCTTATAAAAAAACCCTATGGATAAGGCCCTCTCTTCATGGAGCCTAAGTTTCGGTTTTTAAAGACGACATGGATTTCTTTTTAATGTTTTAGTTTGAGTACAAAATAAAAGTTGGAGCAAAATATATGCGCGCCCAACACCGAGGGCTCATCACAGGACCGAGTGCCAAGCCTTGAGGGCCCAACATATCTCATATCCTCCATTATCCACAAGCCTCCCATTCGTTTGTTGCTTAGAATAAATTGAAGGCATTAGGGTATATAAGGAGTGAAAAGAAATGATCCGCTATGCATGTGGGATAAAGACTCTAGAGTTAAAAATGAAAATCGCAGAGCTTTGCAATTGAGGAAGGTATTGTTGCAGGTGGATCCATCGACTGGTAGAGTTTTCTGGAAGGCATGATTTCTTTCTGTTTAAATTTGAAGTAGCTCGGGTTTTGATGAATATTACATCAAGAACCTCTGAGCATACCAGAGTGCAATAGATCAACGATCAGATATCAGTCTCAATGGAATACCTTTCGACTTGTCAAACTATATGGTGAAAAGTATTAAGAATTTAATTGCAAATGGAACGTTTTGAGAAAGAAGCTGCTGAGATGAACAAAAGGTCATTCAAGTATGCTTGGGTTCTTAACAAGCTCAAGGCTGAATGTGAACGTGGTATCACAATTGACGTTGCACTTTGGAAGTTTGAGACAACTAAATACTACTGCACGGTGATCGACGCTCCTGGCCATCGTGATTTCATCAAGAAAATGATTACCGGAACCTCTCAGGCTGATTGTGCAATTTTGATTATTGACTCGACAACTGGAGGTTTTTGAGGCTGTTATCTCCAAAGATGGTCAGACTAGAGAACATGCCCTATTGGCGTTCACCTTGGGAGTGCGGCAAATGATTTGCTGCTGCAACGAGATGGATGCCACTACTCCTAAGTACTCAAAAAGTCGTTATGCCCTTGACCAGGTTTCAGAGCCCAAGCGTCCTTCAGACAAGCCTCTGAGGTTGCTCCTTCGAGATGTTTACAAGATGGGTGGTATTGGGACTGTGCCAGTTGGTCGTGTGGAAACCGGAGTCATCAGGCCAGGTACGATTGTTACCTTTGCCCCTACCGGGTTGACCACATAAGTTAAGTCTGTCGAGATGCATTATGAAGCTCTGCTGGAGGCATTGCCTGGTGACAATGTGGGATTCAAAGTGAAGAATGTTGCTGTTCAAGGATCTCAAACATGGTTATGTGGCATCTGATTCCAAGAATGATCGAGCCAAGGAAGCTGCCAATTTTACCGCGCAGGTTATTATTATGAATCATCCAGGACAAATTGGAAATGGTTATGCACCCATGTTGGATTGCCACACTTGCCACATTGCAGTCAAGTTAACAATCTATTGTGGCATCGAATAAGCCATCCTGTTAGACACCATTTGGTTATGATCGTGAGGAATTACCACATGCAGAAACGAAAACGAAGCATAGGTAGACCGATCTAAGGTCCACATTCACTCCGCATTACAAAAGTGCTCGGTAGATAAGGAATAATGCCTGCGCAGGAAAAAAACCACTATCTAACGTGTCCATTTCTGATGCATCCGGATAGGTGAAAAGTTGTATTGCAAACCACTCCAAAGCCCGCGCGGATACCATCCATTGGAAATGTTATAAAAGGGAAAATTGCCCCATTTTTTTTGCATTTTTAATGTTTTAATATGACCGAGTTGCCCAGCCCTCGGAAACCCTAACGCGCTTCATCAAAATGAGTGAGATATTTGTGGTGAGCTGGAGAAATACACAACAAACGTTTGCTGCAGGGTTTTTCTGAGTTTTCATATTCAGCATGATAGAATTTTCTAGCACAGAAGTCTCAAAGCAAAGAAACCGAGTGCCCGTCTTCACACCTGTACACAAGCCAAGCTTCAGCTATCATTTGCAAAATTGTATACACCGAGAAATATACAGCCGCGAAAGTTTGGATAAAAATAGGGTATTCTCCTGGAGCAACCGATAGTACCAACAGAAGGGCTCGATATCAAGTTATAAGAGGCATGATAATATTGTTTTCTGAATGTATTCCATCAAATTTCTGGAGTTGTTGGATGCCAGTGAAGCAAATGGTCATAGGAATGTTACAGGGTTTCTTCCATTGGGTTGTTTAAAAAATTTGAAGCTTGAGAGGACACGAAGATCTTTAAAAAGTCCCGGAGGTCGCCAAATTTAGAAGTTTGGCCAATCGCATCCAGATTATAAGATTTGACGCGGGATATGTATCTTTTCTACACGACATTAGTTGTTTCCGGTGATTTTAGTAGCATATCAACTCCAGTTTTGGGCAAGGCACGTTTGGACAACACACTCAACAGAAATAATAATTACAATACCTCAACCTGTATCGAATCCATTTGAAACTCTTACGGCAATACCTCAGATGTCTATTGGCCATAGAGCTGGAGAAGCTGCTGTAGTATATGAGCATGGTGCAGATATTGAAACCCTTATGCCTAAAAATTTGGCATTCAGGTTACTACACAGAACTAAAGATACAGGAATTGGTCGCCAAAGAACATGCAGAGCTAGGTTATTGCCTCCGAGTTAAAGATTTTGTGGTTGGTAGGAGAAGTTATGGTTCTATGAATTTTTGGGGAAACTGATGTGAAGCATCCAGATTGAATGTTATTCAGTTTAACAAATGCAAACATGAATGAAAGCAAAAAGCCACCTGCAGTTCAAGGATTAGATGGAAAAACATGTGGCAATCGAAAGATAGACAGAATTGAGGAATTTTCGAAATTTTTTCAACAGCCGGAGATTCTTTGCAGCCAATCTCGATTTTCATGATACGAGTCTTACTTGTCTATTATTATTGTAAAACTTTGTTTAAATATTAGTTTCAAGTTTTAAAGAATTTATTTAAAAGAAAGTTATCTTTAAAACAAAGCGGTTAGGGTTTGCTCGGGGAGCATTTTTTGTATAAATTATACATTTTACAACATGGAAAGGGTTGGATTTTCAGTAAGGAGAAACCCATTCTGGGTATTTTGAAGGGCTTCAGAAGTTAATAAAGATCTCAGAATTGAACAGATTTTTCTTCAAGGATTCATGTGTTGTTTAAAATTGCAGTCTGTACCCTTTCCCTTTCTCTACATGTGCAAGTTTGTTTTCTGCGTTATTCCTTTCATTCTGTCGTTTTCTTCTATGCTTAGATGAACGTTCATAATAGATTGAGATTCATGTTTCTATGCCTCGATTTATTCGCTTCTGAGCATCCATTTATTTCTCTAAAATTAACAGTGGATTCATCTAAAAATTGATGCCCGTTGTTAATGGACTGTCTTTATTTCTTTCCCTATCACCTGCAAAAATCTTATTGACTGTAATAAGACAGCTATCTTTCCTTTGTATGAAAATATTTGTTTAACTGCTGGTCCATATTTTTCTGTTTTCTCGACTCCATTGCCCAATGGTATCCTGTTCATGTTTATCTAGCCACCTCATTAAAAATCCTTAAGTTTTTATTTCTTTTACAAATTGGCCCTTGAGTTTCATTGTCAAACTGCTGTCGTGGTGACATTGGATGGCAGATTTGCCGAGAGAGCCCTCTCTGGCTGAAGGAGGCCAACTTTCAGTCTAAAGATTGGTTTGAAATAGGTTGCCTCGGGTTTCTTTGATACAGCCCAAGGAAAATCCGAGTGCTAACAACAGGTTTATTTCTTAAAGAATAAAGATAAAGTGTTTGATAAGTTCAAGGAATTCAAAGCCTTGATAGAAAATCAAACTGATAAGAAGATCAATATCTTTAGATCCAAAAATGGCAGAGAATTTACTTCAGGATTCTTCAAGAAGCTATGTAGTGATTCAGGGATTAAGAGGGAGTTGACTGCTCCTTACAATCCACAACAAAATGGGGTTGTAAAAAGAAAGAATAGAACCATCATGGAAGTAAGTAGGGCAATGCTTCATGATCAAGATCTACATATGCACCTTTGGGCAGAAGCAGCAAGGATAGTTGTATATGTGCAAAACATAACACCTCATAAGGTACTTGACAACAAAACACCAGAAGAAGTGTTCACTGGAAAGAAGCCAGAAGTTAGCCATCTCATAATATTTGGCTATCCAGTGTACACACACATTCCAAAGGAAAAGAGGACAAAGCTAGATCCTTCAGGAAAGAAGGGCATCTTTGTGGGTTATAGTGAAAGCTCGAAAGCATACATAATCTACTTTCCAAGGTTCAAGAACATTTATATCAGCAGGGATGTAACTTTTGATGAAAACTCAACATACATCAAATCAAGGAAGACACCTGCTGAAGTCAATGAAGAAACAAGAATACCCAGAACACAAGACACCACCATGAATGAATTTATTCCAGAAGAAGATCATGAAATAGAAGATCCACAAGAACCTGTAGATCCACCCCATGAGAAGAACTCTCACAAGAGGAAACCAACATGGGCTAGAGAGCTCATCCAAAATGTAGAAAGGTATGGTATTCCAGAGGAGGAACACAGAGAAAGAAAAAGGACTAGTTCACATACCAACTATGTTGCCTTACTATGTGATATTATGAACAAAGAACCTTCCAGTTATGAAGAAGTAGCAGAAAAGAAAGAATGGAAGGATGCCATGGTCGAGGAATACCAATCGATCATGAAGAATGATGTTTGGGATGTGGTCCCAAGACCAGAAGGGAAGTCTGTGGTGACTTCCAAGTGGATCTATAAGATCAAGTATGTTGCAGATGGTAGCATAGAAAAATACAAGGCAAGGTTTGTAGCTCGTGGCTTCTCCCAGAAAGAGGGGATCGATTATGAAGATACTTTTGCTCCTGTAGCCACATACACTTCGATCGTAATAGTACTTGCTCTGGCTGCAGAGATGAAATGGAAGATACACCAGATGGATGTCAAGACAGCTTTCTTGAATGGTGTAGTCGAAGAGGAAGTGTATGTGGAGCAACCACTTGGTTTTGAGACACATGATAGGGAATCCTATGTGTGAAGATTGACTAAATCCTTGTATGGCTTGAAGTAAGATCCTAGGACTTGGTATGGTAGGATAGATAGCTTTCTATCCAGTTTGGGCTTTACTAAGAGTAAAGCGGATTCAAACCTTTACTACAAGGTTGAGGAAGGCAATCCAGTGATACTACTATTGTATGTGGATGACCTGTTTGTGCCAAGTGAGGATAGCTTGATTTCCAACAGGAAGAGGAAGCTTGATTCCAAGTTCGAGATGAAGGACTTGGGAATGATGCATTACTTTCTAGGTATGGAGGTGTGGTAGAGTGCAGATGGGATCTTCCTTAGACAAGGGAAGTATGCAGTAGAGATCCTGAAGAGGTTCGGGATGATGGACTGTAAGGCCATGGCCACACCTATGGCATCGAACCTGAAGATTCCGTGTGATGCTTCATCTGAGACGGTTGACGCCATGATGTATCATCGGATGATTGGGTTCTTGATCTACCTAACAAACATGAGACCAGATATTTGCTTTGTGGTGAACATAGTGAGCTAGTTCTTGACAGATCCAAAAGGTGTTGACTTGGTTGTTGTAAAGCATATTCTAAGGTACCTAAAGGGTACGATTGATTATGGGCTCAAGTATGATGTGAATCAAAAGTTTAAGTGAGAGGGTTATGTTGATTTAGATTGGGTAGGAAGTTCCATTGATTGGAAGAGCACTTCGGGGTACTGCTTCAATATAGGATCTGGTATGATCTCTTGGTTTAGTAGGAAGTTGTCTTGTGTGGCACTAAGTACAGCCGAAGCAGAGTATGTTGCAGCTTGTTTGGGTAGTTGTGAGGCAGTATGGCTTAGGAAGCTACTGTCTAAGTTATTTGATCTCTCGTTGGATGCTACCTATATCTTCTATAACAACCAAAGTTGTGTGAAGTTTTCTAGGAACTCGGTGATCCATGATAGGTCGAAGCACATTGATATCAAATATCACTATATCAGGGATATGGTGCAAAGAGGACCAGTGACGCTCCTGTATGTTGTGACGGACGAGTAGATAGTTGATGTGTTGACCAAACCATAGGCCAAAGTGAAGTTTGAGTACTTCAGAGAGAGACTTGGTGTACTTCAGATCGAGATTCCCTATAAGGGGAAGTGATGAGTCCGGAGACACATATGCACACAAGCCATTCTCACATGGTGGTGAGATGTAAGGGCTGAGTGAAGCCTTTCCCAGATGGTCAGAGGAAAGTCCTTCCATGCCAGTGATTGTGAGTGCTCTGTTATGTGCATCTAGGATGTGTTGTGTTGACTATGAGGTGATATGAAGACGATGAGGTAACAATAGAGTACATAGGTTTTGCAGAGGCATGTAATAAGTCCTGGGATGCTCTTGACTGGTTTTGCAGAGACATGTAATCAGTCCCGGGAGAGCTTGACAGGTTTTGTAGAGGCATGTAATAAGTCCTAGAATGATCTTGATAGGTTTTGTAGTGACATGTAATCAGTCTTCGGAGATCTTGAAAGGTTTTGCATAAGCATGTAATCAGTCCTGAGATGCTTTTGACAAGTTTTTCACTGGCATCTAATCAGTCCTGGGAGATCTTGAGAGGTTTTGCAAAAGCATGTAATCAGTACTGAGATGGTCTTGATAGGTTTTGCATTGGCATCTAATCAGTCCTGGGAGATCTTGCAGGTTTTGCAAAGCAGTGTAATCAATCCTGAGATGTACTTACTTGATGGCTTGCTCACAGAGATGATGAAGAACTACATGGCGGCTAGGCCTACATCCAGCATGAAAAAGGGATGGCTCTCTAGAAATTCCTATGACGAGTAGATTGGAGATTGATTGAGATAGTAGTAGCAATGACGATGATGATGATTCGATGATGATGATCCAGTGATGATGATCCAAAGAAGAAGACTTGTGTCAAGAAATACCTTCCTAGATAAGAGCGAGTGTTGATGTATATGTAACTTTGGAATGTATTTCATATATGTATATTGTATCCCTATAGAGATATTATTATTCCTCTGTACAAAAGTGTTGTCATTTGTATTTACAAGTGTCCCAAGTTACATTGTATGTACCACAACTTGTATGTGATGGGTTATTAGACCACCAAGTGTGGGGTTGGCCCTGAGTTGAGTTACCATGGGTTATTAGACTATCCTAGAGAAGTCGGCCCTGTTAGGTTATTAGGAAAGTCAAGTCAGTGTATAAATAGAGTGAGGGTGTCACTTTATTTGATCATTCACTTACTCATCTATTCTCTCACTTGAGTGATGTGCACTAGTGGAGGAGGAGATGCTGCTAGGAGACTATCTCTTATACTTGGGTTTTGTATCATTTCTCTTTCTATCTCTGAGGAAGTTGTGGGGTTTTTCACCTTCTTAGTTTTCCCCAAGGAAACTCTGTGTCTATTGTCTCTTGTGATTGATATGCTACACTTGTTATTCTCTCAGATAAGATCCTAGATCATTTTGAATTAATGCTCAAAATCTAGAAAGGATGTTGAATTTTGGAATGACTCCTCGAAATAGAAGCCGAAGCTCACCTCCCAAATTAATATCGATATAAGCTGAGCTAGAGCCATGGAAATGGGGTTCACAAAACTATGGCATTTCTGGTGGGAGGATCAGGAAAATGAAGAGTTCCATGAATGGCATCCACAATATTTGTGGAGTTAGAGATTGCCAGTGGAGGAAGTCATAGGGCTCAAGGATTCCCTCCAGGAATGATGTATTCTCATCCAAGGAGGCCTCGACAAATTAATATGGGGGTATGAGTCAAAGGGGCTGTACAATAAATGTGAGACTTATAATCTTACTTTAAACCAAGAAGACATCCAACACAACACAACATGGAAAGCTATATGGAACTCTAACCCCTGGCCCAAAATTGCCACTTTTATTTGGTTGGTATCTCATAGACAAATTCTGACAGGAGAAAACCTAATGAAAAGAGGCATGAATGGCCCATTCTGGTGTGTTCTATGTGAAAGAATGGAGGAATCCATGAATCAACTCCTCGAATCTTGCTCCTATGCATCCTCCCTATGGGATGCTGGAGCATAAATTTTTCGAAGGTCCTATCGCATAAGAGACCAACCCAATCAAACTATTCACCATTGGGATAAGGAGGCATTTAAGAACCCAGTTATTCTTAAAATTTGGCTCATGTTCTCAGGAACTCCGATGTGGGAAATTTTGAAGGAAAGAAACAATAGAATATTTGAAGGAAAGAACAATTTGATCCAAAAGGTATGGAATCAAGTGAAATAGCATATATAGGAGACTATAAAAATTACCCATTGGAATGAAAAAGATTGGGAAATGGATGACAACAAGAAAATAATTATGGCTGGTTGGGGACTGGAACGCTCTCCACAAGGATGGAAAAATTTTAAGCCAAAGAAACAGTTTCTAGATGGCCCGTAACAATGGGATCCTCCACCAAGATGCCATTTTAAGTTAAATTTTGATGGTGCGGCCAAAGGGAATCCAGGATCGTCTGGATTTGGAGGATTCATCTAAGATGATGAAGGTATTGTTGTCTAATTTTGTCATGGAAACATTGGTCAAGGTACTAATAATGCTGCAGAATTTGAGGGATTAATTCATGGCATAAGAATCTCAATTAATAACTGTTGGGAACCCATGGTCATCGAGGGTGATTCACGTATCATCATCAAAATGGCCAAAAAACTCCAAGGTGGACAGAAGGTGGTCAAATTCGTGGACAGCTGGAGAATGTTATGTCGGGTGGATTGTCTAGCAAACCTCATTCAAGGACATCATGCCTGGGTTTTCACCCACGTTAAGCATGATGGGAAAAAGGTGGCAGACATGTTAGCCAACATTGGAGAATGGAGCAAAGAAAGAAGTGTGGAAGGGCACATGTATAACAATGGTGGAAATGAATGGCACATTCAATGCTCCCAACTAGAAACACAAGATATTATTCTCTTCCCTGAAGGGACTGGAGACATGAGGTAGGAATGGACTCACTCAATCGAAGCACACGCGGAGGATCCACCCACCACCTGGAGCCATAATACTTTCCACACTCCAATTGTCGCTGGTACATGTTGGTGTCCATTTTTTCACTATTTTTTATCATCAAATATATTTTGAATGGAGTTAATTTCACTATTTTTGATATATTAAGTTATTCTTTTAGCCATTCATCTCATCAAACAGTCCAGGTATGCATGTATTTGTTTATCATATGAATTTTGGTCAAATCTCATTATATTGTGATTTATTAATGATTAAATTAACAATTCCAGTCATGCATGGCATCTAGTTTTGATTCAAAGGCTGTAGTTTCCAAAACAACCCTTCATTAAGACCACGCGTTTATATTGCTTAAGCTCAGCCGTGTTCAGCTCGTCGTTCAGCCTTGCATTCAGCTCGCGAAATCCACGACTGGTATGCTTGGGATCATTAAAGTTAAGAATGGGCACGTGGGTTCTGTTAGTCACACGGTGGTGATGATTAATGAGTTGTTATTCTTGAAGATTTGTCCCTATGCTCGCCAAGCTTGCCAATGCATCTCATGTCCACGTCAACAATCCAACATGCTAATTCTCCTGCGCATTCAACCTGGAATCACACTGTCCGTTCACGCCGGTGTTCTGGAAGAAGTCCAGGTCACACACCTTCAGACTGCCAGCACAATGCCTTACCACAACAGTGCTACAACAGCCCTCTCCTATGCTCACCAAGCTCACCAGCGTGCTACCTCTCTTCCCACGTCAAAGGAAGTTGATGCTGCAGCTGCCTCGTGAAGGAATCAACCCCGTGAAGCATTAGAGGATGCTCCCTATGCTGTCACGCACCATTCAAAGCAGCCAGTTATTCATAAACGCCTCTGTTATTAGAGAGGCCGACTATGTCGACCCTCTCATCCATTACAAAATGTATAAATAGATGCTTATAGACAGAAACAAAGTTGGCTTGTAGTTGAAGAAGATCATTAGATTAGCAGATAGTTCGTAGGATTTGCAAGCAAATACCAGACATTTTGTAATTTTCTCAAGTTAATGGAAGTTCCAGTTTGTTGATATTCTGAGTAGCTAAACCAGTTTTGTTTTCCATCTTTGGTTGCTGGGAAGGGCCCCTCACCAACTGGAGGTTTTGTCTTTTTTTCTGTATTTTATTTTCTGCAATTAGTTAGTTTACATTCTTGTATATGTAATTAATTCATTTTTTTGTATATGATATTTCTTCCTCTGTAGTTTATATTGTGCTCCTAACATAAATCGTGTTTACAGAATTAGCAAATGGTCGACCAACAGTATAGTCTGATAGTTTCATTTTAGTCTTTTCTTATTAGCTAGTTTGTTTTTCTAACCTTCTGCAATTAGATAGAACTTAGTTAATTGTTGTTTCCATTCTGTTAATAGATAGAATTAGTTTAGTTAGCTTCTTCTCCATAGTTAAAGGTTAATTCTCTTCTCTCATCTCACTTTTGATTTAGTATAGAATATGAATAGTTTATCTCTACAACCATGATTAGAATAGGGTGCTTTCTATTATCTTAGTTTCTCAACAAGTCTTCTCATTGATTACTTTGCATTGTAGGTTCATCTGCATTCGCCAGCTGACGTCAAGATCATCAAAACTCTCCTTTTCCTTAGTTTAATTCATTTTTTCTCCATTTGGACTGTAATTCGGACTATCGTTCGGACTGGCATTTGGATTGTCATTTGGATTTTTCACTCATTCTACACTATTTTATGCTAGTTTGAATTCAGTTTCTTAGTTTTCTTTACTGTAATCTTTCCTACTCTTAATTAGTCTTCTCGACCATAATTAGGTCCTTGTTTTACATCCCATAAAGTTTTAATTCAAGTCTTGTTGTTATTCTTAGTTTGCTTTAACTCTCTTTTCAATTATGCCTTTCATATTTATCTTGCTAACATGTTGTTGTTTCAGAATTTATCAGTTTTATTCCTAGTCTAGTTTATTACATGCTCTTAAGACGTAGTTAGAATAGAGTCAATAACTTCATTCTTCAAGCATTCTAGTTTTGTTAGTTTCCTTCATTTAGATTAGGATTAGTTTCTTATCTTGATAAATAATGAAGATGTTCATGGAATAGGATTTGGATTCATAAATTAATATCTTTATCAAGTTTTCTACTTGTTTCTAAATTAATTATCATTATCAAGTTTTCTACTTGGCAGCTTCCAAATCAAGTTCAGAAGTAAATATCTTTACCAAGTTTTCTACTTGCTTCTAGTTTTCATTAGTTTTATATTATTTTCCTTCTCATGGATAGTAGATAGATCATGTTGTAGAAATTTCTCCCTACGGATAGCTAGAAACTCTCTTAGGTTAAGGTAGACTTTAACTCACCCTAAACTAAGACAAAAAGATAACAAATGCTACCTTGAATTCCTAGATCTAAACAAATATCTGAAGATTATATTGCTGAAAGAAATGGAAGAGATCTAACTGAACTTTGATTCAATTACTCATCCTAATGGTAGCTCCAATATCCAAGTCCTCGTGAATGAACCTGTCAGAGTGAAACCAAGGTACAAGCATATACGATCCTCTAGCAACTTAAAATATGAGCTAGAATCTAAATCTATAGCATATACAAATCATATGATTGAAACAAAATCAACATACATGATTTGGGAAACAAGACAAGTTATGTTTTATTACCAACTTGAAGTCACTTACAATGGTTGCTTAATGTCCAAGACAACTTGGAGCTCCAAGTGCTTTCTCCTCTGTCTATCTCCACAAAGATTCAAGATCATAGGTTTGATGTCTCCAAGAGTCCTCCCCTTTGCTCATGGAAGGCCTCTCTCTTATAGTGTGTAGTAGGGTTAACCAACAAGAGAGAAGGATGGATCTTGGAGTGTTTAGTGGATCAGGCCCACTAATCTGAGAAAGTGAGTTAGGATCAAATCAGGGATACCAATCCTCAAAAATCTCTCAAATATCAAGATTCCACAAACCATGGAAAAAAGGCTAAAAAGGGAGTACCACGCCCCTTCAACTGAGCATAGGGCAGTAGTACCGTGTGGTAAAGAAGGAGCATAGCGTGTTAGTGGGGACTACCGCTCCCTTAAGGCTGAGCAAGGCACGGTAGTATAGGTATATGAAGTCTCAGCTGGGTTGATTCTTGAAAGGACAGGTTTTCCTTCAAGGATCATTCATCATTTTTCTCTTTTGGGTGTTTTAAGCAGTAGGGGGAACTGTCGTCAACTATTTTTATGGTGAAGATTCGACACTGTGAAATATGGAGGTATAACAGATGCCCCCTAAAGTGTGAGGTCAGAAGGGACTGATGGCTGAAAGAATTTACAAATACTGTATAGAGATAACACAGCGGAGAGCAACAAGGAGCTGAAATAGAAACAAAATGTTAGATATACCATCAAGGCGGGCATCCCCATGCTCGGAAACAATTGACTCAAAGCATGGCTGCCGACCAATACATTGTAGATCCATGAGTACTGAGATGATATAGACTGTAGACAAATCATGGCTACTATGAACAAGCGTAGATCCATGAGACAGTAATGACACAGCCATGACCAATACAAAAGTGGATCTGTGTGACAATACAAAGGGCATCTCCCTCACAGCCTGGACTTAATCAAAATACAAAGGTGCACCCAGGGTCTTCTACTCAATCGCAAATGATACGAATCTAGCCATGTGATTACAAGGTGTTGAAGTCAAACATGGTAGAAACCATTTGATTACCGGTCAATTATGTGAACCGTTAACAAAGGCGAGGGAAATCACCAATGATGACGATGATCCCCAAGGTATCTGTAGTACATCTCAACGAAATGCAAATGAATGAGTTGATGTCGAGCATTCGAGAGATTGTTCGATTAGAGGTCAATGATGTAAACCTATTGTTGAACATGAGGAAACCTGCCATTGAGGCATGTAGGTACCAAGGTACTAGTGGTTGATTCCTAAGTGCATTTCCCAGATAGTGATTTGGCGTCGACGGGAATAGACTCGTCAAAGGTGGGCCATAAAGATTCCCACATCATCGACACAAAATCGGAATAAAAGATATTATAGGACAATGAAACGATAGAACATGTACTGACACAACGGAGGTCTGACACAATGAATGACTCTGAACAATGCAACTCTTTGAACATATAACGACATGTAAGAGGACTTGGTAACAGGGATTATTGATGGCAGAGGATAAACATCGAACGAGTAGGCTCGTGGCCAGAGAGACGACTCAGGATGATGACCATAAATCAACAAGAATAGATACCCAAAAATAGACAAGGGATAGATGCATGCCATGTTCAAAGGTGACGACTGACAAGCTGCCAACAAAATAAACTCAACTTGTTTCCCATTTTCCCCTGACATGATAGACGAGTACCTCTTTGCCGTTTTTTGAGCTTGAAGAGGATAACAGATGCTCGGTATATCTCATCTCATAGATGAGTCCAATCTCACATGTTTTACTAACCTGAGAAAGGAGGGGTTCGTCCCAAAGTGGGTCCTTCGATGTCAAATTTTAACGAGTGCAGCAAAGGAAAAATTGGTAGTTTTTCATATTTAGAGAACTTGAAAAACTTAAAGAAGGATCCAAAGTGTACTTTTTCATAAATTTAGTCCCTCAATCCCGAAAAAGTTTAAAACAATTCCCGAGAGAACTCTCCCAACCAAAAATTGACTGAGGTATACCTTTCTCGTAAATAGTCTAGACGGGCCGAAAAAGGGGTAACCTATCACCGAATAGACGACCTTTCAAATACTTTTACAAGTGTGAAAGAGACTAGATCACATGGCAATCTTTTCAATTTTAGGGAGTCTGCAAAGAGCTTAACTATGGACTCCAATGGTCTTTTTCGTAATTTTTAATTATTCTGGTCTGAAAAAAGAATAAAATACAACTAGGATAATACTTTCCTCATCGTTTAACGAGCATGAGTAAAGCTGACTAAGCTCAACACCATTTACTTAAGTTTGACAAGCATGATATGGGTGTAAAAGCGCTTGGAATATTTTTCAAGTTTTAATACAGAGCACGAAAAAGATAAAGTAGGCTCGAAATGAAGGTCAAATAATAAATGAACTCTAGTGTGAACATTTTTAAAGGAGACCCTGTCAACAAATGCTCATGGAACCAGATATTAGTAATGTGAAATGGGTTTTAATTTAACCAGATAAAATAATGAGTAAAAAATAAGTGAAAAAGTTATATAAGAGATAGGTAAATATGGAAAGTTACCATTTCACTTGTGCATTTGCCCAAAGAGGAGATTTTACCCATTGAGGGGCAAAAACTTCAAGAGTTCATATCTGGAGATCTGGAGCACCGTTTCAACAGCCATTTGCGCTAGGTAAGAGCTTTCAAGCCCCTCTTTCATTTCATAGATAAATAACTTGATTTTAGTAAGTAGAAGTTAATTTTTGGGAAGGCCCTAATGGGCAATTTTCGCCATTAACAGTACCGCGCGGCAGCTATGTTGGGAAGCGCGGTATTGTGCAATAGTACTGCGCTATAGGGTTGAAAAGGGGCACGGTGCTGTACAGTACCGCACAGTCATATTGCCCCTAGACATGGTAGTGGCGATTTTTAAGATGAAAAAATTGATTTTTCTCCAATTTTTAGTTGAGATCAAGTTGTTAAATGATTAATGAATGTTTCCCATGACCTTTTGCAGGTGTTTGCAACTTGTTTGGAGCAAAATGGTCAATTGAAAAGAAAGAGAACATGAGGAGGATGATTTGTTGGCCGAAGATGACCAAGAGACCTTGACTACACTACGGGAATGTGGTTTGTTGAAATTCTTTAAGACCAAAGGTATCCGTAAGCAGGAAAAACTTCTCACCCACATTATTCAAATGTGGGACCCCGACATTCAAGCTTTCCAAGTTGGAGAACACACCCTCGAGATTGAACTCGAGGACATTTATTTTCTCACGAGTCTCTCAAAGAGAGGAGCCCTGGTGAGTTTTATTGGTTTCATAGCCTCAGAGGTAAGCACTGATGCTTTAGTTGCTCGTTATTGTCATCAAGGTTCAGGGAATAAAAGCAGTAAGGTGGTCATTAAGGATATTGTAGAACTTCTTTTAAAAGCCGTGCTATTCACCATCACACGTGCAGCAGGGAGTATGGGTCCCCATCAAGTGTCCCGTACACAGATGAATCTTGCAGTGGATTGCATGGCAGGAACAATATTCAACTGGTGTGAGGCAGTATTGACCAACCTCAACGAGCAAGTGAACAAGTGTAGGCTTGGAGAGAACTCTCAGTTTCGGTATGGGAGAATTTTGGTCACCTTATTCTTAGCGAGGGTGCCATTGTTGCATCCACAGTTGACCATGCCCCCCATCCACCCACCGAGCCATGGATGGCTCGATGGAGTGAGTATGCAGGGTAGCTTGGAGGGCCGCATCATTTGGCTTTCGGTGAGGATTTCTTCTCATGGCTCGAGGAACAGATCGTGATGATCGATGACTACCCCTATGGAGGGGCGGACTTCCGCGAGGACATAGACATGGCACTACTGGAAGATGAGGATTGGGACAATATAGGTATGACCTTCATAAATGTGTTTTTTAATTTTTTGAAGATATGATTTTTATTGTTTTTTAGAATGTGTAAAAAATATTTTGATATATATACATGTGCATGTCGCAGATCGTGGACCACAGAGACCTGTTGTCGTTACACCACGGTGGTGTTGATCGCCGAGCCACTCCAAATGAGGAAGAAGATGAGGATGAGGCGAGAGGTGTTCGGGAGATAGAGAGGAACCTACAGGGTTTAACCCATGGGGTCCCTGCTATGAGAATGGACAACGTCCCTTTGCATCTCCAACGGCATACCATAGGTGTGCCTATGTGTATTGGCCAACTCCTCCATAGGGTGGCTCGGGCTATAGTGTGCTATCACCATCAGCATGAGGAATTTGAGGAGGAACATGATAGATCTCCCAGATCTCCTTAAATGGTAGCTTTTTATCTTTTTGCGACATGTACACGATATGTAGGCTTTGAGAGCCAAATTTTTGTATGGGACTAGGTCCCAAATTTTGTCTTTTTGGACACAAACTTTATGTATTCTGAGAAAGAACACTTTTATATACAGTGATATATACATGGACCTACTTTTATGACCTATTTATTTACAATGACTTGTGTGTTCATTTTATGGCGTGTTTTTAGATATGAGCAAGATGCCAATCCAAAATGTAATTAGCTAATGAATCAGCTATACAATTGAATTCTCTTGGTATGTGTTGATATGAAATCAAATTAAAAGATCATTCCAAGAGGTGCACCCTTCGAAATAAGTGAAGTAGGATAGTATCGCGAACTGTGTAAACATGATTCAGATGAGAAACCATGAGTTGGGAGTCTAGAAATACTGATAAGGAGTCAATTTCAAGGGAAGCAACCTCCGTCAAGAGTCCGATGACTGCATGGTACTCTGTAATATTGTTGGTTGCAGGACCCAAACAATTGGCTCCTGAAGATAGCAACTCACCAATGGGAGAATAGATTACCCATGCTGCAGAAGCGAGGTTCTGGGTATGTCATCTCGCACCGTCAGTGAATCTGAAGTAGGCAGACATCTGCGCATAAAAGCACAAGTCAAGGTAAGAATGGATACATAAGGTCCATGTGTGCACACAAAAAAGATAAGTGAAAACAAGCTAGGTACATTATGTACAAAAAGTATCTCGTGCAGGATAACCCTACACGTAGAAGCGTTTGAGGTGCAGCCCATTGCGGGGCCATGCCAATGGTGTGCCATCACAATCGACAAGTTCATAAGCTCCTTTCTCCAAGACACGTTTTAAAACAAAGGGGTCGTACCACATAGATTCTAGCTTTCCTTTTTCAAGTTTATCATGCATTTGATCATATGTCGGTACAAGATCACCTTCATTGAAAACCCGAGATTGAACGGATTTGTCATACTATGCTTTGATGCATTTTTTATGAGCTTCGTTGGCTAAAGCAACATCTCGACGAGTTTCATCTAGCTTTGTTAGGTATAGAAACCGTTCCTCTTCGGAAGTGGTGTGGGGAAGTAGCTCTATGGCTATCTTAAGTGATGGAATTTCACATTCAATTGGTAAAATGGCTTCTAGGCCGTACACTAGTTGGAATGGTGTGAACCCAGTAGCACTTTTTACTGAGGTTCAGTATGCCCATAGTGCTGAAAATAGAGCTGAGCGCTAGTGGGACTTATGAGTACCCACAATATGCTAAATCATTTGTTTCAAAACTTTGTTAATGGATTCGACTTGGCCATTAGCTGGTGGGTAGTATGGGGTTGAGTTTTCATGACAAAAACCCAACTTGGCACTCAGTTCCTCAATCATATGGTTCCTAAAGTGGGAGCCATGATCAGTCATAATGGATTGTGGGACACCAAACCTAGCTATAATGTGATTGAATATGAATTCTGCTGTTGTTTTGCCATCTTCAGCATCAGTAGGCATCGCTTCAGCCCATTTTGTGAAATAGACGACAGCTACTATGACATAGCTATGCCCCCTAGCTGAAGTGGGCTTACAGTGCATGAAATCTATGCCCCATTTGGAAAAGGGGCCGACAGCAATAACAGGACGGAGTGGAGCAGGATGCGAGCATGTCTTACTATGAAAGAATTGATAGGGTGGACATTTCTTAAACGTTTCAATGCAGTCTTTGAAAATCGAGGGCCAGAAATATCCCACTCGCGGTATCTTCTGGGCCATAGCCATCCCAGAGAGATGACCACCACATGTTCCAATGTGGTAGTCAGTAAGAACGCGTTCTGCTTCATCTAAAGTCAAACAGCATCGAAGAATAGTATTGACACCACGTCGATAAAGGGTATCATTGACTATGAGGTAGTACTTAGCGTGATGACGGATGCGTTGACGTTCATCGCGAGTGAAGTTGGGGTGGAAATGTTGGGTTTGGAGATATAATAAAATATCCCCGTACCATGGGTCAGACATGTTAATGAGGAACAATGATTCATCAGGAAGAGAATCGATGGGCTCGGGTTGCTCAGTAGCACGGGGCAAGTTACAAATCAACTCAGCAAAGACCAAAGACTTCTTGGACTTGGCTTTGGCAAATTCCAAGTCAAACTCTTGTAGGATGACGATCCAATGAGAATATTTGCCCCCAAGTACTTGATGCATGAGGATATAATACATTGGATTGAAATCCACTATAACAGTGGTCCGACGGAGTAGAATGTAATGACAGAACCTCTGGACACCGAAAACTGTTGCCAGAGCCAGTTTTTCAACATGTGAATAATGAGTTTCAAGGTCGAGAAGACTCTTACTAAGATAGTATACCACATGTTCTATGCCATTATTATCTTCTTGGACTAGCACCATATTGATGGTGGAAATCGAAGCTGCGAGATAAAGAATGTAATACCGTGTGTAATTGGGGGGTTGAATCACAGGATCATTAGTTAAGGCCACCTTTAGATGATCAAAGGAGCGTTGGGCTTCGTCATCCCAGATGAAGGGAGTGTTCTTCTTGAGAAGCCTCATATAGCCTTTTATTATCTCAGAAAAATTACTAATGAAACGGCGTAGAAAGTTTGCATGCCCTTGCAAACTTTGAAGTTATGGGATGTTCGTGGGGGAAGGCAAGGATAAAATAGCTTCTACCTTCGAAGGATCTAAGCGTATCCCGCGTTTGGATATTATGAATCCCAAAAGTTTTCCGGCTTCAACGCAAAAGATGCACTTATGTGGATTCAAACGGATATTGTAGCAACGACACCTTTCAAAAATGGAACCTAAGTGATCAGGATGGTCTTCCCGGGTCTTAGAATGAGCGGGAAGGTCATCAAGATATGGTTCTACAATATGTTTGATATTGTAAAATGCGTATGACATCGCCCATTGGAAAGTTGCCCCAGCATTTTTTAGGCCAAAGGGTAACTTTCGATATGCAAAAATTCCCCAAGGGCAGATAAAGGTTGTTTTATGCTGATCGGCTGGGAGGATATCGATCTGACTATAGCCAAAAAAGCCATCCATAAATGAAAAGATGACACTCCCGACATAGTTATCGATGATCTGGTCAATGAATGGAGTTGGGTAGTTGTCCTTTGGAAAAGCTTTGTTCAAGTCGCGGTAATCGACACAGACTCTAATCGTTCCCTGTTTCTTGGCTACGGGAACGATGTTAGATACCCATTCTGTCAATGGGACAGGATAGATAAAAACAACACGCAAAAGTTTTTCAACTTCTGCTTTGATAGCGGCTGCCTTACTAGGGTGGATGGGTCGGAGTTTCTGCCGGACAGATTGGGCGCCAGGAAAGGTTGGAATTTCATGGACCACAATCGAGGGGTCTATTCCTAGAATTTTTTCATAACTCCAAGCAAAAACATCGTGGAAGGTTTTAAAGTAGGCAGTGTAGAACTCCATTTCGAGGGGAGTGCATGTCTTGCCAATATGAATGTTTTCCACGACATAAGGCTTCATTGAAATGTCAATGGGAGTGGTTGCCATAAGGTTGGCCAAGTTTCCTTCAAAAAATACTTCATCGAGGGAAGTGGGAAACTTGGTTTGAACCATTCCGAGTGAAGGGATGGATTTTGTATCGCGCTCAATCGTCTGAATGGTGGGGAATGAAGATCGATGATGGAAATCTCCCCATGGTGGCTCATCATTGCACATAACCTCCATAATTGACTCGTCAGTGGGAAAAATCGATGTGAGAGGATCGATAAGTGGTGGGGATGAATGAGTCTTAGATGAGAGCTGTGCCATGGTGTGATGGGTAGAAAAATCAGCCTAATCAGTGGCTGACTAGATTGCTTCATACGCTGCAAGGTTTCCATTCAATGGCATGGAGTTGCCGTAGTTTTCAATCTCAATGGGATTCGAGATCACCCAAGAATCATTGGAAGGGGTGACATTCGATGATATCATGTTGACTCGTTGAACGTGGGACCCCAGCTATGGGAAAACTCTAATAAGGGAAGAATCCTTCATAAGACCAATGCCAACATCTTGGAACCGGTACCGAAGTGTGATGCTCCTGTAACAATTAATTAATAAGAATATGCGAAATAGAAAAAATGACAGAACTCAGAATCAATTTTATATTGATCACAAGCCACTTCGAGGGGGAAACCTCCTTTGAGCAAGCTCAATACAATTAACTTCACGGTGCCTTCAATGACCTCAACACACACTTATATACTAAGTTTATGCCCAATACTATGAGTCAAAACCATGGGACATATAATACTACGGGACGACTTACAAAGCATATGCGTCCAATACTGTGGGTCAATACTATGGGCTAATATAAACTATGGATCAACAAATACTACGAGATGACTTACAAAGCATATGTGTCCAACAACAATATACTAACATAGTAAAGAGAAGGGTTGACATGGGTTCCTAACATCCCCTCTCTCTTAGAAAAAGCTTTGTCCTCAAAGCATTGGTTGGAGAAATTGCTGCAGAATCTGAAGAAGTGGTTCCCCTGTAGCATCCTCGGGTTGCATTTTGGGCCACTGACGCCTTTGGAGTGTTAGGGAGGATTGCTTGGAAGGCTGTAGATGAAGAAGAACCCCATCAGCTGCACCGGAAATGCGCTCAGGACGGTGTTGGTCGGCTTGTTGTTTCAGGTGAATTCTGGCCATGTGAAGGTTGTCCTGCAGAATGAGAAGAATCTGATCGTGGTTTCGAAGAACCGAGTCAATTTCCTGAACTAGGGAGCTGCTAAGGGTGTATGGAAGAAGAACTGGTGGTGTCTGTCCATAGACTGCTTCATATGGTGTCCTTTGAGATGTGGTATTGCACCACCAGAGCATTGTAGGAGATCCATAGAAATAGTTTCCCAAAGCTGTGTAGGGATGGGCAAGGGTTTGAGCAATCCCGAAAGGAGTGGCGTTTCACCCTTGTTGACCTGGAAAGTATCAAAGTCAACCACCATCTATTGAATTGGCATTTTCAGCCCCGGCCAAAAGAAGTTACATTGTTCCCGGTCATACATTTTGAAGAACCCAGAGTGCCCTGCTGATGAAGAAGCATGGAGTTCATAGAAGAGATAGCCCTGTTGAACATATTGCAACCAATTTGGAACAAGCAGAGAAAGAGCTGTAAGAGAAACTGGGTCATCAAGTGTGCGAGAAGGAGCATCTGCCACCATATTGTCCTTACCCTTCTTGTAAGTGATCGCATAGGGATAACCCATGAGTTGGATAACCCATTTCAGGTGTGTTGGGGAGGAGACCCATTGTTCCAAAAAAATTTCCAGACTCTAGAGATCAGTCTTGATGCAGAAATAATTCCCTAATAGGTATGGCTGCCACTTCTGTACTACATGCAAAATAGCCATCAGTTCCTGCTGAGAGGTAGATGCAACTAAATTCTTACCAGAAAGGTCTCTTGAAGGCAGAAAGCTCATTGGTTCAGCAAAGACACCTGCATATATATCCAAGGAAGTAGTGGAGACCATTGATGGGTGCATCTGAAGGGAATGGAGTTGAGCGATGATACCATGTGAATTCTTCTTAAGGATTTTTTCCAGGCGATGTGAACTGATGATGTAGAGAGACCCAGGTTGTAAGCCCATTAATTTGTGTTGTGCCCCATTTACTGAAAACTGCATCCAAAGTTCTGAAAAATCCCATGAGATGGGGCCAAGTGTGTGTAACCATTAAATGCCCAAAACCACATCACATCCGCCTAAAGACAAGGCAAACATGTCAGAGCGCAGGTTATAATCTTCCATAGAGATATGCACATTGTGAAACTTCCCCTTGCAAGGTAAGGTGCCCCCATTGGCAACCATGACTTCAAAGTTGGAGCAAGGATGGACAAAACAATCAGCCTGTTTGGCAATCCGAGGGTCAATGAAGTGATGAGTGCTACCAGAATCAATGAGTATGGTAAGAGGGAGCTTCTTGAAGTATCCCCTGACTCGCATTGTTTGTGGGGTGGTGACACCGGTTACAGCATGGAGAGAGAGCTTGGGTGGGTCGTCCTGAGATGGGGTGGCAACAGGCGGGTGTTGAATGTCGACCTGATCATCTACTGTATCTGGAGTTGCTTCATCAAGTTTTGAGGCAAGCGGAGAATCCACATTCAAGAGATAGAGCTTTTGTTGAACACATCTATGTCCCCGAGTGAATTTCTCATCACAATTATAACAAAGCCCTTTTTCTCGGTGTGCCTACATCTCTGTTTCAGACATATGCTTGATAGGAGTTGGTTGTGGGGCAGGCACGATGGGAGGTCGTTGGGAACCCATATTTCTGAAGGGAACAAAGGTGGGTTTGGAGCATTGTTGAGCTGCGATCTTGTCCTCTGCCAACTTAGCCAACCCTAGGACTTCCATCATTGTGTTGGGACAGAACATTTTGACCTCTGAGCGGATTTCATCCTTGAGACCACTGATAAAACAACTCCTGTAGAATTCATCAGACAATCCTTCGGTGTGGTTGGCTAGTTTCTCAAATTCTATTTGATACTCTCTCACTGTGCCAATTTGGTGTAGTTTAGTGAGTGCTCCTGTGAAGTCATCAAAAGCACTAGGACCAAATCGTGGCAAAAGGAGTTGGCAAAAATCTGTCCAGTTTGGCTCGGGATCAGCTTTGATGTACCAACGGTACCATTGAAGGGCTTCTTGTTCCAAATGAAAGGATGCAAGTGGAACTTTCTGGACATCAAAAGTATTATGCAGATTGAAATATTGTTTTGCTCGGTATATCCATCTAGTCAGATCAATACCATTGAAGCGAGGAAAATCAAGCTTCGAACAACGGAAATTGCTGGAAGAAGAGAACCCATTGTCTGATGAAGACTCGGACTACCGTTTGTTGCTCATAGCTAAATGTTCAAGATGGAGGCCGAGAAATTTTTCATCCAGATCCTGGAGTTTGGCTTGGATGGCTACAAGTGCATCTTCCATAGTTTTTGCTCCTGCACGGGTAACAACCATAACAAGGAGTTTTTTTTTTTTTTGGTTGACTGGGTAGGAAAACAAAAATAGAAACTGCTTCAGTAAATGAAAATATGGACTTGGGAAATAATCTGAAGGGTAATTGGGGTTTAACTAGGTTTTGGACACTGTCAAATAGACACGAAAGCAAAAATGAGGATTTCAGAAGCGGGGTGAAAGAATGGGAAAATTTGGCAGAGGGGAACAAAGAAGCAGAATTCAGAAAGGAACTCTGTGGTAAAATTTGAAGGTGATTGGGTGAAATCTGAGGAAGTTCTGGAAAATCCTAAAAATAGACAAATGTGGGATTTCGGGCTTTAGGAAGGGGAAAACAAGGGAGATATGGAGAAAAAACTGGTTTTTTTTTTTGACAAATGTGGGATCTCGAGCTTTGGGAAGGAGAAAACAAGGGAGATATGGAGAAAAAACTGGTTTTTTTTTTCTTTACCAGACTGGAGTGGCTACAGCTCAGAAGGGATCTGGAATAGATAAATCTGCAATGGCCCAGAAGTGACCAGAAATAGAGGGATCTGAAACGGCAGCGAATGGATTGAAAACGGCTGGACCTGGAACGGCTTTCAAAATGGATCTGAACGGTTGGATCTGAAACGACGCAATAGTGATCGATAATAGTTCAGCTGAAAATAGATATGGACCCCAGGTATGTGCAGCTTCCTAATAGTTCAGGGGTTTCACTCGGCCACCAATGCTGTATGATGGCTTGCGTATTGGGGCAGTACCCCTCACTCCACGGCTCAGGTAAAACTGATAACCGCTTTGCCACAAACGACAACTCTTGGTTTACCTCACAGGTGGGAACTAGTCAATCAGGTAGGGGTCATTGCCCTTTTCGCTGGCAGGTCCTCTCAATGGGCCATCTACTTCGGGGTTCCTATGGTACTCCTCACAATGAGTTTTAGGGCTTATGCCCAAGTACTTCCCACAGTTAAGCGGATAGGGATTATTCCCAAATCCGAACCTGCAACAGATGCGAAAAAAATTTGGTAGAAATTTCACCGAGCGAGCCCAAGAAAGTGCTCTGATACCAAATGTGATGCACCTACAACAATTAATTAATAAGAATATGCGAAATAGCAGAAATGACAGAACTCAGAATCACTTTTATATTGATCACAAGCCACTTCGAGAGGGCAACCTCCTTTGAGCAAGCTCAATACAATTATCTTCACGGTGCCTTCAATGACCTCAACACACACTTATATACTAAGTTTATGCCCAATACTATGAGTCAAAACCATGGGACATATAATACTACGGGACAACATACAAAGCATATGCGTCCAACAACAATATACTAACATAGTAAAGAGAAGGGTTGACACGGGTTCCTAACACGAGGCTGATCCAATAATGGGATGGTGTTGGCAGAGTTTGGATGAGAGTCTGGGATATAGTAATCAACCTGATCTATGGTGACAATTTTCCCTTCATGAGGAAATTGCATGATCCAAAAGACAGTAGATGCTATGGCGGTCATGGAATAAAACCAGTTCCATCCAAGTAGAAGATTGTAATCCAATGGGGCATCCATGACTTCGATGTCTACGGATACTATTTTTCCCCCCAGTTCAACACCAATTGCAGGAATGAGTCCATAAGGTTGAAAACCGTGTCGGTCAAATGCCTTGAGAATGGTGGGAGACATCGTGACTTCGAGTGAGCCTAAGGCTCTCCAACAATTCAAAGACATGATCAATGTGGAGGCACCTTCATCTAAAACATTGCGATGGGTGTTATTTCCAAGGATTTTTGTATGAACCTGGAAGGCTAACTGGTGGGAAAGCCGAGGTTTTACATACTCCAAGTTAAACATAATAGTGTTTGAAGTGTCCAGGTCCATTGCCCCCAGTGCTGAAAGTAAGGTTCTACGCTGCGTAGGGCAGTGTTGAAGAACCTCGCACATCAACATGGTGCAAGCTGCTTGAGCTAAATCCTCAACAATGTTGTATTTCTGGGCAGCTCGCACATTGGGATTAAAAGTCGCCTTTCATATGGTGCCCTTGGGTGGGTGTAGCACTGTTTCCTTAAGTGGTATCTCGATATGGAGATGGCCATTAGGGGGAGGGGTAGGAGACAGATCTTCAATAGGAGACTTGCCTTTGGTTGTCTCTGACTGTTTGTTTGAACTTGGGGGGTTCTCATATGTCTTTGAACGAGTGGTTATGTGAATCTCCTCATTACTCGTCATCAAGATTTCACGATTTGCGGATGTCTCTCCACAAGTTGGGTTGCTCGGGTTGCCCCCTTGTGGGGTTTTGTTGTGGGGAAAATGCACCTATAGTTCAGGGGAGAAACTACCAACTTATAGTGATAAAGATAGACTCACAAGCATTCTGCAAGTACAACAAATAAATGAAGAGATTAGGGTTTAGATATGTAGGCACCTTATTTAGAAGGTTGATCCTAGCTTTGCCTCCCTTGCTCTTCAATGCTTATCCAGTGTCGCAATGCCCAGACCTGCAAAACAAATTGATACCTTTCTCAAATACATTTGACTACACATATAAGACTGATATTCATAATAGAAGAAGACATCAGATTATAAACAAACTGTAATCAAATTTGAGACACATTAATAGGTCATATTTGGAAAGGAAAGAACATCTGATCTTTATTAATGAATGAAAGCAAGTACATAAAGTTATACCTTCCTTCAAGCTTGGCACTTCACAAAACCTAGATTCAAGGTCTCCTGCTTCTGTTCTCCAAGGATTCCAGCCTCTAATCAACTATGCTAGGGTTTACCAAAACTGAAGCACAAGAGAGGGGGATGAGGGTCTCCATTCCTCTAGCATAAATTTGTAATTAGGCTTGGTTCTCTCACATGGCCCTTCTACCCTCCTTATATAGTTAGTGAGGAAGAGGAAAAGAAGTTCTAACCGCTCAAGAGATTTCCCAACCAACTTAACTTACTCGAATTTCGAGATTTTGACCAAAACAGGGGTATACGCTACTCTACAGTAGACAAAGTCGCATACATATGGAGTTGAGCGCTACTATTATAAAAGTGGAGTCGCGCTTAGTAGGGTATACATGCTACTATCATGCCTATGTACCAGCACTCATGTTAAAAAATGGCCAAAAACAGGCTTTTCTGCTCATTTTCAAGAGATGGTTTGGTATGGAAAAATGTTCCTAAGGGTCATATACATCAAATGGGTCAAGAATGAGGTAATTTCAACCATTTTTAGTCTCCCAAATGACTCCTCCATCCACAAATGTCCTGTTGTGTGATTGAAACTTGATCTCAAGAAGTGAAGTCATGTGACCAAGGGATGCAAGTATCGTCACGGATGGAGAGGTGTCATTTCAAGCTATAACAGGTTTCTTGGGAAACCATCTGCTATTGCTGCTGAGGGAAAGGGTCAGTTAACACTGTTGGGCAAGAGGATCCTTTAACAAATTTGTTGACTTCATCCTTGTAGGGACAGTCACGCGTGTAGTGATTGTCTTGACAAATTAGGCAGGGAAACTTAGCCTTCCGACGTGGTTTCAGGTCGTTGTGGGTTGGTTGTGGCTTGGGATTCTCCTGCTGTTTCTTCTTGGATTTACCACGATTGTTCTTCTTCTTTCCTCTGGATGGTTGTGACATAGATTGAATTGCGTTCTCTTTGGAGGAGATAGCAGGATAAGTAGAAGCTTTTGGAGCACCCTGAGATAGAGCGGGGGAAGCAGAATCTTGTTGCCCCGTCGAGTTGGTGGTAGGTTGGGCCTTGACTGAACCGAAAATACCTTTAATGGGGGGTTCAGTGGTAGGTTTCGTTGGATCAGTGGTAATGCGGGCGGCATGGGGAAGAAGTTCGTGTAAAATGTCGGATTGGGTATATACCAAATCCATGTACTAGGCTACCAAGATGGCTTGTTCCTCCGTGACCGGCCCGCGCATAGAGATATCCCTGGCTATGGGAGGCAAGAACGACTTTGTGAACCAATCAGCGAGTAGCTAATCTAGAATGGGTGCCTTGATTAGCCTACGACATTGATGCCACTCATGGATGTGATCCAAACTGTGCGTAGAAGTGGTTTGACGCAATGAGGTTAATAGTTCTGTTCCAGTCTCATACCAGATGGGGAGCTGGAAATGGGTTAGAAACTGCATAGCCAAGGTGTTAAAATTGTGTAAAGAGTGTTGTGGCAGCTCGATGTACCATTTTCCTGCCGTGCCGGTAAGCGTACACTGGAAGAGCCATAGTCGAATGGAATCAGCCATCAATGAGTTGGATGAACACCAAATATGGAAGGTCATCATGTGGTTCTTGGGGTCTTCCCTGGGCTTGGCATCGACCTTAGGAATGTCCGATGGAAGTTTGGCTGGAGTGGGTGGCCAATGAGGTTCATGCCATATAGGATCGTTAATGAGCCTCGACAAATCAGGTAAATCTATCGTGGCCAAAAATGGAAGTTGACGATTGGTCTGCGGGTATGAGTAATAACCATATGGTGCAGAGAAACCTGGAGGGCCCTGCATATCATATTGCTACGTGTTATACCCATATGTGTTTCCCGCAGGGTACTGCTGGAAGTTCTGGGGGTAGTAGGCCATTTGGTTAACCGGTTGTGTGTTGGAAGTCATTACTTGACTAGAAATCACGGTGGTAACCGGTTGTTGGATGTTCTACTAAGTGGGGATGGTAGGTATGGTACCCTAGGGTTGTTGTGTCCCAGGAATGGTTGCTACTCCTTGTGGGGGAAAGGTTCCCTGGAGTTGTTGTGTCCCAGGAATGTTACCACTACTTTGAGTAAGTGGAGGGTTTCCAGTAGCAGGGTTGGGGGGTGGCTGTAACAGTGGTGTCCATGGAGTATGGGTTCCACCTTGATGAGGTTGTGGGAATTGAAGAGATGGGTTCCATGCAGTTGTTGCAGCCAAAGGACAGGGGAGGCTGGAATTCAAGTTAGGGGGAATTTGAGATTACCCCCCAGCTTGGTTCCAGTTTCCAAACAATGAGTACCCCCTGCTCTATGGGATTTGAGATCCCCAAGAAGGAAGCGTGCCTGACGATCGATGTTGAAGATGAGGCGTGGTTGGGAAACCGATATAAGGTTTTCTGCTACAAGGTGTGTTGTACATACCATACTGAACAAATGCTGCTAGTTGGTAGGGCTGTTGGATGGTGCCAATGGGTTTCCCTCCAGTGGATGTGTTGGATGGCCCTATAGGAGGAGGTTGTTGACTAGGAACGGGGTTCCCAACAAAGGGTTGTCCTCCAGTAGGTTGGGTTGATGGCCCGATGGGAGGCGGTTGGTGACTAGGAGCAGGGTTTCCAACAAAGGATTGTCCTCCAGTAGGCTGGGTTGATGGACTGCCAAGAGGGGGTTGGTTGTTGGGATTAGGGGTCACAACAGTCGGTTGTCCACCTCCTGAAATGGTGTAGATGGCGGCCGAAGGTGAACCTCCAGTCAGTATGGATGATCCAGCAGTATGACTTGGTGTTCTTTCGACACTTGCAAGGTAAGATAGTGTCAATTGGTCAACGGCGCTGAAGGTGCCGATTTGTGGAGGGGGTCTTCCATATGTGACGGGTGGGGACAGAGAAAAAACTGGGTTATCGATCATAGAATGTGTGCCAAACATGGGTGATGGGAGTAAATGTGGGGAATTTAATCGAGGGGTGTCAGGGGTGTCATCCATAGTGTCTTCAACAATAGGAGTACTATCGAAGACTGGGTCCGGGTTCATATCCTACAAAGGGTTTTCAAGGTCCGATGGGAACAGAGGTATAGTAATGTCTGAAGGTCTGGAGCCGTCTGCATAGGAGTGATGAAACTATGTGCTAGATGGAATGTTGGGAACCCGATAGTCAGGAGGACGGGTAGTAGGGGGATATCTAGAAGCCGACGAGAGCATCTGCTCTGTATCACGTTTAAACTGTGCCGACGCTAATGGTGACTTAGCTAGACTAACCATACTAGACTAAATGGAGGCCATGATCTCATGTCCTGAAGGGAGGTTGGGGAGGGATACTGTATGAGGTATGTTGCTGGAAGAACCAGTTTCGTGTGGATGAACACTGGATGGCGCCGTGGTAATAGGCGGAGGTTCTTCCTGGGAAGTGATAAAGCCATAGTCAGGTTCAAAAGGTGTATCAGAAAGTTGGGTTTCTTAACTTCGATGTATCCGCCCGAGATTGGAATCAATCTAGATATATCCTGGTCGGATCCTTCGGTGGTGCCAATAGATCCTTCCGTGTCATCATAGAAAGTCTCTGGTGGAAGGGAAGTGTTGACATCGGGGAGGAGGATGGCCTCCGGTCTAGTATCTTGGGTGGTACTAGATTCAGCTGCTATAGGGTTGTCCACTGTGGCAGATATATCTGGAATAACAGTGGGTGAAGTGACAGTGGGAGTCTCAGATGTACTAGTGGTTGCAAAAACTACAAGAGGTTTTGAGACCGTGTTGTGAGTAACAGTTACAGGCAGAACTGAAGATGTAGTGAGTATCGACGGTGGAATGCTCCCTCGACCGACACTGCGACCAGAAGGAGCAGGAATATGTGATGCAAATGGAATAGAGGTCCGTGGTGGTGGTGGTGGTGGAGGGATTTTTCCCTGTACTCTTCGTGATCTCCGTGGTGGTTCTAACATAATGGTAGGAATACAAAATCCGGGGGCAGTCTCGTAACAAAGAACTCAAAAACTCTAATGCAGTCGAGTGTGCAAAAGAGGAGCTAGAAAAAGCAAGGCTCACAGGCCAAAAAAGCAAGCTCTAAAATCTATACTGAGACCGGCATCCCAGTAAGCGAGCTGAGAAAAACAATGGCCAGAATGCCAATAAGCAGTCACTAAAAAGAAAAAATGACCCTCTATAAAGATGAGATAACAAGCAAACTCCTAACTAAGAGTTGGAGACCTCAACAAGTTGTATCCTTCACAAGGTGATGAAATCCAAGTCGAACAATACAACGTGAGAGACCAATAATGGAAGGATATCCCTCTACCGAAAGGGATCATGGGTAAAAGAGCCTTAGTAGAAAAGTCACTAAGTTACCTCGTTCATCACATGTTGGAAAAGGTTTTTGGCGCTTCTACGTTATCACCCTTGCATTACTATGAATACAAGGAAGATAATGATTGATGTTGCCTTAGGGCTAAGTGGAGTGCGGCATTCCACAGAGTCCATCTCGTTCTCAATCTCCCAGTGGTTTAACCCCTGAAAGTTAAAAACAATCAAGAGGCCCCTCCACAAACTGGTCTAGGACTGTGTCAATAAATACTAGAGGATTTTAGTTCCCTAGAGGACAACAACTATGTCTCAGATGAAAATGACAAGGGGGAATTATTTTGATGTCTATCCCCGATGTCCTACCTAACTACGAAATTCTTTTGATTTCCAAGTGAGGTTAATGTTGGTTTAGTTAGGGAGGTTAATTTTAGTGGTTGTATTACTCAATCGGGTAAATGGACATGAAACTTGGTGGCGTTGTGACGACCCAAACCATGCAAGTGAGAATGAATCGAAATAAGCTTTGTATTCAATGAAAACTAGCTATTGAAGAGAGAGAGTTCTTCGATCATAAATGCATGAAACTTTCACAAACAATGAAAAACCACTTCAAAATAAATTTTTTGTTTTCTTTTTCTAAGTAAAGCCAAACTGAGATAAACACTTCTTTCCAAATTTCACTGATCTGCAACTAGAATGCTTCAAAAATGAGAATTTATGTGGCAAATTGAATTGTTCACTTCCTAATGCACAATAATACTACTAGATCATTTCAATCCAAACAACAAAAATGTTCTGCAATAACAATTTCCAATATAGATTTTAAAGATAATAATGGAAGAAATGGTAGTTATAAGAACAATGTGATTATGAAAATACACAATCCTGTAAGAGAGGATAGTAGTAACAGTTTGGTTGTGATGGGAAGATCAAGCCAATGCAATCAAACTGAAGGGGTGACCCAATATAGAAATAATGCCACTAAATCATAAAATAATCAAGCTCACAGTGAGAAATAAACAAACCACAAAGACTGTGCAATGGACAGGATAGTGGTAAGCAATAGAAAACACCAAACCGAAGTAGAGAAAATAAAAAATGACTCAGGAAACCAAACAGGAAAGAAAAATTGAAAAAAAATGCAGACACTACCGCTTGGGAAAAGCTGACTAAAACACGGCACTGGTACACTACCGCTCTGGTAAGAGTGTTGGGTACGCGGTACTACAGTGCTGTAGACGGTAATGAGGGCACAGTACTATTGCTAAGGTTGGAAAAAATGGAACTTTTGAAAAGAATTTGAATTTTTCATGGTTACTGCAGACCCAGAGGACTCAGTGATCACAGAGGGGAGAGAAGACGTAGAGAGAAAGGGTGAATAAAGGTCAAAGAGTCCAAAATTCAGTACTGGTTTGAAGAGAAAGAAGAATCACAATAAAAAATGTCTGAAAGTGAAATCAATCAATCAAATGGGGTTCAAACTAGCGGAGTCGCCAGTTTTTGCTGTAGAAATTTCTCCCTATAGATAGGTAGAAACTCTCTTAAGTTAAGGTAGACTTTAACTGACCCTAAACTAAGACAAAAAGATAACAAATGCTACCTTGAATTCCTATATCTAAACAAATATCACAAGATTATATTGCTGAAAGAAATGGAAGAGATCTAACTGACCTTTGATTCAATTGCTCGTCCTAATGGTTGCTCCAATCTCCAAGTCCTTGCGAATGAACCTGTCAGAGTGAAACCAAGATACAAGCATATATGATCCTCTAGCAACTTGAAATATGATTTAGAATCTAAATCTATAGTAGATACAAATCATATGATTGAAACAAAATCAACATACATGATTTGGGAAACAAGACAAGTTATGTTTTATTACCAACTTGAAGTCACTTACAATGGTTGCTTGATGTCCAAGCCAACTGCCAGCTCCAAGTGCTTTCTCCTCTATCTATCTCCACAAAGATTCAAGATCATAGGTTTGATGTCTCCAAGATTCCACCCCTTTTCTCATGGAAGGCCTCTCTCTTATATTGTGTAGTAGGGTTAACCAACAAGAGAGAAGGATGGATATTGGGAGTGTTTAGTGGATCAGGCCCACTAATCTGACAAAGTGATTTAGGATCGAATCAGAGATACCAATCCTTAAAAATCTCTCGAAGATCAAGATTCCACAAACCATGGAAAAAAGGCTAAAAAGGGAGTACCGCGCCCCTTCAACTAAGCATAGCGCGGTAGTACCGTCTGGCAAAGAAGGAGCATAGCGCGGTAGTGGGGACTATCGCTACCTTAAGGCTGAGCAAGGCATGGTAGTGTAGGTATATGAAGTCTCAGTTGGGTTGATTCTTGACAGGACAGGTTTTCCTTCAAGGATCATTCATCATTTTTCTCTTCTGGGTGTTTTAAGCAGTAGGAGGAAGTGTCGTCAACTATTTTTATGGTGAAGATGCAACACTGTGAAATATGGAGGTATAACAGATGCCCTTTAAGGTGTGAGGTCAGAAGGGACTGATGGCTGAGAGACTTTACAAATACTATGTGGAGATAGCATCGATGAGAGCAACAAGGAGCTAAAATAGAAACAAAATGTCAGATATACCATCGAGGTGAGCATCCCCATGCTTGGAAACAATTGACTCAAAGCATGGCTTCCGACCAATACATTGCAGATCCATGAGTACTGAGATGATATAGACTGTAGACAAATCACAGCTACTATGAACAAATGTAGATCCATGAGATAGTAATGACACAGCCACGACCAATACAAAAGTGGATCTGTGTGACAATACAAAGGGCATCTCCATCGTAGCCTAGATGCAATCAAAATACAAAGGTGCACCCAGGGTCTTCTACTCAATCGCAAATGATACGAATCTAGCCATGTGATTACAAGGTGTTGAAGTCGAACATGGTAGAAACCATTTGATTACCGGTCAATGATGTGAACCGTTAACAAATGCAAGGGAAATCACCAATGATGACGATGATCCCCAAGGTATCTGTAGTACATCTCAACGAAATGCGAATGAATGAGTTGATGTCAAGCATTCGAGAGATTGTTTGATCAAAGGTCAATGATGTAAACCTACTGTCGAACACGAGGAAACCTGCCATTGAGGCATGCAGGTACCAAGGTACTAGTGGTTGATTCCTAAGTGTGATTCCCAGATAGTGATTTGGCTTTGACGGGAATAGACTCATCGAAGGTGGGCCATAACGATTCCCACATCATCGACATGAAATCGAAACGAAAGATAGTATAGGACAATGAAACGATAGAACATGCACTGACATAGCGGAGGTTTGACACAATGAATGACTCTGAACAATGCAACCCTTTGAACATATAACGACATGTAAGAGGACTTGGCAGTAGGGATTATTGATGGTAGAGGATAAACATCGAACGAGTAGGCTCATGGCTAGAGAGACAACTCAGGATGATGACCATAAATCAGTGAGAATAGATACCCAAAAATAGACAAGGGATAGATGCATGCCATGTTCAAAGGTGACGACTAACGAGCTGCTAACAAAATAAACTTAACTTGTTTCCCATTTTCCCCCAACATGATAGACGAGTACCTCTTTGTTTTTTTTTTATCTTGAAGAGGATAATAGATGCTCGGTATAGCTCATCTCATAGATGATTCCAATCTCACATGTTTTACAAACCTGAGAAAGGAGGGGTTCCTCCCAAAGTGGGTCCTTCGATGTCAAATTTTAATGAGTCCAAAGAAGGAAAAATCGGTATTTTTTCATATTTAGAGAACCTGAAAAACTTAAAGAAAGCTCCAAAGTGTACTTTTTCATAAATTTAGTCCCTCGATCCCAAAAAAGTGTAAAACAATTCCTGAGAGAACTCTCCCAGCCAAAAATTGACTGAGGTATACCTTTCTCATAAATAGTCTAGACGGGCCGAAAAAGGGGTAACCTATCACTGAATAGATGACCTTTCAAATACTTTTACACATGTGAAAGAGACAAGATCACTTGGCAATCTTTTCAATTTTAGGGAGTCAGAAAAGAGCTGAACTATGGACTTCAGTGGTCTTTTTCGTAATTTTTAATTATTCTGGTCTGTAAAAAGAATAAAATACAACCAGGATAATACTTTCCTCATCGTTTAACGAGCATGAGTAAAGCTGACTAAGCTCGACACCATTTACTTAAGTTTGAGAAGCACAATACGGGTGTAAAAGTTCTTGGAATCTTTTTCAAGTTTTAATCCAAAGCATGAAAAAGATAAAGTAGGCTCGAAATGAAGGTTAAATAATAAATGAATGCCAGTGTGAACATTTTTAAAGGTGATCCTATCAACAAATGCTCATGGAACCAGATATTAGTAATGTGAAATGGGTTTTAATTTAACCACATAAAATAATGAGTAAAAAATAAGTGAAAAAGTTATATAAGGGATAGGTAAGTATGGAAAGTTACCATTTCACTTGTGCATTTTTTCAAAGAGGAGATTTTACCCATTGAGGAGCAAAAACTTCAAGAGTTCATATCTGGAGATCCGAAGCACCGTTTCAATAGCCGTCTACGCCAAGTAAGAGCTTTCAAGCCCCTCTTTCATTTCATAGATAAATAATTTGATTTTAGTAAGTAGAAGTTAATTTTTAGGAAGGCCCTAATGGGAAATTTTTTCCATTAACAGTATTGCACGGCAGCTATGTAGGGAAATGCGGTACTGTGCAACAGTACCGCGCTATAGGGTTGAAAAGGGGCGCGGTACTGTGTAGTACCGCGTAGTCGCGTTGCCCCCAAACGCAGTAGTGGTGATTTTTAATATGAAAAAATTGATGTTTCTCCAATTTTTAGCCGAGATCAAGTTGTTAAATGATTAATGAATGTTTCCCATGACCTTTTGCAGGTGTTTGCAACTTGTTTGGATCAAAATGGTTAGTTGGAAAGAAGGAGAGCATGAGGCAGATAATTTGTTGGCTGAAGATGACTAAGAGACCTTAACTGCACTGCAGGAATGTGGTTTGTTGAAATTCTTCAAGACCAAAGGTATCCGTAAGTAGGAAAAACATCTCACCCACATTATTCAAATGTGGGACCCCGATATTCAAGCTTTCTGAGTTGGAGACATTCTTGTTCGATTTTGACATTTTGTGTATGAGTTATAATTACCTACAAGATGGTCAAAAACTAAATCTCTTTCCTGCAACATTAAAAGAATCTTCTCTTTGATGGTTCATGGGATTAGGAGAATATAGTATTAGAACTTTGGAAGACATGAAGAATGCATTTCTTTGAAAATATCAAGATTACTATAGACCTAAGGACTCTCGCAATGATATTTTTAAAATTCAACAACTTGAATACGAGATCTTAGAAGAGTATCTCGAGAGATTTAACTATGTGTTACACAAATCTAAGTATTGTGATCTTTGAGAAGATGCAGTAAGAACACTCTTCCTCAAAGGAATCTTAGAAGAATTCTTAGATAACCTTAATCTCATTGCAGGAGGAGACATTTCTCACAAATCTTTTGTAGAGATTTGTGAACTATGTTGGAATTACTCTAGGAGTAGAGGGAAAGGTGGAAGACACTTTTGAGAGTCTTATTCTAGGAGTCCCAAAGGAAACACATCCAGTCCTGGTGGAGTTACAAGGGTAGAATTTGGAAACCTATTGGAAAATTTCAAAACAGATATTTTAGGGGCCATGGGTTCTCAATTATATGCACTACAAACTAAAAAGAGACAAGATGAGGAGCGTGCGGCAATGAGTGTTTTTTGTCCTAGGTGTAGAACTAAACATCCTCAATGAGAATGTCCATTAAATAATGTTTCAGTCTCTCACATATGTATAGAAGAACATCCAACCAATGATTGTCCATCGTTGCCTCAATTACAAGCTGTGTACAAGAGTGGAAATTTTGGTGAAATACCTAGAAGGCCTTGGAAACCTAGAGATCAACCATCGTATCAAGATTCATAAAAAATTCCACCCTAATACTATCCTTATCAACCTCCTCAACAATGGAATACTTCAGGTTGGAAAAATTGGTCACCATAGTACCCTCCTCAGAATTCTCAACAGCAGCAATGGCCACATGGATGGAGAGGGAAAGCTTATGCTCAAACACCTCCTCCTATGCCTAACTACCCTTACCCAACTAATATTCAGCAACTTCCACCTGGATTTGTACCTCCTTCATTACCCCCTATCCCGAATCAACATCACCATTTCCAGAACATGAATCCTCCAAGACCCACAATCTTACCTGCACAACCGATACCGAATCCTAACAACAAACCAACCTAAGCTCTTAATAGCATTAGGTTTTTACCTCTTCTACCATATGTCATTTCGACCGTGCCAATACATGGGATACAACTGCGGTCTGGAAGAGTTGTGCAAGATAAGCCCAAGTCATCAGTTGTTATTCAAGAAGAGAACGAGGAACACATACCTAGTGAAGTTTTGAATGATGCCATTCTTGAAGACATGGTTATTTCTAGATCTTCAACACACAACCATCCACACAAAGAAGTAATTCCAGGGGAAAAGTCACCTCCATACTCCGAGTGTCTAGTAATAGAAAAACTTGTAACTTATCCAAAGTACGATATCATTAACGAATTGAAAAATATTTGCATTAAGATCCTTTTGTTACAAGCTATTAAGAATATCCCAATCTATAGTAAGGTAATAAAGGAACTCTGTATTAAGAGACCAGGGAGGAAACAAAAAGACCCTCCGACGATTCATGTAGTAGAGGAAATTTCAGATTGCATAGCAAACCAACCTAGAATTCCAAAGTATTCAAACCTAGGAAACCCTATGGTGATTGTTATCATCAATAACATCGCCATAGGTAACACACTTATTGATGTAGGAGCTGCTATCAATTTGATGACTACCACAGTTTTAGAAACTCTCAATTTAGGACCATTCCTTCGCCCTAATCCAACAATGCTAGAGTTAGCAGATCATACTATGGTTCAACCTACTGGGCTCTTAGATGACATCACTATATCAGTAGCCTCATGGGAACATCCCATGTACTTCATGGTCATTGAATCAAAAGACCCTTCCAAAGGTCACCCTATTATTTTGGGAAGACCTAGGTTGGCTACTGCCAATGCATTTATAGGATGTAGGTATGGAGAGATGATTATCTCTGATGGGTTATCTATAAGAAAACTAGATTTATACCCACCAGCTCAACCAATAGCTAAAAACTTGTTTTGGTTAGATTATTCTTTTGGAGATGAGAACTTGGAAGAACTTTCCCTTGTCAGTGATCTTTCTCGGGCACTTCAAGAGAAAAATACTGAGAACGTGTTGAACCAATTTATATCTTCCACAACATGTGTAGATTTTCCTTAATCTTTTTCCCAATTTGACCAGATCTTTGGAGACAAATTCCAAGAAAACATGAGCCTCTCAAAATTTACAAGTACACCCTGTGTCTTCGCAATCGAAGAACACTTAGGATCCTATACCATTCCGTGTGAGGTTAGTACCGACAAATTTCTCCATATAAATGCTGGTTTAGATGAGAGTCAACAAAAACAATTACTAAAAGTTCTCAAGACTCAAACTAGAGCATTTGCATGGGAGTATACCAATATGAAAGGTATACACCCAGATACCTGTATCCATCACATTTACACAGACTCGAACATACCTCCTGTTAGGCAGCCCGAGAGAAGAATGAATCAAGCACTAAAGGATATAGTGAAGGATGAATTACAAAAACTCCTTAATGTTGGATTCATTTACCCAATTTCCAACAGTAAATGGGTTTCTCCTCTGGTGGTAGTTCCAAAGAAATTCATAGGGAAATGGCGTATCTGTGTTGATTTTCAAGAACTCAACAAGGCCACTCTTAAGGACTACCCTTTTCCTTTCATCGATCAAGTGTTAGACACCTTATCAGGGAAACAGTATTTCTCATTCCTTGATGGGTATAGTGGATACAATCAAATATTGATATCACTTGAGGATCAAGACAACACAACCTTCACTTACTCTTGGGGGACGTATGCCTACCGAGTGTTACCATTTGGCCTATGTAATGCACCTGCTACTTTCCAGCGTGCAGTTCTAGGAATATTTGCTGACCTCATACACGAATGTGTAGAAGTTTATATGGATGATTTTACAGTTTATGGTAACACCTTTCAGGAATCCCTTGATAACCTCGAAACAATTCTTATTCGGTGCCAAGAAATGAACTTAACTCTTAGTCATGAAAAATGTAAAATGCTACTGACCGAGGGAATAGTCTTGGGACATCATGTCTCTCTTCAAGGTATCAAGGTGGATCCTGCCAAGATCGAAATAATTGTTAATCTTCCTCCTCCAAAAACTCGGAAGGAAGTAAGAAGTTTTCTTAGCCATGCCAGCTATTATAGATGTTTCATTGAAAATTTCACTAAGATAGCCGCACCTATGTTCAAATTACTCATTAAAGACACAAAATTTCAATGGATTGAGCGTTGTCAACAAGCCTTTCAAACTTTCAAGGCCAAGCTATCAGTGGCACCAATTCTTAGGGGCCCAAATCGGTCCCTTCCTTTCCATATATCCATTGATGCTTCTGACATTGCCATAGGGGCAGTTTTAGGTCAAAGAGAGGGACAGACATCACATGCCGCCTACTTTGCTAGTAAAAATTTGACTCCTGTAGAATCGAATTACACTATTACTGAAAAAGAGTTTTTAGCAGTAGTCTACTCCATCAACAAGTTTCGTCATTATATCACAGGATATGAAATTTTTATACACACTAACCACTACCCCATCAGGTTTTTGATGAATAAACCTATCACCAATGGTAGAGTGACTCGGTGGATTCTTTTGCTACAAGAATTAAACATCACCATTGTTTATCGTCCCAGTAGAGAGAATGTAGTAGTTGATTTCCTCTCTTGAATTCAAGTTGACGATAATGCCATCCCTATCGATGATAGCTTCCCAGATGAACATTTGTTCACTATATCTATTCAAACCCCATGGTTTGCAGATATAGCATATTATTTACCAACTGGAAAGCTACCTAACCATCTCTCCCCACCTGAGAAATGTAGGATCATAGTTCAAAGTTCCAATTATTTTTGGCTAGATAATGATCTCTTTCATACTGATCTTATTATTAGACAATGCATACGAGAGGATGAGATGGCAGAGATCCTTCATGCATGTCATGGTGGACCCTGCGGTGGGAATTTTTCTGATAAAAGGACAACATACAAAGTATTGCACTCTGGGTACTATTGGCCAAGAATCTTTAAAGATGTTGCCAAATATGTCAAGGGATGTGATAGTTGGCAAAGAATGGGTAAACCTACACCATCTGATGAGATGCCTTTGCAACCCCAAGTTATGATTGAGCCATTTGAAAAATGAGCTCTAGATTTCATTGGACCAATTTCCCCTATGTATCGCAAGAAGAAGTACATTCTAGTTTGTACAGATTATGTCACCAAATGGGTAGAAGCTAAAGCTCTATTCCGAGCCACAGAGAAATATGTGGTGGAATTCATTTATGAAGAAATATTTACGCTATTCGGTGTACCTAGGGAAATTGTAACCGATCAAGGATCTCATTTTACCTCCAAATTAATGAAAGAGCTTACTAAAAAATATGGTATTAGACATTGTAAATCTTCACCATATCACCCATAGGCCAATGGTCAGGTGGATTCCACCAACAAAGTATTAGAAGCCATCCTGACTAAAACGATCCACTTACACCACAAAGACTGGGAAGACAAGCTTCTAGAAGCTCTGCAGGCTTATAGAATAACTTGGAGGAACACCACTGGTCACACACCTTATGAACTCGTTTATGGTAAACAAGTTCATTTACCCATCGAATTTCAAGTCAAAATGTTTCGTATGGTTGTAGAGTTAGGGATGAACTTAGAAGAAGCATAGAGTCAACAAATCCTGTAGATAAATGAATTAGACAAGATTAGGCAAGATGCTATTCAACGTACAATCTTAATAAAAAATCAATGCAAAAAGTGGCATGATAGATACATTAAACAAAAACAATTCAAAACTGGAGACTGGGCACTACTTTTTTATTCAAGATACAAAAATTTTAAATGTAAATTAACTACTCGTTGGATGGGTTCTTGTGAAATTGTCACTGTCTTTGATAATGGATCCGTTAAAATTAAGACAATTGATGATTCGCAAATTTCTTTTGTTGTAAATGGACACAAACTTAGACTTTATCATCAACCAATATCTAAACAAGATTTTGTGCAGAATGCCTTGCAACATGAAGAAATGGACCTGGTAGAAGAGGAAGCCATTCCTCCTCCTCCAAGCCCTTGAATCATTTTGGGTTATCTTCTTTTCTATGTATGTAAATATGTTTTCGATTTTCAATAATAATGAGTCATATCTAAAACAACTGATTACATTTTTCTTTTTACATGAGTCTATTATGATCAGTTTGTAAAGTATTGTCAATAAAACAGGAAAACTCTTTTTCCTTTCAAAAATTTTACATGACTTGTTTTGTACATATGCTTTGTTTTGAATAAAAATTTGAATCATCTGACAAGTGGTTTTGCAGCTTAATCACAAGAACCCTATCTTTGTAATCAACTCATGTGATATTATGCGAAAAGGGAAGTGCTCTAAAAATAAATACTTATAGTTCTCCCTCTCTTTCGGTTACTGCTAAAATTGAAAATTTTAGTGAAAAGATAAAGCATTTTTTATATAATTTATAACCACTTTCTTTTATGATTTTGTTTATAGTATTTAATTCAGACATGCACACTTCTGATTTATCATTGGAACAGTTGTTTAAAATACCTACTTTAATTATTATGATCTCCACAAAACTCTATCTGACACCTATGGACTCCTAGTTCATCCTTGACTCATTATCAAAACTTGTCTCTAAAGCACCTTTAAAAGGTAGCTTAGAAATGGGTGATATTTTATATTTTGTGGGGAAGATTATTGACTTTTTTATGAAGAAGATAGATTGTGAACTCAAAGAACAGCTTTAGGTTATTATATTTTGAAATGATCTATAATTTAGGCCATTATAAATAAATTTACTCGTAAGGTTTGTGCTAAATTTTGAATTATGTGTTTAACAGGCTTAGCACACTCTAGTGCCAACCAACTTCCTTACAATATATATATATATATATATATATATATATGTAGCAAACCCGCTGGGGTACTGAACAGGCTCGCTGGCAGTGGGTCCATGCTAAGTAAAATCTTAAACAAGGAAGCTCGGTAAATGCAAGTAAACCCGTCGGGGTACTGAACAGGCTCACTAGCAGCGGGGCTATGCTTGCATGGTACCAAGATTAACCCGTCGGGGTACTAAACTGGCCTGCTAGAAGCACGTCAATATCGGGTAAAAGAGGTTTGGTTAATCCATTTCTATTCACATAACTCATAAAAACCTGAGTATAAAAACACATATTTAGGCCGATTATGTATACTATCATTAGATAATGGCTGTAAGTTGGACTTGGACCTTGTCATCTAATTCAAACAATACCTAGGATATGACTATCCTAGAAATGGGACCCATAATTATAGTATATCTCACAAGTTTTTATGGTGAACCTTATCTATACTCTTTGTATGACAAGAGATCTTTACAATGAGTCATGGACGACTAGTTTTCCTATGGCATTTTTCGCATATCTTACACTATTATTCTTCATATGGTCTTTTAAGCACTGTTGTATTCTTTTGATGAATGTACATATCTGAATCATCTACGTTTGTTAGTTAATATTTCATTTCCTTGGGGAAATTATCACAATATTTAAAAAAAGCTATCTGTAAGACTTTCAATTGAAATTTTTAATTTTAATCATTTTCTCTTTTATGGCTTGAGGACATGCCATATTTTTGGTTTCGGGGGAAGAGTAGAATTGTTCTTACTCTCTGAATATTTATGAAAATTTTACTTATCTCTGATACAATGACAGGTGTTTTCAGGTTAATGCAAAAGCATAAAAAATTGATCTAATCAAAGAAAAAAAGAGGAATGCAACTAAAAGATACCGAAAAGAAAAGTTTACAGCATCTTTTGTGCACTAACAGCTTCAAAAATTCTCTACAAAATCAGCTTTGGTCAGCATCAACAATAAGATCTTGTATAAACAAAAGTATGTACAAAGGACTAAATGACGGGTTGAATACCGATCTGAATGAGGCAAATAAACAACGTTCTGAATGGAGTGATGAATGAAACCATAGCCTATAACAGCTTTATTGAATATGCAAAATTTGAAAATTATTGATAAGTTTTATTGGCTAATTATGACAGGGATTAATCAAATGTCAATTTCACACATGGCTTCGTTCTCTTATCCATCTCACCTCCATTAACGAATGGATTATGCATCATTTTGAATCATTACATGACCACCATTCGGTCTTACTTATCCTATTGTACGATTTGCCACCATATCAATCGAATCACTATCTCTCACGTGTAATCTATTTTCATTACATGAATTACATTCAACCTGTCCAAAGCTCGGCTTTGGACATGGTTGAATATTCTCTAAACCACACGTATTCACTGGATTCGTGCACCTCTATGCTGCCACTTAACTTAAGGTCTTCAAATGACAGATGCGATCTTTTCAAGCATTCCAAACCCTCGCCCACTGTCATTCAAACAATCAAACAAACCTTAGTTTAAACTGGTGATAGCATGAATTTCGCCTCAGTTTGTTCACTCTCCATCTGAGCTGCGTCCTTGGAAAATCCTTACACCTCTTGTATCCATTCGCATTCGCTCGTCCTCTTTCCACAATGCCAATGCATTATGAGCCTAGTAGCTACCAGGATCTCCTTTGCATTTCTTAGTTTAAATCCTATCATGAAGTGTTTTTGCGAGCAGGTTGGGAACCATTTCTCCACCTTCTCCAAGGTTGTAACATCTCGAATTTTCATAAAAATTTAAAAAAATTTATAACAGCATTAATTATGATAATTATAATTGTGGAATAATAATTGTTGATTATGACAGCATTAATTGAAAAGTTGTTAGTACTAAACATACTTTAATTTCTGTTTAGCAGCAATACGACAATGACAGATTTAACAAAATAATTAGTAAACATGATTATGATGACAAATGAGTTAACAGATTGGAAATATGATGCGACACTTTTCTTTTGCATTGATACTAACAGTTTGACTTTTGATGCATAAGGGTGTCCTACGAGCTACCCTGGAGTTTACTTAGCTGCAACGCTAATGCACTCGAATATTCTATGTGCAGATGACAGGTAAAAAGGTTCAATAACTATGTAGTTAAAAGTACGTGTGTAATTCAATTCAATCGTCAAATAGAAAAATTATGAATTCTTGTATGAAAACAAGTATCTACAGGTATGATGGTTTAGTGCTTCTTCCCAGTTTATCTATACTGTCTTAATTGTTTAAAATGTTGAAAATAATGACATCAAGAAGGTATTTATGCTGTATATGTTTACTGTCGTAAGCCAAAAATGTAATTCTAGCTGGGCTGTGGTCATCGTCTTAAATAACTAATACTTGTAAAGTATTAGCATCATGATTGTACTACCAACCATTAGATGCATTGTAATAAGAGTTGGGGTATGGAGTTTATGACCATAGTATGATTCTTATGCTAGTTACAAATCATTGGTCATGTCGAAACATCAAGGTGTAACTCCTATGACATTTTATTTATCATTTTAATTTTATATATGAAATAATAGAAACCATGGTTATTATACTAACCATATAAGTCATATAGATTTCTATCCTATATAATAGTGTTATATTTGCCAAAAATGATCATGATATAAATGAAATTCTACAATATTAAAATTAATATGCAATTCGAAACTTTAATAAATATATGGCTAGACTTAAGCCTTGATGCACTAATTACGATCATAATCATTGGAACTTAAACTATTAACAATACAATCCAAAATCTTGAGCTTATAAAATATTTATACGAAGGTTTGTTGTCATATTAAATGGTACTGACATAATTTATTGTCGACAGGTTGGCGAGTGGATGGTTCATTAAATGGCGTATGCCTCGAGCTGTTGTTGAGATCGAGTCTCGATCCTGCATTAAAAACTTGGCACACCACTCAAGTTGACATGGATTTGTTACCAACCCACGTAGTGTGAACCCAATGTAATAACAACCGTGTCAACCACTGTGTATTGTTTGTAAGTTGTAATACCTCTGAAACTGGATGCAAAATGCTCCAACAAGAGCCGAAGTGGCACGATTGTGCATCGAAATGATATAGCAATAAATGTGAAAGATATATGATACCCAAGGTGATTGCATTGGCTCGTTTGTGAGCATTGATCATCTTGAATTCTGATCGTTGGATACAACCCTATTGTTGCATCGTCGTGTTGGGTAATTGAGGAATGATTGAAGTTATTGTTTGCTATTGCTTCAGCCTATGTGGCCGAAAGGCTGCCGAAATCTAGGGTTAGAAATTTTGGGAGAGGTTTCGACCTCGAGACCTATAGATCAAGTTGAAGTTGCAGGTTTTGTTTCACTATAATGGCATCGTGTTAATAGAATGGGTCTCTAGTTTGAAATGTCAATGGTTTGATAGTTTTTCAGCTTTTTCTTTTATAGTTTGAGTGAAAAACACACCATGGTGCAAAATGACAGAGGGTATCCTGTCTTGTGTATAGCGAGGAATCCCTTGTTTAACTGGTGAAAGTGAAAAACTTGGTCGCTTACTGCAATGGTAAACACCATCGAAAGTTTTAGTGTTACTTTCATTGAACTTTGATTTATGGTTTGACAAATAACAGCTATTTAACTCTTGTCTACTATTGTGTCAGTTGCACGTTGTGAAGAACTTTTTGAGCAAGGGTTTGGAAAAGGTGCACTTCCATTCCTAGTAAGCTCCGGGTCTAAAACCATCGTAGGTGCCTTTCGACTGTGGTTAATGTGATTCCAAGGGATGAGTTGCTCGCTTTTCACCATGCCTCATCATTGTCTATTGGTTGGAAAAACTTTGAAGACTCTCTTATTATTCGAGTGATGTTTGTAGAGGGATGTGACCTTCGTTTGTTTGCATGATACTTGGTCTTTAAACTCTGATGTTTATGTCGTCATACTGGGAGTTATAAACTCGTCAATACAGAGGGTTTTTGGACGTGTTTAAAATCTTTACACTTGGGAATAAACCCTGTGCGATTTTATTTGGAAACATGTTGTAATCATTTTGTTTTTTAGAACATCGTTTAACCTTCTTGAAGTTGGAACTTGTATTGGTGTAAACATTTGAGTTACGACCTATTTCTTTAAGTTATGAAAAGATATGTGGATCCAAGGCTCGTTTACAATGGATGCAAGGCTTTTATCCTTGATAATGAAAATTATGCTAAATCATTCTATGTTATTCGTCTGTACTATGGGTTTGAGTGCTGTAGGTAGATATTGGGAATTTCGAGCTAGGCCAGGGTTTAAATGATTGTCGTGGATGATAACTCTGTAAATCTGTAAACGATGTAATGGTTTTTGTGTTTGAAAAGAAATAGAATAGGGCCATGCCAAATTCTAGTTTCGTTCTTGAATCGTAAAAAATAGTATCTATGTAACTCTAAAATAACCCTTTTGTTGAACTAGGGTTTGTATTGTAATTTAAATGTGGATGTACAAATCGTGTTCATCATACTGTTGATAATAATAATGGAAACTTGGAAAAAGTTATCTAGGGTTTTTACAGTTGATAGGATACTATGTTTTAGTACATATATGCAGTTCGTAATAAATTAGATATTACAACACTCAGAATGAATAATACATGCAATTTTTAAAGTGAAATGATAAGTGAAGATAATATAGGTCGTACATTTCCTTTAATTACAGTTCTGATAATACTTGTATTATTATAGGAAATTATTCTATCAGTAATTTAGTGATGAAAACCACAATGTGTGTGTGAAAAGTGTATTGACTGTAATTTGTAACTTACATTCCTAGTCAACACATTTATCTATTTGTAGCAAGACTATTTACAATGCAGACCTGATATGATGTAAGGAAACTTAAATTTCATTTGTTTCTTATGTACATAGTAGAGATAAGAGTTTACAATATATTTGTATAAGAAATAAACAATGTTTGTTTAAACTGGAAATTATGAAATATTCTATAATATTTAAGTATTGTACAGAACTTTCTACTATTATTAATTATAGGACAGAAACTAATAAACATATAATTACTATTTTTATCTATCGAATTCAATGGCAAATTTCCTATCTTGTCATCTATTCTTAATTTGTGTATCTATACTAGAGTACGATGCATAAAACAACATGTGGAAAAATATAGATACTGGTTTATCAATTCCAAAATATCATCAAAACTTTAACATTCATACTTTAAACAAATTTAGAAATAGATTCTTCTTCCAAATAGAAAATAGAGATTACTAACTTTACTGAACAAAACTATTAGTTGAGAGAACGTAGAAAATTTGTAAAACCTGGATAAATCTGTAGGGCAACAAACAACCCAAGAAAATTGTTCCACCCAACCAATTCCTGAAAGCATTCAAGTACTTGCCTTAGGACCCCTGAGCTTGTTCATTGAACCACCAAGAGGAAGAAACTGAGGAATTTAGGATCTCTTCTTGTAGTAGCAAGTAACTTGTTGAATCTCCAAGAGTTAGAAGTCCAAGGGACTTGCTCCAGTACCTCTGGTTCTCCTTAGCAAATAATTTGCAGACTTATGATTTACACTCACCACTAGCCTCCCTATTCAATTCTCTTAGTGATCACCTGATGCACATGAGGAAAATATTTATGTAGAATATTGTGTAAGAGCTGCCTGCTCAATTTGAATTTGCATTATGTAGGCTTCCTAGGCATTTTCAATTGTTACTGGGTCATTAAATGAGTTTCCTTCTCACTCCCTCCACCTGGGGGATAATGCCTCATTTTTAGGGTAGTTGTCCCATAACCAACAGCTAGTGGTGTGATGCAATTGCTGCCATCTGTCCCATACCTTCTAATAACTTCCATTCCTCCTGGTGGGTCACTGAACACTCATTTAACAGTCCCCTTAAGTGTTTGTCTCCTAATTAATTTATTTAAATAATAATATGTAATTACATTCATCCTTGATCAAAACTAATCATAATTACAAAACTTTGTAATTAAATTTAACATAAAGTATTTTGCAATTAAAATAATAATTTCTGAAATTTGGGTAGGTGACAAAGGTTACGACCAAGAGATTTCATTACTGTTCTCCAAAGGTTTTGATGGCAAGACAGCCAAGGTTGGCCATCCTGTTTTCTCTGTGACAGAAGAGTCAATAGCATTAGCTACCAAGCTCCCGAGGGAAGGTGCCTGATGGCATAAGCATCTTTTCCTTCCATAGAAGGATCATGAATTTGCCCTGAAGACTGATTTTCAACACGTTGCTGGTACCAAAGGTTTTCACAAAGAATGGGTCAAGCTGGAGTATTTAGATCTTCTAACCGTTATCATCCACTTAATCACTTGCGAGTGTAAGTTCACTATCTTTAAAGCTTTCCATTTTAGGTTGTTAGATCATTTTGTCAATAGCTAGACCCTCAAATTCCCATTTTATTTCCTGAAAAGTTTGGAGAAGATGTCTATCCAAGTCAAAAAGAATACCGTTAACCCTTCTGGCAGTTTGTATTAGCATTGTCTTATTAAGCTTCTGATCATTCACCAATTAGAAAAGAGAGGACAAACCTGGGATCATTTTGTTTTTGAGATACTGAACCCTCATTTATCTACTGTCATTCCTTCCTCTTCTCAAGAACATCATCATACCCAAGCAGAACCAAACGCTAAATGTGTACGGCTTGATGAGGATCCCTCAGGTGATGAGCACCTTTCCCAGTCATCACCTTCTCCTGAACTTACTCTTGGTGACCCTACTTGGGAACCTCCACTCTTTTCAGATCCTATTGAATCCACGAGATCAAATTGTGACCAGTTCGTCAACCAGTCTGTCATTCATACTATCGTTCAGCCATCATGTTCGAATATCCAGTTGGACCATCATACCCTTGAATCACCTCTCCTCACATTGGCCAACGCATCTACTCAAATGAGTGAAGCCCCTGCTGTTGAAAGTCCTCCTACACACAACAAAGACACAATTCTTGAAGATCATACTGTTGACTGTGAAACATTTTCAAAAGAGTTGAGTCCCCCAAAGAGCCCTAAGCATTATAAAGAACAAATCATTCTGGCTCAACAGGAGATGGATAAGTTGATCCAAGTGATAGCATGGTTGACAGAACAAAATCAAGGCTATGTGGAGACAATTTCTGAACTTCTTGAAGAGAACAAGGCACTGCATGCACAAGTAAAAGAAATTGAATGCTTGGTTAACACCGAAGCAGCATCCCATACTGCCATGAAGATGAGATATAATTACTTAAAGGACCAATTTAGGAAGCTCGAGGTTGAATCTATATCTTCATCATCTAAGTCGAAGGCAGCTGCTACCACAGCTCAGCTTTCTTCCTAATTTCTCTCTGTCTTGCTTAGTGGACCTGGCATATCTCCGGTTTGGGGGAATGTTGGTGTCCATTTTGTCACTATTTTTTATCATCAAATCTATTTTGAATGGTATTAATTTCACTATTTTTTATATTTTAAGTTATTCTTTTAGCCATTCATCCCATCAAATAGACTAGGTATGTATGTATTCGTTTATCATATGAAGTTTGGTCAAATTTCGTTATATTACGATTTATTAATGATTAAATTAACAATTCCAGTCATGCATGGCATCTATTTTTGATTCACAAGTTGCAGTTTCTCAAATGACCCTTCATTTAGACCGCGTGTTTATATTGCTTAAGCTCAGCCACATTCAGCTTGTCATTCAACCTTACATTCAGCTCGTGAAATCCACAGTAGGTATGCTTCGGGTCATTAAAGTTAAAAATGGCCACGTGGGTTCTATTAGTCACACGGTGGTGATGGTTAATGAGCTGTTTTTCTAGAAGATTCATCCCTATGCTCACCAAGATCGACAGTGCATCCCATGTCTATGTCAACACTCCAACACGCTGATTCTCCTGCGCATTCATCCTGGAATCACCTTTCCTATTCACGCCGGTCTTCTAGAAGAATTCCAGGTCACACACGTTGAACCTGCTAGCACAATGCCTTTCCATGAAAGTGCTCTACCATCCCTCTCCTATCCTCGCCAAGCTCGCCAGCATGCTACCTCTCTTCCCACGTCAAAGGAAGTCGATTCTACAGCTTCCTCATGAAGGAATCAACCCCGTGAAGCACTGGAGGATGCTCCCTACACTGTCATGCACAATTTAAAGAAGCCAGTTATTCATAAATGCCTCTGTTATTAGACAGTTCGACTCTGAAGACCCTCTCATCCATTGTAAAATGTATAAATAGATGCCTGTAGACATAAATAGATTTAGCTTGTAGCAGAAGAAGATCTTTAGACTAGTAGATAATTCGTAGTATTTACAAGCAGATAGCAGACATTTTGTAATTTGATCAAGTTAATGGAAGTTTCAGTTTGTTGATATTCTAAGTAGCTAAACCAATTTCGTTTTCCATCTCTGATTGCTAGGAGGGGCCCCTCATCAACCCGAGGTTTTGTCTTTTTTTCATTCTGTAATTTCTTTTATGCAATTAGTTAGTTTACTTTCCTGTATATGTAATTAATTCGTTTTTGTATATATGATATTTCTTCCTCTGTAGTATATATTGTGCTTCTAACATAAATTATGTTTACAGAATTAGCAAATGGTCGACCAACAGTATAGTTTGATACTTTCATTTCATTCTTTTCTAATTAGCTAGTTTGTTTTTCTAACCTTTTGCAATTAGATAGAACTTAGTTAATTGTTGTTTCCAGTCTGTTAATAGATAGAATTAGTTTAGTTAGATTATTCTCCATAGTTGTAGGTTAATTCTCTTCTCTCATCTCACTCTTGCTTTAGTATAGAATAGGAATATTTTATCTCTCCAATCATGATTAGAATAGGTTGCTTTCTATTATCTTAGCTTCTCAACAAGTCTTCTCACTGATTTCTTTGCATTCTAGGTTCATCTGCATTCGCCAGCTGACGTCAAGATCATCAAAACTCTCCTTTTCCTTAGTTTAATTCATTTTTCCTCCATTCGGACTGTCGTTCGGACTGGCATTCGGATCGTCATTTGGATTTTCACTCTTTCTACACTATTTTATGCTAGTTTGAATTCAGTTTCTTAGTTTTCTTTACTATAATATTTCCTGCTCTTAATTAGTCTTCTCAACCATAATTAGGTTCTTGTTTTACATTCCATAAAGTTTTAATTCGAGTCTTGTTGTTATTCTTAGATTTCTTTAACTATCTTTTCAATTATGTCTTTCATATTTACCTTGCTAACATGTTGTTGTTTCAGAATTTATCAGTCTTATTCCTAGTATAGTTTATTACATGCTCTTAAGACGTAGTTAGAATAAAGTCAATAATTTCATTCTTTAAGCATTCTAGTTTTGTTAGTTTCCTTCATTTAGATTAGGATCAGTTTCTTATCTTGATAAATAATGAAGATGTTCATGGAATAGGATTTGGTTTCAGAAATTAATATCTTTATCAAGTTTTCTACTGTTTCTAAATTAATTAACTTTATCAAGTTTTCTACTTGGCAGCTTCCAAATCAAGTTCAGAAGTAAATATCTTTATCAAGTTTTCTACTTGCTTCTAGTTTTCATTAGTTTTATATTATTTTTCTACTCATGGATAGTAGATAGATCATAATGTTTAAAGTTAACTGTAATTTGTCTCTCTGTAGTTTACATCTTTTTGTTGAAGTTAGATTAGATTTACTTCCATTTTGTTTTGCTATTTCATTTGAAAGCCATTATGATACACTCACTCAAGTTCTTGTTACTTGGGAATAGATGTTTTCTTGAATTAGTTGTTGAATTTATTTAATAGTTTTTAATTTGCTTTGATCAGCATAGCTTTCTACTTATGTAGCTTATTATCAAATTAATCCATTTCATAGATAGGTCTTTAATCCATTTACAGTTGTTTCCTAATTCTTAACTAGAATCTGAAATTGTATAGTTTCCATTTTCATAGTCAACAGTTTGCTTTTCAATCAGTTTCTATTATTTAATTATAAGATAGAGTAATATGAATTGATACTATTCCAGTTCATCTGTTTAACTAAATTTTATTTAGTTCCTTTTATTATTTTTCTGAAGTTTGACTCGGTTTTTCATTTTGAAATATCTTTCGATCTTTTCTTTATTAAATATTTTTAAGGTCTGACAAGCCAAAATGTTTAGGTTCCATTCTACCTTAGCATATACTTTGCCTCAACTCTAAGATTACCAACCCCGGTCGATAATTAAATATTAGGTGTTTTCTTTGAGATAGTTCACACACCCAATGGTACATCCGCATTTAATCCCAACATTATTGGCCATTTCAATCCCTTGTCTGTAAATAATGAAGAGAGCATGCAAACAAGTTCATTGAATGATGGGAAAGGTACGGAGTTCTGTGGAGGCCAGTAGTTGGATTCATTTTACTACAAAGCATTTAGAAATAAAGTACATAATGTTTAGTAAGTTTAACCGCAAACGAAGGGATGCCCGACTATTTATTCAATACAGGAATTCCACACCTGTCATAGTGTTTCTCCTATTCTAAGGCGAGTGTCTATGATATTTAACAACTAGTTGTGGTAGCAATTCGGGTTTTGGGTGTTTTCTATGATGGCCCCCAAATGTCAGATGAGGGGGGGAAAGAATACTGAGAGGCAGAAAGAATCCCACTCGTGAATTTTCTGAAATCTGGGCAGGTGGCTCTGTTATTTAAGAAGCGTATCCCACCGATAATTCGTGAGGAAATTGAGAGAGTGGAGTAGGATTAATGGAACTAGGTGGAGAATACGAACCTAGAAGCAATTAAAGAGGAGGTTGAAGAGTGGATTTCAGATCTTGTCACAATGGCCGGGAGGATATATTCCTAAGACCGAATGCTAACTATGTACTGGGTCACAAAGGAGTTATTATCCCATGTCTTGATGGATAGGGAGAATAAATCCAGGGGAGATGAGGATCCTATCAGAGCTTGGAAACAACACCATTCTGACAACCAGTTAATGCATAAAAAGGTTGATTTCATTGTTTGAATCTTGGTATCTCGCTCTAACTGTCGAAGACGAATGGTGTTGCTGTTGGATCCTATGTGGATTGAAATTAGGGTCCATTCCCTATGCATGGCATGAGGGATCACCCATTTGCATTCAAATACAATACCCATGTCGACTTACTCTCTGGTACCATGATTCATAGGAACGTGACCCAGGTGTCGAATGTCTGAGTCTGAGTCTATGGGTTGGGAATGTCTGTAGTTTCTTTTTTATGTCTATCATGTTAATTCTTTTAGTCAAAGTTTATGAAACGGTTATGTTTAGCCTGTCTGTAGAGGATTTATATGTTGTGGCTTTAGAGTGGTTCAATTTCATATATGTCGATCCTTTTTGTTTGGTTCTTGGAAATCCTTTTTGTATTATGGAAAGTATGGATGTTAGAAATGAGATCAAGAGGTTCAGAGAAAGAAGAATTTTGTATGCTTTTCATCAGGCAGCTTTGCAGAGGCTTAAAGTAGGCTAGGCCTTCACTGTTGGGACTCCATATGTACTGAAGGTTCTTCTATAATATAATATTTCTTGCTTATAAAAAAACATAAACATAACTTCTTATTTTTTTGTTTTCTTGAATCTCCCTGACTTTTGGGAGTGGCTTACGGTATGAGAAACGATGACCCATGGGCATCTAGGATGTCAAAATCACTTGGGGCTCGCACTCGACCTGGACCGCACCTGCCTCAAACTGACTTGGTTTTTAGGTGTCTCCCCTCAACAAAGTCACTACTAAGTGGAATTGAACTCGGTTTTCCTTGCTAATGAGACCCACTCCTTAACCGAGTGAGATAGCGGAAATTGATGGTGCACATAACTTCAAGTTGAGAAAACAAATAAATAGGTTAACGTCTTTTTCTTTTTTCAATGGGAATTTATGTGGTTACTACAATTTTCATTGCTTGTTTGTTTTTTCTTTACACCTAGTCAGGTCGAGGCTGGTGTGGTCTAGGTCGAGATAAGAAAAAAATAGAGAACAAGGTAGAGATAATGGAGATTAGACTACATGCAATGGAAACACACAAAAAAATCGAACAAGAAGATACCCCTATGGTAGAAAACCTTAAGTTAAAAGATATGATTAAAGAGTTAGAGGAAAAAATAAATCACATCCTAACCCTAAATAATATAAAAGGTAAATTAGATATCAAACCCATTAAAGAGGAAATGAATAAGTTGATATCTTTAGACCAAGAGTGTAACAAAAGGTATTTGAACCTCATAATTTTTGGTATAAAAGAGGAGGTAGAAAAGGATACATTAGCCATTGTCAAGAAAAAATTTCACAATAGATTACAAATTGAAGCTATTGGTCTCCCCGAAGCAACAAGGCTTGGAAAATTAATTGAGAATAAAGAAAGGCTAATGCGGGTTAAGGTTAGATCTACCAAACAAAAGTATTGTTAAATTTATATGCTGCAATAATTTAGATTCGTACTTCGTTAGCATTCAATACATTTTCATAATAGAAGCATATAGAGGATCACAAAAAGAGACATGATCACAAGGTACACAACAATTTATCTTGGGAAACCCTCAAGGGGAATAAAACCCAGCAAGAACTTCCTCAATATATATTACCAAAGTACATTTCCCAAAGAAATAAGTTTCATAAAAAAGAGAGACAAAATCCAAACTCTAGAGTCAAGAGAAATCCTACTCCTCTTTCGCAATCTTCCTCTTATCTCTAGTGTGAAATGATTGAGTGAGTGAATGGTACAAATGAGAGGAAACACTCTCCATTTATACTATACCTTTTTCTTGACATTTAACCTAACTAGGTCATCCTCACTAACTTAACTAGGCCTACCTCTCTAGGGAGACTCAAATAATATTTATATTACATTCTTTTGGGTACTAATCACCCGACTTACAATGAAGGTTTTACCTCATGAATTTTACATGACCTTTTACATTAAAGACATCTCCCGAAGGAGGAATAATACAAGTAGAATATTCTTTGAAGTTACATTATTTCAACACTCCCCCTTAACAAGAAGGGTATTCTACTAAAAACAACAACAACAGGTGTGGCTTTACACAACATCATCGGAAGGAGGGAGGAGGAGGCATCAAAAACATCATCTGGAACATTGGTTGGTACATCTATAAATCATTGGAATTTATTCAACAACATCAATATCAACAACTGGAATAGTTTGTTGTAACATCATCAGCATCTGCAGCATGAAGTTGGAACGTCATCATCTGCAACATGAAGCTGGAACATCATCATCTGCAGAATGAAGCTGGAACATCATCATCTGTAGCACAAAGCAATAACATCATCATGCACAACATGAAGTTGGAACATAATCATCTACAACATGAAGCTGGAACATCAACATCTACACCATGAAGCTAGAACATCATCATCTACAGCATGAAGCTTGAACATCATCATATACATCACGGAGTTGGAACATCATCATTTGTAGCATGAATATGGAACATTATCATCTGTAGAACATCAGTATAAGACCTAATACAACAACAACACTGGTGATCCTTCCTTTCAAAATTCAGGGATGATGGACAAGCCTTCCTTTCGAAACTATGTGATTCAGTCCAACAACAGTGGTGATTCTTGCTTTCGGAATTATGGGATCATGGACAATCCTTCCTTTCAGAACTATGGGATTTAGTCCAACAACACTGGCAATATTTCCTTTCGAAACTATGGGATCATGGAAAATCCTTCCTTTGAAAACTATGGGATTCAGTCCAACAAAACTGGTGATGCTTCCTTTCAGAACTATGGGATCATGGATAATCCTTCCTTTCATAACTACAGGATTCAGTCCAACAACACTGGTGATCCTTCCTTTCAGAACTATGAATTTAGTCCAACAACATTGGTGATCCTTCCTTCCGGAACTATGGGATCATCGAAAATCCTTCCTTTTGGAACTATGGGATTTAGTCCAACTACACCGGTGATCCTTCCTTTCATAACTATGGGATCATGGAAAATCCTTCCTTTCGAAACTAAAGGATTCAGTCCAACACTCACATATTAGACAATCCTTCCTTTCAGAATTATGGGAATTTAGTCTAAGGATCAACACTTAAGACTATCCTTCCTTTCGTAATTATGGGATCATTGTCTAAGGATGATCAATCCCAAAACCTTGCCATCATAGTAACATCAGCACTACTCCCCCTTTTGAGGGAAGTCCTTATGGACTATACCAAGCTTGTATCAGAAGTGCTAAAATTTCACACAAGACAGAGGCTTAGTCAACAAATATGCAACTTGCTCATTTGTGCTCACATATTGGGGCTTCACAACTCCTTTCTATACCATCTCTCAAATGTAAAAGTACCATATTTCTATGTGCTTCGACTTATCATGGAACACAGGATTCTCTGTCATCTTCACGCAGCTTTGGTTATCACATAGAATCACTTTGGTATCCAATTCCATATCTAATAGACCTGATAACAACTTCTAAAGCCATATGGATTCATAACTAGCGGAATAGGCTGCAATATATTTCTCTTTTGTAGTGCTAAGAGCAATACTAGACTACTTCCTGCGCAGACATGAGATCATGGCTGACTCCAGACTGAAACATCCACCTGAATTTCTCTTTGTGTCTGAGACACTTCTTTCCCAATATGAATCTATGTAACCATATAGTCTGGAGTCATGATCATTAGTATACCTAAGACCATAGTCTATCGTACCTTTTAGGTACCTCATCACATGCTTTGCAACTATAAGGTGAACACATCTGGGCTCAACGAAATACTGACTCAAGGTATTCATGGAAAAGCAAATATTTGGCCTAGTATTCATCAGATACATCAATGACCCAATAATATGCCTGTATAGTGTCTCATCCACTAACTCTGATGAAGCATCAGACAAAAACTTCAAATTTGTATCCATGGCTTTACATTCCAACATATCAAATCTCTTAAGGATTTCTACTCCATACTTCCCTTGGTTAAGGAATATTCCTTTTGGGTTATGTCATACTTCAAGACCTAGAAAATAATGTGTCAAGCCAATGTATTTCATCTCAAATTCTGTAGCGAGCTTCATCTTACACTCTGAGATTTGCTTCTCATTACCTCTCAGGAATAAATCATCCACATATAACAATAATATGACAGGTTCATCATTCATAACCTTGAAGTAAAGGTTGGGATCAACTTTCCTTTTGGTAAATCCCAAGCTCGTTAGAAAGCTACCAATTCTTCCATACCAATCTCTTGGAGCTTGCTTCAATCCATACAGAGCCTTCTTTAATTTGCAGACATGCGTCTTCCTGTCTTCAACTTCAAACCCTTACGGTTGTTCTATGTACACCTCTTCTTCAATGACGCCATTTAGGAAGGTTGTTTTCACATCCACCTGGTGTAGTTTCCACTTCATCGTGGTTGCAAGTTCCATGATGGTTTTAATGGAAGTTTACTTTGATAGGAGAGATCATTTCTCTTCATAATCAATTCCTTCCTTTTGAGAGAATCCTCAAGCCACAAATATATCTTTTCAACTTCTTTCATTGGTTCTGTAATTTTGAGAGCTACATTTTCTTCATATACTTCTTCATGTTGGCACATGTGGTTCTCTGTAGATTGTACTGAATTCTGGAGGTTACTCTATATATGCTTCTACTTCAATTACACCATCTATCTAGTGTAATATACATCATTTTCCACTAACGAATAATCTTTTCATAGTCAACTTCTTCTCACTTTGTCATCTATATTATGCTTGATTTTATAGGTCTTCTTGAATGTCATCGTCACTTGTTCTTTGGAACAAGTTTCATCATCATTCTCTTGTAGTAGATTATACACGATCTTTCCTACAAATCAAATTTAGTTTCAAGATTACAAACATTTCATAAAATTAATTCTTCTGTGTAAACATATAGGTCTCACAGTCATGCAATTATATATTCATCCATATCTCTTATTCATATGGTAACTTTCTAGATTCCTTCCATCTCTACTAGAACATCATTAAGAGCATGCACTACTCCCAATATGTCAGAAAAGAGGTTTCACTCTAGATAAGTAGCAATGGAATGTTGTATAGCACCATAGGCTACTTACCCATCACATGAATATTGGTAGTATATTGTTCATTAATGCAACTGCTCTAACATGCATACTACACATCTAGGAATATAAATATGTACACAACTGAACAATATCATTTATAAAATTCAAATATGTATCTTAGTTTGTTTGGTAGGATCTCTTTTTATCCTAGTCTCCTTGCAGGGATTACTGGAATATCTTATGGTGAGATTTACTCCATTATCTGATTCTAAGGTCCTATTCTTTTCTTGCTGGTCAAGTCTTATCCTTCATCTTCATCAGGGTTCCTAAATCAAGCTTGTATGTGGCTTCTCATATTCTCCTAGTGAAACTTTATGAGGGGAGTCCTTTTCTTCAATATTGGAGAGAGTGCTCTGAAGCACCATTATTATAAGACATGTTCTTCAATTTCTTCATTTGGTAACTTCCTGGGAGGTTCTTCTTCTTCTTCTTTGGAAAAATGAGCATGATCTCTTTTGTTATTATTCTTTTCTTACTGGACAATATTTAGCAATATGTCCCATTTTATCACAATAATAACATTGATCAGAAGAGAAGTCTCTCTTCTTGTAGTTTATTTTCTTGTACTTCTGAATATTCTTAGAAGGATGAAACTCCTTATGATTTTCCTTCTAGTAGTGATATTTTTCATTTTCCTCTTTTAGTATGGGTAGCTAGAGTTTGATCATCCTCTTTGAGTAGTGCTTCTCGATTTGCCACTCTAGCTTCCTTATGAACAGATTCTTCCCATACAACTTCAAATTGTCTAATTTTGTTTCTTGCACACATTGTCTGGATAAAAGAATCCCAAGTTCGAGTAAGATCATTGAGAGCAGTCATCACTAATTCATCTTCATCAAGGTTGTCTCCAATTGCTTCTAGTTGTTCTTTGAATTGAGACACAGTTGTAAAGTATTCTTGGACAGATTCACCCTGATTCATCCGTTGTACTTTTGAGTTGGGTTCTCAAATTCATCTCTCGATTAATGTTCTTTCCCTCATACATTATTGATAGGGAATCAAACATTTCCTTAGGATTTTTCTTGGAGGACACTTGATGAATTAGGTGATTCTTGATGGAATCTACTAAGATCCTCTTGGCTCTAATCATGTCCTTCTTGTGCTTTTCCTTTGCTTCAGCTTCTGTGGGTTCTGGAACAATTTCCTTAACAAGATTCAGAAGATCATTTTCTTCTAAAATGAGTCCAATTATGTATTTCCAAGCACGAAACATTTCTATGCCCTCCAACTTGTCATCAAGCTTAGTGCTTAGGGCCATCTTTTCCCATAGAATAGAAAATGACAAAAAATTATAATTTCTCCACAATGAAAACTAAACTCACCAAACGATGCGCTTGACTAAGGCGAGTATGCCAATACAATCCGTTTCTAAAGAATCCAATCTTTAACCCTTGAGATAGGACTTGTGAAATTCTGGACTGTAGTTTCTGGTTTTCTGGTCCCAAGTCAAAATAGGGTTTGACTTTCTGGAAGATATAGCCACTGAAAAATTTTGATCTAGGTGCAAAATATGCACCTTGGAGAGGCGCACTTACCAATGTCACTTGCACTCAAAAATTATTCTTCTGTAGAAAGACCTAATTTTTCTTGTCTGGAGAAGGAGAGAGATTTACCTCAATGAAAGATGTTCTTTTCAGTCTAGCTCTGATACCATGTTAAATTTATATGTTGCAATAACTCAAATTCCTACTTCATTAGCATTTAATACATTTTCATAATAGCAGCATAAAGAGGATCACTAAAAGATACACAATCACAAGGTACACAACAATTTATCCTAGGAAACCCATAAGGGGAAGAAAACCCAGCAAGAACTTCCTCAATATAGATTACCAAAGTACAATTCCCAAAGAAATAAGTATCATCAAGAAGAGAGACAAAATCCAAAATCTAGATCCAAGAGCAATTCTCATCCTCCTTTGCAATCTTCCTCTTATCTCTAGTGCGCAATGCTTGAGTGAGTGAATGGTACACATGAGAGGAAACACTCTCTATTTATACTTTACCTTTTGTTTGACATTTAACCTAACAAGGTCAGCCTCACTAACTTAACTGGGTTGAAATATCTAGGGAGACTCAAATAATATATTTTATATTACATTCTTTTGGGTACTAATGACCCGAATTACAATGGAGGTTTTACCTCATGACTTTTACATGACCTTTTACATTAAAGACATCTCCTGAAGGAGGAATAATACAAGTGGAATATTCTTCGAAGTTACATTGTTTCAACAAGTATGATATACTTAGTAAAACTTCAAATTTAAAAGGCTCAGGGATATTTATAAATGAAGACCTCATTCTGAAAGATCAGGCTGAACTAATAAAGGAGGTCCAAAAGGTAAAAGAATCTAGGAAGGATGGGAAATGGGCATTAATTAGAAACGAGAAAGTTGTTATTCGAGATAGAAACCAAAATAGTAATAAATAGCAATTTGATACACTCGATCCTCTCCTAGAACTTCTGAGGATTTCCATGGAGCAAAGGCCCCAAGTTAATTTGGATCCCAAGTGAAATTGATATTATATTACTGGTTGAAACTTGGGAGCATGAGGAATCCAAGGTCACTGATATAGATAGATATGTTCTTTGCTCGATATGGAATATACGTTCTTGCCATAGAGGCATTGGGAGTATAGCCTGCTACATTAGGAAGAACATAGCCTCTCATGTTAATCTTTATAAGAAAGACTCTTACAACCAATTTATTTGGATAGAGATCATAGACATTAATAATGAATAAACCTACATAGCCATTTTTTATTTTTCCTCTATAAATTCCAACTTCTATAAAAAAACAATTTAGAAAAAAAATGTTTTTATAATGGCTTAGAACATGATATTTATAGCTAAGAAAGGAAGGAAATATCCTTTTGATGGCTGAATTCAATGCCCGAACTTCGAGTAACCAATCTATTCTTTTAAGCAATTATTCCAACCCTAATCCTCTTTGGTTAGACGAAGACCTTGAGCTAACTAATTGGTTCAAAAGAAGTTCTGAATATTTTAGGTGCAATTTTATTCGATTATGAGATAGGCAATTTCTGTAGTAACCAAGATCTTATCATTTGCAATGGACTAACAAAATGTGAAGAACCTACAATAGTTAATTGATAAAATGCACAATATATATGAGATTGCAGAATACTTTTATTGATCAAAGGCCACTTCAAGCGGGAAACCTCCTTTGAGCAAGCTCAATACAAATAACTTCACGGTACCTTCATTCGTCTCAACACAGACTTATATACTAAGTCTAGGTGCGAATACCATGAGTCAATACCATGTGTCAATACAAAACATTGGCCAATACAAACTATGGATCAACAATTACTACAGGATTACTTACAAAGCATATGCGTCCAACAACAATAATACAAACTATGGATCAACAAATACTACGGGATGACTTACAAAGCATATGTGTCCAACAATAATATACTATCAAATTAAATAGAAGGGTTGACATGGGTTCCTAACATCCCCTCTCTCTTAGAAAAATATTTTTCCTTAAAGCTTTAGATGTGGAAATTGATGCAGAATCTGAAGGAGTGGTTCCCTTGTAGCATCCTTGGGTTTCATTCTAGGCCACTGACACCTTCTGAGTTTCAGGGAGGATTGCTTGGAATGCTGTAGACGAAGAAGAACCATATCAAATGCGTGAAAAGTGCGCTCAGAACAGTGTTGATTGGCTTGTCATTTCAATCAAATTATTTCCATGTGAAGATTGTCCTGTAGAATGAGAAGAATCTAATCACGGTTTCGAAGAACCGAGTCAATTTCCTAAACTGGGGAGCTGCTGAGGGTGTATGGAAGAAGAACTGGCGGTGCCTGTCCATAGATTGCTTCATATGGTTTCCTTTTAGATTTGGTATAGGACCATTGGAGCACTTCTAGGAAATCCATGGAAATAGTTGTCCAAATATGTGTAGGGATGGGAAAGGGTTCAAGCAGTCCTGAAAGGAGTGTCATTTCACCCTTGTTTACCTGGAAAGTATAACAATCAACCACCATTTGTTGAAGTGTCATTTTCAATCCCTGCCAAAAGAAGTTACATTGTTCCCGATCATACATTTTGAGGAACCCAGAGTGCCCTATCGATGAAGAAGAATGGGGTTCATAGAAGAGATAGCCCTGTTGAATAGACTGCGACCAATTTGGAACAAGCAGAGAAATAGCTGAAAGAAAAATTGGATCATCAAATGTGCGAGAAGAAGCATCTACCACCATATTTTCCTTACCCTTCTTGTAAGTGATCGCATAGTCATAACCCATGAGTTGGATAACCCATTAAAGGTGTGTTGGGGAGGGGACCCGTTGGTCCACAAAATTTTCCAAACTCTAGAGATCAGTCTTGATGCCGAAATAATTCCCTAATAGGGATGGCTGCCACTTCTGTACTACATGACAAATAGCCATCATTTCCTGATGAGATGTAGATGTGGCTAAATGCTTACTGGAAAGGTCTCTTGAAGGAGGAAAGCCCACTAGTGCAACAAAGACACCTGCATATCTATCCAAGGAAGTAGTGGAGACCGTTGGTGGGTGCATCTGAATGGAATGGAGCTGAGGGATGACACCATGTGAATTCTTCTTAAGGATATTTTCTAGGCGATGTGAACTGATGATGCAAAGAGACCCGGGTTGTAAGACCGTAAATTTGTGTTGTGTCCCATTGACTGGAAACTACATCCAAAGTTCAGCAAAATCCCATAAGATGGGGCCAAGTGTGCATAACCATTCAACACCCAAAACCACATCGCATCCGCCTAAGGACAAGGAAAACATGTCAGAGCACAAGCTATAATCTTCCAGAGAGATACGCACATTGTGACACTTTCCCTTTCAAGGTAAGGTTCCCCCATTGGCAACCATGACTTCAAAGTTGGATCAAGGATGGACAAAACAATCAGCCTGTTTGGCGATCTGGGGGTCAATGAAGTTATGAGTGCCACCAGAATCACTAAGTATTGTAAGAGGAAGCTTCTTGAAGTAACCCTTGACCCGCATGGTTTGGGGGGTGGTGATGCCAGATAAAGCAGGGAGAGGTATCTCTGGCTGGTCATCCTAAGATGGGGGTCAATAGGCGGCTCTTGAATGTCGACCTGATCATCCATTGTATCTGGAGCTTCTTCACCGATTTTAGAGGCAGGCCAAGAATCCATATCCAAGAGATAGATCTTTGTTGAACACGTCTATGTCCCCCAGTGAATTTCTCATCACAATTATAACAAATCCATTTTTCTCTAAGTGCTTGCATCTCTGTTTCAGACAAATGCGTGATAGGATTTGGTCGAGGAGCTGGCGGGATGGGAGGTCGTTGAGAACCCATATTTCGGAAGGGAAAAAAATGGGTTTGGAGCATTGTTGGGAAGCAATCTTGTCTTCTGCCAACTTAGCCAACCCCGAGGCTTCCATCATTGTGTTGGGACAGAACATTTTTACCTCTGAGAGGATTTAATCCTTAAGACCACTTATAAAACAACTCTTGTAGAATTCATCAGACAATCCTTCTGTGTGATTGGCTAGTTTCTCAAATTCTATCTGATACTCTCTTGCAGTGCCAATTTGACAAAGTTTAGTGAGTGCTTCGATGAAGTCATCAAAAGCACTAGGAAAAAATCATTGCAAAAGGAGTTGGCAAAAATCTGTCCATTTTGGCTTGTCATGAGCCTTGATGTACCAACGGTACCATTTAAGGGCTTCCTATTACAAATGAAAGGATGTAAGTGGAACTTTTTGGAGATCAAAAGTATTATGCAGACTGAAATACTGTTCTGCACGATAGATCCATCTAGTCGGATCAGTACCATTGAAGCGAGGAAAATCAATCTTCAGACCACGAAAATTGCTGGAAGAAGAGAACCCATTGTCTGATGAAGACTCAGACTGTCGTTTGTTGTTCATGGCTGAATGCTCAATATGGAGGCTGAGAAATTTTTCATCCAGATCCTGGAGTTTGGTTTGGATGGCTGCAAGTGCTTCCTCTATGGTTTTTGCTCCTGTGTGGGTGACAATAATAACCAGGATTTTTTTGTGTTTTTTTCTTTTTTTTGGGTGAATGGGTAGAAAAACACAAACAAAAGCTTATTTAGTAAAAGGAAATTTGGATTTGGGAAAAAATCAGATGGGTAATTGGGGTTTGGCTAGGTTTTGGACACTTTAGAATGGATAGGTAAGCAAAAAATGAGGATTTCAGAAGCGGGGTGAAAAAATGAGAAAATTTGTCAAAGAGGGACAAAGAAGCAGAAATAGAGAATGAACACGGTGGCAAAGTTTGAAGGTGATTGGATGAAAATCGAAGGATTTATGGAAAACCCTAAAAATAGACAAATGTGGGATTTATGGTCTTCGAAAGTGGAATTTGGGATAGGGTCCTCAGGAATGAAATATGCAGAATGGGATTGCAGCGGTGTCAGTGAAGTTTTGGGAAAAATAGAGTTAAAACAAGGGAGATATGACGCGGAAGTGATCGGTAATAGATGGATCTGCAATGGCGCGGAAGTGATCGAAAACAGCTCAGCTGAAAATAGATATGGACCCCAACTATGCTCAGCTTCCTATTAGTTCAGGGGATTCACTCGGCCACCAATGTTGTCTGACGGCTTGCATATTGGGGCAGCATTGTTATAGGTCAAATCTGCAATTCTCTATCCGTGATCACATTGATTTGTCGATCACACAAAAGGACACTATGGATGGAAGAGCTAGGTTGACCTTGGATGAGTTATTGTTGAAACTACACTCTTCAGCTGAAAAACTTATTTTTTCTACAGTTTTCATGACATGTGCGCTGTTATTTCCAAAGTGAACCAGCGTTCTAAATGTTGCTCTACTTGAAGATAACCAACGCACATCCCTTAAAATGTTGCAAATGTTGGTTGTAACGTGCAAAAGTTGCATAATGTGCGCTTGTCTGGTTGTATGAAACTTGCGCACATCTTAAGATGAAATGAAATATATTAAGATTACGAATTGGGATTAGCTAAAGTTGGTTCTGCAACTTCCCCAACCTCCCAATTCAACCACCTCTCGAATTCAACTGCCTACCTTGTCCCATAAATACAAGGGGGAGCCATCAGAGAGGAACCAAGAAGGAATGATTTAACTGCTGTTACGCTGGAGGAATTCCCAAGTCATTGTGAAGAGCAGGAGCCCAAGACTCGGTTGTAGAAGTGTCTGGACGGATCAGGTATATCTGTACTTATCTACATTTCTTTGATGATAAAAGGTGGAAATACCCTTCCCTTCCTGTCCCAAATTGAATGTCTATTTGATTGAATTTTTATTTGGTTAAATATCTGATTGTACTTGATGTTAAGTTGTTTCTGATTTCATCATATGTATTATAGTAAAGATACACTGAGGAAGGTTAACTTTGTTTTGCAGGTTCATCATATTGGAAGATCAAGCGAAAGCTAGGACCAGCCATCGTTAAAAAGGTACAACTTTCGATATCTTAATCTCTTTCCATTTATAGTAACTAATGCAAGACAATGAATGTATTTACCTGTCACCCCACCCAAGTTGGTAGTGTCGTCTCCCCACTATAGGGTATTTTTCTTGAACAACAGACTAGCGACTCCACTGGGGATTAACTGGTTGTTTTTCTGCTCTAAGAAACCTTGTTAGGTTTTCTTCCAGTTTATTTCAGTCTTTTGTTCTCTTAGAGGTTTTATAGATCATTTTTTACTATTGCTTCTATCTTGATTCATCTCAATCCGCTTCAGCAAATCCCTTTTGTTTGCTTCAAGTCCCTATGTGCTGGTTTACTATACTTACAGTAGCGCATTTTTTTGTCGTGAACGTTGCTTTGTTTCAAACACAGTAACGCACTTTCCGTGACATGCACTAGTTTCTATACCACACAGTAGCGCACTTTTCCTGTAGGTTCAAGCCTTTTGTTAGGATTTGTTTACAAGTTATAGGGTGCACTTCTAGCTTTCTGCCTTGCTTCTCTGACTGACTACTGAGATTTGTTTGCCCCTTTTGAGTCTTGTTTGCCTCTCTGAAGTCTTATAGTTTTCCTTTACTTGCTTTATTTACGGTGTACTTTCTGCTTTTCAAACCCTGTTTAAGGTTCTGCGCTACTCTCTACTAGACATAGCTACACACTTTTTTCCCTATACGCTTGTTGCAGTTATACGGACCTGCGTTCTGAAGACTTGTTGTCTATGGCAATAGTTGCGCACTTTTACTGATTCTTTTCCTTTTGTTAGGGTTTGGTTCCATTTTGAGTTTTTGTAGGGTGGCTTTGAAAGGTTGTTTAGTCTAGATACCTTATGAATATCTATTCAAATCAATCTGAGTGAGTTAAAGCTTTCTAGTTAGCTTCTCTTTTGAGTCAATGTGTTGGTAGGGTTAATTTTTGGTTTCCTTACCTAATCCTTTGTTTGGCGGGTGTTTTCTTTGTGAAATTTCCCACATAAGATCCAAAGAGATTATGTAAACCTCACAATGAAAGAATTTAGGAACAATAGAAGAAGAGACAAGCAATAGAACTTAGATCCAAAGAAACTCTGATTGAGGCAGAATAATTACACATGTTGAGTATGAGGATTCGAATTCACTAGGAGGAATTCGAATTAGCCTTCATGCACTAATCCATAATCAGTGGAGAGTCATCAATGCCTAACTAGGAGTCGACCTTCTCATCAGTGAAGTCATCAATGCACAAGTAATGGTCAACCGGGAATCAAACTGAGTCTAACTGAATGTGGTTGGTGTAAATGGCACATGGAAGCACTAATATAGTGAAGGAGGCTCAGCGGAGGGCGCCATAGGTTCTAACTAGAGTCAGAATGGTCAATCTAGTCTCACTGGAGGTCCAACAGGGTGATAAACTCAGTAAAGAGTCAGTTAATACTTAAATCAAGGAAATAACTGAAGATAACTCAATATAACTGAATATAACTTGACTGGTAGGTGAAGAAGGCGCCCTTGTCATGCAGTGGAGAAAAGGAGGGCGCATTAGTCAATGGGAGGCCTAGAAATGATCTGAAAGAAGCTCCGGGGGCTAGTTTGCTGAGGACTAGGTGTTGGGACTGATGACCTAGAATGCATGCAAGCCCTAGTTTTGCATGCATGACTGAAAATGAAAATGATTGGAAAGCTAGTAGGACTAGGATGGAGTTGTTATACCTCCATATTCCGCAGTGTCGCATCTCCACCTCAAAAAGAGTTGACGACACTTCCCCCCGCTACTTGAAACACCTAGAAGAGAAAATGATGAGTGATCCCTGAAGGTAAACCTACCCTGACAAGAATCAACCTAGCTGAGACTTCATTTACCCTAACTACCACGCCTTGCTCAGTTATAGGTGCGCGGTAGTCCGTACTACCACGCTATGCTCTGTCTCTGTCACGTGGTACTACCGCGTTATGCTCTGTGCAAGGGGTGCAGTACATTTTTTTTAGCCTTTTTGCCATGGCTTATGGGATTTTGATTTTCGAGAGATTTTGGACGATTGAGGTCCCTGATTCGATCCTAACTCACTTTCTGTGATTAGCAGACCTAATCCACTAAACTCTCCCTAGATCCACCCTTCTCTCTTGTTGGTTAACCCTACCACACACTATAAGAGAGAGGCATTCCATGAGCAAAAGGGGAGGACTCTTAGAAGCACCAAACTTTTGATCTTGCAACCTTGTGGAGATAGCTAGAGGAGGAAGCACTTGGAGCTGGAGGATTGGCTTGGACATCAAGCAACCTTTGTGAGTATTCTTCAAGTTTGTAATAAAATAACTTGTCTTGTTTTTCCCATTTCATGTGTATTCTATGAGTCTCTGACATGGAATGTATCTAGTCCGGATCTGAATTTAATCTTTGCTTCAAGGTATTTGGAAGCTTGTATGCTTGTTCCTTGTTTGATTTCAACAGGTTCTACATTGGAGCTTTGGGATCAAGAGTCGGAAGCAAGACAAACGTCGAATTGAAAGGTGAGTTATATCTTTCATATCTTCTTAATGCATTTAATCCTATTGTGAAAATTAATTCAGGAAATTCAAGGTAGCATTTGTTTTGTTTTGTTCTTATCTTAGAGTCAGTTATAAATCTGCTTTAATTTAAGAGAATTTTGACTTATTCGTAGGGAAAAATTCTACCAACAAGAATGGCGACTCCGCTGGTTTGAATTTCATTTGATTGATTGAGTTCACTGTCATCCATCTTTTGATTGGGATTTTTTCTTTCTCTTCAAACCAGTCTTGAATTTTGGTCTTTTTGACCTCTATTCTTCCCTCCTCTCTGTATTTTTCCTCCCTGTATGATCAATGAGTCCTCTGGGTCTGCAACAACCCTGAAAATTTCACTTTCCTTTTCAAAAGTTGTGCTTTTTCATGCTTTGCAATAGTACCGCACCCTATACACTGACTACAACGCGGTAGTACCGTGTTTCCTGAATTAGTACCAGAGCGGTAGTTTAACAGTGCCGCTCTATAGCCTTCCTCTGCCATGCGGTAGTGTCTGCATACTGGAATTTTTCCTTGCTTGCTTGGTTTACTGAGTCATTTCTTGATTTCCTCTGCCTTAGTTGGTACTTTCTGTTTGTTGTTACCATCCTATATATCTTACAGTCTGTGTGGTGTGTTTATTGCTTTTTTGTGAGCTTGATTATTGTGTGAATTAGTGGCATTATTGACACATAGGGTCACCCCTTCACTTTGAGTGCATTGGCTTGATCTTCCCATCACAACCAGACCATTATTACTGTTCTCTGTTACTAAATTGAGTAGCTTTCATAGTCACATTCTTTCAATCATCATCATTAAAATTTATATGGAAAGTTATCATTGGAGAACATTTATATTAGCAATATTATTATGCATTAGGAAGTGAACCATTGAAATTTGCCACAGAAATTCTCATTTTTTGAAGCATCTTAGTTGCAAGATCAGTGAATTGGAAAGAAGTGTTCATTTCAGTTTGGCTCTATTTACAAAAAGAAAACAAAAAAGTTTTTGTTTTAGTTTTGAATTGCTTCTGAAAAATTTCATGCATTTATGATCAAAGAACTCTCTCTCTTCCATAGCTAGTTTTCATCGAATACAAGGCTTATTTTGATTCATTCTCACTTGCATGGTTTGGGTCGTCACAACACCACCAAGTTTCACGTCCATTTACCCGATTGAGTAATACAACCACTAAAATTAATCTCCCTAACTAAACCAACATTAACCTCACTTGAGGAAATCAAAAGAATTTGGTAGTTAGGTAGGACACCGGGGATAGGCATCAAAATAATTCCCCCTTGTCATTTTCATCTGAGACATAGTTGTTGTCCTCTAGGGAACTAAAATCCTCTAGTATTTATTGACACGGTCACATCCAGTTTGTGGAAGGGCCTCCTGACTCTTTTTAACTTTCAGGGGTTAAACGGCTACGAGATTGAGAACCGGACAGACTCTATGGAATGTCGCACTCCACTCAGCCCTAAGGAAACAGCGATCATTGTCTTCCTCGGAAGGCAGAAGTGCCCAAAACCTTTTCTAACGTGTCATGAAGGAGGTAGCTTAGTGACTTTTCTACTAGGGCTCTTTTACCCAGGATCCCTTTCGGTAGAGGGATATCCTTCTCATATCGGTCTCTCATGTTGTATTGTTCGACTTGGATTTCATCACCTTGCAAAGGATACAGCTTGTTGAGGTCTCCAGCTCTTAGTTAGGAGTTTGCTTGTTATCTCATCTTTGTAGAGGGTCATTTTTCTTTTTAGTGGTTGCTTGTTGGCATTCTGGCCATTATTTTTCTCAGCTCGCTTACTGGGACACCGGTCCTAGTATAGATTTTAGAGCTTGCTTTTTTGGCTTGCGAGCCTTGCTTTTTCTAGCTCCTCTTCTGCACACTCGGCTGCATTACAGTTTTTTAGTTCTTTGTTACGAAACTGCCCCCGGATTTAATTTTCCTGCCATTATGTTAAAACAACCACGGAGTTCACGAAGAATATAGGGCCTAAGCCCTCCACCACCACCCCCGCCATGGACCTTCGGTCTGCCTGCATCACGTATTCCCGCTCCTCCTGGCCGTAGTGCTGGTCGAGGGAACATTCCATCGCCGATACATACTACATCTACAGCTCCACCTGTAACTGTTACTCACAGCACAGTCTCAGAATCTATTGAAGCTTCTGCAACCACCAGTATATCTGAGATTCCCACTGTCACTTCACCCACTGTTATTCCAGATATATCTGCCACAGTGGACAACATTACAGCAGCTGAATCTAGTACAACCCATAATGCTAGACCAGATGTCATCCTTCTACCTGATGTCAACACCTCCCTTCCACCAGAAACTTTTCACAATGAAACTGACGGATCTGTTGGCACCACCGAAGGGTACGACCAGGATATACCTGGCTTGATTTCAGTCCCAGGCGGGTACATTGAAATTATTGAAGATACTTGACTTCCTGACACACCTTTTGAACCTGATTATGGCTTCATCACTTCCCAGGTGGAACTTCCTCCTGTTATCACCACGCCATCCAATGTTCATCCACAGGAAATCAGTTCTTCCAGTAACGTACCTCGTACAATATCTCTACCCAAACTTCCTCCGGGACATGATATCATGGCCTCCATTCAGTCTAGTATGGTTAGTCTAGCAAATTCCCCATTAGCGTCGACACAATTCAAGCATGACACAGAGCAAATTCTCTCCACAGCTTCCCTATATCCACCTGTTACTCGTCCTTCTGACTTTCGGGATCCCAACATCCAGTCTAGCATAGAGTTTCATCACTCCTATGCAGACGGCTCCGGACCTTCAGACATTACTGTACCTAGGTTCCCGCCGGACCCCAAAAACCCTTTTCAGGACATGAACCCGGACCCAGTCTTCGATAGTCCTCCTATCATTGAACACTCCATGGACGATACCCCCGATACACCTTGGTTAAATTCCCCACATTTGCTGCCATCACCCATGTTTGGCGCACATTCTATGAGGGATAAACCAGTTTTTTCTTTGTCCTCGCCTATCAGATATGGAAGACCCCCTCCACAAATCGGCACTTTTGGCATCGTTGGCCAATCAACGCTATCGTATTTGGAAAACGGCAGAAGAAAACCAAGTCATACTGCTGGATCTTTTGTTTTGACCATAGGTTCACCTTCAGCCACTATCTACACTATCTCATGAGGTGGACAACCAACTGCTATGGTCCCCAACTCCAACAACCAAACTCCTCCTGGTGGGCCATCAACCCAACCAGCTGGAGAACAATCTTCTGTTGGGAACCCCATTCCTAGTCAACAACCTCCTCCTATAGGGCCATCCAACCCATCTACTGGAGGACAACCCATTGGCTCCATCCAACAACCCTCCCAACCAGCAGCATCTACTCAGTATGGTATGTACAACACACCTAGAAGCGGACAACCTTATACCGGTTTTCCAACCGGGCCACATCCTCAACATCCCCTGTCAGGTATGCTTCCTTCTTGGGAACCTCAAATCCCACAGAGTGGGGGGTACTCACTATTAGGAAACTGGAACCCAACTGGGGGGCAATCTCAGATTTCCCCCAACCCGAACTCCGGCTTCCCTTACCCTTCAGCTGCTACAACTCCTTGGAACCCATCCCTTCAATTTCCACTCATCCCTCAAGGAGGAATGAACCTTCCATGGACACCACCATTGTAGCCACCCCCCAACCCTGCTATGGAAAACCCTCCACTTACTCAATATAGTGGTACCATTCCTAGAACACAACAACTCCAAGGAACTTTTCCCCAACCAGGAGCAGCAACCCCAGGGTACCATACCTACCATCCCCACTCAGCAGAACATCCATCAACCTATTAACTAGATGGCTTATTACCCATAGAACATCCAGCAGTATCCCCTAGGAAACACATATGGGTATAACACACAACAGTATGCTATGCAAGGCCCCCTAGGTTTCTCTGCACCACACGGTTATTACTCATACCCACAGACTAATCGTCAACTTCCCTTTTTGGCCACGCTAGACTTACCCGATTTGTCGAGGCTCATTAATGATCCCATATGGCATGAACCTCACTGGCCACCCATTCCAACCAAACTCCCATCGGACATTCCTAAGTTCAATGCTAAGCCTGGGGAAGACCCCAAGAATCACGTAATGACCTTCCATCTTTGGTGTTCATCCAACTCCTTGATGGACGATTCCATTCAACTACGACTCTTCCAGCGTACGCTTACCGGCACGGAAACAAAATGGTACATCGAGCTGCCACAACACTCTTTCCACGATTTCAACACCTTGGCTATGCATTTTCTGACCCATTTCCAACTCCCCATCCGATATGAAACTGGAACAGAACTGTTAACCTCACTGCGTCAAACCACTTCTACACATATTTCAGATCACATCCATGAGTGGTGTCGACACCGTAGGATAATCAAGGCACCTATTCCAGATCAGCTACTCGCTGATTGGTTCACGAAATCCTTTTTTCCTCCCATAGCCAAGGATATCGCTATGCACGGGCCGGTGACAAAAGAACAAGCCATCTCGGCATCTCAATACATGGATTTGGTATACACCCAATCGGGCACTTTACACGAACTTCTTCTTCATGCCACCTGCGTTACCACTGATCGAACGAAACCTGCCACTGAACCCCCCATTGATGGTATTGTCAGTTCAGTCAAAGCCCAGCCTACTACCAACTCGATGGGGAAACAAGCTTATGCTTCCCCCGCTCTACCTTAGGCCGCTTCAAAAGCTACTACTTCTCCTGCTATCTCCTCCAAAGTGAACGCAGTTCAATCTACGTCACAACCATCCGGAGGAAAGAAGAAAAAAAATCATGGTAAATCTAAGAAGAACCAGCAGGAGAACCCCAAGCCACAACCCACCCACAACGACCAGAAACCACGTCGAAAGGCTAAGTTTCCCTGCCTAATATGGCAAGACGATCACTATACGTGTGACTGTCCCTATAAGGACGAAGTCAACAAATTCGTTAAAGGATCGTCTTGGCCGGCAGTGTTAACTGACCCTTTCCCTCAACAGCAACAGCAGATGGTTGCCCAAGAAATCCCATAGGGGGGAAACTCGACCAACCCAACTCGCGGAGAGATGTCCACAAACCACGAAATCCTGATGACGAGTAATGAGGAGATTCATATAACCACTCGTTCAAAGACATATGAGAACCCTCCAAGTTCAAACAAACAATCAGAGATAGCCAAAGGCAAATCTCCTGTTGAAGATCCAACTCCTATCCCCCCCCCTACCGGCCATCTCCATCTCGAGAGACCACTCACAGACACAGTGCTATGCCCACCCAAAGGCACCATACAAAAGGATACATTCAATCCCAATGCGCGAGCTACCCAAAATTACAACATTGTTGAGGATTTGGCTCAAGCACCTTGCGCCATGTCGACTCTCGAGGTTCTTCAACACTGCCCCACGTAGCGTAGAACCTTACTTTCAACACTGGGGGCAATAGACCCAGATACTTCAAACTCTATCATGTTTAACTTGGAGCACGCTAAACCTCAGCTTTCTCACCAGTTAGCCTTCCAAGTTCATACAAAAATCCGTGGAAATGGCATCCATCGCACTATGTTAGATGAAGGTGCCTCCACGTCGATCATGTCATTGAATTGTTGGAGAGCCTTAGGCTCACCCGAAGTTATGACTTCTCCCACTACTCTCAGGGCTTTTGATGGACATGGTTTTCAGCCTTATGGACTCATTCCCTCAATTGGTGTTGAACTGGGGGGAAAAACAGTATCCATACAAATTAAGGTCGTAGATGCACCATTAGATTACAATCTTCTACTTGGTCAGAACTGGTATTACGCCATGACCGCCATAGCATCTACCGTCTTCCGGACTGTGCAATTTCCTCATGAGGGGAAAATTGTCACCATTGATCAAATTGATTACTGTATCCTAGACTCTCATCCAATCTCTGCCAACACCGTCCCATTTTTGGATCAAACTCGGTACCGGTTCCAAGACATTGGTGTTCGTCTCATGAAGGATTCTTCCCTTATTGGAGTTTTTCCAGAGCTGGGGACCCATGTTCAACTAGTCAACATGATTTCATCCAATGTCACTCTTTCCAATGATTCATGGGTGATTTCGAGTCCCTCTGAAATTGAAGACCACGGCAACTCCATGCCTTTGAATAGAAACCTCGCAGCATACAAAGCGATCCAATCAGCCACCAATTGGGTCGATCATTCTACACATCACATCGTGGCACAGCTCTCGTCTGAGACTCATTCGCCCCTACCATTTATCGATCCTCTCAATTTGATTTTTCCCACTGACGAATCAATTATGGAGGTTATGTGCGGTGATGAGCCACCATGGGGAGATTTTCACCATCGATCTTCATTCCCCACCATTCAGATGCTTGAGCCTGATACAAAACCCAATCCTTCAGTCGGAATGGTTCAAGCCAAGTTTCCCACTTCCCTCGACGAAGTATTTTCTGAAGGAAATTTGGCTAATCTTATGGCCACCACTCCCGTAGACATTTCAGTGAAGCTTGGTATCGTGGAAAACATACATATTGGAAAAACATGTACTCCCCTAGAAATGGAGTTCTACTCTGCCTACTTCAAAACCTTCCACGATGTTTTTGCTTAGAGTTATGAAGAAATGCCAGGAATAGATCCCTTGATTGTGGTCCATGAAATTCCAACCTTTCCTGGCACCAGACCTGTTCGGCAGAAAATTTGACCCATCCATCCTCGTAAGGCAGCCGCTATTAATGTATAAGTTGAAAAAATTTTGCGTGCTGGTTTTATCTATCCTATCCCATTGACAAAATGGGTGTCTAACATCATTCCCGTAGCCAAGAAACAGGCAACGATCAGAGTCTGTGTCGATTACCGCAACTTGAACAAAGCTTGTCCAAAGGACAACTACCCAACTCTGTTCATCGACCAGATCATCGATAACTATGTCGGAAGTGTCATATTTTCATTTATGGATGGCTTTTCTGGCTATAATCAGATCGATATCCTCCCATCCAACTAGCACAAAACAGCCTTTATCTGCCCTTGGGGGATTTTCGCATATCGAAAGTTACCTTTTGGCCTTAAAAACGCTGGGGAAAATTTCCAACGGGCGATGTCGTATGCATTTCACGATATCAAACATATTATAGAACCATATCTTAATGATCTTCCCGCTCATTCTCAGACCCGGGAAGACCATCCTCATCACTTAGGTGCCATTTTCGAAAGGTGTCGTCGCTACAATATCCGTTTGAATCCACATAAGTGCGTCTTTTGCGTAGAAGCCAGAAAACTTCTGGGCTTCATAATCTCCAAAAGTGGGATACGTTTAGATCCTAGCAAGGTAGAAGCTATCCTAGCCCTGCCTTCCCCCACAAACATTCCAGAACTTCAAAGTTTGCAAGGGCATGCAAACTTTCTATGCCATTTCATTTTCAATCTTTTCGAGATAACAAAAGGCTATATGAGGCTTCTCAAGAAGAACATTCCTTTAATTTGGGATGACGAAGCCCAACGCTCCTTTGATAATCTAAAGGCAGCCTTAACCAAAGATCCTGTGATTCAACCTCCCGATTACACATGGGATTACATTCTTTATCTCGCAGCTTCGACTTCCACCATTGGTATGGTGCTAGTCCAGGAAGACCACAACGGCATAGAACATGTGGTATACTATCTTAGTAAGAGTCTTCTTGACTTTGAAACTCGTTATTCACATGTTGAAAAACTAGCTCTGGCAACAGTTTTTGCTGTCCAGAGATTCCGTCATTACATTCTACTCCGTCGGACCACTGTTATAGTCGATTTCAATCCAATGTATTATATCCTCACACGTCAAGTTCTTGGGGGAAAATATTCTCATTGGATCGTCATCCTTCAAGAGTTTGACTTGGAATTTGTTAAAGCCAAGTCCAAGAAGTCTTTGGTCTTTGCTGAGTTGATTTGTAACTTGCCCCGTGCTACCGAGCAATCCGAGCCCATCGATTCTCTTCCTGATGAATCGTTGTTCCTCATTAGCACATTTGATCCGTGGTACGGGGATATTTTATTATATCTCCAAACCAAACGCTTCCACCTCGACCTCACTCGCGATGAACGTCGACCCATCCGACACCACGCCAAGTACTACCTCATAGTCAACGATACTCTTTATCGACGTGGTGTTGACACCGTTCTTCGACGCTGTTTGACCCTAGATGAGGCGGAACGCGTTCTTAATGACTGCCACACTGGAGCATGTGGTGGTCATCTTTCTGGCATGGCTACAGCCCAGAAAATATTGTGAGCAGGATATTTCTGGCCCTCAATCTTCAAAGACTGCATTGAAATAGTCAAGAAATGTCCACCATGTCAATTTTTTCATAGTAAAACACGCTCGCACCCCGCTCCACTCCATCCTGTTATTGCCATCGGCCCCTTTTCCAAATGGGGCATAGATTTCATGCACTATAATCCCACTTCAGCCGGGGGGCATAGCTATGTCACAGTAGTTGTTGACTATTTCACAAAATGGGCTGAAGCGATGCCTACGTATGCTGAGGACGGCAAAACAGCAGCACAATTCATATTCAATCACATTATAGCTAGATTTGGTGTCCCACAATCCATTGTGACCGATCATGGCTCTCACTTTAGGAACCATATGATCGAGGAACTAAGTGCCAAATTGGGTTTTCGCCATGAAAAATCAACCCCATACTACCCACAAGCCAATGGCCAAGTTGAAGCCATCAACAAAGTCCTGAAATGAATGATTCAGCGTATTGTGGGTACTCAGAAATCCAACTGGCACTCAGCTCTATTTTTAGCACTATGGGCATACCGAACCTCAGTAAAAAGTGCTACTGGGTTTACACCATTCCAACTGGTGTATGGCCTAGAAGCCATTTTACCGATTGAATGTGAAATTCCATCACTCAAGATAGCCATAGAGCTACTTCCCCACACCACTTTCAAAGAGGAATGGTTTCTATACCTAGCCAAGCTAGATGAAACCCGCCGCGACGTTACTTTAGCCAATGAAGCTCATAAAAAACGCATCAAAGCACAATATGATAAATCCGTTCAACCTCAGGTTTTCATTGAAGGTGACCTCGTACTCACATATGATCAAATGCACGATAAACTCGGAAAAGGTAAACTAGAATCCATGTGGTAATGCCCCTTTGTTGTGAAACGTGTCTTGGAGAAAGGAGCTTATGAACTAGTCGATTATGATGGCATGCCATTGGCACGGCCCCACAATGGGCTATACCTCAAACGCTTCTACGTGTAAGGTTACCCTACGTGGGTTACTTTTTGTACATAATGTACTTAGCTTATCTTTTTTCACTTTTTGGTGTGTGCACGGACCTTATGTATCCATCCTTACTTTGACTCGTGATTTTATGTGCAGATGTCTGCCTACTTCGGATTCGCCGACGGTGCAAGCCGGCATACCCGAAATCTTGCTTCCGCAACATGGGTAATCTATTCTCCCACTGGCAAGTTGATATCTTCAGGATCCAATTGCTTGGGTCCTGCAACCAACAATATCGCAGAGTACCATGCAGTCATCGGACTCTTAACAGAGGTTGCTTCACTCGGAATTGACTCCCTATCAGTCTTTCTAGACTCCCAACTTGTGGTTTCTCATATGAATCGTGTTTATACAGTTCGCGATCCTATCCTACTTTGTTTATTTTGGAGGGTACGCCTCTTGGAACGATCTTTTAGTTTTATTTCATATCAACACATATCAAGAGAATTCAATTGTATAGCTGACTCATTAGCTAATTACATGTTGGATTGGCATCTTGCTCACACATAAAAACACATCACAAAAAATAAAATACACAAGTCATTGTAAATAAATAGATCATAAAAATAGGTCCATATGACTGTATATAAAAGTGTTTTTCCAAATACATATAGTTTGTGCTTAAAGACAAAATTTGGGACCAAATCCCATACAAAATTTGGCTCTCAAAGCCTACATATTGTATACATGCCGCAAAAAGATAAAAGCTTCCATCTAGGGAGATCTAGGAGATCTATATTGTCCCTCGTCGGATTCCTCATGCTGTTGGTGATAACACACTACAGCTCGAGCCACCCTACGAAGGAGTCAGCCGATACACCTAGGCACACCTACGGTATGCCGCTGGAGATGCAAAGGGACATCATCCATCCTCATAGTAGGGATACCATGAGTTAAGCCCTGCAGGTTCCTCTCTATATCTCAAACTCCTCCTTCCTCATCCTCGTCTTCTTCTTCGTCTGGGGTGGCTTGGTGATCAATACCACCTCGACTTAATGGCGAGTACCCAGCCGATCTCTGTGGTCCACGATCTGCGACATGCATACGTACATTAAAAGTCTTTTACACATTCTAAAAAAGTAATAAAAAATTATATATTCAAAAAAAAAGAAAAAAGAAAAAATATATATCCATGAAGGTCATACCTGAGTTGTCCCAATCCTCATCTTCTAGCAATGCCAAGTCTATGTCCTCGTAGAAATCCACCCCTGCATAGGGGTAGTCATCGATCATCACTATTTGTTCCTCGAGCCACGAGAAGAAATCCTCACCAAAATCCAAACGCTGAGGTCCCGCAAGACGTCCCGCATAATCACTCCATCGAGCCATCCATGGCTCGGTAGGTGGACGGGGGGGCATAGCTATCTGTGGGCGCAATAATGGCACCCTTGCCAAAAAGAAGGTGACCAAAATGCTCCCATAACCAAATTGGGAATTCTCTCCAACTCTACACTTGTGCACTTGCTCTTTGAGGTTGGTCAACACCACCTCACACCAGTTGAATACTATTCCTGCCATACAATCCTCTACGAGGTTCATTTGTGTACAGGACGCCTGATGGGGACCCGTGCTCCCTACTGCACGTGTGATGGTGAACAACACGGTTTTTACAGGAAGTTTTATAACATCTTTGATGACCACCTTTCCACTTTTCTTCCCCGAACCCTGACGGTAGTAACGAGCAATCAAAGCATCTATGCTTGCCTCCAAGGCTGTGTATCCAGTAAAATTCACCCGGGCTCCTCTTTTTGAGAGGCCGGTGAGAAAATAAATGTCCTCAAGTTGAATTTCGAGGAAATGTTCTCCTACTCGAAAAGCCTGAATGTCGGGGTCCCACATTTGAATGATATGGGTGAGAAGCTTTTCCTGCTTGCGGATACCCTTGGTCTTGAAGAATGTTAACAAACCACATTCCCGTAGGGCAGTCATAGTCGGTAGGTCATTTTCAGCCGCCAAATCATCCGCCTCATGTTCTCTTTCTTTCCAATGGACCATTTTGCTCCAAATAAGTTTCAAACACCTGCAAAAGGGCATGGGAAACATTCAGTACTAATTTAATAACTTGGTTTCAACAAAAAACTTGAGAAAAAATGATTTTTTCATCATAAAATCCACTTCTATCGTGCTTGGGACAAATTTCACCGCGCGGTATTGCACAGTACCGCGCCCCTATTTGATATTATAGAGCGGTACTGTTAAACAGTACCGTGCTTCCCGATACTCCCCCCACGCGATACTGTGAAGGGCGATTTTTGCTTAATAGGGCTTCCCCAAAAAATCACTTTTTCCTACTGAAAGCAAATTATTCATACATGAAATGAAAGAGAAGCTTGAAAGCTCTTACCTGGTGCAGACGGTTGTCAAAATGGTGCCCTGAATCTCCAGATATGAACTCTTGAAGTTTTTCTCCTCAAATGGGTAAAATCTCCTCTTTTGGTAAATGCACAAGTGAAATGGTAAATTTCTATTTTTACCCATCCTTTATATAGCCTTTTCACTCATTTTTTACTCATTATTTTATCTAGTTAAAATAAAACTCATTTCACATTACTAGTATCTGGTTTTATGAGCACTTATTGACAGGATCTCCTTTAAAGACAATATATTCACACTGGCGTTCATTTTTTGACCTTCATTTTGAGCCTACTTTATCTTTTTCGTGCTCTGGATTAAAACTTGAAAAAGATTCCAAGCACTTTTTACACCCATCTCGTGCTTGTCAAACCCAAGTAAATGGTGTCGAGTTTGGTCAGCTTTACTCATGCTCATTAAACGATGAGGAAAGTATTATCCTGATTGTATTTTATTCTCTTTTCGGACCAGAATAATTAAAAATTATGAAAAAGACCATTGGAGTCCATAGTTAATCTCTTTTCCGACTCCCTAAAATTGAAAAGATTGCCAAGTGATCTTGACTCTTTCACAGTTGTAAAAGTATTTGAAAGGTCGTCTATTCGGTGATAGGTTACCCCTTTTTTGGCCCGTCTAGACTATTTATGAGAAAGGTATACCTCAGTCAATTTCGGCTGGGAGAGTTCTCTTGGGAATCATTTTACACTTTTTCGGGATCGAGGGACTAAATTTACGAAAAAGTACACTTTGGAGCCTCCTTTAAGTTTTTCAGGCTCTCTAAATGTGAAAAACTACCGAGTTTTCCTTCCTTGGACTCGTTAAAATTTAACATCGAAGGACCCACTTTGGGACGAACCCCTCCTTTCTCAGGTTTGTAAAATATATGAGATTGGACTCATCTATGAGATGAGCTACATAGAGAATCTGTTATCCTCTTCAAGCTCAAAAAACAACAAAGAGGTACTCGTCTATCATGTCGGGGGAATATGGGGAACAAGTCAAGTTTGTTTTGGCAGCTTGTCAGTCGTTACCTTTGAACATGGCATGTGTCTATCTCTTGTCTATACTGGGTATCTATTTTCCACTGAGTTATGGTCATCATCCTGAGTCGTCTCCTTGGCCACGAGCCTACTCATTCGGTGTCTATCCTCTGCTATCAATAATCCCTACTGCCAAGTCCTATTACATGTCGTTACATGTTCAAAGGGTTGCAGTGTTCAGATTCGTTCATTGTGTCAGACCTCCGCTGTGTCAGTACACACTCCATTGTATCATCATCTTATACTATCTTTCATTCTGATTTCGTGTCGATGATGTGGGAACCATTATCGCCCACCTTCGACGAGTCTATTCCCGTCAACGCCAAATCACTATCCAAGAATTAGACTTAGGGATCAACCATTAGTACCTTGGTACTTGCATACCCCAATGGTAGGTTTCCTCGTGTTCGATAGTAGGTTCACATCACTGACCTATGATCGAACAATCTCTCCAATGCTCGACATCAACTCATCTATTCGCATTTCGTTGAGATGTACTTCAGATACCTTGGGGATCATCGCCATCATTGGTGATTTCTTTCGCATTTGTTAACGGTTCATATCATTGACCGGTAATCAAATGGTTTCTACCATGTTCGACTTCAACACTTTGTAATCACATGGCTATATTCGTATCATTTTCGATCAGGTAGAAGACCCTGGGCGTGCTTTTGTATCTTGATTGCATCTAGGTTGCAATGGAGATATCCCTAGTATTGTCACACAGATCCACTTTTTGTATTGGTTGTGGCTGTGTCATTACTGTCTCATGGATCTATGCTTGTTCATAGTAGCCATGATCTGTCCACAGTCTATATCATCTCAGTACTCATGGATCTGCAATGTGTTGGTCGGCAGCCATGCTTTGAGTCAATTATTTCCGAGCATGGGGATGTCTGCCTCAGTTGTATGTCTAACATTTTGTTTCTCTGTTTCAGCTCCTTGTTTCTCTCCTCGATGCTATCTCTGCACGGTATTTGTAAAGTCTTTCGGCCATCAGTTCCTTCTTACCTCACACTTTAGGGGGCATCTATTATACCTCCATATTCCGCAGTGTTGTTGGTTGTGGAGCCAGATCTTCTAGTCTCATAGATGATATTGTATCAGCCGTGTTTGTACCCCAGTTCTATATGATATGTAGGTGGACTGTACACTCACCCCAGCGGGGGGGGTGTGGGGGGGCATCGCCCCCCCACGGGGTTCTAGGGGGGATGGTTTTGGGTATCCCGTGGTATTTTCCCATTGTATTTCTCTTATAAAAGAAAGACATTGTAATACGGCTAGGGTTGTAGATGTATTAGGTTTTATGCATTGTAAAGATCTTTGAGATCAGGAGAGAGACTGTGAAACAGAGAAGAGGAAGTGCAGCGGTTGTGCTGCAGGTTGTATCCCTTCGACTTGCTGGATGGTAATAATAATAAGGACTGGCAAATTCAGTGTGGACGTAGCCCAAGTTGGGTGAACCACGATATATCTGTGTGTCTCTTGTAATGTGTATGTGTGATTATATTTGCATTTCTGTTTATTGTTATTGCTCTGCGATCTTGTTTTTCTAACAAGTGTCGCATCTCCACCTCAAATAGAGTTGACGACACTTCCCCCTGCTGCTTGAAACACCCAGAAGAGAAAATGATGAGTGATCCTTGAAGGTAAACCTACCCTGACAAGAATCAACCTAGCTGAGACTTCATTTACCCTAACTACCGCGCCTTGCTCAGTTGTAGGTGCGTGGTAGTCCGTACTACAGCGCTATTCTCTGTCTCTGTCATGCGGTACTACCGTGTTATGCTCTGTGCAAGGGGCGCGGTACATTTTTTTTAGCCTTTTTTCCATGGCTTATGGGATTTTGATTTTCGAGAGATTTTGGAGGATTGAGGTCCCTGATTCGATCCTAACTCACTTTCTGTGATTAGCAGACCTAATCCACTAAACTCTCCCTAGATCCACCCTTCTCTCTTGTTGGTTAACCCTACCACACAGTATAAGAGAGAGGCATTCCATGAGAAAAAGGGGAGGACTCTTAGAAGTACCAAACTTATGATCTTGCAGCCTTGTGGAGATAGCTAGAGGAGGAAGCACTTGCAGCTGGAGGATTGGCTTGGACATCAAGCAAACTTTATGAGTATTCTTCAAGTTTGTAATAAAATAACTTGTCTTGTTTTTCCCATTTCATGTGTATTCTATGAGTTTCTGACATGGAATGTATCTAGTCCAGATCTGAATTTAATCTTTGCTTCAAGGTATTTGGAAGCTTGTATGCTTGTTCCTTGTTTGATTTCAACAGCTTCTACATTGGAGCTTTGTGATCAAGAGTCGGAAGTAGGACAAACGTCGAATTGAAATGTGAGTTATATCTTTCATATCTTCTTAATGCATTTAATCCTGTTGTGAAAATTAATTCAGGAAATTCAAGGTGGCATTTGTTTTGTTTTGTTCTTATCTTAGAGTCAATTATAAATCTGCTTTAATTTATGAGAATTTTGACTTATCTGTAGGGAAAAATTCTACCAACAGGAGTATAGGAATATCCTAACAACCCCCCTTAATCCATCCTGGGACCTGGTAACTAGGACCAAAGGTCACCCATACAATAAATGAAATGATAATAAAATACATAACTGTCCATAAAATGAGGAAATGGGGAAAACCTCATGGGAAAAATACCTCCCCTCAAAAGAACAGTAAGTAACTCAAAGAACCATCATGCAAAAAAGAAGGAAGCTTTCATAAGTGAAAACTTTTACAAAAAACTTGACAAGCTGATCCCATGTAGGAAGGTCTCCCACTGTGTGGAGGATGAAGCAAGTCTTTCAGGAACTTTTTCTGTATCTGGAGCGAATGGAACATGAGTAGTCTTCCCAAAATATGGAAGAGAGAACCCCATCATCATACTACATCTCTCATGTAGAGATGGATGGCATAATGCAAGGTTGGCATGATGCTAAAGTCTAGTAGTTCTGTAAGCAAATAAATCATCAACTGTGTTCTCAATAGTAGCAAGGACTGTGTGAGAACATATTTCTCTTGAATCTGGACTGAGAATAGGTGTTGATTCTGAATCTTCTTGAACCATGATCTCAACATCAAAATCTTGATCTTCTTCTTCACTATAAGAGGAGTCGCTGGAAGAGGAATCACTGTGATCTTCATCAAAATCTGAAGGAATAGTTGGAGAGAAAGGCATGAAGTGTGAGAACTCATATGCCTTTGAGGCATGATTATCAATCCCATTCGCTATAACCTTTCCAGTGGATATTTTTGTAATCTCTACTATGTTTGGACCAAAAATTACTTGTTTTGGAGATCTTGTATGAGTCATTTGATATACTGACAACAAATTAGCTATAAGAGAAGGAACAAACAAGACATTTTTGAACTTACCATGCTCCATATGAACTGTACCCAAACCTTTGGCAGAAATCTGAGAGTTGTCTCCCATGTGAATGGTAGGCCCATCTTGAAGATCCAAGGAGGAGAAGGAGTCTTCTTATGCAATCATGTGGTTGGAGGCTCCAGAATCTATGAGGAGGTCGTTTTTCTTTGAAAAACCAACCATCAATGCATGGCAATCATCAGATCCACTTCCAGAATCAGTCATCTTTGCTTCTTTTGGAACAATAATTTGGTTTTGTTCAAGAAGCTTGGTTAGAAGATCAATCTTCTTGTGCATGCAGGCATGCTCAGGATGATTTCCTCTCTTGCAGTAGGTGCAACTGGTCTCTTTTGTTTTTCATTCTTGGATCTTTAAGGTTTCTTGCTTTTTCTTTTTTGTCCTCCTTTTGCATTCACTCCACTTGATTCACCAGCTAAAAGAGCTAGATCTCTGGAGGTTTTGATGGCACCCATTTGAATCAATTTGTCCTCTTCTTAAATGAGAGCGGTAGTAAATTTTTCCAAGGTAGGAAACTTCCATCCAGGGATTGACATTTGCCCAGAATGGAAAGTAGAGACAAAAACAGAAAATTGAGATCCAAGTCTGCTCAAAATGGAGAGCACTAATTGTTCATCACTTTTGGTGATGCCACAGTGCTTGCATTGAGTAACCAAATTCAAAAATTTTGAGATGAATGTTTGAATGTTCTCGAAATTGCTAGGTTGCAGAGAAGCCAATTCATTTTCAAGAGTGTAGCCTCTCATCCCATCTTGTTTGCCAAACAGATTCCCCAATTTTGTCCATAACTCATTTGGAGACTTAACTCCTTCAACATGAAACAGTAGATCTTCTGACATATGGAGGCATATGAATCCCAAAGCCTCATCCAATTTATTTAGATGCTTGGTTCTTGCAACAGCATGATGAGGAATAGCATCTTTTTCAAATACTATTCGATTTAGACTCTTGTGATACAAGTGAAATATAATCCTATCCTTCCATTCGAAGGAGTTGAATGGAGTGAGGATCAAAGGAGAAGAAGGAGAAGCATTCGAACTGCTCATCTTGACTGCTAGAACAAGTGCAAAAAGAAACTGCTGAATCTGCTGCTGCAACTGCTGGAACTTCGAAATACCTGCAAAAAACTCTCAAGAATGGAGGTAGAATAAACTCTCAAATGGCTCTGATACCATGTTAAATTGCCAACATAAGATCCAAATAGATGATGTAAACCTCACAATGAAAGAATTTAGGAATAATAGAAGAAGAGACAAGCAATAGAACTTAGATCCAAAGAAACTCTGATTGAGGCAGAATAATTACACATGTTGAGTATGAGGATTCGAATTCACTAGGAGGAATTCGAATTAGCCTTCATGCACAAATCCATAATCAGTGGAGAGTCATAAATTCCTAACTAGGAGTCAACCTTCTCATCAGTGAAGTCATCAATGCACAAGTAATGGTCAACCAGGAGTCAAACTGAGTCTAACTGAATGTGGTTGGTGTAACTGGCACATGGAAGCACTAATATAGTGAAGGAGGCTCAGTGGAGGGCGCCATAGGTTCTAACTGGAGTCAGAATGGTCAATCTAGTCTCACTGGAGGTCCAACAGAGTGATAAACTCAGTAAAGAGTCAGTTAATCCTTAAATCAAGGAAATCACTGAAGATAACTCAATATAACTGAATATAACTGGACTGGTAGGTGAAGAAGACACCCTTGTCATGCAGTGGAGCAAAGGAGGGCACATTAGTCACTAGGAAGCCTAGAAATGATCTGAAACAAGCTCCGGGGGCTAGCTTGCTAAGGACTAGGTGCTGGGACTGATGACCTAGAATGCATGCAAACTGTATTTTTGCATTCATGACTGAAAATGAAAATGACTAGAAAGCTAGTAGGACTAGGATGGAGTATAGGAATATCCTAACATTCTTAGGTTTTGGTGCTTAGGAGCAACCTTTTAGGTCTGTCTTTCTGTTGCAGGCATCTCTTTTCCTTTCTTCTTTTACACTTTGTTCCAAACGTAGAGTTTTTTCTGTCGAAACAACTCGGTAGGTGGAGTCTTTCTCAAGTCTTGTTGATTTGATTGTTTAAGCCATTAGGTTGTTTGTCCTACTCACACTTTGCGTTAGGTCTTACTTACTCCTTTCCAAGTTCTTTTTCTTTTGCAATTATTAGTAAAGAAAAAAGTGAAATTTGTAGCTTAGTAGTAAGATTCAACATCTTTTTCGAAGTAGCATAGATCATTTGCTTTGAAAAACTAAAATAAAATTACACAAAATGTTTGCTTAGGATTACCTATTTGCTAGTTTTGAAGAATATAAACGAAAAAGAAAAGAATCTTTTGTGAATTAAAAAGCATTATTTCATACGTACTTTGCTTTCTGTCGAAACCATTCCACACACTTCACTACCCTTATTGAGTAAAAAGTAGTCCTTAAAAAGAAATCTTAATAAAATTAACTAGCAATTTTTTCTTTTTAGGTATACACATCATCAACTAGCTTAGGCTAGAGTTTCGGGTTTAAATCACCTTAAACTACCCAAAATCGGCTTCATTACTCAATAATCATAGTAAGACTATCTATTAGGTAAATCCACCTCTATCAAAATATCTTGGGAATGCTCTACTCAAACCAGAGTTAAGCACGAGGCCGTGGGTGATTGGAACTGTTGGGGATACCCCCTCACTTTCCTCTCAACCATAAACCAGAGCTAATTTGCTTACTGGGGTCCACTAGTACTTTGGAAGTGCTTTTGGATTTTGGGCTTTGCTACCCTTCCCATGCGTCTTGGCTAGGCTGATGATTGTTCCCCCATGTTTTTTCGTATTGGTGGTATCCTTAGTATCATAACCCTAGGGCTCTACACAGGCAGAGCGGAAGGATATTTCCACTTCACCTTGGATAGACATGGAAGGTAACCCTTTGGAAGTAATCCTGGGAGGGTGGTTTGGTGATTTAAACGCTTGCACCCAAAGGACCTCCATTGGATGCCGCATAACTGACCGTCTATACTCTATTAGCTTATTCTGGGCCCTCATCATGCCAAACTAGTTTCTAAGAGTATCAGCTTTATATTGCCTGGTTTTGATCATTGTAGGACATTTTTAGTGGTGTGCTCTTTGTGCTGCTTATTTTTAGTTGGCCCTAGATATTTCTGGCCCGCTGAGTCAGAAACTATGGATAGCATCCCAGTGGAAACCAATCAAGGGACCCCTATTCAAGGGGATCCTTGTGCTTTTCCATTCATTGAGAACATTGGTACTCCCTTAATGGCTACCTTGAATCTTTTGTGATTCAATATAGGGCTACTGGTTTGGTTGTTTTCCACTTCGAACGCCTTGCATTTTCTTGATGCTTCTCAAATAAGCACCTCACATCAAGAGCATCAGAACCCACCCACCCAGCCTCTAGAAGTCATGTTGGGGGCACCTACCTAGCCTCTGGAGGTCATACTAGGCGCAAAATTTTAGTCACTACAAATCATACTGAAAGCATGTCTTCAACCACTGTTGCTCATGTTGAGGACACGTCATTGATCACTACTAATCCTATTAATGACAAGTCACCAGTTACTATGAGTCATACTGGAGACACTGAATCAACCAATGCAAGTCATGCTGATAAATTTGACATTGTCAGTAAACCTAATAAATAGAAGCTTAAGTTCCCTTGTAAGTTTTGTGAGGGAGACCACCTAACCTATTTGTGCCATGTACTTCCAGAAGTGAAAAGAGTGTGGTCCATAGTTCAAAATTATTTTGCTTATGAGCAACGAGCCACTGCAATTCATGCTGGGGGCAAGATGCCAACCAATGTTAGTCCTGTTGAGAGTACTGTTGTTGTAAAGGAGTCTAAGCTTATAGGATGGAATCCAAATTTCCCTTGTAAACTTTGTGAGGGATATCACCTTACTCACATGTGCCCTGTTATTCCAGAGGTGCAGAGAGTGTGGTCCATGTCTGAAGGATCCTCTGCTCTTGAATTGTCTATAGATTTCCAACATCCTAATCAACCTTTGGTTGATGAAGTGGTTGAACCAATGCAATCTTTGGTCAACCCCACTCTTCCAGAGAGTAAAGTGATTGAATCAATGCAATCTTCAACCGATCCCATCAGTCCTTCAGAGACTAATACCCCTGTCCCTGAAGTCTTCTGAATTACTAGTTCGGATGTTTCTGAAATGGGGGGCAATTCATCTATGCCGAGTGAACCCCTACCAAGCTCTGGGATCATTTCCTTTGATTGGAATAGTTTAATTGGGCCTTGCCTTCCTTTTGCTACACCTTTTCAGATAAATGTTGATATTGATAACCATGCGGTTCATCGATGTATTGTAGATGAAGGAGCCTTTGTTAGTATCATATCCCCTTATGCTTGGAGATATTTAGATTTTCCTAACCTTGTTCTAGCTGTTAATTGGCCATTGACTTTTGATAAAAGACCTAGTGAACTTTTAGGATTCTTCCCTCAAGTACCTGTTAGTTTGGGTAGAAAAACAGTCTAAGTTGATTTTATGGTTTTAAAGGACCCTATGGACTTTGATATGATCCTAGGGCGTGATTACATGTATGCTATGCAGGTTGTGGTGTCTACGCTCTTTCGTGTGATGCATTTTCCTCATAACGAAAGCATTGTCACTATCGATCATCTTACATTTGTTGATCCCTCTTATTACCCAACTATAGACCAAGTATATCCCTCGCCACTAGGCACTACCATGTCACAATCAAATTATGTGGCATATTTTTCCTTGAGTCCAATTGCTACTGAGAAGAAGCCTCTGAATTCATGCTTACCTTCTCGGGACTGGGTCCCGGCAATTGACCAGGCGATAACTCCATCTAAATGTTTATACATGCGTTCTATTTGGGATGATTTACTTCCATCTGATGAAGTTTTCCTAGAGTCTATAATGTAGTCTACCATTCATTTGGACATTGATCCACCAATGAGCACTCTTCCACCTTTTCTTCGAGATCATTAAAAACAGTAAGGAGGAAATGAGCATTCTTCCACCTTCACTTCGAGCTCATTAAAAACAGTGAGGAAGTTATGATCATTCTTCTGTATCTCCTTTGAGCTCGTTAAAAACAGTAAGGAAGTTATGATCATTCTTCTATATCTCCTTTCAGCTCATTAAAAATAGTAACGAGGTCACGAGTTTACTTTTAGGGCTCGTTAAACGTTTACGAAAAATATTTTTATGGAGTTCTCTCTAAGCTCATGTTAGACTCTTTAAATATGACAAGATTGTTGAGTATAGTTGTATTTTCATACTTGTTAAAGGATTTGAAGTGACATCCGCTTAAGTATAAGTTTAACCATTTTCCGAAGTTTTGCGGATTACTTACAAAAAAGGAATACTCTAGTCATCCATGGCTAGAAGAGTTCTTCTCTCATCATTTTACATTTTTTCGAGGGAGGAGACTAACTGTACGAAAAAAAAGAATTTTGGAGCCTTCTTTAGGGTTTTCAGGCTCTCGAAACATGAAAACACCAAGTGAGCATTCACCTACTTGGGCTCAATGTGAAATCCACGAGAGGGTATATAGAGGATTGTTTAAGTTTTTCAGACTCTATAAACAGGAAAACACCGGCGAGCACATACCAACCCGGGCTTGATACTAAAATCCATGGGTAGGTGTATGGAGTTATTGTTTAAGTTTTTCAAAATCCTTAAAATTGAAAGCACCGGCAAGCAAGAACAGATCTCGGCTCGATATTAAAATCTAGAGATCAGTATTATAGAGTATTCTTCTATCTCTTCTTCAAACTCTGTAAACAATGAAGAAGGTCCTTAGTCTTCCTCCCATGGGCTCGTTAAACTTTTACATGGTTGGGTTTATTGAGTTTTCTCTCTTGGACTCATTAAAACAACAAGAAGGACATTCTTTTACCAAAAAGAATAAGGGATGAGAAGGGTATATCATATCTTTTCAGTGTCAAAGGCAGTTAAGTCAGTCATACCCTTGATCACAGCACCTATTTGAGTCTATCATTTCAGTTGGGTTTTATTTTTTGGCCTTAGGGTGAACCTGATCTCCGAGTTTTCACTCCCCCAATTGGTTATTCTTCCAATCATATGGAGAGTTTGTTAATGTCTCCTACGTTGTAGGATTATGTCACTTCCCATTCATGTTAAAATCTTCCTAATTCACTTTGTGTCGTGCTCACTATTCAAGGATACAACCTGTGTCGGCCATTCTACAGTTTACCTTGAATTCATGTGTCGGCTATCCTAGTGTCAGTTTGTTTCATCTTGTTACTTGTCCTACTCCATATCAGCTCATACCTTTTGAGTGTTCCTCGTGTTGGATTATGGAGGATGCATTAAGGCCTCCCTTCCATTGGGCTTCTTCCCATTGACTTCAACTCATTTTTCTCTAGGAATGAAGTTTAGAGTTTCAGTTAGTACCTTGGGGATTGCAGTCATCAGTGGCAGTTTCCCTTGCTGTTGAATAATGGGAATACATCAATGTCTCTTATTCGACAGGTTCCTCAAGTGTTCGACTCCAAGACCACTTATTCACACTTATTGGAACATACTAGGTACCTTGGACCCCATTATCATTATCGATGGAAGTCCTCGCATTTGTTAACAGTATACATCAATGACCGATAATCAAATGATACCCCCCATGTTCGACTCTAGCTCATTTATTCACATGGTTAGAGTTTGTACCTTGGGTTGTTTGGATGAAGACCTTGGGATTCTGATAGCATCACCATATTCATGTTATCACCCAAGCTGCGCAAGATTGAGCCTCACTCATTTTTGGCTCTTCATGAGACATAGATGCAGCTTGTTGTCATGGCTATGATCTCTTATCTTTCTCATGGATCCATGCTTGTATTTCAGTGGCCATGCTATATATACATCTCCTAGTTATGTATTGGAGATCATGTTGTATCATATCGAACATCTATATGATGTCAAGATTGTAATTGCTCACTGACCTTGATAGTTTTTTTCAGGTACTTTTGTGACTTGGTTTTGCGGATTCTTGCTACTCCTCTAACTTGGAATTATAATGTATTCTGGCCATCATTTCCCTTTGACTTCACACATTAGGGGGCATTTGTTATAGGTCAAATATGCACTTCTCCGTCTATGATCACATTGCTTTTTCGATCACACAAAAGGACAATATGGATGGAAGAGCTAGGTTGACCCTAGATGAGTTATTGCTGAAACTATACTCTTCAGTTGAAAAACTTATTTTTTCTACAGTTTTCATGACATGTACACTGCTATTTCCATAGTGATCCAACGTTCTAAATGATGCTCTACTTGAAGACAACCAGCGCACATCCCTTAAAATGTTGTAAATGTTGGTTGTAAAGTGCAAAAGTTGCATACTGTGTGCTAGTCTGATTGTATGAAACCTACGCACATCTTAAGATGAAATGAAAAATATATTAAGATTACGAATTGGGATTAGTTGAAGTTGATTCTACAACTTACCCAACCTCCCAATTCAACCACCTCTCGAATTCAATTGCCTACCTTGTCCCATAAATACAAGGGGGGGGCATGAGAGAGGAACCAAGAAGGAATGCTTTAACTGTTGTTATGCTGGAGGAATTCCCATGTCATTGTGAAGAGCAGGAGCCCAAAACTCGGTTGTAGAAGTGTTTGGACATATCAGGTATATTTGTACTTATCTACATTTCTTTGACAATAAAAGGTGGAAATACCCTTCCCATCCCAAATTGAATGTTTATTTGGTTAAATATTTGATTGAATGTTTATGATTTCATCATATTTATTATAGTCAAGATATGTTGAGGAAGGTTAACTTTATTTTGCAGGTTCATCATAGCGGAAGATCAAGCGAAATCTAGGACTAGCCATCGTTAAAAATGTACAAATTTCGATATCTTAATCTCTTTCCATTTATAGTAACTAATGCAAGACAATGAATGTATTTACCTATCACCTCACCCAAGTTGGTAGTGTTGTCTCCCCACTTTAAGGTATTTTTCCTGCACAACAAGTACCCCTCACTCCACGGCTGAGGTAAAACTGATAATTGCTTTGCCACAAATGAAAGCTCTCGGTTTACCTCACGGGTAGGAACTAGTCAATCAGGTAGGGGTTGTTTCCCTTTTCGCTGGCAGGTCCTCTCAATGGGCCAGCTACTTCAGGGTTCCTATGGTACTACTCACAATGATTTTTAGGTCTTATGCCCAAGTACTTCCCACAGTTAAGCGGATAGGGATTATTCCCAGATCCAAACCTGCAACATATGCAAAAAAACAAATTGGCAGAAATTTCACCTAGCGAACCCAAGAAAGTGCTCTGATACCAAATGTGAAGAACCTACAGTAGTTAATTGATAAAATGCACAATATATGAGATCGTAGAATACTTTTATTGATCACAAGCCACTTCGAGGGGGAAACCTCCTTTGAGCAAGATCAATACAAGTAACTTCACAGTACTTTCATTGGCCTCAACACAAACTTATATACTAAGTCTAGGCTCCAATACCATGGGTCAATACCATGTGTCAATACAAACCATTGGCCAATACAAACTATGGCTCAACAATTACAATGAGACGACTTACAAAGCATATGCATCCAACAACAATAATACAAACTATGGATCAACAAATACTACGGGACGACTTACAAAGCATATGAATCCAACAACAATATACTAACAAAGTAAATATAATGGTTGACATGGGTTCCTAACACAAAATGGACAAATTATAACCAGATGACTTGTATTCACGGGCTTGGTAGTAGTGTGGTAGATTATGTTATTTATGATATCCCTTTATACCACAAGTTAGTGGATTTCAACATCTTAAATGACCATAAGCCTGACTCTAATCATAGGCCTTTAATTATAACTCTCAATATTGACATGCATAGAGACCCCAAAGAGGAAAACTATCATTTCCAACAGCATATGATCTTTGATAAAAATAAAATTGGCATTTTTCTTCACGATTTAAAAAATGATTTGTTTCATTTATCTAGTGTGGATAATATAGAAAATCTCTACCATAATTTTACCACATCCATCTCATCGTCCATTAGCAAGTTCTCTATTGAAGTCTCAGTTAAAAAGAGAGATAATATAACCAACCCTCGGTATGATCAAGGGCGTAAAAATGCAAGAAAAGAAACTAAGTAAGCTATTGCAGAATCGATAAAAATGGACAAGATAAATCACTACAAAACCCCAATTAAAAAAAAAGAAGGAATTATCTTAGTAAACGACAGGAAAATCACTTACAACTCTCCAAGGTGGCCGCTAAGAAATTATGGAGAAAAAATCTAACTCGCAAAACGAAAGAAGATAATAATATTCCTTTAAAAGATTGGAATTCCTATATTAAAAAGCTTTACAAATCCTTGGATATCAAAGATAACATTCAAACCCTCCTTACAACAAAAGACATTTTCTCATTAGAAGACATAGATTTCAGGGTTAAGCGCTTAGCAAATGGAAAATCCAAAGACATTGAATGCTACCAAGCATAAATCTTAAGAATTGGGGGGCCTATCCTCATCCCGCACATCCAAAAAATCTTTAATTTAGCAGTCAAGCAAGGGTTCCCTACACCTTGGACTCAGAGCCTCATTATTCCTATTTTCAAAAGTGGCGATAAAAATAACCCCTCTAATTATCACACCATTATGATTATCCCTCTCCTAGCCAAGTTATACGGTATTATCTTAGAAAAGAAGATAAACAAATGGCTAGAGATGGAAGGTAAGAGGGCTAAATGACAAGGAGGTTTTTAGAAGGAATCATTCAACAACATACCACCTCGTTACACTTACGATCATTACAAAGGAATGTTGTAATAATAAGTCAGCTCTTTTTTGTTGCTTTGTGGACTTTAGGAAAGATTTGATACAATGCCTAGAAATAACCCATGGAATAGGCTCACTAGTGGATTTGGACTCAAAATCCGACGACCTTCGATGAAGAAGGGCTATGTCGTCAGATTTCACCTTAAAAATCTCAAAATTTGATGATTTTTTAAAATTTATAGAAGGAGACATTGGATATCCGATGGATATGCTCATATCCGACGGTTCTGTGGATATTTGACATCAGATTATGCATTGGGAGGTCGGATATCCAACACCAAGCTATTCAACCCAAGGATGGCGAAAATACGACATCATTTCTTCAACGGTAACTATGTTCAAGGCGTCGGATATTCGACGGAAGGTTGACCTTTAAAACTTATAAATATTGAAACATTCCGACATGTTTGCTATACAAGCGATGGTTTGCGGAAGTTTTTTTATTCAGTGGACTATTTTTCAACGGACTATTTTTCATTATTTCAATTGTTTTTGAGATTCAAGCGAGCGAAGTGTGGAGCTTCATTTTCTAAGATCGATAATCTTCATTCAAGATCTTTACGAGAAAATGTCAACTAGCAATATTCTTGATCCAGACGAACAAAATCGACAATTGCTTGCTATATTGTGAGAAGGAGTTGAAAAAATGGGTGATAGGAAATGCTATTGTCCATGTACTCAATGCAGGGGCTTTAATAAGAGAAGAATTGTGATCACAATAGCCACAAAACATTGTAGGGAGCATGGGCATGCTGAGGGGGGACATGAATACCATCCATTTGTAAGTTTTGCATTATATATGTTTTTATTTTGATTGCTTTTGTAAATTTATGTATTAATCGTGGTTTCAATAGATGGGGACTAACATGGACAATAAATATTATTTTAATATTAAATATTTATTATACTATTTCTTTTTCTTTTGTGCATGTTGAATCTAGGGTATAGTAGAATAACTCATTTATTTGATTGTTAGTGAGACTAACCCACTCACCGGGGAAAGCACTTAACTCTCTAGATTTGTGACACTTTCTATCATGATAATAGAAATAACGACTATATTGGCATGTTGTAATTTCTCTTATATTTTCTCTATAGAAATTACCATAGCATCATTTATCTTACCTTAGTGGAGTACAGTATGAGAAATTTTGTGTTATATTTGAGTAGCTTTGCTCAGTAATTGGGTAAATTATTATGTCTCTTGGATAGTTTGGATGCACCTATTTGACCAACGGTTCAATAGGCCGTTGCTCTTTTCATCCCAACAGTACAAAATTTCTTACATTTTAAACGCATCACATAAATGTTTACATTTTGCGTTTGAAATTTTTACATTTTGCGGTTGAATTTCTTATATTAACTTTTATCTATTGATGGTTTCATTTAATTATAAAGGAAAGACATCCTAGGGAACTTCGTCTGGAGGAAGTGATTCCACAACAAGTACCGGAAGCTATGAATATTAATGGAGAACAAGTTAATGATCGCATTAATGAAGACGATGATCATTCTGAAAACATATTTGAAGATGATGTTACAAATAATTTGATCCATGATTCATTTAATGTTGGAATGGTCGATGTTGATCATGATGATGATGATCATGAAAATGATGAACATTTTGATGATATTCATGATATACCTCTTCTTGATAAGGCATATGAACCCCTTTGTGAGGGCTCCAAGACAAATCTTCTCTCTGCTATATTATTGATAAAGAACTTGAAGGTTATGAATGGTCTTTCAAACATATCAGTGACACGGATGTTAAGGTATGTAACATATTCCATCACAAAATATATATGATTGTGTATTTTGTTGTTCATTCATATATAAGTCAAATTATTATGGATGAAATTTGTTCCATTAATATTATTTCTATATTATATTAACTAGATTTTTATTTTTATTTGTTGTAGCATGATAGGTGAATATCTGTTACCACCGTCAAATATTTTGCCTCGCACATATTGAGATTTCTCTGCCATCATGAAAGAAATTGGAATGCAGTATGAAGCAATTCATGCATGCCCCAATGACCATGTTCTATATTACAATCAACATGAATTTGCAACAGAATGTCCTGAATGTCATATCAGTAGATATCGCACAGATCAAGTAACTAAAAAGGTGCCTCACAAGTTTCTACGTTATATTCCCATTATTCCACTTCTTCAACGACTGTTCAAGTGCAAAAACATAGCGCAGTTTATGGATTACCATGCACGGAACAGAATTCAAGACGACATTATTCAGATGCCTACAGATGGGTCTGCATTTAGAGATATGGAGAAAAAATGAGCCCACTTTAAAGAAGAACCTTGTAATCTTAGGATTTCTTTGGCAACAAATGGTGTCAATCCATTTGCAGAGATGAGATCCGTTTACTTGGTGTGGCCTATTTTTGTTATCAACAACAACATTCCTCCATGGTTGACAATAAAGAGGGAGCACATAATGTTGTCAATGATTGTTCTAGGTATGAACCTTACAGTTTTTTTTTAAGTAGTTGTATCTCATTTGTCGTATTTTTGTCGCATAATGTCATATATATATTTGATGTTTTTCTTTTGTGCAATATGGTTTAATATTGTAATCTAAATGGTATGTCTCATATTTATATTTTTTATATGTTCATATATATCAATCAGATAAGTACCAAGTGAAAGATATGAATGTATATATCGAACCTATTATTGACGAGCTACTAAAGTTATGGAATGGCATCACTATGTATGCCATATCTAGACCAATACGACAAAGGCAATTTCAATTCCATGCAATGCTTGTATGGACAATACATGATGCCCAGGGTTAACCCATTTCTATGGTATGTAATTATAAGTTCCACTTTATTTGCAAAAGGTTATACGAACTACTAGTTAATATACTATGCACGCATGTTTTTCTAAATAATCCAGTCATTTTGTATATAATTATAATTGACATAGATATTCCATCTCTTTATGTAGGTCTTCAGACAAAGGGGAAATTTGCATGTCCAGTTTGTGGTCCTAAGATCAAGTCTCGTCGTTCAAAAAGCTTAGGCAAGGAGGTGTTTGATGAGTATAGGCACTTCCTCTACAAGAATCACAGGTATCGAACTACCGAAAAACATTTGTTCAATGGCAAGCAAGAGACTGCATTAAAACCACAGAGAATGACACCTCGCCTATGGAAGTTGCAATATGATAGAAATCGTCAAGGTACATATAATGAATCATCGTTTATGATATGTTATATTGTATTTTTTTATATTGTGTTTTTTTTACTATAATTGACATTAATTTATGTAATTTCATGATTGTTGTTCATGTGATCATGAAGGAATTAATGGGATTCCACGAGGAATGAAAAGTTATCCTAGACAATTCAGTAGGTTGCCCTACTATGAGAACCTACAAATTGCTCATCTATTTGATACAATGCATATCGGAAAGAATGTGACCGAAACATTATGGTGAATATTGGATGGAAGGAGTGACAAAGAAAAATTGTCAAAATTTGCAAAGACATTCAAGATAGCAACCATGCAATGAAAGACGTCATTCAATTTCATAGCAACGGAGAGCAAATTAATATAAACTCACTTCCATGGATGTTAACGGACTAGCAAAGTAATGTTGTAAAATAAGTCATTCGAAAAATTAAATTTCCCACCGGATTTTGTGCGAACATGAAGAATATCATAACAAAGAAAGGTGATTTCACGGGGATGAAAACTCACGATTGGCATGTCTTCATGAAGGTAATTATTATGGTATAGATTTAAATTTTTTTTTCCTATTACAGTGAATATGGTTGGTATATTTTTTATTTGTCTACTCTTTGTTGATAAAATGAAACTATTTGTATATTATTGTTACAGTATGTTCTACCTCTCTCTATCCCAGACAACTTCGACAACAATGTCAAGCAAATAATATATAGTCTCAGGAAATACATGAGGTAAGTGGTGGTTTTTTCCATGCGCTTAGTGTTTGTTTAATTCAACATAGAAATTATATTTGATTTTCGTTCTGTAATTCATGATGTTACGTAATATATTTTTTTTTCTTTAATCTCTTGATTTGGTTGTCATGTCACTTGTAGATGGTTTTCATCTAAAGAATTCCATAAAGAAGACATAAAGTATTGGAGGAGAGAAATTCCTTGTCTCATGTGTGAAGTGCAGAAGCATCTACCTTCAGAATTTTTCAATGCACAAGAACAATACCTCATACACCAAGTTGAGGAGATTGAACTGTGTGGACCTGTGCACTCAAGGTCCATGTGGATGGTTGAGAGCCACTTGAAATTTATGAAGGGTTTGGTCAGACAACAAGCATATGCTGAGGGTTCTATGATGGAGGGATATATGGTATACTAGAACATCCTGTATATTAGTGAATATCTTCCTAAATTAGCAGAAAAGCTCAATTTACGTCGCATATGTGACCCAGAATCCAATAAGAGTTTCAAAGGGGAGTACCCGAAGGGGAAAGGTAGATCGAGGAAGGTGAAAGGTAATATAACACATTCTTATATTCAGTACTTTGCATAAATTTATACTGTAATATACTTTGTTAAGTTACTATATTAAATTTGTATTGAATTTTAATTTTACTGTCATGAAACAGTTGGTCGAGAGTGGGATGCAATTCATTTATACATCGCAAACAATCTTGACTTGATGAAGGTATGGATAGAACGATGTGAACAATCTGGTCATGGAATATCATGGGAAGGTGTGGCTTCATTGGTTAAAGTTGCACATCACAATGGAGACACTAACCTAACACAAAGGGAAATCGATTTATCAAGAGGTTTAAAAGATAAGAAGGTAAGCATATTAATCATCCACACTATTTTTTTTTGTAAAAAATAATGTCGTTGTACGTCACGTTGTTTTTTTCATTGTATGGCATTATAAACATGCACTAGTTAATCATAAATATTGGATCATTATGTAATCTTTTTCTGTATGGGTTGTTGTAGGTAAAACACCATAAGGCTATGTGGTGTAATGGATGTAGATATTTAATCAAAAAGTTGGATGAAACAAAGAAAACATCTGATTGTGGGATATCTGCAGTCTTTGAGGTGACCAATGTTTCTTCTAGAAGTGACAGACATCCAGAACTCTCTGAAAATTGATACTATGGGTATCTGGAAGACATTCTTCAGTGTGACTTTAACTCCTTCAAGGTATTTATGTTCATTGTCAAATGGTACAGGTGTCGATTGAATCAACGTGATCCCGATAAAAAAATAATTGAACATGATAATGGATTTACCATGGTAAACACAAGGTTGTTTGAGCCAGGAATGGAGCCCTATGTTCTTCCAACCCAATGTGAATAGATATTTTACTATGAGGTTCCAAGTAGAGCAGGTTGGTCATTTGCTATGAGAAACGATCCAAGGAAAAGGCTGGTAAAGTATAACATAGATGAAGGTAACGAAGACGTTCTCGAAGAAGAAGACGTCATAGAAGATCATCATGATCAACATGAGTTAGATGATCATGTTCCTGAATAAGATGTCGAAGATCCTATTGAATCAGATGATGTATCAGAAAATCATGTCCATGAAGATGATATCGATGATGACATGATGATCATAACTGACACTGACGACGAGGATGATATGGCCAATCCTTACAATGTTGAATCTGGATCATTGGATGATAGTACAGACGATGACTCAGAAGAAGAAGATGATGAAGACCATTGAAGTTTATGAGGTATGCAGTAATAATAAATTAACTATTTCTTAGTGAGTTTCCATTTTCGAGTATGATATAATTAGTAACATTGCTTGTTATAGAGTATGTCAAAAAACAAATTTAAAGTTTTTGTACATAGATATTTTTGTCGGGTTATGGGGAATTGAGAGTGATGTGATGGGGGGGAGGGGCCATAAGAGCTTCCACCTTCACGTGGTTGGCCCTATTTAGTAGAGAATATTAAATTATTCTTGAAATAGAGAGAAGCTTAGTAAGGAAATGCACAATTATCAAGACTCAAACATCATCATCATCATCATCGTCATCATCACCATCATCGTCATCATCATCATATTTTTCTTCTTCATTGACATCTTCATCATCTTGATCATCATCTTCATCATCGTCATCATCACCATCATCATCATAATCATCATCATCATCGTCGTCGTCGTCATCGTCGTCGTCACGGCCACCATCATCATCATCATCATTGTCATCATCATCGTCGTCGTCATGACCACCATCATCGTCATCATTGTCATCATCATCATCATCATCCTCACCATCATCATCATCATCGTCACCATATTCATCATCATCATCATCATCATCATCTTCATCATCATCATTGTCACCATTCTTCATTGACATCTTCATCATGCATTGATGGTGTGGGAGGGTTTCCGGACTCAAACATGACTAACACTAACCATTGGAGCATAAAAAACCATACCTATAGATTAATTAATGTGATGCAATATGGGGTCAACATTGAAATTTTTTAAATATGTGTTGTCTTGGATTGAAATTTGGCATGGTTAGTCTAGATGCATGCATTGACAGTGTGGGAGGGTTTCTAGACTCAAACATGACTGACAATAATCATTGTAGCATCAAAAACCATACCTATAGATTAAATAATGTGATACATGGGGCCAACGTTGAAATTTTTTAAATATGTGTTGGCTTGGACTGAAATTTGGCATGGTTAGTCTAGACGCATGCATTGACGATGTGGGAGGGTTTTTGGACTCAAACTTGGTTGACACTCACCATTGCAGCAACAAAAACCTTACCTATAGATTAAATAATGTATCTTTTTTCTACTATAGGGTTTATCATTTGTTATTTCTTTTGTATCTTTTTGCACTATCTTCATTTAAATATCAATTGCTATCAAATTATCATCGTCATCTTCATCTTCATTTAAATCGTCGTCATCATCGTCGTCGTCTTCATCATCGTCTTCTTCATCATTGTCATCATCATCGTCGTCATCTTCATCATCATCATCATCATCATCATCATCATCATCATCATCATCGATCATCGTCATCATCATCGTCATCTTCATCATTGTCATCTTCATCATTGTCATCTTCATCATCATCATCATCATCATCATCGTCGTCGTCATCTTCGTCGTCATCATCATCATCGTCATCATCATCGTCATCATCGATCGTCGTCATCATCATCGTCATCTTCATCATCGTCATCTTCATAATTGCCATCTTCATCATCGTCATCATTATCATTGTCATCTTCATCATCGGTAAGCAAGGATTTCACTCCTATCTCAAATACAAATCATTTTGGTGAAGTGAATTATCTCTTCACCTCGAGACTCTGGGAAGCAACTCCATTGGCGAACCCATATAGGGACTCCACTAGGTATTTTAAAATTAAAGAAGCACAATGATTTCATATGTTTTCCTCTCATTTTCTCAAGCCTTAAATTAGTTAAACCAAGTAGTCTAAAATTTAAGATAGACTAGATAATTAAGAGAGGCTCATGATGAGTGGGAATCACCACTGTGGTATGAGGATGACATGGAATATAATTATGGGTATGAACCTAAATCTCAAAAAAATACAATACCCATGATTTTTCTCATCAGTCTAATGTGGACTCTTCTGAAGTAATTTCCCAAGATCCCTTCGAATATCATTCATTTTATGATTGTCCAATGTAGTCATCCCACCATAAATGCCTTCGTTTCTACAACGTTGGGCCGATTTTTTATATTAAATTAGATTATTACTTTTATAATTGTGGATTTTAAATTGATTACTAGTATATTCCATGCCAATTCAAAATCATGGGAGGAAGTAAATAAAATGGAAATGCCAAAGCGCACATCGGGTTAATATTTTTTGAAAGGAAAATAAAGTGTGTTATTGAAATTAGTGGGCAGCATTACTACTACTCTAATCCTTTCATGATTGTAGAGTCAGAAAGAGAATATTAACCCATACTAAATGTAAGGAAAATAAAATGGTTACAACCTCCCCATATCGTATTGGGAAGTTTTTAATTGCCATGCACAGAAAGTCTCAATTTCGTGACATGTAACAGAGTGAAGAAGGCTAAATATTTTAAATTTTGACCTTCAAAATGAAACTCTAGCTAGAATTGCAAATTTTGATTGTTATGATCATTGATTTTAACACCTGAATTGATTCAACAACCTAAACTACTCATACTCCAAATCTATTTTTCAATATTACTAATTGATATTTACAATTTCATCAATCCAAATGACTTTATCCAATTTTAGGAAAAAATAATACCGATTTCCCCTCTTGCATTTTAAGCGACCAAAGCACAATTAATAAATATATTTATTCCAATAACTGAAACAATCACAATGAAGCATAACTCAACGGATCGAAAATACTAGTGAAAATATCCAATTTGCCTCTTAAAAATATCAACAAACTTAATGTTGGTGTTTTTCTTATGGTTTGACAAACTAAGTTGAATGAGATAGACTTTAACAATTCCTTTAGATTGATATCCATCGTTTCTCATGATTGCTTAATTGTGTTTTGTGTATTTTCAAATCTATGTGATTACTTTCCATTGAATAGTTTTAGTTTCCATTGAATATTAGTATATCACTTTTGATCATAGAGTGAAGACAACAACTTTGTAGAAAATCCATGTAAGAAATGTCAATGAGTGATAACAAAAAAAAAAAAATTGTTTCTTAATTATAAGAGAGAACACCAAAAACTATCCACTTCCATGAAAGAGAAATGCTTCCAGGGAAGAAAAGAATGTGCAGTATAGTATTATTACAACATTTGAACAAAATTCCCCAATGAGATAATAGGGACTATTTTATCTATAAATTCTCTATAAAATAAGTTGAACACGTGGATAGGATGTTAAATATGGAGGAGACATTAGAAACACGCCTGTTAAAGAAAAATGGGAGCTTGCAATAAAAAACAGGAGCGAGTGGCAAGCTCAATGCCCACATCCAAGATGGAAGTTGGTCCATTTGCACAACAACTTAAATAGCAAACTCAAATAGATGATGAAGAGAATGTTGAGCGTAACTTAATGTGGTAATATGACCATCTATTATCTTACTATGGATGCCTTTTTAAAACTGAATATGTCGATGATGGACTCATGTCACACTCGATTGCGGAGTGGAAGTTTAGTTCTACCAATCTAGCCATTCTCACCACTGTGACCAAAACATGATAGAGGGAAAGTTAGGCTATATTGAAAATATACAAGAGATCATGCAAGTGTTCTCATCTTTCCAATGTGTCATTTTTGGTGCAAGTGGCAGGATACCTTCCCCCATAGTAACATAAATGAAGATCATGGTATTGCAATAATATGTATCAACTATGCAAGGACGTGGGATGAAACTAAGTGCGCTTTTTATTGAAGTACAACAACCAACTACTTTTTCTCAAGGGATGTGTTGGATAGGCATTCATGGTTCCTACTAGGACATCACCCTAGACCAAAAGCAAGGATGTGGTATTTCAAGCACTAACCTATACTAACCTATACTAAATTATATCAATAGATAAACAACCTATACTAAGATGTAAGCTTATATACTAACCTATTAACGCCTACTAACCTATACTAACCTATTAACATCCTATAACCTATACTAACCTATAATAAGTTATATCAATTTATAATCAACGTCCTACACTAACCTATTAACCTATACTAACCTATTAACCCCAAACCCCGCCTAATACCTCAACTCTCCAACCATGAAATGCATAAACCATTAAACACAAAACCGGCCCTAATATTCCTATCACTAATCGATAATCCCGTCACTCAGTTCGATAGCATGTTTTAGCATTTTTGGAGGGAAAACTCCACCTACTCCACATCTGTTTCAGACTTGCGGTCTGGTTTGTGTGACGGGAAACATAGTTCGAAGGGTAGTGATGAACTGACAATCTAATTCAATGATCGATAGGTGGTTTCTCCATTTTGTCGAGGGAAAATCCCACCTCCTCCTCATATGTTTCAGACCTGTGGTTTGGTTTGTAATGTGGCTCCATTTTTGGTGGGCATCTCGACTTTGATTTGGACTTAACCGACGTTAAGCGACGACGCAAGTGTTTCCTTTGCACAAGCACAAGTAGGATCAAGAGCAGGGGTTTCGATTGCAAAATCAGGAGCAGGAGAAGGATTAGTCTCTGCAATGTCTTCAGTATGTGGCCACATTTCATCTTGAACCCTCCTACACTTGAATTTCGTTCAACCCATTAACAGAGCCTACTCTATGACCCTTCCTCTTTCCTAAAGCTTCGACGCCTGCTCTATTGATGGATGAGGAGTGTGTTTGTAGTTTTTTGTTTGATGCCCTTCGGGGTTTCTGTAACTCTGTTTTGAATTGGGGCTAGTCATCGACAGTGAGAAATTGTAATGGGTTTGACCCATAATGGGAATGTAATTCGTATGAGTAGTTTGGTAGTTGTTTATGGAATGTTTAATGTAATGAAGTATGCCCATTATGGGCACTTATGACTTGGCCATGGCCATGAATGGTTGTAACCCTATTTGTAACTAATCTAAGGTTTTGACTTATCTCTGTTTTGGTATTCGCTTACTATGTCGCTCTAAGTGATGAATTGGGTATTGTATAAATTGGTTAAATGGTTGCAATCTGGAACATGTTGAAATGCATATCTTTCATTTGGGTTTTGTGTATCAATTCATAGATAATACGAATGCTCTATTTGTAATTCGCCACCTATAGGTGACAAAAATGACTCTGCGTGTAAATTGATGGTTTGGAAAATGAATTGGGGTTTCGCTGTGTGTAAATACTAGCTTTGTTTCTATTTAAACATGAGTTTTTATACTCTGCTAAGCGATTGGGTGAGAATCGACCCTGTCGCTATACTAAGTTGTTCTTGATTTACACAGTGAGTAAGTGAAGTAGAAAGGAAGACTGCGTTAGGAAATATTTATCTCGATGTTTCGAGCCGCGAAGTAGGGCTCATCATCAGGAGAGAGTGTCGTTATACGTTATTGGAAAGAGTCTTTAGTTTAAATGATTCTGTGTTATCCTGATGAAGTGATCCTGTAGCTATTTGTTTTGGACTCTCGGTGTAAGTATTTATTTGTTTGGATAAGAGATTCGAACCTGTAGCTAAAATGTTTGGAAAATGATTCTATATTATGAGTTTTGACTTTCATGAAGCAATTGTGTAACTTAACGTTTCTGGTTCTGGGCACAAGTATTTTCTGTTTGAGAAGTCATCGAAAACACACAATGTGTGTTTCGACTTTGGAGTTTTGGTCTGTAACGTTGGTCATTTTATTTATTTAATGTTTCTCCTTTGGTGAGATTCGATCTCTATGTTATTACATTTTGAAATAGGATGTATTTGTTAAATGAAAAGAGTTGGGTAAGCCCTAGCTGGTAAATCGCATTGGTTTAAATGTTTTAGGATTTGCGTAGAGGTTTGATAGGAATGATCCTGCTGTAGCTTTTGTTTAGATGTTTGTTTGGTTACACCTCTACATGATTCGATCCTGGATCTACGAACTACTTTTATTTTTTATTTTGTTTTGGCTGAGTTGTTTGGTTCAACAGTTAGACAAAAAATCAAGCTCCTAAAGAGATCATCTTCTTGACAGGTCAGTACTTCACTGACACTAGACACACACCTAGATGCACACTCTAGATTTGAGATTCCCTCTCCTAGGAAAAACTTCCCAAGTCATGCAATTAAAATGCACTAATCCTAACTCAAAATTAACTAAATTAAGGTCTTACTAAAACATATTGTGATCTTGATATCCAAATATACTAAAAATGAAATTTTCCCTAAAATAGGAACTTCTGAAAAATAGAAAACATGTGATGAATAGAGTCTTCCAATGTCTTGTACAATGCCCAGTGACAAAGGTCAATTTGGCATCAACTGGTCGTGCCAAAGATCCTTCCAACAAAAGGCATTGTTTAATGACTAATGTCAATTTACTTGGCAATACCCTTACATTAAAACATCATATTGATTCATTGGATCTTTGTAGGGGTCCTTTTAGAGCTACAACTAGACATCAGGCATAGATGGAAAATAAATTGAAGAGGGATCTAGAATAGTTATTTTTTCCATATGGAAAATGTTAATACCTTGTGTCCCAGACTCCCAATCTGAAGTTTCTAAATTATGTTGTCGATTGTGCCTTCCCAATATTCAAGAATCAATTTTCCTTTGGAATTGCTTTCTAGAATGGCCAACAATCTACTTGGCAATGATGGATATCCCATCCAGTTTGCATGGCAGTTGCTCTAGATGATACACAGTGCATATAAAATGTTATAAGAATATACAGATTGCATTACTGCTTGTTAAGAAAAGTTATATGGCATAATGTGAAGACAATAAAAGATGGTTTGATCGATGCTAGTAGTATTCACTGAAATTTTATGGTCTCACGTGATACACATTAACGGATTCATTCATGTGATTTGGAAGCTGTGGGGTGGTTGTGTTCTTAATTACAAATATAATCTTGTTCTTCCTAAAAAAGTAGTTTGTTAGTAGTGACCCATTTCAGTGGGTATTGTAATCAATGCAACTGATATAATGGGGAAAACTCAGTTAGTTTAAACAAGCGAGTTTATTTTTGGTTAATTAGGTACAAGCTGGGAGGTGGGCAGGTTTAGTCTCTTATGTTAACTTGCTAATATGTCATTTATTGAATAATTAAACATACTAATACTGACAATAATACATTCATCAATAGAAATGGATAGTACATTACATATTTTCAACCTTTAGGGCCTGAAAAGTGTTATAAGATTCACCAACCAGAATTGTTTTTTGACAAATGGTTGGGTAGAAAAATTTCACAAAGATCATGGCATGAAGAAGAATTTAGTTAGTTGGTGGTAGAGGTAAATAAGTTCACATCTTGGAAAGATGGCATGCATTTTATTAAAAAATTGATGTTTCCATATATATGCCATGGATATTATGTGTAGGTTGTATGGACAACAAGAGACTACACTTACCTCAATGCAGTTGGGTTCCTATTATTTATATTGTGGTTACATCAATTGCAGTTTTTAATTGGGAACCTATCTTGTCTTTTTCCGTGCATAAATCTATAGAGAGTGCCTAGAGTGATAATCCTGAACTCTTCCCTACTTTCTACATGGCCTCTAATCTTTTAGATATAATTTGTGCAAGCAATTATTTTCCAAAAGTTCGTTGGAGTTGGAATCTAGGGTGTAACCTAGTTCATGGATGGAGAATTAAATAAGGAGAAAGGTTGTGAACCCCTTACATTCCAACACATAAAACTAAAAAAAATTCTCTTTTACATGTGTGTTCCAAAAATTGTCATCCATCATTAGCACTATTCAATACCCAACAAAAAAATAGACCACATATGTTTTCAGAAGAGTAGAAGAACAATCTCAAACTCTACTAAAGTACCAAGGGGCTTATTGCTCCATATACCCATTGGACTTACTCCAATTATACATTTACCCATATCTATTTTTTTTATGTTGTACATGCTAGCACTAGTAGACTTGAACCCAAAATCGGATGAGAAAATCCGACGACCTCCGACGAAAAGGACTATGTCGGCAGACTTTCTTTCAAAATTACAATTTTTTATTACTGCTCAGCTAGGCTGCCACAATTTGTAAATTTGTGTTTTGGATGCTTGCTTGGTGTGTTTTAATGCATATTACAAGTCTAATATTACAAATTACAATAAGCATTTATTGCAGTTTGGATGTTTTTTTTATCTTTAGCGTTCACACTTTGTATAAGGATTCCCCCATGCGGTTAGCATTCACTTTTTATAATCAGTGATGTAATTAGATGTATTTCATGTTTTCCTGGAGGAAGAGGAGTTTTAGGGCTCCAGTTGTGGTTTTTTTTTTTTATTAAGCTCATGAACATTTATATGCAGTTTATTGTTTCTACTATCACTGTGTTTTTGTGATGAATGATTGAAGAATGTTATAAGTGTTCCTAGAGAATTATGAACATGGATAGTACCATAGCATCTTTAACACTTAGAATATAGTAGCTTCAAATTTGGACTGTGGTGGCTTCATAAAAAAACAAGTTGTGGTATAGCTTCCCGGCCAGTTGTGGTTACTATTCTTTTATTAAGCTCATGAAGATTTGTATGCAGTTTATTGTTTCTACTACCCCTGTGTTTTTGTGAAGAATGATTGAAGAATGTTATAAGTGTTCATAGAGAATTATGAACATGGATATGTACAATTCCTTATATTTATTATCACTTTGTTTAATGTGATGAATTCATTTGCATGACTTGAATATATCTGAAGCTCTCCTTGAGATCCCATGAATGAACTTGAACACTTGTTGCATTCATTTAATTTGAAAGAGTAGTTATAGTTTGAAAGAACTCTCTCCTTACCTTAGCTAGCATTCATTGAAAGGAAAGGCTTATTTTCTTCATATGCATTTGCATGGTTTGAGTCAGTCATTACACCACGAGTTGCACTTCCATCACCCAACTGAGTAATACAACCATTAAAATTTAACTCGTTAACTCAACACATTTTAACCTTGCTTGAGAATAAAAAGCATTTGTTAGTTAGGTAGGACACTGGGGATAGGCATCCAAATAATTCCCCCTTTTCATTATCATCTGAGACATAGTTGTTGTCCTCTAGGGTGCTAAAATCATCTTGTACTTGTTGACACGGTCATCGAATAGTTTATGGAGGGGCCTCCTGTTGTTTCAGGGGTTAAATTGTCACGAGATCGAGAACCGGACGGAATCTGTGGAATGTCGCACTCCACTTAGCCCTAAGGAAACATTCATCATTGTCTTCCTTGTATTCTCTAGCCACCATACTGGTGATACAAGGGTGATAAGGCAGAAGCACCGAAAACCTTTTTTGACGTGTCATGAACAAGGTAGCTTGGTGACTTTTCTACTAGGGATCTTTTACCCAGGATCCCTTTCAGTAGAGGGATGTCCTTCCATTATTGGTCTCTCATTTTGTATTGTTCGACTTGGATTTCATCACCTTGTGAAGGATACAACTTGTTGAGGTATCCAACTCTTAGTTAGTAGGATTTGCTTACTATTTCACCTATTTAGAGGGTCTTTTTCTTTTTAGTGCTACTTGTTGGCATTCTGACCACTTTTGTTTCAGCTCGCTTACTGTGACACCAGTCCCAGTACAGTTTTTTGAGCTTATCTGATGATGTGTGATGTCGTCTTCTCCTAGGTATTTGAGATGGTTGAGTTAGATGGTATTCTCAAGGGACTTAACACCTCTTGATGGAGCCACTGATGCTTGACCTTAGGAGTAGTCTAGAGGACGACATGATCACATCATTCATGTGGAATTTTCTGTTTACTGTGATGATGGTCTTTCAAGTTATATGGAACAATGGTACATTTGAGAGAGAGATGATTGGTACGTTGTACCCCACCTTGGTTTATTATCTTATGGTCCTTCCATTTTGTCGATAATATTTGTGTGGTACCTTGAATTTTACCTTTTGGTTCTTTTACTCATCTTGGTATATCTTTTGATTTGTACCACCTTTTATGTTTTTGGTCTTATGGGTACTACGGTAGTTTGTACACATTTGAGGTACACACCCTAATTTGTCCAAGTTGTTATGAGTCTTTATACCTTTTGTTGGTCCTATTTGAGTTACAAGAGGTAGTTACAAGGAGCTATTGCATATATTTGACATTATTTGACCTTCCATCTCTTTGGCATGTCAAATAATAGGTAGTTACAAGGAGCTATTGCATATAAGAGGTAGTTACAAGGAGCTATTGCATATATTTGACATTATTTGACCTTCCATCTCTTTGGCATGTCAAATAACAGGTAGTTACAAGGAGCTATTGCAATATATATTTGACCTTATTTGTACCTTCCCCACAATGGTTGATTTACTTTTGGACCTTACACCCTGTTGTTTATTGGTCTTGTGGTAGCTTGTCCTTTAATTTTGGTCCTTTCATTTTTTTGTTGTACCTTGCCTCTCACCTTTTGGGTCTTTTACTGATCTTGAGTTATCTTTTGAATTGTACTGCCTTTTTTGTTTTTGGTCTTGTGGATATAACTATGGTAGATTGTCCACATTTGAGGTACTACACCCCCTTAGTCCCAAGGGTGATGAGTCTAATTTATACCCACTCTTTTTTTTTTTACTTGTACCTTACTGGTTGGTTTTTTTACCCTTTGGTTGGTCCTTGTGTTGATGTATATGTAACTTCGAAATGTATTTCACCCATGTATTTCATATATGTATTTTGTACTCCTATAGAGATGTTATTATTCCTCTATACGGAAGTGTCGTCATTTATATTGTAAGTGTTGTAACTTATACTTGATGGGTTATTAGACCACCTTGTTGGGGTTGGCCCTGTATAAGTCGTGTGGGTCGAAGGGTTATTAGACCACCCTATTGGGGGTCGGCCATGTGGGTCAAAGGGTTATTAGACCACCAAGTGTGGGGTCGGCCCAGATTAAGTTAACCATGGGTTAAGCTAGGCATGTAGGCCCCATTAGTTTATTAGGCAGGACAGAACAAGTATAAATAGAGATCGAGAGATCTCTATTTGATCATTCATTCACACACTTCTCTCATTCGAAAAGTGGCGCACTTATGAGGAGGAGGCTCTGATGCTAGGAGAAGACTATCTCTTGTATTCTGGTTGTATCATTGCTCTATCTATCTCTGAGGAAGTTATTGGGGTTTTTCACCTTTATGGTTTTTCCAAGTAAACTTTGTGTCTCTTGTGTGCTTGCATTATTGTGTCCATGATTGATATGCTGTAGATTTGCTGTACATGTTGTTCTCTTAGTTAAGATCCTAGATCAGATTGAAGTAAATTATGAAAAATTTAACATGGTATCAGAGCTAGCCTGAAAGAAGGCATGATATGGCATGTATGACACTTGTTGCACTTATGATGCTAGGGCTTGATATAGAAAAAACCAATCAGCGTAGCACATTCGCTATAAATCCATTTTGGAGATGTTTTCGGATCCAAAAATTTTACAGGTCAAAGACTAGATCCCCATGTACCTTGTGTCCAAATTTCAACTTCTAATTCATTGTACTTTGTGATTTATGATCTGTACAATATAGGGTTTCTGGCTCTTCCATATCTCAGTCATAAACAGGTGACCTTGGAAAAAAGGTCATAACTTGGGCTAGGAAGCTCCAAATAAAATTTCGTAAAAAGTGACAGGTAGTACATAGACTATATTATCTCAGGAAATGTTTTCAGAGGCCGAAGTTGAACCAATGACACGTGGCATTCCGTACAAGTTTGATCTCCTGTTTTATCCCATAAACAGGTCACATTGCGACACTTGGCATAACTCTCTCTCAGACAATCCAATTGAGGTCAGACTTGTTGGGATGGAACGATGATAGGTCAGGCTATCTCAAGAAAATTTTTTAGACCACGTGGATCGAAAAGTTCAGAGTTACACTAGAAACAATCAGGTACATATTTCTGTCATAACAAAATTATTTTTTAGCACCTTCATTCATGGCTTCCAGAATTTAGGGTTTCAGAGAAAGTTGGAATTTTTGTAATCGGAGACTATGGCTGAATGCCACTCATCAAAATAGAAATTTAGAGACCAAGATCAAAATTTTTGGTTGGGAAAAAGGCCGGGCTTGATCAGACCCTAGTTTGGGACTTTGATTGGAAAAGTGGAAAATTAAGGCTTCTGCAAAAATGGGAATTTTTTAAATCTGTGACCACGGCTGGAAGCTCCTCAGAAAAATAGAAGCTTAGAGCTTTAGAGCAAACCTGTTGATTGGGCAGAATAGTTGGCTTCATCAAACCCTAGTTCGGGGTCACGTCTAGTGAATCCAAAAGTTTCAAAGGAAAAATTGAGGAGTGAAACTTTGCAGTTTTCAAATTCTGAATATACTAGCTTGATCAGCTCATCAAGGTGCATATTACTATCCTTTCAAAAGTTTGAATTTTTGGGGTTTTTCTGAAAAACCCTAATCTAGCTCCAGGCCCATTTCTTGCAAATCAAGTGGATTGGGTTAGTCCTAGAAGAAGATGGATTGGTCACCTTCATAAGTGAAGAAGTTCCTGTCTCAGAGGGAGATGAGGCTAAGGCCTTCCATAAGAAGATTACAAGCAATCTTGAAAGGTATGGCTTACAAGTATGTTTTGAATTTTGTTCATGGTTAAGTTTATAATATGTTTTTCTTCATATCATTACAGTACAATCTTGATTAATTAATAGACTTGTCGTATTACCTTAATAGAAGATATTCATTGATTAAGGTTTCGACACTTATGATTTTACAAATGCATTGTGATGTTGTATGAGGTTTATGTTGTTCGCTAACATAAAAGGTGCACCAAGAAAGACAAATCATGTTCTAGTTCAAGAACATATGATCATGGTGACATGAACACAAAGATTCATCCATTATCATGGATCACATAGAAGATCTACTTACGAGGTATGCATAACTTGGTTCTACAATGGTTAACTTATGAGACATGCGGGTTACTAGCACAAGTCACTAAAGAGAACCATAAGACATTATGCGGGTATGTTAGACATAACTAGCTAGCATGCTAATCTAGGTATGTTTTTCCTATATCAAGCTAGAATCCTACCTTGTGTTAGGATCTTATACTGTTGTGTTGTTGATAATAATTATTCATGAAGTCATAGGTTTGAATAGTCATGGTTGTATGCATATTATGTTTCTTACCATAATTGATGATATGACTAACTAGAAGAATCATGAAGGTATAGGTTTGAGTAATCACGGGTTTATGCATTGATGATTTAACTAATCAAAAGAGACCTATGATCAAATAAGAATATGCATGAGTAAAAGAAGACTTCTCTAAAACCTTGAATACTAATGTTTATTATCTATGAATGATCATGACTATACATGTTTAAGATTATTGTGTTTTGATAGTATTAAGATTATACTAATAAATGTGTGATTATGTATGAGACCTCAAGGATAACACAATGATGATACTAATAAGCATGCATAGTGATTAAGGATGGATATAAGTTCAAGGACAGGTAATCCAGGAAGCAAAGATCAAGAGGGAGCACACTCCAATTGTTCCTGCAAGAAAGCAAAGGAGCACACTTCAGTAGTTTCTGCAAGGATGCAGATATTCAGAGGGAGTTGACCACCTCTCACAATCCACATCAGAATGGAGTTGCAAAGATTCAGAGGGAGTCCACCCGGCAACCAAACAAAGATAAGTATTTGAATTGTCATTTCTTACATAATGTTATTCAATGATGTATATGCTTATGTTCCTAGAATTAGGTTGTGTATTATGCATATTAGAATAGTTGCATTGATGAACAGTATACTACTAATATACATGGGTAAGTGGCCTATTGCACTGTACAACATTCCATTGCTACTTATCTAGAATGAAACCTCTTTGCTGACATGTTAGGAGCTGTGCACACTCTTAACAATGTTCTGGTATAGATTGGAAGACATCTAGAAAGTTACAGAATATGGATAAATGTTGTATTGAAGCATTGGCTAAGATAATTGCATGACTGTATGACATATTTCTTTATATGTAAGAATTTGTTCTAAAAACTATGAGATGTTTTCTAATCATGCAATTTAACTTGTTGTGTAGGAAAGATCGTATACCATCACCTACAAAAGAAGGAATACAACATTTGTTCAACAACAAAGTTATCTATTGAAAATATTGAAGATATTGAAGTTCCCAGGATCTAGGAAGAATGCCATGATTGAGGAGTACCAGTCGATCATGAAGATGTTTGGGATGCAGTCCCAAGACCTGAAGGGGAGTCTATAGTGACTTCCAAGAGGATCTACAAGATCAAGCATGCTGCAGGTGGTAGCATAGAGACTTTTGCTCCTGTAGCCAGATACACTTCCATTAAATCAATAATTGCTCTGGCTGCAGTGATGAAGAGGAAGATAAACTTTCTTGAATGGTGCAGTTGAATAAGAAGTGTATGTGGTGCAGCCACTTGGTTCTGAGACACATGAAACGGAGTCATATATGTGCAGAACTTGGTAAGGTAGGATAGACAGTTTTCTATCCAGTTTGGCCTTTACCAAGAATAAATCTGATTCCAACCTTTACGACAAGGTTGAGGAAGGAAATCCAATGATACTACTATATGGATGACCTATTTGTAATAGGTGAGGATAGATTGATTGTCGACATGCAACAGAAGCTTGCTGCCAAGTTCGAGTTGAAGAACTTGGGGATGATGCACTATTTGTTTTTGGCATGGAGGTGTGGTAGAATGTAGATGGAATCTTCCTTGGACAAGGGAAGTATGCAGTAGAGATCCTGAAGAGGTTCAAGATGATGGACTGCACGGCTATGGCCACACCTATGGCATCGAACCTGAAGCTTCTATGTGATGCTTCATCTGAGCCAGTTGATATCACTATGTATCGTCAGATGATTGGGTCCTTGATGTACCTGATGAACACGAGACCAGATATTTGCTTTGCGGTGAACACATTGAGCTAGTTCCTAATGGATCTGAGGAGTGTTCACCTGGTTGTTGTAAAGAATATTCTGAGGTACATGAAGGCTACAGTTGATTATGGTCTCAAGTATGATGCAAATCAAAAGTTTAACCTGCAGGGTTATGTTGATTTAGATTGGGCAGGCAACGCTATAGATAGGGATCAGGTGTGATCTCTTGGTTTAGTAGGAAGCAGTCCTGCGTAGCACTGAGTACAACCAAAGCAAAGTATGTTGTGACATATGAGTAGGTTGCAGATGTATTGACCAATCCATTGGCCAAAGTGCAATTTGGGTACTTCAGAGAGAGGCTTGATGCACTTCAAATCGAGGTTCCTTCCAAAGGGAAGTGATGAGTCCTAAATATGCAGATGCACATGAGCTTTTCTGACATGGTTGATGTGTTCTCGATGTGTTCTCGCATGGTAAGAAAGTAAGGGCTGGAGCCTTCCCCGAATGGTGGTAGATGTGTTCTCCCATGTCGGTGGTGTAAGTGCTGGATGATGTGCATCTGGGCTATGCTTCGTGGATAATGAGATTATCTGAAGAGGACGATGCTATGATGATCAGGAGTATCATGGATGATGAGCATCAGGACGATGCTCCATTTAATACTCTATATATGTATATTCATCATGTTGGATGCTTGTTATGATCAGTTGGATCATTACATCATGTTGGATGCTTGTTATGATCAGTTGGATCATTTATGTATATATGCATCATGTTGGATGCTGGATATGATCAGTTGAATCATTTATGTATGTATGCATCATGTTGGATGCTGGATATGATCAATTGGATCATTTGTATGTATTTTGTATATGCATCATGTTGGATGCATGGACCATGTATTTGTATATGTATCAGGTGGATACTAAGATCATGTATGTTGATATGTATCAGGTGGATACATTGTGTGGATCATGTATCTGTGTATGTATCAGGTGGATACATTGTATGATCAGGTAGATCATGTATGATGATATGTATCAGGTAGATACTTGGTATGCATCAGGTGGATGCATTGCATGATCAGGATGATCGTGGATGACGAGCTTCTCTAGATGACATGCAGCAAGATGTTGCAGTGATGATGATCAGGATAATCATGTGTACATCAGGATGATGTATGGTGAGTATCAGGATGATACTTTGTGGTCGTGGATCAGATTGTGCAGATGAGCATGTCTAGGAGATCCTATAGGTCGGAGTTGTGTACCTGTAACATCCTGGGATGCTCTTTTGAGACATTGCTCTGGGAGGACATGTAATTTGTGCCTTGGGAGATTTCAGGTCGGAGTTGTGTACCCGTAACATCATGGGATGCTCTTGCGAGCTTTTGTCCTATGGCATGTAATTTGTGCCCTGGGAGATTTCAGGTCGGAGTTGTGTACCCATAACATCCTGAGATGCTCTTTCAAGGTTTTTCCATGACCACATGTAATTTGTTCCCTGGGGAGATTTCAAGTCGGATTTGTGTACTCGTAACATCCTGAGATGATCTTGCTAGGTTTTGTGGTTACCATATGTAATTTATGCCCTGGGGATATTTCAGGTTAGAGTTGTGTACCCGCAACATCCTAAGATGCTCTTGCTAGGTTTTGTGGTGGGGTCACATGTAATAAGTCCTGGAGATCTAGACAGGATGAAAAAGGCCTCATATGCTCTTTAGGGTTCTTGTTAGGCAAGAGACTCTTTAAAGGTTTTGTGACGCACGTAATAACTCCTGAGAATTCCACAGTATGGCCAGTGACGATGAAGACATGTAGGTGGTGGGCCTACATCCAGTATGAAAAAGGACTGGCTCTGTAGAACTTCCTATGACGAGTAGATTCAGAGATTGATTGAGATAGCATCAGTAGTGACGATGACAATGATTCGAGGATGATGATTTGCTGATGATGATCCAGAGAAGAAGACTTGTGCTAGAAGACCTATGTCAAGAAATACCTTCCTAGTTAAGAGGGAGTGTTGATGTATATGTAACTTCGGAATGTATTTCACCCATGTATTTCATATATGTATTTTGTACTCCTATAGAGATGTTATTATTCCTCTATATGAAAGTGTCATCATTTATATTGTAAGTGTCGTAACTTATACTTGATGGGTTATTAGACCACCTTGTTGGGTTCATCCCTGTATAAGTCATGTGGGTCAAAGGGTTATTAGACCACCCTATTGGGGGTCTGCCATGTGGGTCAAAGGGTTATTAGACCACTAAGTGTGGGGTCGGCCTGTATTAAGTTAACCATGGGTTAAACTAGACATGTAGGCCCCATTATTTTATTGGGCAGGACAGAACAAGTATAAATAGAGATCGAGAGATCTCTATTTGATCATTCATTCACACGCTTCTCTCATTCGAAAATTGGCGCACTTATGAGGGGGAGGCTTTGCTGCTAGGAGAAGACTATCTCTTGTATTCGGGTTGTATCATTTCTCTATCTATCTCTGAGGAAGTTATTGGGGTTTTTCACCTTTATGGTTTTCCCCAAGTAAACTCTGTGTCTCTTGTGTGCTTGCATTATTGTGTCCATGATTGATATGTTGTAGATTTACTGTACATGTTATTCTCTCAGCTAAGATCCTAGATCAGATTGAAGTAAATTCTGAAAAATTTAACACCTTGTACCTTACTGCGGGCCGTGAGTCTCTTTGGCCTCAGTCTGTTGGCTGTCAGCTCATCTTTATTGTGATATTACTGAGCCTTTTGATTGTCATTGACTTTCTTTGATTGACCGTACCAATATAGCAAGTCATCTCTCTCTCTCTGGTTTGTACTAACCCTATAATAGGGTCATCCAGTTCCTAGAGTTGACTGGCCTCTAAGAGGCAGAGTCATTTCTGAAAGTAACTCTTCTAAGTATATTACAGGAAACGTCTACACCCAGGTAATTAAATATGTGTTGGTTATAAGACTTAATTAGTAATCAAAGTGTTGGTAATCAAATACATGGTAAATAATTTGAGTTAAGTAGTTAAGGCTTGTCCTGTCATACAAAATTGTTTGTAATCAAATTATATTTGTTGGTAAATAATTTTAAGAGTGGTGGAACTCGACCTCGACTGAACTTGTGAGGAAAATTATCTTGGATAATAAGTGTCCTGACAGAAAACTGAGTAGAACTATGACTTTATTTCTTGAACCATGACCTTATCATAACTATAACAGATTGCTCTAGACTTCCATTTGTGAGCTAAACAACACAATAAAATTTGTAACAACAAAAGGAAATTTTTCAAGATGGGAAGCATTGTTCTGATGTTATAACTGTACTGTTCATGAGCACATTTTTGGGAAAGCAAAAAGCATTCCTGACTTTATAAAAAGAGAATATTTGACACAGAAGTGTGATGTTAATTTTTAAGAAGTGGGCCTAAAGCAAGGGAGCCTGAAATAAGTGAGCCTGGTGCAAGCGAGCACGAGGCAAGCGAGTGTACAAGTTCAAAGCGGAATCCAGTGGGCCCATAACCCACAAGTAAATATGAAAATCTCTACTTGGACGAGAGGAAAAAATCATATCTACACTATCAATGATAATATGAGTTGGTTGGATTATATGCAAAACTGGAAACCTAGGTGAGAGTTGAGACATGCTGAAGTATTAGATGCTAACTTACAAGGATCTGATGCTTTTATTAGACTAGTGCCAAAACTCAGAAGAATGCCTATGGGATCTAGTATTGACATACCAGAGATGATTTACAACAACTCCTTGAGAAAAGCAACTGATGCAAGTAATCGGTTAACTCACCTATACCATGATCTTAACCTAATCTCGATGGAGGGCTCTACACCTCACCCCGGGCTACTAGTAGAACAACAATACTACTGTATTAACTAGATACTGTCTTTGGAAGCATGGCCACATGAAGATGCTAGTCTTTGGTTTCCAAGTACTACACACACTTATGAAAAATATAAAAAATTATGGTGGAAATTCTTGAGAAAAGAAAATAAAGATAGAACATATTATACCATGCTAAAGTTTGGACCTCAAATGACACATATCCATGAGGATCATGCATGGTTCGTCCCTGATTGGACTAGAGACTGGTGGTGGTCATTCGTCATCAACCTGACTTCATTAGATCTAGGTGCTATTTATAATCTAAAACGGGAAGTTGGAGAATCTCTCGAAGAGGTCAAAGATATTTTGTAGACAAAGCTTACTAAGGCTCAAATCCTTTGGTACTACGTTAAAAACGAACGACAGTGGCTTGTCAAAACCCACATAGACGTCCACATGCATCAGAATAGACGTGTGGTCTGTTTATTCAAAGGCATGGGTTGTTGAATCCAACATCTTTCGATAATTGTATGGTCCCCCATAATCCGATGAGTTGTAAATATCTCAAAAGTATTTGTCTATGAGTGGGTCCTGTCCATTCAAATTGTCAAAAATATTTAAAAGAAAGTCTTTGTAACTGTGTCATGATAATATAAAGAAAACCCTACTTTTCTCTCTGTCAATATGATTGAAAATCTATGTTATGTATTAAACACCCTAAGTCAATATTACAAGCAATTGTCAAAAGGCAGCATTAGTTGGGAGTATGACTGAAAGCTACAATTTTTCAAAATAGCTTACATGTTTACGGTTCTGTTTTTGCTTGATTCAATTATTTTCAATCATCTAAGAATACCATGATTGAATAAGATTATACAAGTTCCACAACATTATATAAAATATTGTTTTTGAAGATTTGTGAATAGTTATTAACCACTTAAAAGATCTTACTTTTGAAAGTCTTAAAAACATTTAGACATTTTCCATAATGGTTAGTGATTTTTATTTTATATTATTATTGTTGAATATAAATATCTTACTAAATGTGACTAGACTTCAATTACCAAGTTGATGAACCCAAACTGATGGGATGAGAGAGACTTTAGGGCAATGACGACACATCTGATAATTGGAAGGTTTGATATGGGAGTCAAGACCCAAAGGAGCAATAAAAGAAATCTCATAATTGCATGAATTTGTAATCATAAGAAAGATAAAGTGATCGTCTTCCTCATCGCTTGAATGCCTACATGTTGAGAAAGGGAATGAGGATAAAGTAACATTATAAAAGGCATGGCACGTCACCTTTTAAGAGGCGCTATGCCTTGTGGTCATATCTAAACTTTTTTCCCATGTTGCAGGTAGAACCAAATAGGTATTTGTCAAATCTATCTTCCTCGAGCGAGGGGAGTTTAGGAAGGCTAGAGGAAAGTGAGACATACAATAGGTCTAGAAGAGTTGTATATTCAACTAGATGTCAAAAGACCAGAAGAAAATTTGAGAAACGCAAAGAATTTTTTCACGGACAAGGGGGGTCATGTTCCTATGGTGATGAGACAAAAGATGACCTCGAGGTGCCCTTGAGATACAGACATTTAGTGAAACAATGGGTACCCAAGGATCTTCCTCAACTGAACACGGATTTTTGTGTGAACGATAGGATATATTGAATAGCGCCGTCGTCAATACATGGTTCCGGGTTGTTCAACATGGATGGCAAAAGGGTCCCTTACAACACATGTACAGAATTGATGGAGTATGTTGGACCCTGTTACAGCTACACAGATTGGATGCGCCTGGTCCAATTTACAAAAAGTATGCATCGCTATGGATTGTGAACAAACTATTTACAGTTGAAAGACAAAAATCAAAATAAAGGAGCAACATTGTACATGGACTAAAGGCCAAAGGCCACAGGGAATATTGCAGGGTTTATAAATAGTACACAACCAGGGTCTACAATTAAGCAACCAAACTGCGAATTTGAGGGGCATGAAGGAAACCATGTTTTTGTAGTTGCCATTAAATCAATATCTATAGGGGAAGAGTTTCTTATTAATTACAATTTGAACCAAGTAGATACAAAAAAGGTTACTATGGGAGTGGTACATATAACAATTTACCCAACCTTTTATTAATGAATTTAACATATTAAGGATTTTTTCATTAGTATATTTCGTTTAAATTTTCGCCATTTACTTTGCAGGATAGTTATCGCGATAAAGCACCGCCAGCACATGGTCAGAGGAGTACATCTTCCTCGAGGGATCAGGTATACATCTTTGTAATAGTGCAAATATAATAAGAAAACATAGTTGACTTTCACTATGTTTATTGTTTAGGTTTCTGTAAGGGGCAACTCCCAGTTATTAGAAGATCGAGGCAAGTCACCTATGAGCATTGATCCGAGGAGTGGGTCACGATCCTCTACGTTGCAAGTATAATCCATTAGAATTGTTCATATAATTGTAGGAATCTATCATGATATAACTCAATAGTCTTTTATATTTTTTTGTTGTAGCCCGATGAATCGTTGTATGAAACAGCATCAGAAGAATGTCCAGTAGATCTTGAAGTGGCTGAGATCCTTAAAGATGATAGACAAACTGGTGAAGCCACAAACCAGTTTACGATGATAGACAAATTGTTGGAAAAATATACTACGTAACTCGTTTCTCTGCTTATCAAGTTTCTGCAGACAAGCGAGAACCTGGCAAGGATTGAATTGTTGGAACAAAAATCTGAATCCTTGGAACTAAGTTGAGGAATCTTGATTCATAAAATAATTCATTTAAAACTTTATAATTTTCTCTTTTATATGATAGTACTGAACGTGTAAGACGTGGTTTGTATTTACAGAATTATCGGAAAACACACAATAGTGGTGGAGGAGATGTTAGCCACAGCGAGGCTCATGGAGAGATGTGGCATCATGAGAAAATGACTCCACATACTACATCGACTCCTTTTCCATTGTTGTCGAATGAACAGTCGGCAACACTTTCTGACACACCATGGACCCCAACTGTGAGCGCACCAGCCGTTGGTGACCGATGCACACTGGATCATCCATCGGAAGAGGTTGACAACGAGAATCCTGGTAATATTGATATCAACCTAGTTGCATTTCCAGGATCTTCCCGTGTCACTAGCACGGGAACAATGGAGGTAACATTTTTGGTCGACATCAATCTCGTCCCAATAAAGATCGATAAGGTCCCAAGTAATTAATATACATTGATCAAGTTAGTGTTTATAACTTCATTGTAATATACCGATAAAACATTTTCTTTCAACTAATTATGATCATGGCATGATCGTTTTGCAGGAAATGACGTTTTCTATAAACAAATGAATGACGCGTGCTTTGATATCTTTGGGCCCACCATCCGAGAAAGGTGGGATAAACAACGGAAATGTTTAAAAGATGAACTCATGCATCGGTTGGTTGGCCTGTTCGGTGACAAAACCTTTAATAAAGTCAAGGTCATGAAAAAGGCTTGTCAACATGTGAAGGTTGTACGAGACCAATATAGGACACACCTTGAAAAAAACTCTAAGTATGAGCACCCTCCAATGATTTTACCAATGGAGTGGAGAGCTCTTGTGGATGATGGAAGGGAGAGGGCTCAGAGAAGAGAAGGAAAGATAACACCAGGCACAGGGAGGTATGTTATACTTTCCGCAATGTAATTCAAAACCTTATTATTATTGAATATTTCTATATCGAACTTGGAACATCTAACGTATTTTAACACTTGCATAGGCTTCCAGACACATCAAAGGCCACAAAGGCAAGAGTTGAAAAAATAGGTCAGCACAAGCTTGGGCTTGGTGCTTGTTCCAATTTCGCAGCACGATTTGTAAGTTTCGATAAACCAATAATGCATGCAAATAATAAATTGCAAATTTTTTTTCGTTTTATTGCACTGGAAAATGTTAACTAATGACGTTATGCAAATATGCAGGCTGAACGATTCAATGAACATCCCACTGAGGAAGACATGAAGCTTGGCTTCAAGGAAGGCTTTGGAGCTATTGTTGAACGACGAAAAAGCTTTCCTGGCCAAACACAGTCTTCTGGTACCAATCCATCCGGTGCACAGGTAAATAGAATCTATATACTTTATTGAATATTAACCGCTTTTGCAATCTATTCATTATAAATACTTGAAAAACAATATTAACTCTATTTTGAGCAGGAAAGCAATGATCCTCCTAATGTCGAGGAGGGAGAACAACAAAACGAAGATCATGCTTCTAATCCTGGTAATGAATTTATTCATATGCTAAAATTTTATGTATAGCATTGCAAATGGTGAACATTAATTGTAGTTCACCATATTTCAACTGCAGAGCATGTAGAGGGTGAAACTGTATAGGTTGAGCCTGGACAAGAACATGAACTACATGATGTGGCCACACCAGGTAAAAAATCACCTTTGTAATGTTTTTTTTAAGTGAAATACTTGTCATTACAATATCAAAATACAACGATGTAACATTTTCACATTGTTGCAGCAAATCCGAACCCCTTGCTGCAGACATCACCATAAGCGCCTGATGAAGAACCAAGAACTGGAACAGAAAGTCCAGGGGTAGATGCTCCTCTTAGAGATTATTTACCAATTATGAAGAGAAGAAAAACTGCTAGTAAAAAGAAGTCACTCGAAAAATGTACTCGTCTAATTATTTTTTATAATAATATATCGTCCATGATTTTTGGCCTAATGAATGAATGGTTTAATGGTTTAATGATTCAGTGTAGTAAAATGTTACCTTTATTGAATGTCAGTTTTTATTGAATGAATGTGTTGAATGAATGAATGAATGAATGGTTTACTGAATGTTATCTTTTATTGTATGAATGTGTTGACTGAATGAAACAATGGTTTAATGAATGTTAGGCTTTATTGAATGAATGGTAGATGAAAGTTCATGATGAAATATGGATGAATTTGTACGTATTTGTTTTTTTCAAGTACATGCATTGGGTATGGGGAATTGAGAGTGATGTGAGGGGGGGGAGGGGCCATAAGAGCTTCCACCTTCACTTGGTTGGCCCTTTTCAATAGAGAATATTAAATTGTTCTCGAAACAGAGAGGAGCTCAATGAATGGCTACAATGCTGGCTTTCTACAACCCACTAGCGTGTCATCTAAATTTTGACAATTTCTTGGAGCTTGTTGTGATGTTTGGTTTCTCATCATAACCAATTTCGAGTTTCCACAACTTCAAAGGCCGAGTAAATGATGCACTATAATCAATATCCTTAACCTTCTCTTTAATTTCAGTAGAATCAATATCCTTAACCTCACATTGAACCCTTCCAAAATGGTCTATTTACCATTGAAGCATGGCTTCTGAAGCATGATATTTGCAACTAATCTAGCATACACCAACAACAATTAGAAACATGCTTCCTATTGTCAATGTTCATAATTTTTTATGGCTGCAACTTAACTGAGGATATTCGAACCTGCGACCTATGTCTAGTCCCAAGGATAACACCTTCAAGCTTGAAGTGCAAATGACAATGGGAGACCACCTTCAAGCAACTTGATTCATTATGCATGCATTTTATAGTGGGAGACGACGGGCTACCACCTTGCTTGATTCATTATGCATGCATTTCACTATGCAACAGTATCAAATCCCCTCTGCGCTTTCCCTAAATTAGTTTCTCGATTAAGCATGACCCACGCCTGCCATCCGAAGAGTGTTGCTAGTGGTCTAGAGTTTCATCCTAGCAATGGTTACGATTCATGGTATTATGTTTCCCTTCGGCTGCAATATGAAAAACTCAAAGCTCTCATACGAAGGTTTGTCTAACAAATGTGATCGTTTCGGTTTCTTGATTCAGCATGACCCAAACAGTCACATTTGTCAGACAAACCTTCGTAGTGGACTATGAGTTTTCCATATTGCAGCTGAAGGGAAACATAATATCATGAATCATCACTGTTGCCAGGCTGAAACTCAAGACCATTGGCAACACTCCTTGGACGATAGGCGTGGGTCATATTGAATTGAGACACTAATTTAGGAAAAACGCACTGAATCTAAGACCATTGCATAGTGAAATGCATGCAAAATGAATGAAGAGTACTGGGTGTCGAGAGAAATGGTTGTGGGACTTCGTATGAGAGTAAATGGCGATGGGAATTGATTGACAAGATCAAGCTTGAAGTTGGTAGCCTTAGGACTAGACATAGGTCGTAGGTTTGAATCTCCTGAGTTTAGTTCATACCCAGTTATTCTTTCGATGCAAATTATAGATTTTATTTATTTTCCTTTGTCAACTTTACGTATCCCTTTATGTGTTTTCTTTATTTTCCTTTTTTAACATTATGTATCCCCTTTTGATAATCAGAATTGTTAATATCGAGTCACTCGAGAATGAATGTAAAAAGGATTTCCACATAAATCTGTTCCATCCAAACCTATCAAGTGTACTTTTAGGTCAAAAATATTCTTGTAACAAAGCGATGAAAGATCTTAGAAGCAAATGTAACAAAGCCCTCAAAGAAGTTCGCATAACATAGTGGTTTGTGTTTGCAGGAATCTTTCCTTTTATCCACTCTATTTTCTTTTGTTGCACTTTCAAATTCATCTGCAATGATATCAACACACTACACATTATGGGAATAAGACATTCACATTTGCATATTCCACTACTACATCTAATTAAATATCATCTCCTTGCAACTCCACCATTGTAACACCACTCTCTTCTATAGTCTCATCTTCTACAACAACACCACTCACTACTACAACATATATCCGTTACAACTTTTCCATTGTTTATTGAGTTTCTTGTACAAGCTCGACCTTTACCCCCAATCTTTTCCTTATTGTATTTTGCTACAATCAATTCTTCTACATCTTTACTTGACTTGATAGCTTTAATATTAAATAATCCTAAGTATGGTTTTAGCTTGGAGTGAACACTTAGAGTTGTCGTTTCAAGTTTGATAATAAAAGCCACCTTTTAAATAATGTACTATTATAATAATTAGAAAATATTTTCAACATTATTATAAAGGTAAAGTTAAATTATTATATTAAAATCATATATAATTTATAAATGATTTTATAAAAATAATTTAAACTTATTTGGCAAAATATTTTCAACTTTATTATAAAGGTAAAGTTAAATTATTATATTAAAATCATATATAATTTATAAATGATTTTATAATAATAATTTAAACTTATTTGACCTTGAACAAGAATGATGCATGGGACAACTTCAGGCATGGTACAACTTGGCATTTGCAATGAAGTAGGAAGGCTATAATAGACCTCAATTTGGACAATGAAAGGCAATGGTCATTTAAACATGACTTCACAAAGTTCAAGACTCCGAGGGTGTACTAGAAAAAAAAAAGATGAATTGTAGCAACAAACACTTCCAAACATTATTGTTTTTTTTTTAAATTTTCCACCGGTGTCGGATAACCGACAACCATGGCAAAGAAAACCGACGACCTCGCCATAGATTCGACGGCCAAAGACGTCGGTGCTCAGTCATTTTCAAGTGGGATAGACGTCAGTTTTTCGACCTCCACAATGCACAAAACCGACGACGTTGTCATAGCTTCGACGTCAAAAGCCTTCGGTGCTCAGTCATTGAGAGCCGTCAGTTTTTTGACCTCCACAATGAAAAATACCGACGACTATGCCATAGATCCGACAGCAAAAGACGTCGAATCCATGCCATTTTTAGCTGTGAGGGGCGTTGGTTTTCCGACCACCACAGTGAAAAAAACCAACGGTTATGCTATAGATCCGATGGCCAAAGACATCGGATCCAAACGCTTTTTGGTTGTGAGGGACGTCGGTTTTTGGACCACCACAGTGAAAAAAAATTGATGGCTATGCTATAGATCCGACGGCAAAAGACATCGGATCCAAACACTTTTCGGTTGTGAGGGACATCGGTTATCCGACTACTAGAAGGGTCGAATAACCGACGAATTCTGAGCCGTCGATTTTGATCCGAAATTGGATCGACGATAAAAAATTACTGTGGTTGTCAGATAGTCGACGACAAAATGTAGAAAATCCGACTTTTTGGCCGTCAGTTTTTGGGTCCAAAAAACCTAGTGGCTAGAGGACCTTAATGTTCCTTTTGAATTCAGAGATGTCGCGATAAGGTTATACGACAAGGTCATTTCTAATTTTAAGAATAATGAGGGATGATCAACAGATATAAACTGTAACATTGGAGTTAAGCAAGGTTTCCCCCTCTCCCCTACCATTTTTGGCATTTACATCGATAAACTAGAAAGGTGTTTAGAAGAAGCAGGTTGTGCCAGCATGACCTTAGCCGGGATAGTTGTCATCCTCCTCCTTTATGCTTATGATATTGTTCTTATAGAAAGGTTCCCATTTGATCTCAATAAACAATTAAGAATTCTCAAAGATTTATGCTCTAACACAGGTATGACTCTTAACACTAACAAGACAAAAGTTATGATTATAAAATATAAGAAAAACACATACGTAAATTTTATTTATGATAACAACAAATTGGACGAACTCACTTCTTACAAGTATCTTGGAATTGATATTCATCAGAAGCTCAATTGGAACCACAACATTGAGAAAAGGATTAATGAAGGATGGAAAGCATATTTTGGTCTTGAAAATAATTGTAAATCAGCCAAACTAGTCATGGGGGATAAAAAGAAGTTCCTCTTTGAAACTCTTGTTATCCCCACTATCTTATACAGTTGTGAAGTATGGCGGTGCAACATTTCTAGAGAATCTTGGATAAAGATTGAGCAAATCTAGAAGCGGTTTATAACTTATAACCTCAAAATTTAAAGAAACACAGCTTATCTTATTCACATCTTAGAAGTTGGTATTTCCCCCATCAAGAGCATGGCTATGACTAGGTACCTAGTGTACAAGCACAAGATAAATAACATGGAAAACGAGAGACTTCCTAAAGTTGCTTTAAATTCAAGTCAAAACCAATTATGCCTCAAGCGAAGTTGGTGTAAAGATACGATGGCTTGGTTAGACCATTGGGGCATTGATGAATATGACACTTTGCAAAGTATCAGTAATGTCAAAAATATTATTTCTTATAAGTTTAAAGAGAAATTCTCGTGCAAGGAAAATTTAGCGATTAAGTGAAAACTAAGATACTATAAGGAGGTCATTATCACTAATTTAGAAGATGATAATTATCTCTCGATAGTAACTAATTCAAAAAATAAAATGAATATAGCCAATATTAGAATGAACTCTCATGAGCTCCATAGCGAAACAGGGCATTGTTCTATTCCCAAAACTCCGTGGGCTAAAAGGGTTTTCCATCTTTGTTGGTCTATGAGAGTTGATGATCAAAATCAATTTCTCTTAGAGTGTCCTTCTCACACCCACATTAGATATGAGTTTCATAGTATTTGGTACAATACAAACCTTTCTAACCTCTTAACTTGCTAAAACTATAGTGACCTTGGAAAGCTTCTTTCTAATCTTTTTGAGCATCGGAACACAAGTTTAAAGAAAATCAAGTAATAACCCTTCTAAGGTTGGATAGACCAAAGTTGGTCTTAGTGGACGTTAATCATCATCATCATCATCATTATGGAATTTTGGATCTATTAAAGAACAATTTATAGTTTCTAAAATAAAATTTCACTTTTTAGTTTTTTTAAATGTTTTCTTTTAGCTTTTACAAATCTAAATTTATGAATTTTGATGCTAATAGAAAACCACCAATAATTTTAAAATAAAAGTTTACTTTTTATATTTTTTTTATCAACATTTTTTCATTATTATATTAGTTTATAATGTTTTGATTATTTTCTTTGAATTGTTTTCGAAGTGTTTAATTGTTTTCATTTATATGTGGTAAGTATTTTAGTTTTTTTTCCAGCGAAAAAAATCTACTATTGATATTCATGTGAATCAAATAGTACAATCATGTTCTTGATTCTTTGTCCGAATCATTTACAGATGCTATCAAATATAGTTTGATTTACAAAGATGTCTTCAAAATCCATCCCAAACCCAAAATTATCTCAAATTTCAGACCACCAAAGACTACCAAATTACCAAAATGTGTATACAAAATTGATATCAACAGCCAACTGAAGCATATTCCCTTCAAGACCTTAATAAAAAAGGTATGTGATTCCACTATCCTAAGTGTAATTATCACACCATTCTTCCCATATCAAGTGACCCTCCATGCCTAACAGAGCCTGTTTGGATAACTTATCAGCAAGGGAATTATGCTCTCTATAAATATGTTCCAATATAATATTCTGCTGCTTTTCTATTTCATTATGTGCACGAGAAGCCCAATGTCTCAAATTCATGACAATCAACTTGAATTTTCCAGTAGCCCACTTGATTGTAACTCAAGAGTCACCATAAACTTTGATGTTAACCAAGCCAAATATGTTTGCCGCTTTTAATACACACCAAAGGGCCATAAGCTCAGCTTTCATGTTGCTCCCTGAACCACAGTTGAGCCTAACAGTAAAATAATGGGATTCATTCAGATATATGACACCCCCCACTGCACACATCCCATTTTGTGCAGCTCCATCAAAGAAAAGAACAGGCTGATCAACTTTGAGAGCGAAATGACTAACTTTAACAATCTTTTGTTTCTATTCATCAACTGCATATGAGGAAAACATTTTAAGTGCTGTCAGGCTGCACTGCATAACATCTGGAGGAACATTCTAAAATATTGCACTGTTTCTTGTGAACCAAATTGCCCAAGTAATGCATATGGAAACATTAAAATGATGTTTGCAATTTCTATACCAATTTAAGAGACATACATTAAATTCACCAACATCCCAAAGCTGAGAAAAATTCAGACTCTTGGCTACAAATTCCCATATTTTTTGTGTGAAGTTGCAATTGAAAAATATATGTTGTTTTGTTTCTGCAGCATTGAAGCAGAGAATACAGACACTAGGACCAATCCATCCATGCTTGCACAAATTTTTCCATGTTTTCAGTTTATCTTGCAAAGCTAACCATGTAAAACATTTCAATTTTAATGGGATTGACCAATTCCATAATCTCTTGTACCACCACTCTTGTGGGAAGATATATTTGTCTTGAATAATTATCCTATATGCAAATTTGGTCGTCACAAGGCCAGTAGAAGGATTTCCTCCCCATACAAGTTGATCTGCTTCTTGATTCAATTTTACACCTGCTGCATTCAGCTTCATTATATACATATCCCAAGTATGAGCTAAAAAGCCGGAGAGACCAAGATCTCTAGCAGACATCCATATTGAATTACCTTTGTCCCCAAGCCTGCTCAGCTTGTTATCACTCAAGGAGTCTTTCTAGGTTGCAGTCGAAAGAGCCTAGTAACTTTAACAAAACATGAATAATGTAAAAGGTAGTGGATCAAGTTGTACGATTCAAACACTCTTTTCACTCAAAACATGTTAAATGCACTCAGATAGATGAGGCTCTCAACCACTAACGTTCAGAGGTTTTAAAAATAAGTGATTGTATGGAGAAATAACTATCATATTAGCAGAATCATACACAAAACCTTATATATGCATGGCAGATTATAATAGTCATAGAACACTTGCAGAGTTAAGCTTGTGAGTACAATGATAAGATGACAGTCATCAAATGTAAGCAAACATAACAGCGTGAATGCAACAGTCAAACACAAGTGCAGAAAAGAAAGAAGATGGAAAAACTGAACAATTAATAGGGAAACAAACTGGTTTGACTGCTATTGCATAAAATGTTCGAGTTTACAAATGTCTGAAAATCTCCCAAAATCAAACCTATATTCTATTTCAGTCTTCGGTTTTATAGCCATTACATTGTTTTTTAGATCCCAAACAGATGGATCGAATATACTAAAAATAACAACTGAAATAGCAAATGATAGATGTAGTAACGCATCATGACCAAAGTAACTGCTCTATGTAAGTGACACCACACCTGGAAGTTTTAGATGAGCATCTTGGAGCTGGGGCAGGTCTGAAAATGCCATTCTGCAGAAACCTGTAGGGTTCTTTTCCAAAAATAGGCGAGAATATTCGGCTGTCGAATCTGCCAGCGCTCCCAGTCTGCGAACAGAGGTGATCGTGGTACACTTGAATGCCTATCAGCCTTCTGGAAAACGTCTTCAAGGTAATAGGAACCATACCAAAAATATTTGCTACCTGATGATATATTCGTGTGTTTATTTTTGTTTTCGGCAGCTAACAAAACTGAGTTTGAAGGTGACAAGCAACCGAAAGGCTAGCGTTCGGTGATTAATGAATCATAATAACGCTTCACCTAAACCACTGAAACGCTTTAGGGTGATGGAAAACCTTATCTCCTTTTCAGTATCTGGGAGGACATTGCTTGCATACCATAAGCTACCAGAATGGGTTTTGGTAACTAATTAACAGTTCCTGTGTTCGCCCAAGCCGCCGAAAACCATGTAAGATTTAACAGCAAAAAGAAAGGCCAAAACTGTGTTTACATCCTCATGTTACCTGGATGTCTCTTCCTCCTGGGCCGAGGTCATAGGATTTGCCAAGTCGATCGCGGCAGCAGCTAAGGTCTCCAGGTTTGAATGTGCCATGGGCTGGGGACTTTGGGCTCCTTCCTTGCCTTCTAAAACTTCGACCCTTCTCCTCAATCGGATGTTTTCCCTGACAAGCCTTATGTTTCTGCCACTCATCTTGCCATGTTTCTTGGTCAATCCGTGAAAGGATCTATAAAGCTTGTTGTACCTCTCTATCAGCCTTTAGTTTTTCTCTTTAATCACCTTCAAGAGGAACTTGCATTCATAAGCTTGTTAAAGGAGCCAGTTGATTCTCTGTGAAGCTGAAATCTTCGCCTTTTGGGTTGGTCTGTCTGCCACCTGCAGACTCTTCTCCTCCACGGGTGTAGGGGAGGGTAAATTGACACATTCCAAGCCTTGCTCTTCCATAAAGGTATATGGGGGAAACTTCACATAGTCATTCTCCTACTCCATCAGGGCTGGGGCACCTATCCTATTTTTTCCTCATCAAATTCTTCTTCTATTCTCTATAACTCCCCTTCCTCTTCAGAATCAGTGTAAGAGAGGTTCAAAGGATTTGCACTTCTCGAAGGAATTTCTTCTGAAACCATCCCTTCATCCTCAGCCCTGTAATCACATGTCAGCTTCCTTTTGGTTTTCTTTGCTGGTGGAGCTGAGGAAAGGGGTTTAACTAAATTTGGGGGAAGAGCCCTCCTTTTCTGTTTTCCTCTCCTGGGATTTGAGGATTTCTTCTCACCTTCTGGCTGTAATTCGGTTTCGAGCTCCCTCCAGAAGAGAAAGAAAGTCCATTTCATGCCCTTTCTCTGCAATAACTCAGAGACTAACAGTTTGATCAGACCGTGGTGGAATAGCCTCCCTGCAATTTTGGAGGGTTGAACCTTTACTTGGTGAGCCATTTTGGTGAGGCTCTTGTAGAGGTAAAATGGGAGATTTAGAGGGTTTTTTCCCATGAAATGATCCAGCAATCTAAAATGATAGATTAACACCCGGTTATACCTTCCCTCATAGGTTATATAGGCTAGGATGGATTTCAATAACAGCTGCCAATTGTCCTCCAAGTATGACATAGGGATGTCCTTTTTCCAGACCTGACTCCTATGCTCCGGTTTCAGATACGATTTAAACTCAAAATCCTTCTTAATTGTGGTCTTAAACTAGCTCTCCCCGGTCGTGGGCAATTCTGTTACTTGGGAAATGAGGGCCTCATCCACACGGAATTCTTCCTTGCCAATCACTGCTTTTTCTCTGTCATATGAGAGGGCGAAAGCCTCAGCTACCTGTTGGTGAGAGCCCTAAAGTTTTTTATAGAAGTTATAGAAACCAACATTTTTGAAAAACTGACCTACCTCGGGGTGTGCCTCCAGGTAGCAGGCATCACTTCATTCCTTTCTCAAAACTGACCCTCCCCCTTTCGGCATCGATGACCTACTTAGTGGCGCTTGCTGCTCAAACCCGGACTGAGAGAGCAACAGGAAACAGGGAAAAATGGGCAGGGAAAATGGAAAGGTGGTGTGGCCTTTCGGGAGCTAACTCCGAGGGTATGCAAAAGTGGGTAATCATGAGGGTGAAATGATGGTGGCTGAGATATGATTGCAGCAGTTGAATGGAATTTGAGAAAAGTGGTTAAGTGGATGGGAAAGAGGTCCGTCTGGTCAGAAGTATTGCAGTGGCGTCTGGACTTCTCTCAGAGTGCATCAGAATCTGGCTGAAATGACCCTTTTGGCGGCTTAACTATGATGGGTTCCCTACGCCATGACCCCAAACCCTCGATTTGACATGTTTGTCAATTGACGTGACTTCCCTTTTGGCAACCGATAATTTGTATTCAAACCTACTATGCCACCAAAAAATGATTTTCACTAATGCCTTCTGTTTTCGGCGGTCGAAGCCAACCCAGCCCAGTTTACGGCAAGCTACGGGAAGTATGCCTAGCTTTTGGTGGCTAATGAACACTGTCATGTTTTCCCAAGCCATCGAAAACCGTCTCTCCACTTTACGCTATAACTTTTTTGTTTTCGGTGGTTGGAATGTTCTATCTTTTTACACCATAAACAGCCGAAAACCCGACTTTCGGTAGCTAATGAGCCAAAACCAGGCCCGCCTAAGCTATTGAAACCTGAAACTTTGTCTTCGGAAGGAGGCCGACACAGAAATATCATTTTTAGACTTCGTTACCTTCTCAGACCTACCGAACTAGAACTCAGACACGTGTAGACTAAAACAGAAAAATAAAAGAATCCCTATCACCTAGATGACTTGACTAGTCTACGTTTATTTGGGGAGATAACATCTGGCTCCTACTTGGGGATGGAGGCCTCCCAGCGAGGCTCCAAGAACCCAGACCAAACACCTTTCCTAAAAGAGAACACACAAGACTCTAACCCTAAACCCTAGCATTCAATTGGGCATGGAGTTATTTGCAAACAAACACAAAAACAAACTGCAAACAAATGGTATTTACAATGAACAGGATGTGAACCCTTCAGACAAAATAAAGTTTCAGGAAACACCCATTGACTGGGCCACCAAACATCTCTTGCCCTTCCAGACTCTGTAGGTTGAAAGTATTGTTCTGATTTGCTTGAGTTATCACATAAGGGCCTGTCCAGAGAGAGTCGAACTTGCCATGCTTGCCTTTGTCTTGCTTGGGGGCATCCCACTTCAAAACCCAATCCCCCAATTGAAAAACATCAGTCTTGGCCTTCTTGTCAAAAATACCTTTTATCCTTTCTTGATGAGCTTCTGACTTTTCCACCAGTTGTTCTCTGGTTTGCTGAAGTTCGACCAAATCCATCATCCTTCTTACCATTGCATTCGATTCATCCTGTTACTCCTGAATGAATTTGGTCACTGGAAGGATTAACTGAACTGGAAAAATGGCATCAGTGCCATAAACCAAGCTAAAAGGAGAAGTGCCTATGGATTTCTTGTTCGTCACCCTGTTAGCCTAAAGAGCAAATTTTACCTTCGAATCCCAACTCCTTTGATTTCCCTCCAATAGTTTTCTGATGATCCTGACTAGGCTTTTATTGGAAGATTCAGCGAGGTCATTACCTTGAGGATAGTAGGGAGTGCAGTGAACTAGTTGAATGCCTGTCGATTCGCACATATGGACTAACTCTTTGTCTTTGAAAGCAGGTGCATTATCAGTTACTAGCCTTTTCGGGCAGCCAAATCTGGTGATGATGTTTTCATACAGAAATTTGATGATAACCTGATGGATAGCATTTTTGGTAGGGATCACCTCGATCCATTTGGTGAAGTAATCTGTGGCCACCAAGATCCATCGGTGCTGACCACTGGATCAAGGATTGATATCCCCTATGAAGTCGGGGCCCCATTGCTAGAAAGGACCATTTACCACAATAGGCTTCAAGGGGAGATATTTTAGCTGTTGTTTTCCCGTGAATCTTTGGCACTTGTCACAAACTTTCACAAAAGTATATACGTCAGAGAATAGACACGGCCAATATTACCCAGCCCTAAGAATCTCATGGGTAGTGGTTTTCCAGTAGTGATGCCCGCCACATATGCTGGAATGGAAATGTTGCATGACCTGCCCCGATTCTTCTTTATCCAAGCACCTTAACAGGACACCAGTGGGACATTTCCAGTACAGCAAACCATTACTTATGCAGAATTTTGTAGACTTAAGCTTGAGAGACCGTGCCTGAGTGGCTCCAAGTCTAGGTGGACCTTCTAAATTCTACAGGAAGTGAATGATACCTGAATACCACTCGTAGGCGAGTAGATTTTCAGCCACTTGCTGGCTGTCACGCTGTCCAACTGTAGTTGTTTCTGTTGCAAGATCTTCAGAATTTGTTCCGACACAGTTGATGTCTTACAGTTTGCAATTTTCTTTAGCCATCAGTTTGGCCAGACCTTGATCCTTTATCAACCTGGTGGGTTTCACCTCTATGACAAATTCAATTAGCTTGGTGATCCACTTGGCCCTCTTGCCATCAAAGTCGGGTTGAGTTAGGACATCCTTCACGGAAGCTGAAGGGACATAAGCTGTAATTTTCGCATGCAGTATATAAATTCTGAAAGCTTTTAATGAATTTACCAGAGCATAGGCCTGTTTTTCTATGGGATCGTACTTCAGCTCAGCATCCCTCAAAGTTTTGTTGAAGAAGGCGATTGGATGATCAAGCCCTTCATCGTCTTTTTGTAATAAGACTGCCACCACTGTATCATGGGAAGCAAAAGAAAAAATATAGAATACCTTGGTGTAATCTGGGCTAACCAGAGTAGGGGCCTCCGTGATGGCTTCGAAAGAATGTCTCGCCTGTTCAGTCCATTTTGTTTCAGCTCCCTTTTTCAGCATAGAGGTTATATGTTTCACCAACTCAAAAAAATTCGGGATAAATCTTCTGACGAAATTTATCTTACCGAGGAAGTATTGGATGTCCCTTTTTGAACTTGGTATTGACAGCTTCCGAATTGCTTCGACCCAAACTGGATCAATCCTTACCCCCTGTGCTGAAACTATGTGGCCCAAGAGCTTTCCCTCCTCAAGAACAAACTGTGACTTCTTGGGATTCAAAGAAATTCCAAACTGTCTACATTTCAGGAAAACCTCTTTCAAGTGCTGCAAATGCTCCTTGTGGCTGCTTGAGTATACTATGATATCATCAAGGTATATGAGGACAAATTTATCCTTAATCCCCATGAACATGATATCCATGGCCCTCTAAAAGGTGGCCCCGGTGTTCATCAACCCAAATGGCATCTTGGCCTACATGAAGGTACCCCAGGGAGTGGTAAAGGTTGTCTTTTCCTGATCATGTGGGTGCACAAAAATTTTGTTATATCTTGAGAAGCCATCCAGAAATGACATGACCCTAGCCCCCGAAACTCTCTGCAGCAAGTGTTCCATCATAGGTAGAGGGTAGTTATCTTTTTGGGAGCCCTTGTTTAGGTTCCTGAAGTCAACACACATCCTAACTTCACCATTCTTCTTCCTTACTATGACCAAGTTTTCTACCCATCTAGAGTACCTCAGCGGATTATGATCTTGGCCTCAAGGAGTTTCTTGATCTCTCTCTCTATTACAGGTAACAAAAGAGGGTTGATAGGCCATAGCTTCTGTTTGAAAGGGGTAATGCCCTTCTCCAATGGAATTCTGTGTTGAATGGTGTCTTCATCATAGGTCTTCAGGTCTCTGTATTCCCAAGCCAGGACGTCTGCAAAATCTTTTACCAGGCTGCAGTATTCTGACTGCTGATCAGATGTCAATTCCGAGGATAGGTTTATAAATTTGGGGTGATCCTGGCTGCCTATGTTTTTCTCATGGACAACTGGGTCTTTCTGTTCATTCACCAGTTTGACGAGGATGTCATTATGGTCAAAAATCCTTTCAAGAGGTACCATCCCCCTAGGTATTTGATTTCCTAGCAATTGGACAATGTCATGATGGCCTATTTTTCCCTTCAATTTGGATTTCTAGGACTCTTCTATGTACAGGTTCTCTTGGTCAATGTGCATATCAGAAAATTCATCAACAACTTGGAGGAATCTGCTGAGTTCATTATCATTCTCAAAAACCTTCCAAAATTTGATGTTGTTGGGTAGGGATGGCCTATACCTGACTTGGATATCATATTTCAAATTGGGAGGCATGGGAGGAAATAAAGTGTTGGCGGAGATAGCAAGGGAATCAGCCAGATGGTTCATAGCTCGTGGAATATAAGAAATTTTGAAAAACATGAAGGAATCCTTTAGTTTCCATACCTCATCTCTGTATGACATCAACCTGACATTCTTTGCCTGATAGTTCCCATTCACCTGCTGTATGATGAGCTCTACGTCCCCAAAAATTTTCAGGCACATGATTCCCATTTGCTTTGGAGCTTTGACTCCTAACAGCAAAGCCTCGTATTCTACTATATTATTCGTGGCTTTAAATTCTAGTTTATAAGACAGATGAGTAACATCCTTCAGAGGAGAGATCAGGACTACACCTGCACCCACTGAAGCCTGGGAGCTAGCACCATCAAAAAACATGCTCCACACAGTAGTGGTTACCTCCTCGAGTTGTTGACCAGTGGGCTTGGTGAGTTGCATAGGGGCTAGTTGTTCATCATCTATCTACAGGATACATGATCCGAAATCTATATCTATGGCATAAATGGGGTGGTTCACAGAATTCTTCTCATTACTGATAACATAAGCCAATCAGTTTTCCCTGTAGAGCCTTTTAGTCTCACCTCCAAACATAGGAATGGTGGCATAAGTTAGGTCCATCTGTAGATTCCCCCCTAATCGTTTGCTCCATGATCGGGACATAAGTATGCCAAATTTCGGTGGGATGTTAGAAACCACTACGTCCATTACCATGCTCTTTGAAGGCAGCTGAGTTCAATTTATGACAAGATCCTTGATGACGCCCAAACATTTAACTTTTATGGATTCGAATGAGAAGAGATCATGGTAGGGTTTTGTGATTCTAAGACTAAGTTCATCCATCACAGCTTTGGGCATGAGGTTGTGGGAGGCTCCTGAGTCAAGTAAGACATTGTGAAGGATTTTTTCATGGATGTTTAAGGATATGTAAAAGGGTGGGAAGGACCCATCCTGCTCCTCAACCATGGGACCTAGGGTCACAGTAGGCTTATCGTCTTGGAGGTTCACAAAGTCAGCATCGATGGATGTTCTTGGCTAGAGGGAATTCAATATGGATGACTTTAAAGAATCGTTTTTCATCAACTCGATTAGAGGAAAAGGGATTTTTATCTTTTGGATCTCCGTCTCAATATTGAAGGAATAGGGCAACTTGTCAGGGAGCCTTGTCTCTTGGGCTAGAGCTATAAGTTGGACAGGGTTTGGGGTAGCTGATTGGGATATTCTTTGTTGTTGTTTTGCGAGAGCTGTAACCTGCTTTGTGGGAGCAACAGTCTGCTCTTTTGAAGGAGTGACAGGTTGTTTTGTAGGAGCAACGAGTTGCTTCATGGAGAGGGGAGTCCTCCTTGCAGGAGAAAGATTTAAGGGCTTCTTAGCGACAGTCCTGGACCTCAGGTCATAGTTCATCTGATCATCCGCCTGACATAGTGTTTCCTCGGTGATTTGTTCAGTATTGAGGGATTCCTCATATTCGGACTGTGTCAAGAAGGCGAGTTCAACCTTATCCTCCGTTCAGTTGACATCCTCCTCTTCTTCTGCTCCTCCCTGAGTAAGCTCCTGCTCTTCTTCCTCTAATACTGCATGCTGGAAAGGAGCTCTGATTCTTTGTTCTTCAGCGAGATTCCTATCTCTCTGAAGAGTCTAAACCGGTGGGCCATTTCTTTTGTAAGGGGGAGCATTTGTATTCTTGGGGATAAAATCATGTGGACCTTTAACAATCGTGGCTGGCGAGCCTTGCACTTTCAACTTGGACATTTCGGAGGTCAAGCTGTCTAGCATTTTGGCCATTTTTTCCAACTTAGTTTCTGATGAGGAAGAGGAATTTGGGGTCTACCTTTTTTTATCAATCTTCCCCTTTAGGATTTTGGACACGAGCATATTTGAATCCACTTCTAGCACAGCATCTTGCATGAGCAGTAAGGAGGAAGCTCTTCTTTCCCGGAGATGAAGGAAAAAACAGGGTCAAAAGCATTGGCATACGTGATTCTGGCAGAGGTATCTATAGGCTTAATCTCAGCAGGGATTTTGCTAAACATTTTGTTAAACCTCTTTGTAAAAGCTGCCATAGACTCCCCATTTTCTCTCTTTAAGTTATCAAATTCCATGAGATAATATAGGTGATCTCTTCTTCCCACCCAATGTTTCAGAAACAATTCATCCAGTGCCTCAATGTCATTTATTGATCCAGCAAGTAATTCTTCAAACCATTTTCTCGCCTAACCATCTAAGCTCTGCACAAATACCCTAGTCCATACATCTTCATGCTCGATATTTATGTTCTCGGCATAGTTGTAAAATGCCTCCAAGTGTTCCTCGGCTATAAAGTCCCCCTCCCTAGTGAATTTTGGCATATATTTCTAATAATATCTGGTAGGCATAGTAGAAAGAGGATTAGGAAAATTTAGAGGGGCATAGCTAGCAAGGAGGATTTTCTCCATTTTGGTTAAAGGGACAGCCATTGTAGGTGTGGGTATCAAAGGGATGGCAGACAACAATTTGAGTATGGGTGGTGGCTGAGGAGGCACAAGAAACGATGAAAGTGGAGGTTTTGTTTCAGTAGAGTAGCCAAAAGTGGGGGTGAAACAGATTGATGGCTATTCTGGGCAATCAATCTTCTCACAGGACTGTGCAAGTAAAGAGGACAGCCTTTGTTCACGTTGGTCTAAAAGGTCCTGGAATATATTTTCTATAGCAAGCACATTGGTGTAAATGAAGGGAAACTCTTCGTCTGGTTCAGTCAACGCGGGCTACAGGTAGGAGCAACAACCTTCCTCTTTGATGGATTCTAAGGCTTCATTTCCTAAGTCAGTTCATGTAGCAGGATCAAGGCTAGGTACTTGGGCAGCAGCAACAGATGAAGATACTTGGGCCCATAAATTTTCTGCTCCACTTATATTTCCTTGTGGCTCGTCTGTCTCAGAAAAAGGAGATTCAAAAGGAAACTCATCTAATGGGACAGCATAAATACATCTAGTAAGTCTCGATGTGGTCCTTCTAATAGATCTGGAAATCTGCCTCTGCATGGTCCTTCCTCTCCTTATAATCTGTTCAGGGTCCGAAATAGGTGTTACTGGTGGCCTTTCAGGATTCGATTTGGTACTTGGTCTTCTCGAAGCCACTGCATTCTAATGGAGTCACCAGATAGATGATTATAACCGAAAAAGTGCTCGGGCTTTGTCTATCATCAAAGCTAGGACTGTGTCGTCTCCCAGGGAAGCTGCTGCTTTAATAATCTTTCCTCAACAATGGCGCCAATTTTTTATCACTCCAGGAGTCTTTCTAGGTTGCAGTTAAAAGAGCCTGGTAACTTGAACAAAACATGAATAATGTAAAAGGGGGTGGATCAAGTTGGACGATTCAAACACTCTTTTCACTAAAAACATGTTAAATGCACTCAGATAGACAAGGCTCTCGACCACTAGCATTCAGAGGTTTTAAAAATAAGTGATTGTATGGAGAAATAACTATCATATTAGTAGAATCATAAACAAAACCTTATATATGAATGGCAGATTATAATAGTCATAGAACACTTGCAGAGTTAAGCTTGTGAGTACAATGATAAGATGACAGTCATCAAATGTAAGCAAACATAACAGCTTGAATGTAACATTCAAACACAAGTGCATAAAAGAAAGAAGATGGAAAAACTGAACAACTAATAGGGAAACAAACTGGTTTTACTACTATGCATAAAATGTCTGAGTTTACAAATGTCTGAAAATCTCCCAAAATCGAACCTGTATTCTACTTCAGTCTTCGACTTTATAGCCATTACACAGTTCTTTAGATCCCAAACAGATGGATCGAATATACTAAAAATAACAACTGAAATAGCAAATGATAGATGCAGTAACGCATCATGACCAAAGTAACTACTCCATGTAAGTGACACCATGCCTGGAAGTTTTAGACGAGCATCTTGGAGCTGGGGTAGGTGTGAAAATGCCATTCTATAGAAACCTGTAGAGGTGTTTTCCAAAAATAGGCGAGAATATTCTACTGTCGAATCTGCCAGCGCTCCCAGTCTGCGAACAGTGGTGATCATGGTACACTTGAACGCCTGTCATCCTTCTAGAAAACGTCTTCAAGGTGATAGGAACCATACCAAAAAGATTTGCTGCCTGCTGATATATTCGTGCGTTTATTTTCATTTTCGGTAGCTAACAAAACTGAGTTTGAAGGTGACAAGCAACCGAAAGGCTAATGTTCAGTGATTAATGAATCATAATAACACTTCACCTAAACCACCGGAATGCTTTAGGGTGCTAGAAAACCTTATCTCCTTTTCGGTATCTGGGAGGACGTTGCTTGCATACCATAAGCTATTAGAATGGGTTTTGGCAGCTAATGAACAATTCCGGTGTTCGCCCAAGCTGCCGAAAACCATGTAAGATTTAACCGCAAAAAGAAATGCCAAAACTGTGTTTACATCCTCATGTTACCTAGATGTTTCTTCCTCCTGGGCCGAGGTCAGAGGATTTTCCAAGTCGATCGCGGTAGCAGCTAAGGTCTCCATGTTTGAATGTGCCATGGGCTGGGGACTTTGGGCTCCTTCCTTGCCTTCTAAAACTTCGACCCTTCTCCTCAATCGGATGTTTTCCCTGACAAGCCTTATGTTTCTACCCCTCATCTTGCCATGTTTCTTGGTCAATCCGTGAAAGGATCTATAAAGCTCGTTGTACCTCTCTGTCAGCCTTTCATTTTTCTCTTTAATCACCTTCAAGAGGAACTCGCGTTCATAAGCTTGCTGAAGGATCCAGTTGATTCTCTGTGAAGCTGAAATCTTTTCCTTTTGGGTTGGTCTGTCTACCACTTGCTGACTCTTCTCCTCCACGGGTGTATGGGAAGGTAAATTTACACAGTCCAAACCTTGCTCTTCCATAAAGGCAGATGGGGGCAACTTCACACAGTCATTCTCCTGCTCCATCAAGGCTGGGGCTTCTTCCTGGGGCACCTGTCCTGTTTTTTCCTCATCAAATTCTTCTTCCGTTCTCTGTAACTCCCTTTCCTCTTCAGAATCAGTGTAAGGGAGGTTTAAAGGATTTGCACTTCTCGAAGGAATTTCTTCTGAAACCATCCCTTCATCCTTAGCCATGTCATCACATGTCAGCTTCCTTTTGGTTTTCTTCGTTGGTGGAGCTGAGGAAAGGGGTTTAACTGAATTTGGGGGAAGAGCCCTCCTTCTCTGTTTTCCACTCCTAGGGTTTAAGGATTTCTTCTCACCTTCTGGCTGTAATTCGGTTTCGAGCCCACTCCAGAAGAGAAAGAAAGTCCATTTCATGCCCTTTCTCTGCAATAACTCAGAGACCAACAATTTGATTAGACCGTGGTGGAATAGCCTCCCTGCAATTTCAGAGGGCTGAGCCTTTACTTGGTGAGCCATTTTGGTGAGGCTCTTGTAGAGGTAAAATGGGAGATTTAGAGGGTTTTTTCCCATGAAATGATCCAGCAATCTAAAATGATAGATTAACACCCGGTTATACCTGCCCTCACAGGTTATATAGGCTAGGATGGATTTCAATAACAGTTGCCAATTGTCCTCCAGGTATGACATAGGGATGTCCTTCTTCCAGACCTAACTCCTGTGCTCCAGTTTCAGATACGATTTAAACTCAAAATCCTTCTTAATCGTGGTCTTAAACCAACTCTCCTTGGTCGTGGGAAATTCTATTACCTGGGGAATGAGGACCTTGTCCACATGGAACTCGGCCTTGTCCACATGGAACTCTTCCTTGTCGATTATTGCTTTTTCTCTGTCATATGAGAGGGCAAAAGCCTCAGCTACCTGTTGGTGAGAGCCCTGAAGTTTTTTACAGAATTTATAGCAACCAACATTTTTGAAAAACTGACCTACCTTGGGGTTTGCCTCCAGGTAGCAGGTGTCACTTAATTCCTTTCTCAAAACTGCCCCTCCCCCTTTCGACATCGATGACTTGCTTGGTGGCGCTTGCTGCTCAAACCTGGACTGAGAGAGCAACAGGGAATAGGGAAAAATGGGCTCAATCGATACGGTGGGGGCGAAAATGGAAAGGTTGTGTGGCCTTTCGGGAGCTAACTCCGAGGGTATGCAAAAGTGGGTAATCATGAGGGTGAAATGATGGTGGCTGAGATATGATTGCGGTAGTAGAATAGAATTTGAGAAAAGCGGTTAAGTGGATGGGAAAGAGGTCTGTCTAGTCAGAAGTATGGTGGTGGCGTCCGGACTGCTCTCGGAGTGCGTCATAATTTGGCTGAAATGACCCTTTCGGTGGCTTAACTATGATGGGTTCCCTGCGCCATGACCCCAAACCCTCAATTTGACATGTCTGTCAATTGACGTGACTTCCCTTTCGGCAGCCGATAATTTGTATTCAAACCTGCTATGCCGCTGAAAAATGATTTTCGCTAATGCCTTCTGTTTTTGGCTGTCGAAGCCAACCCAGCCCAGTTTACGGCAACCTGCAGGAAGTATGCCTAGATTTTGGTGGCTAATGAACACCATCATGTTCGCCCAAGCCACCGAAAACCGTCTCTCCACTTTACGCTGTAACTTTTCCATTTTCGGTGGCTGGAATGTTCTGTCTTTTTACACCATAAACAGTTGAAAACCCGACTTTTGGTAGCTAATCAGCCAAAACCATGCCCGCCTAAGCTACCGAAACCTGAAGCTCTATTTTCGGAAGGAGGTCGACACAGAAATATCATTTTTAGACTTCGTTACCTTCTCAGACCTACCGGACTAGAACTTAGACACGTGTAGACCAAAAACAGAAAAATAAAAGACTTCCTATCACCTAGATGACTTGACTAGTCTACGTTTATTTGGGGAGATAACACAGCTGTATCTTATTCAATGTAGACAGGCCTAAAACCTGTAAGTACTGGATAATGATAGAAGGCAGAAGGAATGAATCTTCCATCCCTAAAATGGGATCCATTCCAACACAAATAATCACACCAGAGCCCACCTGCCAAAAAAGATCATTTTTTATCAATAGAAAACTTTCATAAATCCCCTCCAAATGGGAGAAAAGTTCCAATTGCTCATTTTTGGATTTCTAATCTAGTGATATACATCCATATTTAGATATTTGCTTTGAATAAGTTTGGACCAGAGAGTTTTACCAAAGATCCCCCGCCACATGATTTTTAATCTAAGGGTAGCACTAAAGACCTCAAGGTCTTTGATGCCCCAGCCACTAAAGCTAAAAGGTCTTGTGTGAAGCACTTGCAACAATTAATTAATAAGAATATGCAAAATAGCAGAAATGACAGAACTCAGAATCACTTTTATATTGATCGCAATCCACTTCGAGGGGGAAACCTCCTTTGAGCAAGCTCAATACAAATAACTTCACGGTGCCTTCATAGGCCTTAACACACACTTATATACTAAGTCTAGGTGCCAATACTATGGGTCAAAACCATGGGCCACTACAAACTATGGATCAACAATACTACGAGCGACTTACAAAGCATATGTGCCAACAACAATAACACAAACTATTGATCAACAAATACTATGGGACGGCTTACAAAGCATATGCATCCAACAACAATATAATAACAAAGTAAAGACATGGGTTCCTAACATCCCCTCCCCCTTAAAAAAAGCTTTGTCCTCAAATCTTTAGATGTGGAAATTGTTGATGAATCTGAAGGAGTGGTTCCAATGTAGCATCCTCTGGTTGCATGATGTGCCACTGAATTAAGACCTCTCTGATAGATTGAGAGCGAAGCTAACGAGTGCGTCGATTGAGGATGGCCTTCGGCTCCAATAGGATGGATCCTTCATTATCCAGTTTGGGTAAAATAGATTTTCCACTGATGTTGGTGCCAAGAACTTTCTTCAGACAAGAGACATGAAATACTGGATGAATGCGGGAAGAAGGAGGAAGTTCCAATTTATAAGCAACGGACCCAATCTTTTGAAGAATCCTATATGGCCCATAGAACTTTGGAGTGAGCTTATGACGCCCTTTGAGTTTCAGGGAGGATTGCTCATACGGCTGGAGATGAAGAAAAACCATATCGCCTGCTTGAAAAGTGCACTTAGAATGGTGTTGATCAGCTTGTTGCTTCATGTGATTTCTTGCCATGTGAAGATTGTCCCGCAAAATGCGAAGAATCTGATCGCAGTTTCGAAGGACCATGTCAACTTCCTGAACTGGTGAACTATTGGGGGTGTATGGAAGAAGAACCGGAGGTGCCTGACCATAGACTGCTTCATATGGGGTCATTTTAGAGGCAGTGTGGTAATAGGTATTGTACCACCATTCAGCGAGAGGGAGCCACTTTGCCCACTGATGTTGTTGTTCAAAGGTGAAGCAACGAAAATAAGTTTCCAAGCATTTATTGATAATTTTAGTCTAACCATCTGTTTGTGGGTGATACCCTGAACTCATCTTCAGTTTGGTGCTAGTCTGGCGAAATAGTTTTGTCCAAAAATGACTGGTGAAAGTCGCATCACGATCCGAGACAATGGAAGAAGGGATGCCATGAAGACGAAAGATCTAGTCCAGGAAAATTTGAGCGACTAAGGTGGCTGTATAAGGATGGCTAAGAGCACAAAAATGACTATATTTGGAGAGGCAATCAACCACAATGAGAATCATTGTCTTCCCACCATATTTAGGGAGCCCTTCAATGAAATCCATAGAAATATCTGCCCAAATCCGTGTAGGTATGGGCAACGGTTCGAGCAATCCTAGAAGGAGTGTCGTTTCACCCTTATTGTGCTGGCAGGTATCACATTCAACCACCATCTGTTGAATTGTCCTTTTCATGCCCTTCCAAAAGAAGTTATGCCGTGCCCGTTCATACATTTTGAGGAACCCAGAGTGCCCTACCGATGGAGAAGCATGGAGTTCATAGAAGACAGCCTGTTGAAGATCTGTGCTCTGGGGAAGCACCAGATGACCCTTGTATCTCAGAGAAGCACCATCCCAAGAGTAATGTGGTACAACAGAAGGGTTGTTGGTCAAGCGTTGGATGATTTGAAATAAGGAAGAGTCATTGACATAACCTTGTTAAACAGATTGCAACCAATTTGGAACAGGCATAGAAATAGCTGAAAGAGAACCTTGGGCATCAAATGTGCAAGAAAGATCATCTGCCACAATGTTGTCTTTACCCTTCTTGTAAGTGATCTCATAGTCATAACCCATGAGTTTGCTAACCCATTTTTGTTGTGTTGGGGAGGAGACACGCTGTTCCAAGAAATATTTCAGACTTTGGTGATCAGTGTTGATGCAAAAATGATTCCCTAATAGGTATGGTCGCCACTTCTGTACTGCATGCAAAATAGCCATCATTTCCTTCTCATATGTAGAGGCAGCTAAATTCTTACCTGAAAGGGCTTTGATGGTGAACGCAATGGGGTGTTTATCTTGAAGGAGAACAGCACCAAGTCCATTGCCGCAAGCATCACTCTCAATAGTGAAGGGCTTGGAAAAATCGGGCATAGCTAGAATAGGTGTAGTACACATAGCTTGTTTCAGTTTGTCAAATGCACACTGATCAGCATGTGTCCATGTAAAAGCATCCTTTTTCAATAGAGCAGTTAATGGAGCTGCAATCTTCCCATAATCCTTGACAAACTTGTGGTAGTAGCCAGTCAACCCCAAAAAACCATGAAGGCTCTTGAGTGTCTGAGGATGCGGCCAATTGTTCATGGCATCGATTTTGCCAGGCTCCACGTGAACCCCTTGTGCTGAGATAATGTGCTCGAGATACTTACCTTCTTTCTATCCAAAAACGCATTTAGACTGCTTGGCGTGGAGATGATGGTTAGAGAAAAGTTGCATGACAAGATCCAAATGCTGGAGATGTTTAGCCCATATTTTACTGTAGATGGGGATATCATCGAAGAATACTAGAATGAATTTTCACAAGTAGGGCCCAAATATTTTTTTCATTAAGGCCTAGAATGTGGAAGGAGCATTAGTGAAGCCAAAGGGCATCATCAAAATCTCATAATGGCCATCATGTGTGCAGAAAGCTGTTTTAGGGATATCATCCTCATGAACCCGAATTTGATGATACCCAGAACGAAGATCCAACTTGGAGAAAAATTGAGCCCCATGAAGCTCATCAACAATAGGAATTGGAAACTTATCCTTGATGGTGAGGTGATTAAGTGCTCGAAAGTCAATGCAGAGGCGCCATGACCCATCTTTTTTGCGAACAAGAAGAACTGGAGAAGAAAAGGAACTAGTGCTTGGGTGAATAATACCTTGCTTCAATAAGTCCCGAATGAGCATTTCAATCTCCATTTTTGGTGAAATGGGTGGCGATAGGGCCTGATGTTGGGAGGAACGTTTCCAGGAAGGAGCTGAATACGATGGTATTTTGGCCTTGAAGGTGGCAATCCCACTGGTTCAACAAAGACACCTGTATATCGATCCAGAATTTGTTGTAGATTCAAAGGAGTAGTGGAGACCACCGATGGTTGCATCTGAATGGAATGGATCTGAGCAATGACACCATGTGAATTCTTCTTGAGGAGTTTTTCCATGCGATGTGAACCAATGATGCTGAGAGACCCTGGTTGTAATCCTGTTAATGCGTGTTTTTGTCCATTGAGGAAAAATTGCATCCAAAGTTTAGCAAAATCCCATAAGATAGGGCCAAGTGTGCATAGCCATTGAGCACCCAAAACCAAATCACGTCCACCTAAGGTCAAGGCAAACATGTTAGAGTGCAAGGTATAATCTCCCATAGAGATACGCACATTTTGACACTTCCCTTTGCAAGGTAAGGTGCCTCCATTGGCAACCATGGCTTCAAAGTTGGAGCAAGGATGGATAAAACAATCAGCTTGTTTGGCGATCCGAGGGTCAATGACATTATGAGTGCTACCAGAATCAATGAGTATTGTAAGAGAAAGCTTCTTGAAGTAACCCTTGACCCGTGTTTGGGGGGTGGTGATTCCAGCGAAAGCATGGAGAGATATCTCTTGCTGGTCATCCTGAGATGGAGGGTCAAAAGGCGGTTCTTGAATGTCGACCTGAGCATCCATTGTATCCGGATCTTCGTCACCAATTTTAGAGGTAGGCGGAGAATCCACATCCAAGAGATAGAGCTTTTGTTGAACACATCTATGTCCCCATGTGAATTTCTCATCACAATTATAGCAAAGCCCCTTTTCTCTATGTGCTTGCATCCCTGTTTCAGACAAACGCTTGATAGCATTTGGTCAAGGAGCCTGTGGTATGGGTGGTCGTTGAGAACCCATATTTCAGAAGGGAACAAAAGTGGGATTGGAGCATTGTTGGGCTGCAATCTTGTCTTCTGCCAACTTAGCCAACCCTAGGGCTTCCATCATTATGTTGGGACAGAACATTTTGACCTCAGAGCGGATGGCATCCTTTAGACCACTAATAAAACAACTCCGGTAAAAGTCATCGGCTAATCCTTCAGTGTGGTTGGCTAGTTTCTTAAATTTGGTTTGATACTCTCTCATAGTGCCAATTTGGTGAAGTTTAGTGAGGGATCCTATGAAGTCATCAAAAGCACTAGGACCAAATCGTTGCAAAAGGAGCTGGCAAAAGTCTGGCCATTTTGGCTCTTCATGAGCCTTGATGTACCAACAGTACCATTGAAGAGCTTCCTAATCCAAATGAAAGGATGCAAGCGGAACTTTGTTGAAATCAAAAGTATTATGCAGACTGAAATACTGTTTTGCATGATAGATTCATCCAGTTGGATCAGTACCATTGAAGCGAGGAAAATCAAGCTTCGGACCACGGAAATTACTGGAAGAAGAGAACCCATTGTCTGATGAAGACTCGGACTGCTGTTTGTTGTTCATAGCTGAATGTTCAAGATGGAGGCCGAGAAATTTTTCATCCAGATCTTGGAGTTTGGCTTGGATGGCTGCAAGTGCTTTTCCATGGTTTTTGCTCCTGCATGGGTGACAACCATAACGAGGAGTTTTTTTTTCTTTTGGGGGGGGGGGGTTTAGGGTTGACTGAATAGAAAAACAAAAACAGAAACTGCTTCAGTAAACGAAAATCCGGATTTGGGAAAAAATATGAAGGGTAATTGGGGTTTGACTAGGTTTTGGACACCGTCGAATAGACAGGGAAGCAAAAAATGAGGATTTCAGAAGCGGGGTGAAAGAATGGAAAAATTTGGCAAAGGGGGACAACGAAGCAGAATTAGGAAAGGAAATTTGTGGTGAAATTTGAAGGTGATTGGGTGAAATCTGAGGAAGTTATGACAAACCCTAAAAATAGACAAATGTGGAATTTCGGGCTTTGGGAAGTGGAATTGGGGATAGGGTCCTCAGGAATGAAATATGCAGAATGGGATTACAGGGGTTCCCGGGAAGTTTCAAGGGAAATGGAGTGAAAACAAGGGAGATATGGAGAAACAGCCCGGAAGTGAGCGGAAACAGAGGGATCTGAAACGACACTGAATGGATTGAAAATGGCTGGATCTGGAACGGATTTCAGAATGGATCTAAACGGCTGGATCTGAAATGGCGCAGCAGTGATCGATAACAGTTCAACTAAAAATAGATATGGACCCCAGGTATGTGCGGCTTCCTAACAGTTCAGGGGTTTCACTCGGCCACCAATGTTGTCTGACGGCTTGCGTATTGGGGCGGTACCCCTCACTCCACGGCTTAGGTAAAACTGATAACCACTTTGCCACAAACAACATCTCTTGGTTTACCTCACGGGTGGGAACTAGTCAATCAGGTAGGGGTCATTTCCCTTTTCGCTGGCAGGTCTTCTCAATGGACCAGCTACTTTGGGGTTCCTGTGGTACTCCTCACAATGAGTTTTAGGGCTTATGCCCAAGTACTTCCCACAGTTAAGTGGATAGGGATTATTCCCAAATCCGAACCTGCAACAGATGTGAAAAAAAATTTGGAAGAAATTTCACCCAAAAAGTGCTCTGATACCAGATGTGAAGCACCTGCAACAATTAGTTAATAAGAATATGCGAAATAGCAGAAATGATAGAACTCAGAATCACTTTTATATTGATCGCAGGCCACTTCGAGGGGGCAACCTCCTTTGAGCAAGCTCAATACAAATAACTTCACGGTGCCTTCATAGGCCTCAACACACACTTATATATGAAGTCTAGGTGCCAATACTATGGGTCAAAACCATGGGCCACTACAAACTATGGATCAACAGTACTAGGGGCGACTTACAAAGCATATGCGCCAACAACAATAACACAAACTATTGATCAACAAATACTACGGGACGACTTACAAAGCATATGCGTCCAACAACAATATACTAACAAAGTAAGGACATGGGTTCCTAACATCTTGATAGTGCCTCGGCTACAACCATCGGAATTTTAGCACTAGAAGCATTCCCTAACCAAAGAAAATTAAAGAAACATCTCTTGATGGCTTTAATGATGAAAGATGGAACTTCAAGTAATGAAAACCAGTAAACTGGAATGCTGGAAAGAAGAGATTTAACTAAAATAAGACCAGTGGGCAATGCATGCTTCAATTTTCCTTAAGAGCCAAAACCAATCCTTGATAAGATAATTGTTTGGTTTAAGATTAAAACCCAGATATTTGAATCCTTGATCCATGGGGAAACATTTGTAAGGAAGAACTGGAAATATATATCTAAGATGGTTGTCATTCATAGATAAATGATAACAATGGGATTTGGCAGAGCTAACCTTCATGCCGGAGGCATTACAAAATATAATGAGGAAGAGATCTGAAGAGGTTTCTCTCATTTGATAATCTAGATGATAATTGTTGCTTCTTTAGGATTATTTCCTTTCCCCCAATGCTCTCCCACTATCATGCCAAACTGCTAAGTAGTGTCCATTATTTGCAATGTGTGTTGCATATCTCCTACAAAATCCATTTTTATTTCCTAGTGTGTATCAAAAATACATCGTAGCGATGTTATATGCATCCAAAGGATGAGTGGTTTTGATATCTCACCAAGTCATTTAATTGCCAACCCAAGGTTCCATTAAATTTACAAGACAATGATACTATTTGTGCATGACTCATGGATATTCAATTAACTAAATATTTACAAGAACAAAAAAAAACTATAATAATGTAACTACTAAAATAGATTGAGATTGCAAAATATTAATAAAACTTTTAATATTAAGTATATACAAATATATAGAGAGAGAGAATAATATAACTACACCAAAACAAATATTAAGATTGCAAAATATTAACAAAATGTTTACAAAATATTAAAATCACAAAATATTAATAAAATGTTTACAAAATATTAAGATTGAAAAATATTAACAAAATATTAAGATTGAAAAATATTAACAAAATATTAAAGATTACAAAATGAAGTAACAAGATCCCCATTATATTAAAAAAAATGAAGTAACACCATTCCCATTATAGGCTAATCTGTATATTTTGCAAAGTATCTCCCATTCCCATTATGTTAAAAAAATAAAATAAAGGCTAATCTGTATAATTTGCAAAGTATCTCTAAAGTTACAAAAGTAAAATGAATTGAGAGTATACTAAATCGGAATAAAGTAGAATGAGAGCGGCTAAAGTGAATGAGCTATGTTAGGTAGGAATAACCAAAATACACTAACGTATGCCACTGTCAGCCAGCATATATTTAACACAAAACTATGTCCACGGAACTCGCGATGGATATTCACAACTAAATCAACAACTACATAAATTGAATTTATACTCAAGAAAAATGGCAATGCACTTATCCCACAACTTTTTATTCCATTTGCTGTTCTTCGGTTTTTCATAATGATTTTTTTTATTTCACTTCTTGTTCTTCGGCTTTTTATGTCGCCGCAGGGGACTATATTTTTGTCCCCGCAGGCAGTGATGGAATTTGACGGTTGAATTGATCGTCAGAGGCCAATTTAACCGTTAAATATGGTTAACATTTCAGCCAAGCCATCACAAATTGGCTTGTAACATGGAAAAAGTTCCAGAATTTAATTAAAACCGTCACACAAATTGGCTTGTAACATGGAAAAAGTTCCAGAATTTAATTAAAACCGTCAATTTTGACGGGTGTCTGTCATTTGAATTTCCTACACTGCCCGCAAGGGACTATATATTTTTCGGTGAGTGTTATTAATCTGTCAGTACAGGGCAGAAATATTTCTGCTTTTCTAAGTCTGTGATAAAGTTGTAATTTATAATATTAAATATTTTGTTTTTTAAAATCATCTATTTCAAATTTGATTGGCCCTTTTTGGCTGAGTGTGCCAGTGTACTGAATCAGATTTGACGAGTGCAGATACAGTGCGTACCAACAAATTTCTAGCGACATGACCCTACGCCATCTACGATGTCTCGCCATGTACATACCTGTCAGAGTGTCAGCCTTCCAGGATAACTTCATCGTGGACTTCGGAAAAACCTTCTAGAATCGGTAAAGTATGCACATGTTTATGCTCTAAATTATTCACATAATTATTAGAAGACGTAATAAAAATATTTGTTTAAACATATATTTGAATTTTTTTAATAATTACTCTACCAACACCACCACGGCCGTTGATCCTCGGTCTCATTGATCAATGTACGAGATCAGGTGCAGCTCAGTATATCTGAACCCAAGGTCACCCATACGGAGGAATGTTGCACTAAGTTCTAACTAATCAACAGCACTCCACTTAAAAGATTTACTTAACACATTGAATCTTCCAGGAAATGTACCACGTATTAATTTTGAATGGAACCGGGATTGTTACAAGCAATACTTAAAGCTTAGAAAGAAAAAACCGATCCACTCCTGCAGATAAACATGCTATGGACAGTGTCATCTCTGTGACCCGTTTGACAGAAACTTCTCTATAACGAACTATGCTCTTGTATTTCCACTACACTTTATTGCCTTTGCGTATCATGGTGCTTATTTATGCGATTCCTGTAATAGCTATAAGAACTAGCATAAGCAAGTCCCAAAACAATCCAATTTCTAGAAATGAATTTCAAATGATGTATCAATAACAAACACCTTACCCCAAGCATGCACCTCCTAGGCAATCTATAAAAGGACCAAACGTGGTTATGGTCCTAGATAATATCCTGCAAGATTCAAAGATTTTAACTTTATTCTTCACTAAGAACAATTTCCCATCTTTATTCCCTCTAAGACACTAAAGTTGTAGAAATTATTTACAATTAACAGGAACAGAGTGCAAAGCATAGTAGCAAGATCTTACCTAGATAAGGTTGTGCCGGATATGTTCTGTGTGGTCCTGGTGGATACCTTGCTGGAAGGTATGTTGATGGAGTACTTCCATATGGAGATCAACGTGGGTATGCATTGCGTGGCGGAGGGTAGTAAGCTGGAGGACGAGGATACACAATTTTTTGTTTTTTCCATAAATATTACATTATTGACATGTAATTTTAATTTTAACTGTGAAATTCATACCCTTCATATTTCCCAAACTTTACATTGATGGACAATGCCATTCATATTCTGCTACCTGTGGGAAACGCCATTCATCAGCAATCTTGCAATCTTAAAGATGTTCACATCAACATCAACTCCAACGTGGAACATTCTCTAAGTATATAGTTCAAAGAGAAGAACAATTATCTGTGTTGTGTATCTTTTCTCAATAAGAAAGGTCTGAATAGTGCAGGAAGCAATTACAAACCTTCTTAGATGATGTAAGCAAATAATAGGTCAAATTGCTTAGATGATACGATTTAAATGAACATCATAGACGATATAAAGCAGCGGGGGAATTTTTCGTTCCCAAGATATAGCCCCAAGGGCGTCATACCTTGAGTTCATTTTTAAACTCCGGTCCCATCGTTACAAAACGGCGAATTGTTCCAAACTAGAGGAATCTCATCGCTCAGTCCTCGATTCATGAGACTGGGGAAAATCATGTCCGTGTCACTAAATCCTTCAGAGAGTTCAGTGCAATCCTCAGTTAATTTTGAAATTTTTTTTTCTAGGATGGGCAGTTGATCATTGCAATCAAAAGTATATTCGAGATTTTCCGTGCCCACTTCAGCAGCAATTACCTCAGAGGATAATCCCTGATCCACCAGATCGGGGCAGATCAGAGGAATTTCATCGAGAAATCCCTGATGGGCGGTTGAACTTTGCTGATGTTCTTAGATGATGTAAGCAAATAATCGTATCATCTAAGAAATAATTTTTCATTTAAATCGTATCGTCCAAGGTCTGAAATGATGTAAGCAAATTCAAACCGAGTCCCACAAAAAGTCATGAAGAAAACAATTACAAAGGAAAAGTACCTGCTCGGGCATACTTCTGTTGGGTTACGAGAGAACAAGGATCCTTTGAATGGTTGAAAGGCTTCATGAACAAAGTGGTAGAGACCGACCACAAGGTAATAATTCCAATTTATCATGAAGCTGTGTGCCATAGCACTCTTTTAGAGTGTATCTACTCAGAAATTTGGAACATGGAGAGACGAAATCTGGAACATGGAGAGATGAAATGTCATCAACTGCGCTTATCCTGTGCTAGCCCTAATGATCTTTCTATTTTCAGCACCCAGTAAATCATTCAAACTCCTAAAAACAAAAGGGTTTGATCCCTCAACCAGGCTGCTCTAGGCGATGGAGAGTAAGAACGTCAAGGGCATGCAAACATTGACGTAATGCCACATTGCACCACTCCACGAAGTAGAAACTGTGGTCTGCAAGGCACGCGTCACAATTGGGCCTTCCATTGATAGTCCTGTCAATGCGTGAATATCTTGGACATGACTAAGGTTTGGCCGTTCTGATCATAGTGCATTCTTTTCAATAAAATGTTTATTATTAATAAAAATTAGAAAATGGTTCAACTAGTGAAGAGAAAGAGTTAAGAATTCATATTACAATGTTGCATGGTCAATGACAAGTCAAATGTTAAGAAGTCCAAGTAACGTCAAATATTATGGACATGATATGCCTCAACTTTTGAGATATATTATTATGACAAGGTATCAAATGTTTTCAATACATTGACACCTATACTTATCTTTCACTATTTAATTTTAAGTGTTTATTATGACTTTTCGATATGACATGACGTTTACATCCTTCAACAAAAAAAAACTCATTTTACTATAAAAAAATTGCCAATAACTTTCTTTATAAAATTGGTATTAAATGTTTTGGAATGTGAAATTTAAGATCATGCATACATATGCATATATACACGTCATTTCAATTATGACGAAACAATGACCTAAAAATTCAAGACAATCACTCTTACCATAAGTTCGATCATTTTTACATATGTATATATACATATGCCATTTCAATTATGATGAAACAATGACCTAGAAATTCAAGACAATCACTCTTATCATAAGTTCGTGTTCCTTGTGCTACATTGACAACGTTGAGACATATACGTTTTACATGAAGGTCCATAAAATTATATTCGATAAGCACAACTTAGACTTTCTTAATAAAATTATGTGCGATAAGCACAACTTAGACTTTCTTAATAGTGCACTTAAGCAACGATAATTTATTCATCAATTAATTGCAATGCAAACAATTTAAATAATTTATTTATTTGTAATATCCAATGCAAAAAGTTTAAATTTATTGGCAACGCATCAAAGTGCCATAATGTGGCAGGTATTATCGTTATGCGAGCTTGTTTATTTTGGAATTATACATTATGAAAAATTTGCCATGGTGAGATAACATAGGACATACTAGACCTAGGGTTCTGTGAATGGTTTAATAATAAATATCTAGCTTATCGCGATTGACATCCATCTCCTATCGCTAACATTGATTTGTTTGTCCATTTTTTCTATTTGCACATGCCCACCGATCGGCAAAGTTGTCCCATGGTCTTCAGCTCGTACACCCCACTGACGTTTGCTCGTCATCGAGGCTTGGGCACCAAAGATCGAGGTGGAAATCAACAACAAAGGCTCAATGAGCATTCAAATAAATATTAAAAAAGAAATACAATTAATATGAAAAAATTACAACTTTAGAATAAACTTCATAAAACAAAAAAAAATTGCGCTTAGTGCAACATTAAATTTGTTTAAGGTTGCACAGGTTGTCACCTTTCAGGTAGATTAACGAAAAACTAATTTTAGAGTGTTCTGTAAATTATGGTAGGTTGATCATCCTCTAAAATATCGGAAAACAACTGAAACCGTAAGTCAACAATTTTCTAGATTTATCTGAAATTTCGTCTTTGCAAGGATTCCCGCAACAATGAAGATGGTACCCTGCGTGTGAACTTCAGCAACTAGTGGGGTCGAAAGCATATACATATTTCAGAACATCTTAACATCATCCTTGAAGAATTTTTTTTTTGTGTTGAATCAAATTTTGGAGCTCTTGGTCCTAATTTCTGGTTGCTCACTATGTTGGCAACTATTTATGGCTAATATGGATGCTTCTCATTTCTAATGACGGTGGATGTTGGTGGTGTGAAGAACCGATGGTGTGGCATTACATGAGGTGGAGGACATGAGGTGGAAGACACGAGGAGGGTATAAGGGTGCATAACAAGTAGGGGCGCCTTTAAATATTTAATAAAAATAATAATAATAGTTACACATGGTCAAAATATGTAAAAGAAATAAAAATTTATCGTCAACCGCAACATTAACAGTGGTCAACTGCTAAGCCAATACAATGTACCTGCCATGCCTTCGACAGGTATAGTAAATGCAAAATTGTTACTATTTCACATTAGAATATAGAACCGGAATTATGATACTTTAAAAAATATATATTTTTAAATGTTTGTGTGGCTCTGTGCATACACATCTCTTTAAATTAAGAGATCTCGCATCATTCCATATGAGTGACTATCTTTTTGTGTTTATCGTTCATCTAGCTTTGCTTTTGTTCCAATATTCTAACTAATTATTGACAATTATATAGGTGTGTTAGTGATAATAATAACACTTACTGCTCTCTCTGATTAGCCGATAATTAATTAAGCTTAGCAGGAATGCATGCTTCAATGACCATTAATGATGGTGACGGGTTATGTTCATCCTTAGATGTTGTAGAGGAGCATTAGCTGACCATGCTAACCCGACAACACCACTCTTTACTCTTTTAGGGTTTATGATTTTGGTAAATGTTTATTTTCATGTGAAACACCTAACAATACCACATTGCTAACAACATGATCCCTTGGAAATTCAACCACAACTTGATCATGATTGACATGACAATACCCCTCAAACCACATCTCCTCTCACTTGGAGGAACTTCACAAAATACAAAACTATATTATAGGTGAATAATTCAATGTTAATAAATATTTTTAATTGTTAAGTTTATTTTTATAAATTTGTATAGAGTTTGATGATGATTCTTTAAATCATAAAAATTCCATACATCAATTCACACTTTAGTTATGATCATTCAATGTTTAGTTAGATCATAGTTTAAAAATTAAATTATTATTATAAATATCATATCAACTACATTAAAAATTTAAAACACTAACATAACATAAAATTAATTTGATTTCAATTCAATCTAATATAGCATGGTATACATATCCCAAAAATAAAGTTTGTCTGTGATAGATTAAGTGCAAATTGTATGGTTTAACAAGACTATGGTTTAACAAATTGATTTAAAAGAAGCAAAATTTACATAATATATCAAATTATGATAATATTTAAGTTTTATAATCTTATTCATTGCAAGAATTTGTTTTTCTATTACAATTTTGTAGCAAAAGTATCATATTTCTATAACTTTTGTCTTATAGCAACTACAGAGACATTGCTACCTCGTGGCTCTTGTTATAATGATTTTTTTTACTTCACTTATTCTTCATCTTTTTATAATGAAATTCTTAAAGACAAAATATCCAAATTTGACAAACATGGAATTGGAGGAATAAAATTAGAAAACGCGTAAAGTAATGAGAAAAAGAGTGGGCGTCCTTGAAAAGGTTTTTAATAGATTGAGTCAAAGTATTTGGGTGTTACAATTCATATATCATATCGCTCACCCTGACGATGGACATGTAAACACAATAGACAGAATTGGAAAGCTATTTCCAAGAATGGGATGAACAAGGAGAGTAATAGTTTGTCACAGCCCCGCAGCAGTCTTAAATAGTCTGCTACAGGGTACATATTACTTGCCAAATTTTATGTCACTTTCCAATATTTTTTTCCGAGTTGTCTAAAATTGCTATGATTTTGCTTGGTTTTCAGACACGAATTTGTTGGAATCAGGATAGAATTTTTAAAATCTCAAATAACAGTATTAATCCTATATAATTTGGATTCTCCAGGGATTTTCCAAGGTGCTGAATTCATCTAGATGTTCAGAAAAACGAATAGCCGGAACATTAGATTCATATAGTGAGATTCCGACCAAATTTTGGTCAAACTAACAAAATCGTCGCACTTTTACTTTTCTATCCAACATTGTATGGAGCAGTATAAGGGATAACTAAAACGTCCCCCACTCCCCGGAATCTAGCAATGTCGGAATAGCTAAAATGGTGGGCATGGTGGATAGTTTTAAAATAGGGTATTTAGTTTTAAAATAGGATATTTGGGAGAGGTAATTACGACATTGTATGGAAAGTCTCTGAGTACAATTTCTGTAAAATACATTTTCTCTACTGCAGAAGGCCATGCGTAGAAATAGGCAATACTTGTCAAACAGATTTATTCTGTATACGCCCTCTCTATACAGAAGGAAGTCTCCCCGCACCAATTAAAGGAAAGAGGAAAGGAAAGTGGTGTGGGGCCTCATTTCCAGTTAGACAGGCAGTACACAGGGATAGATCTAGAGCCATAGAGACCAAATGTCGGGGTATCTCCCTCTTGAGCAATGATCCTTTTTGAAACCCAAGTAGCGGACATAATGTCATGTCAAAATGAAAAATGAAGGGGGTTAACAATATCATATTCTGGATGAGATGTATTGACAGTGATTAATACCCTTTGCAAGCTGCACTCATCCTTTTTTATGTCCGTGTGACATATTGCAATCGTTTTGCACCTATTAGTCCTTGTGTAATGGCTAATTTTTCAAATTTACAATGTTTTCTATACTTAAACTTTTGAAAAAGCACCTCAAAAACTGGAGAGGGGGTTTTGGATGGTAGCGTATTCTCCGTAGTATTGTGTTATTTGAATTTCGCGTCACCACCACCTCACCTCGAAGGTTGGAGTGAGAGTTATTTCACGGGATTTGATATTTGGTTATTAAACTAAATTTCTTATGTCCAAATATTTCTATTATACCATTTGAGCGGGGACGTGCCTTATTATACCATTTGAGCGGGGACGGGCCTTATTATACCATTTGAGCGGGGATGGGCCTATGGAATTAGACCAACTTACTGTACGTTCGCATTCACTATCATCAACTCGCATTCAATGTTTCGGAGTAGGTGGCTCTTCAAATCAAAGATATGCTTTATAAGTTTTAACGATGATTAGAGTTGTCGATCAAATGAGGATGTGAATCGCGCTCCTGCGCGTGGCTACGCCTCTACTGAAGATGAAACGAGAGGCTTATATTCCACATTTTGTGGCCATTGGGCTTATTACAACTTGTTTCGTTTGTGACGTTTTTAAACTTCAAAAAAACCAAGTCATATCTCAAATTTTCTTAAGCGCTATTACTTTGAAAGGATCTTTACTTCTGGTTTGAGCTTCCACCAAAATTCTGAAAATATAGCAACAGTATTTGAATGAAACTAAGACCCATGGCAATCATTGCATGAAACAAAAAACTTGAATAAGTTTGAGCTTGATCTGATGTAACCACAATCTCCACTCAACGAGTTACAACATTTACGCTGTGATTCTGTGTTATTGTCGACGGTCTTCTTCAATGAGCTTCCCTTTATCTAGCTATCGTCCAACCACCATCAAACTCTTTCATGTAAATTTCATGATCTAATATCTTTGAGCATGATAATTGTTGAATGTGTCCATCTTGAAACTCCTCATATTATTCCACATTCAAAACCCATTTTCATCTAGTTTTTATTTTTCAAGACTAATGACAAGGGAGAGATCTTGAGTTTAGAAGATTTGGTTGTAATTGACTTGATGGTGATGCTATAGATCTTATTATTTTTTGGTGGATACAGCAGCTTTGATGATTTCCCAAATATCCACGTGGTCGTTAGAACACCATTGTTAGTTGGTGGCCTTTTTTTAATATGTGGTCAACTTCATTAATGAATTGAAGATTACGAAATCTATAGAAAGAAAACATGACAGATATACTGTAGGCCTGTCCAAATGAAGAGAAATGTTAAAGTTCACATGGAAAAATTAAATAAACCTACATACATTATTTAATTACACGAGAAGATCGTTGATGATATGGCAGTGGCATTATAATCTGTCATAAGGTTTGAAAAAAATAAACTTTTATCAACTTCCAAATATTTAATGATCCTTGCAAAAACAAAAATTGAGTTACACGTCAATATATAAAAAAAATTACGATTTATAACTAACTTAAAATAAGTCCATTTCCCTACCATTCTATCCATCCTAGTGTTGTTCTCCTATGTTTTAGATTTGAAATCTCCCAATTTTTTCTCCTAAATTATTGTTGCTCAATTAACCATTTCTCTGGTTTAATGCCATCTATTTGCTAGTGCACTCTCCTTAATATTTCCATTTGTTCATGCACTCTCCTTAATCATTTCTTTAGGTTATAAATAGTGTTAGCCTTAGAGTCTCCTAAGCAAGGGAAACTAGCCATTGTATTATATCATTATTTATTTATTTATATTTTGTTTGTAAAAAAAATTTATGACACTTTAATACTCAAAGTTTTCTAGTCTAATTAGTCTAATTTCATCAACAAATAGACCTTTTAATGCTAGGAAAATCTCTTAGACTACCTCTATGGCATAGTGGTACGTATGGAAAAATTATGGCATATGACAAAATTAAATAAACCGACATAAATAACTGCATCCATGGATACTCTTCTATTTTTAAGCTTCGATTACATGTTATGAAGTAAGTGTTAAGTGAAAAAGAGATTCAAAACATCTCGAAATTCAATAAGAAAAATTACTATGCCCAAAATGTATCATATTTAAGAAAAACCATAAAGATTCAAGGAATGTTAAGTATTTTGGGCATAACGTTTCGCTTGTAACTTAGAATTGGGAGTAGTTTGCACAGTTGGAAAGCTCTTGAAATTATTTACAACTTTTTTGTTTTGTGTTTTTCAAAAGATGCTTTTCTATATTTATGAGATTCTAAAAATAGTTTCGTATATCTCAAGTTTCATTGCACATCTACTACAGCAATGGACATCAATTTTAGTTAATAATCAAGCATTTTCCTGCTATGATTATAGTCATATAGTTAAACAGAAACCATCACAATTATTTAGAGTGTAGTCTATTATTCTTATTTTTCTTAGTCATATTATTTCATTATGAATTGTATCTTTTATATTGGCACTCATACTTATCCATGAAAATAATGAGCCTTGCATCCTCTTCAACTTCACACATCTACCTACCTACATCGTTTCCAAAAGTACCAATGTTTTCATACTTAGAAACTCTTCTAACCCAGATCACCCATCAACATACAATAACCAAAGCTTTATACAATGCACCAACTGCTATATCCTTGCCAAATTTACATATCTAGTCGATCATATATATCTATATATATGAAGCAAAAAAACTCTATTATTTCACGTTGCTACATCTTTTTCCTTAATTCTTTAGATTTTTTTTAACACAATGCTCTCTCGCTATGTCATGGACTATTCTACAGTCTACATTTGCAAACTCTATTTACATGCTCTCTCACGAGCATTGCTGCATAAAGCTCTTATAACTAAAAATTAACCATCATCTATTATACCTCAACGACATGAAGCCTTAACGAGCTTATGCACAAGCATTATTCACCGTCCTCACAGTCCTCTCTTACTGCTATCACACGGACATTACTGCTTACCTAAAATGTCTCCACCTCGTCTGAATCGGGCAGAGCAATAATTTTCACCAATAATTTCGAGAAATGATTTTCACCCCTTTTTATCCCAAAATAGCCTGAAAAGCCAGTGGTTTTGGTTGTATTTTATCGTTTGCATACAAACAAAAAAAAAATTAAGTACACGGAATCTAAACATTTTGATTTACAGTGCTTACAACGGTCTGCATGACTTTGCCCAATTTCCACATTAAATACATTTGTTGTTTTGTTGTTGCATAAAGGATTTTTAACTATTGGATTGATCATTGAATCAAATCCATCCCTATCAGTAATAATAAATGAACATCAATAAAATTATCAGAAAATAATAAATGAACATCAATAAAATGATCACAAAACTTAGGCAAATCCATCCCTATCAGTAATAATAAATGAACATCAATAAAATTATCAGAAAATAATAAATGAACATCAATAAAATGATCACAAAACTTAGGCATGTGATAACTGGCAGTCAAATCGGTCCCTGTAGGTCACCCAGTCAAGCACAGTTTTATCCTTCTCATTTTTTTGGAATTTTGACCATCTAGAGGTTGGGCCAAAACTTCTAAAAACACAATTCCATAACATAATTCCACAATAAATAAGATGAAACTAGGATTCCCCTGTTTTTATAATTGGATTAGATAACAAATAGCCAGTTATCCCACGCCCAAAACTTATGGATTAGTAACAAGGAAATAAAATTGCTCATGGAAGGATAAAAGTTTTTAAGTACGGCTTACAATGAAGTTCAATTAACATTACCTTTATCGGATCAGTACTATAGCCGCAGAATGACATTTCTGGCGATACTTATTTGTCACACAGATTTATTCCTCTATCCGATCTCTACTATAACGATATGTTCTGTGCTGTGAATTAAAAAACTTGTAAAAAAAAACTAAATCATTTAACTAAGCTAAAGTGGCCGCATTAAAAATAAAAGTACCTGAAACACATACCAATGAAACTCTATCTAATGGAATCTGCTCTTTTTAAGAGCACATTGCAAAAGACAAACTTAGGTGTCTCTCCACGACAAAATTCCGAATCTATGAAGAAGTTTTTCAACCTGCTGCCCAGAACTGGATGTTGCCCAATCCCTATTTATAGAAAATTCCTATGAGATGATATTTGGGGAAAAGGTGAATGCATAATTTTTATGTTTCTTGTTTTTTTCCCGAGAGAGTTATTTTTGGCCTTTAGGGAAGAATATGGACGTGAACTCATTTTAGGCTACAGTAACAGACGACAAGCGTATGAAGGGAGGTTGCACCTTCTCCGACACAAGCAATGATCTACATATTAAAATACATCAATAAGTGGAATCTGAGATAAAATAACAGTAATAGTTCCTAGTGGATATTAATGGATAGTTTATTAAAAGACATCAATCAGATGAGACCTGTTTGAGGTGCAATGTTTACCCAGTTTTTTGGCCTTGTTATCAGCTCGAGAAGATATCATAAGGGATTATTATTTTTCACCTAAGTGCGGAAAGATCAAAGGAATTATATACAACGGGCATCCTTGTTTAGAATGCAGGTTCTGCCTATCTAACGGGCATGTCACAAGGTAATTGTTTGGTTCGATAGACGAAATGCAATCGAGATAATCTCATACGAATGGAATGGAATATTCTTCCCTAAAGGCCAAAAATATCAAAAAATAACTCTGTCGGGAAAAAACAAGAAACATAAAAATTATGCATTCACCTTTTCCCCATCGACGTAGGTAGAAGCTTCTCCGTTTGCCAGCACTGGTTCTTGCATTAAGTATGCTGAAGAAATGTGGAATGCAATATAGCTGTTTGTTAGCATAGGCATTGAGACTGAGATGATGAGGTGCACTGGGAGTCTGGCAAGACAGGAGAGACATGGCCATTTTCCTGAATTCACCACGAAGCGTAGCGATCGAATTCAATCACATGAAATATCATCTCATAGGAATTTTCTATAAATAGGGATTGGGCAACATCCAGTTCTGGGCAGCAGGTTGAAAAACTTCTTCGTAGATTCGGAATTTTGTCGTGGAGAGACACCTAAGTTTGTCTTTTGCAATGTGCCCTTAGAAAGAGCAGATTCCATTAGATAGAGTTTCATTGGTATGTGTTTCAGGTACTTTTATTTTTAATGCGGCCACTTTAGCTTAGTTAAATGATTTAGTTTTTTTTTACAAGTTTTTTAATTCACAGCACAGAACATATCGTTATAGTAGAGATCGGATAGAGGAATAAATCTGTGTGACAAATAAGTATCGCCAGAAATGTCATTCTGCGGCTATAGTACTGATCCGATAAAGGTAATGTTAATTGAATCTAATTGTAAGCCGTACTTAAAAGCTTTTATCCTTCCATGCGCAATTTTATTTGCTTGTTACCAATCCATAAGTTTTGGGCGTGGGATAACTGGCGATTTGTTCTCTAATCCGGCGGAATTTTAGTTTTACCTTATTTATTGTGGAACTATGTTATGGTATTGTGTCTTTAAAGGTTTTGATCCATTTTAAGATTAAGACATTTAGAGATCAAAATTCCAAAAAATGAAAAAGATGGAACTGTGCTTAGGGAGATAGCCTGCAGGGAGCCATTTGATTGCCAGTTATCACATACCTAAGTTTTGTGATCATTTTATTGATGTTCATTTATTATTTTCTGATAATTTTACCTAAGTTTTGTGATCATTTTATTGATGTTCATTTATTATTTTCTGATAATTTTATTGGTGTTCGTTTCTTATTACTGATAAGGATGGATTTGATTCAATGATCAATCCAATAGTTAAAAATCCTTTATGCAACAACAAAACAACAAATGTATTTAATGTGGAAATTGGGCAAAGTCATGCAGACAGTTGTAAGCACTGTAAATCAAAATGTTTAGATTCCGTGTACTTAATTTTTTTTGTTTGTATGCAAACGATAAAATACGACCAAAACGACTGGCTTTTCAGGCTATTTTGGGATAAAAACGGGTGAAATTGTACAGGCGTATACAGAATAAATCTGTTTGACAAGTATCGCCTATTTCTACGCATGACTTTCTGCAGTAGAGTAACTGTATTTTACAGAAATTGTATTCGGAGACTTTCCATCCAATGTGGCAATTAAAATGCCCAGTGTTTTCAGTTAAATTTGGATGGAAATTGGTCAAATTTTTTTTTGGAAATTGTTATTTCCACAATATTACAATTTCAGCAATCTTAATTGCCTCTCTTAAATATCCTATTTTAAAACTAAATATCCTATTTTAAAACTATTCACCATGTCTACCATTTCAACTATTCCTGCACTGCCAGATTCCGGGGAATCGAGGATGTTTTAGTTAGCCCTTATACTGCTAACTCAGCCAAAAAAAGCCAATCAAATTTGAAATAAATAGTTTTAAAAAAAATATATTTAATATTATAAATTACAACTTTATCACAGACTTGGAAAACCAAAAATATTTCTACCATGTACTGACAGATTAATAACACTCACCGAAAATATACAGTCCCGTGCGGGGACATAATATAGTCCCCTGCGGCGACATAAAAAGCTGAAGAACAACAAGTGAAATAAAAAAAATCATTATGAAAAACCGAAGAACAGCAAATGGAATAAAAAGTTGTGGGATAAGTGCATTGCCATTTTTCTTGAGTCCAAGTAGTGTATAAATTCAATTTATGTAGTTGTTGATTTAGTTGCGAATATCCATCGCCAGTTCCATGGACATAGTTTTGTGTTAAATATATGATGGCCGATAGTGGCATACGTTACTGTATTTTGGTTATTCCTACGTAACATAGCTCTTTCACTTTAGCCGCTCTCATTCTACTTTATTTTTATTTAGTATACACTCAAGTCATATTACTTTTGTAACTTTAAGATACTCTGCAAAATATATAGATTAGCATTTTACTTTATTTTTTTTTAATATAATGGGAATGGTGTTCATTTTTTTAATATAATGAGAATATTGTTACTTTATTGTGTAATCTTTAATATTTTGTTAATATTTTTTAATCTTAATCTTTAATATTTTGTTAATATTTTTTAATCTTAATATTTTGTAAATATTTTATTAATATTTTGTATTCTTAATATTTGTTTTGGTGTAGTTACATTGATATTTTTTTTTTATATATTTAATATTAAAGATTTTATTAATATTTTGTAATCTTAATTTTTATAGTAGTTACATTATTATAGTTTTTCTTTTGTTCTTGTAAATACTTAGTTAAATGAATATCCATGACTCATGCTTGAATAGAATTAAATATGATTTTTTATTTCTTACATACACTAATATGTAAGGAATACAAGGATATATCAACCACAATTATTTGAATTTATAACTCCTAAGCATAACTTTATATACCATAGGTAGAATGGTCATCGTCATAGGAAATCCAATCAAGCCTTAACATTTTTGCTCTGTACAAATAGTATAATTGTCTTGTATGTTTAATGGAACCTTGGGTTGACAATCAAATGACTTGGTGAGATATCAAAACCACTCATCCTTTGGATGCATATAATCTCGCTATGATGTATTTTTGATACACACTTGGAAATAAAAATGGATTTTGTAGGAGATATGCAACACACATTGCAAATAATGGACACTACTTAGTAGTTTGGAATGATAGTGGGAGAGCATTGGGGGAAAGGAAATAATCCTAAAGAAGCAACAATTATCATTTAGATTATCAAATGAGAGAAACCTTTTCCGATCTCTTCCTCATTATATTTCTTTAAATCAAGTCGTCCCATGAAGAATGATTCCCTTACATGAACATAGAAAAGCCATTAAAGAACTTAGAGAAATATGGTATGAGGAATTAATCTTCTAGAAATTCCAATGGGAAAGTTTGCAGGAAGAATTGAAAGAGGCAAGAAAATTAAAGACGATAAAACAGGAGAAAGAACAAATGTATAATCTGGTTCAGGAACTCTTGAGTTGCAGAACTCCATCCCCATCCTATTCAGTATTTTTGTATGAACATATGATTTTGTTTAAGCTTAAGGCTCTGAAGGAAGGGAGGCCCTATCAGATTGTGACGACTCCTCAATTCTCGGAAGCTTTTACATAGAGTGATTTATCTGGGAAAAATTTGCTTTGTGATTTGTATCTGCATGAATCGGCTTGTTTTATGGCCTTCGGTATAATCCAGTTCCTCGTATAGGTGACATTCACATGAGGGCATTCAATTATTTTGTCACAAATCATATGAACTGGTGGCATTCCTCCTAGACCATCCAAAAGAATGAAAGCACTTCCACTCTCTAGATAAGGGGTGAACCTTAATCCCCTTTGACCCTTGTTGCAAGTCATAAAAGGCACCTCTCCTCTCCTCAGAAGGATGATTACGTGGTAGTGTTTCAACAAGGAATCAAATCCCGCTGTGTTAGAATGATCTCACAACAAGAACTCTATGCAGTGGAAGGCAACAAGCAAAGGTGGGAGGCCTCTTTCGAGACTCTAAGAATAAAAGACCCTTATTGTTTCGAAAAATTTAAATATGCCTTGTCCTGAGTACCAGAGTATGTAACATGTATGTATGCATGTGGGCCAACCAAGCTGGGGTTAATATTTAGGTTCCCACTCCTATGGTTTCCTGAAAGAAAGTACATAAGCACATATCAATTGACCAAGAAAGCATAAAGGAAATGTTGGGAAGAATTGATCGCTTTTAATGGGTTTTTAAGTCCTAGAAAGAAGCCTAAATCCTCCTTCAACTTCACCAATTTCCACAGGAAGAGCTTCGATTTCGACTCAGATTTAGATTAGCTGGAGCATGTTGCATGAGGACATGCAATTGGACAGCTAGGGGGAGATGTTGGGTGCTGCAAATGTCTCTTTTTGCTCACTTTCATCAAGATCCTTTTCTGTGTCTTTTTCCTATTATTATAACTAAGTCATTACTTTTCCAACGAAAATCATGGATTCAAAAAGGTATAACTCATTATTTCTTTGTTGTATTTAATGCTTAAAGATTACTTGTGATCATGGGTTTTATTCCTAATTGTGTTGACTTGTGATGGATCAATGGAAGTAATGAGATACAGGTGTATCGTCTTGCCGAGACATGTAGATGAAGAAGTACCTGGATATCAATCACACCTTTTCTGGGCTCTGGTTCATCTTGTTATAGGGGTAGTTCGAGCACTCATCCATGACTTGCTCCAAATATTTGATCAATTGGATTGTGAAGCGCTTCAATGCTTATGCAACATATTTGATTCTGATTGTAACTATGTTGTAACTATTTCTATTTTTGAAGTACGAATTCAGCAGCCTCAAGATCTTCGATCTTCATGGCTGCCCGAATCTGAAGGACCTAAATTGTCTTATCTAATATAAATAGGAAGACGAGAGGGTTCATCAGGTTAGGCTTATTTTTAAAAGAGAATTGTAACATGAGTGGGGAGTTTTTGTAATTGAACTTATCCATTAATGAAAGAGGCAATTTTTTCTTGATTCATTATCTGCTGAGTTGATTTGGTATCCTTCAATGACATCTCTGTTGGAAGGAAAGGACCCGCCTTCTTACAGAGTCGCCGAATTATTTAGTTGTTTAATTCTTTTATTTTGTTGGTGTGGATTTTCTAGTTATATTTCATTGTTGGAACAATTAATTACTAAGAGTGGGATTTCTTAATTTCCAATTCTTCTTTGCTGAAACAGTGTGAGTAATTAGAATAGGATTTCCATTTATGGATTTTCTTTGATTTGATGAAACAATTGACTGAGTAATGTGTGGTTTCTGATTGCAAATGTGTTATTTAATATAGGATGATACAGTTGTGAGTGAAATCGTGAACCTGGGAAACACTTTTGTGACAAACGGAGTGAAAAAAACGAAGCACGGGCGGATGATCACGCGAAAATAAGTCAACCTCAAACTCTAGGCCGAGAGTTTAAAAACCTCTAGGCCGAGAGTTTTGAGATTTCAAACTCTCGCTCGAGAGTTTAAATAAACTCTAGGCTAAGAGTTTGAACCAATCGCAGCACTGTATTTTAAAAAAAACTCTCGAATGAGAGTTTGAACTAAACTCTCAGTTGAGAGTTTGGAAGATATTTTTTTGACTGAGAGTTTATGGTCAACAAACCTGCGAAAATATATGGCATCTTTCCGGAACCTGCAACTTCAGCAAATCCGAACCCTTGCAAATTCTAAATATTATTTGTCGAACTTGGTAGCAATGGATTTATCTCCAAATCTAGTTTCCAATGATATAATAATTGTTTCATTTCGACTTGAATTTCTATTTATTAATTTTTTTTTCTAAACCTTATCCCTTAAGAATTTTATTACTTTGAAAATCACCCGAAATGAAAATTTAATATCATAACAAAGACAACACCAAAAAAATTGAAATTTCACAAAGATCATAATTGGCTCGTCCTCTTCAAAAGGGTACTTTTAGTTTTTCCAATAAGAGTCACATTTGAAAGAAAATGTGAATACAAAAACATGTGTCGATAATGCATCATTTTCTGAACATATGTTGTTTCGATAAAAAATAAAAAATAGTTCCCAAGTCTTAAAAAACTCAAAATATAGTCCAGGATTCAGTGTAGTGTGTGTAGATTATGAGCCTAGAATTGTTTTCCCTAAAATGAATAACCATCTATCAAAAAACCGTCGTCAACACAGGTCACTCACTATCCATACCTAAAATTTTCAAGTATATGCCGTCTGTTGACAACAAATTTGTCCCACAATATGTCCATAAAAAAAATTAAAAAAAATACGAGTAGAAAGATAATTCAATTCTCTAAAACCTTTGTGTTTACTTCAAGTTGAAATTCCTAAGGGAGATATGGGTTTGAAGAGGTCGAAGTTGAAAAACATAAAATTTAGCAGTTTTGTTTGTAAAAAACAAGCCAAAATTGTTTCCCAACTTCATGTTTTCACCCTTGTGCTCTGTCTCTGCATATCATTGACATGTCATTGAGTACTTCATTTCCTTTATGAATTATAGAATCGGTAGATAATAGATAATTTCCAAAATAGAAGAAGACTTATTTCCTTCAAAGTTAATTATTGCAATCACAGATTGAATCTTCTTTAAGAATTGATTTAGTATTTAACTTCTTGCAAAATCAAGTTTTTTAATTTACTCTTGAAGTAATTGATTCCAGAACTGATACTATAGAATTATTGTAAATTTCCTTGATTTTAACAGTCAATTAATAATTGAAGTTGGATTGAGCAATGAGCAGAGCATAGCCTTATCAATTAGGTAGGTTGGGTGATTTTCTAATTCATCAGTTACAAAAATGTTTATGCATATATTTTGCTTGATTACCTTTGAAATAATCAAACTTCCCTGGGTTGATAATTTATATTGAGCACTATGTTTATTAATTTTAATTAATAGGCAATTATAGTTACCAACAGGTACATCATGTTGTTATTCTATTTTTTCCAATAGACATTTCTAAATTTTTCTTCAGTATTCATTGTACACTTATGTCTTTATCCAATGGTGGTGTTTATAGGTATGAATGGAAACATAGAGGATCAACACATATCCATGAGTTCCTATGGTTGGAAGGTGCGCCAGACATGGAAAAATTGGATTGGAAATATAACAAGACAATTGATGTTGCAAGGAGATACTTTGACAACTATGTAACATCCTAGAATCCTAGTGATTCCCACCACATGAATGTATCTGCTCATTGGTCTTTGCAGGAAAATCCTTGCTTATTGGAAATCACTGAAATATTCAACACCAATCTCGTTGATGATTATCAGAAATTAGCAAATCACGTTCACCGACAAACAAAGTGCAATGTTCATTCATGTTTGCGAAAGAAAGGTTCCTCTTACACATGTCAGTACAATGCACCATGGGAGCTTCAAGATGAATCAAAATTATTTATCAACAATAAACAACAAAAGAAATATCAACCTACATGCAATGATGAAATTCTAAATGTTCATAATGTCTCTCTTCTTTCAATGTAGTCCGCTAATGTTGATTTCCAACCAGTCATGTCACGTCACGCGGTATTGAAATACATTGAAAAATATTCTTCAAAAGATGAATGAAGATCAGAAATTTATCAAGACATGTTAACGAGAATCTCCAATATTGTTGACTCTGAAGATACCTCTATATGTGCATATAAATATTTCCTTGCTGAAACAATTGTTGATAGATACATTAGAGCACAAGAAACATGCCATATGTTGCTAAAGCTCCCACTTGCTATTGGTAGTTGCAAATTTGTTCCAATGGATGTTGATAGGAAAATATTCAAGAGAGTATCTTCCAATTCATATAGTGAAAAATTCCCCAGAAACTCTGGGTTCCTTGAACTATATCAAAATAGACCTCCATTCCTTGAAAATGTTTGTCTCATTGACATTAATCGATCCTGGTCTTTCTGATCACGACATAAGAAATAAGCATGGAATCCAAGAGACAAATCCTCAATAGTTCGAGTGTGGTCGTGGTTTTGCGAAGTTCCTAAGGAGAGATGAGACAGTTTTGAATGATTTTTCCTCAGTGAATTACTCCTATATAAACAATTCAGAAAAATTCACACTGACATAGGCATCACTACTGAAATAATCATTTAGAACTGGATGAAGTTCAACAATCGATCTTGGCATGTCAACAGAACGCTAGTAGAAACTATTAATGATGACGATGATGACATACTCCAAGACGAAATCAATAATGACAATGACATGCATGAATGGGAAATGTTATCTCTCCTTGTTCCTCTTAATGTTGTTCAAGTGTCTGATATTGAAAATATTGGTCGTAGAGACTTCGAATTGATTCATGTATGGAGTAATACCACAAGATCAGAGGATAAATTAGAAGACCCAACAAATTTCATAAAAAATGCATGTTCATCTAGAGCTATACTAGATCTTTCCCATCCTACATTGTCTTCTCCATCTTCATTTTCTGAGAAGTAGCATATTTCTTTCAACACTATTATTGAACACTTTAATCAAGAACTAAGTGTGGAACCGCCGAAAATGATCATTCAAGGAACTGTAGGAACTTGAAAGTCTTACCTTATACATTTTGTTTCACAGGAATTTTCAATGCATTCAACAAATGGAAAAATCCCTTTGCTATTACTAGCACCCACTAGAGTAGTTTCCTTCAATATATGAGCTAAAACAATCACTTATCTCTTGGAAATCCTCTTAAAGACTTCAAACCTTTGCATGGTCAAGAAATTTTTGTTTTCCAATAAGAGATGTGATGTGTTAAGTACATTTTAATTAATGAAATGAGCTTTATAGGGCCTAGGTTATTCATACAAATTGATACACAGTTGCGTGAAGCATTTCCATAAAATAGATCAGATACATCAGGTGGAAGATCATTGATTATTGTTGGAGACCTTGGCCAATTGCCCCCCGTTACAGATAAACCATTGTATGTAGGTAACATAGTTGGAAAGGTTTTGTGGAAAGATTTCATTTTTTTTTACATTGGACATATCCAAAGCAATCCAGTTTTAGAAGGATGCTAAAAAATTTTAGAAATGTAGAAGCAAACGTGGATGATTGGAATATGTTGATGTCAAGAACATATGCATGTATGGACAGTCTTGAAAGTAACACTTTCAATAGAGAGCTACATTTGTTTCCAACAAACTCCTCAGTGAATCGACATAATAAATCCATGCTTAAATCACTTAAAATTTTAGTAGCACAATTCATCTCTGCACATACAAAGAATAAATATTTCGACAATGTATATGGTGAGCAACTTCAACATGAATTCTTGCTATGTCCTCGTGAACTTTTCATGTTGACGTGTAACCTATGGGTGGAAGCAGGGTTAGTAAATGGAGCACTTGGGACAGTTCAAAACATCTTTTATGCTAGAGGATCTAAACCACCATACCTCCCAATGTACACTACAATCTCGTTTGATAATTACATTGGTGTTCCATGGGACATCAGATATCCAAAGATTGTACCAATAACACCTATTAGTAGAGAAAATCACAAGCAAATTCCATTGCATATGGCTTGGGCTCTCACCATACACAAATCACAAGGTTTGACTCTAGAGAGGGAAACAATTGATATTGGTAATGCAGAGAGGCAAGGTTTAACACTTACAACAATTTCAAAAGTCAAATCTATCAACGGTTTATGAATATCACCAGTGCCATTTACTTATGATAGGTACGCAAAGATGGCTCAAATTTCATATGCTACCATCAGGAAGAAGGAATAAAAACACCTACAAACCATATCTATATGACCATCATCATTATTATTCAAAGGGGTGAGCTCATTATTGTGTACCAGAAAATTCTTCTATTTCGATGTTTCATTACGATTATAATTTCACTTAACTTTGTTGTAGTTTTATTGTGTTTAATAGTCATGGACTACAGTACACAAATAAATAAGAAAAATACCTCAGCTCATATGTGTATTCATATAATGTTAGTTCGTTTAAGTTTCAATAAATATTTCCATTCTTCCAAACAAAACTATTTTAAATTTTCTTGATTTTCATTACTTACAATACTTAAGTACATTCAATGAAAGTCATGTTTTTAATCCTCTGTTCGATTTTTAGGTTGAATCAATGATGATATCCTCCATGCATGCCATGAAGTGAGAGTGTTGAATGCAAAGTTGTTTAAAATTATTGTTTACTTAACGATGATTACAAATGTTTGCTACATTCAACTTACATTACAAGAAAAAATTATATATTTTGAATCCTACTTTATATGTTTCACGAGTTTGATTGAAACATTATCCATTTTCATGATGTTTTTGTCTACATCCGGAGATTAAGGGGTACCTACACGAAGCTGGTACCCAAAATAACCGCAACAATGGTGCGTGAGCGAAAAAAAAAGGACATGCACGCGCCTCCAAAGCAATGCATGCGTCCCTGCTTCGGCAATGCCAAATGTCCACATGATTCAGCCCACGTGGACAAAAAGGGCGCACACGCGCCCTTAACGCATACGCACATATTGGCGCGCATGTGTTAGTGGCGCGTGCGTGCCTCTGTTTTTTTATAAAAAAAAAACAGAGCTCACAGGTTTTGTCATTTTTGACAGACCCGTGAGTGCACCTTCAACCCCGCGAATGCGTCCTCGTGCACCCCCATTGTCGTCAACACCAAGCAATCCCTCCTACACCACGGTGCCGTCCGTTTCTCCAGGTAAGTGCTCCTCAAAGCACAAATTTGTCTTTATTTTTGTTTTCCATTTGAATTTTAATTTTTAAAAAAAAATTACAATCCATTAAAAAAACAAGGAAATTTAATTGCAGGCCATCTACACACCTAACAAGATGTTAGACACACCACTATTATCCGATGAAACCCGACCTCCATAAGAGAATATGGGAACTGACAATGACCCCAATGAACCCAATGAAAACCCTGAAGATCAATTACACCAAGACTTAAATCAATTGAGGGCACTAAGTAATGAATTGAACAGTACTAGGGAACCCTCTCGGGTTTCCTTGGCTTCATCACTTCAAAACATTATTGAATCATTCAATATTGCACATAGTGAGATAACAAACTTGAACCAATACATGGCTCGAATGAGGGAACACTACTCCACTGGGTTGTCCAAAGAGAAAATAAAAGACCTCAACATCAGCAAAGACCAGTTGTATAGCAAGTTCATAGTTCCCTCGACCAGACAACCTCTAGCTTTGACGAGGCCTCAGGTTTGCATGGACTGGTGCATTTACCAACCATGGAGAGATAACTGGAGACAGAGGTGGTTCATGGTGTTTGACAGGCCCCCGTGCAACAATTTGGAGGTCGCACAGTATTTCCTTCAAAAATTGTGGACTGAGTTTGAGCTAGGGTACCATGTCAACTATTTTGACATCACTGAGTTTCAGGGTGTCGATCTTGGCTCTACCCAAGACCGACCTCAAGCACACTACAACCCGCTTAGAGGACCTCCTGCACCCAGGAGAGATCCAAATCCCCCTCCTCAGCCACCCAGGGTTGGTAGCGGTCTAGATGAGATTCATGACTCCGTCAGACATGCCACACATGACTTGCTTAGACATACCAAATTTGTGGCCATGTCTTCCCAGAGCCGAGAGGACATCGATGAGACACAAACAGCTACATAGTCTATGGGTCATGGCCGAGACATGTCAGGTATAGGTGGAACCCAAGCAGGGCCTTCTAGTTCTGCTGGAACAATGACACATGATTGTTCTCACTGTGGTCATTCTTGCCATGGTGATACGTAGTAGCATGCCACAGGGAGCTTCATGGATCAGGTTTGCTATTGTTTTATTTAATGTTCAAGTTTTTGTTGTATTTTATTTGATATCGTATTGTTTAATATAGTTAACTTTGAATTACACATTGTTTCCTTTATTTGTTTTAATGTTCAGTTATTCGGTGCCAAGTCTCCACCCCCCAGGTGGGAGGACGTCGGTCCCTTTGACCTCGATGGAGCCATGGTTGCAGCAGAGGAGATTGCGGCACCATACACATAGGTAACTTCTTTACTTTGAATAATTAGATCTAGTTACGAGTAATTTGTGTTTAGTAATTACAAATTAATTAGCATTGAGTAATTACCATATTATCATCATATTTTACAGTTGTGTTTATAATATTGTCTAATTTATTTGAGAGATATAAATTCGTATAATCCCACCAAAAAAAAAATGAAACCTTATCAAACATGAAAACCTAACAAAACTATAAACATTTGCGTTAGACACAATGCTCACTGAGAGGGGGGGTTGAATCAGTGAGCCTATACTTTATTTAATTTCAACTTCAATCACCAACTCTTATATTATCATTTCACATTCACATCATATTCATCAATGAACTAAATATCAACTAATGAAACACATCAACACATAATATGATATTAGATATAGTTTTTGTAATCTTTTGTATTTGGTTCAATGACTACAACCGTGAGGCAATTTAGCACCAACTAATACAATGAGCACCAACTCATCATCTAGGACCTAGCCTAGTTTTTCTTAGATCCTACTAAGAAAATGGATACAAGACCCTTCTTGTATTTACGATTACATAGTTGTCACATATCATACATATCACAGTCATGTCATTATTCACATCATCTTATTCATCAATCTGTTGCCAGCACCTTGTCTTCAATCATCATTCTGTCCCTGTTTCATCATGTCTAGCATCTTCTCAAACATATCGATATTCTATCTACATTCACATCTTTAACCTGTCATCAAACCGTCATTAACCATAGGAAAATTATCATTATGCTGTCAAGATATCAAACATATCACATTTATATCACTTTTTGCTCATCATCACTCTATCTTAATTTTAACTAGGATATACACAAATACATCATTCTCTCCTTTCACCAAACTGCTGCCCAAAATATCATTAGTCTCTTCATACTATCTAGATCGTCATGTCTTTCTGTTGTACATGCACATCATATCACATGATATTTAATCGACCTGTCTATGTAATTTTCATTTTATTTTTATTTTTAATTACTTAGCCGACTTTGTCCTTTGAATGGACACATAATAGTTCACATACAATGTTTTATTTGCATGCTTTTTTTGGTTTGAATTCACACAACCACATCAAAGGCCACATTAGAAACTTAGGGCTTCCTCATTTTTTTGTGGGATTCTACATCACCATGTTTAAATACTTCAACATCAAAGGTTTCGTCAAGCAATTATAAGGGAAAGGGCTCCATCACACCCACAACAATAGACCACAAACAATTCCAAGAACCCCAAGGAAACAATACATTATGTCTTCATCACCATACATCAAGGATTCCACATATGGACATCTTCAACGTTCAAGGGCTTCAACATCCATCGTAAGTGCCAATAGATAAGGGCTGATTCAATTTGTAAGTGGGTTTCAATGTGGGTTCCACCATCAAGAGTCAATCATTTAGTATTTAATCAACATGCTTTCAATGGACATCAAGCCCATCATCAAATGGTAGCATGGACCATCACCAAGGGTTCCATTGCCCCATCAAACCACAAATGACCACAGAATGGCTCATTTGGCTCATTAGGTGTTCCAATGGCTCCAATGCCCACCTCCATGGTTCTTCATGCCATGTGTGTTCTTCAAGCCATCCACATCATCATCTTCTTTTCCATTCCTCAATCCTTTGTCATTAATGTTGTCACCACCATCACCATCACTGTCAACGTCTTCATAGTGGCCAAAATAGAATCATAGTGGGAAAGCTTCTAGAAATTCAAGAACCTGATGTTTCTCATGTCCTTATTACCCTAGTTTATTATCATAGGATTTCCAATTTATTCTAATACTTGAGACTGAAAGTAATCATACTACTACTCCTAGAACATGCTATTAGGAAAGGCATATAAACAACATAAAACAACTTATCACATGTTTTGTCACTAAAGTTTTTGAAAATGATGTAAGGCCCATAAGGAAGAGCAGTAATCTTACATATATGGTCTATGGGGCCTTGCTATTATCTTGATTCAAATTCAACTCGATAAAAGATTTGGCATCAAGAATACTCATTTAACTCATTTCACTCAAGATTTCTTTTATTTCAATCAAGTGATATCATTCTGATAACATAGTTATTCAATCAAGAACACATAATTACTCATTCAATGCAAAAGAACATGGCACATTCAATCTTGTAAGTAAGTTAACCATGAAAAAGATTTCTCTTTCTTCCTTTTTCTAACAATCAACACTCTAAAGTGTATTAAATAACATGCACACTAACTTAACTACTATTTAGCACCTCTTTGCAAATTTAAACAATGAGATGCCATTTTATTTGATGATGTAAATGTTATGGAAATAAAGGGACTCAAGATCCTCACTCTAGGGATGCAAATACTTTTCCACTGGGTGAATCAAGCTTCTAGGAAACTGCAAATCTATAAGAAGACATCAAAATCTAGGAATTCTTCGCCAAGAACCCAAACACATTACATAGGTTTCCAATTCAAATTTGTAAATGGACATGAATTCCATTTGCTTATGAGACACTGCACATTTCTCTAGGGCCAAATGAAAAGCTCACCTAGTCATGGGGATGACTCTAGAAAAGGAAAAGCTCACCTACTCATGGAGATGACTCTAGAAAAGGAAAATCTCACCATGTCACCTTCTATGCCCTCTCACCTTATTTAATTTTAATTTAATGTCATTCCACCTTCTATCCTTTCAGAATATTGGATATCATCTAACTTGAATATAAATTTATTGCACTCATGTTTTCTAGGTACCATCGTTGTCATTCTCATTTTCATTGTGTTTAATATTGTTTTTATAAATTCAGTCTAAAAATTGTAGTGTTCGCACAGGTGTTCGTGGGCTCCAGCGACCAGCCACCGCCACCGAGGACCAGCAGTTCTCCCTGTGCACACGTATTGTGTGTATTAAAGCATAAATTTAATTTCAAATACGATGACTTGTCTGTGTATATTTATATTTTTGTATATTTAACCATGAAGTTATAAATGTGTATGCAGGTGCAAGCACCTTGGCCTGCCAGTGCCATTATTCCTCCCTCCCTGACCTTTCGGCCACCCTATATACCAGTTGTATCCCTTGGAATACATGCCCCATTCCCCAACCCCTTCCATCTAGCCCCCCCCTCCTATATAGCACCACAATTCCATCCAACTCCCCCTTATGCATCATATCCAGCTCCACCTCCATATCAGTTTCCCATGTTCCCACCCTCCCCCATCCGACCACGGCACACCACCCATCCATAGTCACCCATCCCTCTACCGCAACACAGACCTCACCCCTCCCCACATTCCCCCACCACACTTGATTCCCCTTCCAGGGTGCACCCATCCATACTACAACTAGTCGAGGTTTATAGCCCTAGACGTACATCTCCACTTCCCCCACCCCAGTCCTTGCCTCTTCCTGCCATGCCCCCTTCTTCCACTGTTACCCCCAGTGGTGTATCCACCGTTGATGTGGCTACATAATCCCCTTTACCATCCACCCTAGCATCGGAGCAGGATGTCCGGCCGACTGCTCCATCTGCCAGCCCCGAATACCAGTTGATTTTGTTCACGGTGAGATTGACTAGTTTATCATTTAACTCTAGTTCAATTTTAACAGAAATTACTATATGCATCTAGTTTCAGCATTGATCTGATTGTTCTAAATGTTGTAGGGTGGCATTGCCGAGAGACTTGGATCACGGAGGAGGGAGACCCCCTCACGACTTATAGTCTCGCATGCGGTGAGTTATCCAAGATTTGAAAACTATTTTTAGTTTGAAATTATGTTTTATACTTGTATAATTACCAGGAAAAGTTGACATATTATTGTTGTCGTTTCAGGGCTCAGGGGGACATGCTCAAAGATGCCGGAAGGACCTAGCTTCCTCTAGCATGAAGAAGAGGAAGATTGATTTTGGAGATGCACCTGGGAGCTCCGAGGGTGGGCAGGAGGATTGAGAGACCCTCCTATGTATAGTAGCCACGATGTGGCATTTTCGGCATGAGTTGCCATATTTTGTATAGGGTACCATGGGCCATATTTTGTATAGGGTAGGAGTTGCCTTTTTTTGTACAGGGCACGCGTTGCCATTATATAGACGCTAGGAACGATGTTCCATTTTTCCAAAAATTGTACATGATTGGATCATTTTTGCATATTAATAGATGGATTTGCACTTGTGTATATGAGTTTGTCCTTGATTACATTTTTGCATACATGATTTTGACTTCGATTCAGAACTCTCATCTATGGATCATAGTGTTAATTGCATGTTATTTGAATGGTTATTATTTCACAAACTTGTCTTAAGCAATTACACACAACATATCCTAAATGTTTATGGTTTATTGAATGAATGTTTACAATCATCTAATCATTTACATTCTGGAAGTTACCAAACCTGCACAAGTGGTTTTAGTGTCATGTTCTCTGCCTTGATCGGGAACGATGGGAGGGGACGTGACATAATGGAAATGATTGCAAGTGGTAATTGATTAAATTCTTAACTATTCTTTTGATATGAGTTTAAATAATATAAATAAAAATAACAATTCAAAAGGTAGTATATAGTTCCCTTAGTTATGAATCCATGTGCAAATGACAAATGATAATCCATTTATGTGATTAGACACTTAGGAATTATGAGTCCACCTTTTATCCCTTAAGTGATTTAATTAACAATCATGGTTGATGAGATGTAAAATTACAAGAACATCAACTTACAATTCGTGGAAAATTTAAAGTTTCCCTCAAGCTAAGCTACTGACAAAACATACAATTAAATCTAACTAAAAATTCACGACTTGTTACAAAGATAACTATGCAAGTTACACAAGTAAATAGTTACACCTCCTATGAAATGAATTTGCATGTATATTACATTGGCCACTATGGAACACTAATGAAAATTAGGGATTCTACCATTGAACTCTTTTGAGAAAAAGAGAAAAAATGGCAAGTCACCAAGATCATGCAAAATAAAATTCCAAAAACCATGATTCCTTACAAGGGTTGCTAAGTGAGTTTGCATGCTAGTTAATGACTTTGCATGTCACTAGAGGTTAGAAAACAACTAAAAACAACCTAGTAAGTAAGATTAACTGATCAAGATTCTAAACCCAAAATGGAGTAGTCAATCTATTTTAGGGATTTTGTTGCAATGATGAGCAAAATTTGTTAATATATCCAAGTTGTGAGCGAGACAATATACAATGGTTATTTATTTGACAAGCATGAGAGTACTATAATAGAAAATAAATAACTAAGAAGCATGCAAGCAATCATATCATAATATTAAATACAAGAATGCAATTCAAATACAATAAATGGATGGAAGAAACAAAACTCATATATTCTTCAAATGGAAAAGCATACAAATGTGTAACATCATTTGAGAAAAAATTATTTGAGGCAATTAAGCTCGAATGCTCTCCTTGGGATGGGTCATTTTCCTTATTAAAATGTCTCTCTAGCTATATGGACTGAAGAACGCTTACTTCCTTAATGAAATAACTCAAGTAAGAATGAATACAATGAATGGTAAAGATGAGAGAATGAGGTGTTTGATCTCCAAGCATCTTTCTTCCCACATGACCTTAGAATTATTCTCTTCTTCAAGTCTACCCCATGGCTTTGATTTATAGGAAAATTATGAGATTCAATGAATAACTATTTCCAAACCATCTTCCCAAACCCTAGCACATACCCTCATCCAAACCCTAGCACTAAACCATCTTCTTCATCCTCACCATCACCATCACCATCACCATCACTATCACCGTCAACGTCTTCATCATCACCACCATCTTCATCATCATCATTAACTCTAACTCGAACCCTAATTCAATTTTCTTCTATAACTCTATCCCTAACCCTCACCCAAACCCTAGCACTAAGCCATCTTCTTCATCCTCACCATCACTATCACCATCACCATCACTGTCACCATCATCATCATCATTAACCCTGACTCTAACCCTAATTCATTTTCCTTCTATGATTCTATCCCTAACCCTCACCCAAACCCTAGCACTAAGCCATCTTATTCATCCTCACCATCATCATCACCATCACCATCACCATCACCATCATCATCATCATTAACTCTAACTCTAACCCTAATTCAATTTCCTTCTATGATTCTAGCCCTAACCCTCACCCAAACCCTAGCACTAAGCCATCTTCTTCATCCTCACCATCACCATCACCATCACCGTCACCGTCACCATCATCATCATGTCTTCATCATCATCATTAAATCTAACTCTAGCCCTAACCCTCACCCAAAGCCTAGCACTAAACCATCTTCTTCATCCTCACCATCACCATCACTGCCACCGTCAACGTCTTCATCATCACCACCATCCTCATCATCATAATTAACTCTAACTCTAACCCTAATTCAATTTCCTTCTATAACTCTAGCCCTAACCCTCACCCAAACCCTAGCACTAAGCCATCTTCTTCATCCTCACCATCACCATCACCATCATCATCAACATCTTCATCATCACCACCATATCCATCATCATCATTAACTCTAACTCTAACCCTAACCCTAACTCTAACTCTAACTCTAACTCTAGGTTCCTCATCAACATCTCCATCATCATCATCTTCTCCATTGTCATCATCTTCATCACCATGACCATGACCATCACTGTCACCATCACCATCATCATCACCATCATCATCACCATCATCATCATCATCATAAGTGCCCAGTGGATGATATGTAGAGTTGATCCCTGTGTGCAAAAATTGCACACTCCCTCACTGAGCAAAACCCTAGTTTCCAAGATGGACGTTCAAGATGGCACCGGGGCCACGGGACTGGAGGAGAGGGGTGCCCCTGGAACTATCCTGATGTCCTAAATCCAATGGAGTTGACGATTCGTCGATCGGAGCCAAGGTCGTCACTATATGGCTCATTTCGTCTTGCATCCAAAAGGCCTCTAGGGACACCTATTGGATACCTATCGGGGGCATAGAAGTCCAACCGTGCAACAAAATCAGGCTCCAGGGAGTCCAACAAGTGTGTCTAGGCAGGTTCCGGCTAGGAACACTGGCCGTAAGTGCCCGGCGGACGATTTTCCAGAGTTGGTCCCCATGTGCAAAAATTGCACACTCCCTCACTGAGCAAAACCCTAGTTTCCAAGATGGACATTCAAGATGGCACCGGGGCTACAGGACCTGAGGAGAGGGGCGTCCCTGGCACTATCCCGGCGTCCTGAATCCAATGGAGTCAACGGTTCGTCAATCAAAGCCACGGTCGTCATTTTATGGCTTGTTCCGTCTCGCATCCAAAAGGCCTTTAGGGACACATGCTGGATACCTTTCGGGGGCATAGAAGTCCAACCGTGTAGCAAAAATGGGATCTGGGGAGTCCTGTAGGTGTGTCTAGGCATGTTCGGGCCGGGAACGCTGGCCGTAAGTGCCCGGTGGACGATTTTACAAAGTTGGCCCCTGTGTGCAAAAATTGCACACTCCCTAACTGAGCAAAACCCTAGTTTTGAAGATGGACCTACAAGATGGCACTAGGGCCATGGGACTGAAAGAGAGGGGCACCCCTGGCACTATCCTGGTGTCCTAAATCCAACGGATTCAACGGTTCGTTGATCAGAGCCACGGTCGTCATTCTATGGCTCGTTCTGTCTCACATCCAAAAGGCCTTCAGGGACACTTGTTGGATACTTGCCGGGGGCATAGAAGTCAAACCGTGTAGCAAAACCGGGCTCTGGGGAGTCCTGCAGGGGTGTCTAGGTAGGTTTCATTTGGGAACGCTAGCTGTATGTGCTCGGCAGATGATTTTGCAGAGTTGACCCTATGTGCAAAAATTGCACACTCCCTCACTGAGCAAAACCTTGGTTTCCAAGATGGACGTACAAGATGGCACTGGGGCCATGGGACCACAGGAGAGGGGTGCCCCTAGCACTATCTCGGCGTCCTGAATCTAATGGAGTCGACAGTTCATTGATTGGATCCACGATCATCATTCTATGGCTCGTTCCATCTTGCATCCAAAAGGTCTTCAGGGACACCTACTAGATACCTGCCGGGGGAATAGAAGTCCAAGCGTGCAGCAAAACCGGGTTCCAGGGAGTCGTGTAGGTGTGTCTAGGCAGGTTTCGGTTGAGAACTCTAGCCACAAGTACCCGCTGGATGATTTTCCAAAGTTGACCCTAATGTGAGGGCCATCCAAATTTGCTCAAGGGGGCCATTTCTTGTCCGAAGGCCCCTGGGCGTGCGTGGCCACCGTGGACAGGTCCACTGTGGCCACGTGGACCTATGGCGGCTGACAAAATCCAAGTCCACTCATCGGTTTGGGTTCCGTGGCCCTGGGGAAAATCCTCCAGGTGTCCCTGAATGGTCCTGGGGTGCCCGACTAGAATGCCCGTGGCACTTGGACCGTGGCTCGGTTCGCAACTCCATTGAATCCGGCGGGTTTCAGCTAGGGGACCCCCCACAAGGTCCCCCGAAGACCCAGAAGCGGTGCCAACGAGCCATCTCTGGAGCTAGGGTTTTGCTGAGTGATGGCCATTCCAAATTTGCTCAAGAGGGCCATTTCTTGTTCGGATGCCCCCGGGTGTGCATGGCCACCGTGGACAGGTCCACAATGGCCACATGGACCTGTGGGAGGTGACGAAATCCAAGTCCTCTCACCGGGTTGGGTTTCACGACCCAAGGGAAAATCCTCCAGGTGTCCTTGAACGACGTCATGGTGCCCGACTAGAATGCCCATGGCACCCGAACCATGGCTCGGTTCATGAATCCATCGACTCTAATGGGTTTCAGCTAGGGGACACCCCATAGCATCCCCCAGAGACCCAAAAGTGGTGCCAATGAGCCATCTCCGGAGTTAGGGTTTTGCTTAGTGATGGCCATTCCAGATTCACTCAAGGGGGCCATTTCTCGTCCAGATGCCCCCAGGCATGTGTGGCCACCATGGACAGGTCCACAATGGCCACATGGACTTGTGGGGGCCATCGGAATCTAAGTCCACTCGCTGGTTTGGGTTCCGTGGCCCCGGGGCAAATCCTCTAGGTGTCCCTGAACGACCCCGAGGTGCCCGACTAGAATGCCCGTGGCACCCGGACCATGGCTCGGTTCATGAATACATCGACTCCGAAGGGTCCGGGATGGTGGGTTTCAGCTAGGGGACCCCCCATAGCATCCCCCGAAGACCCGGAAGTGGTGCCAACGAGCCATCTTTGGAGCTAGGGTTTTGCTCAGTGATGGCCATTCCATATTCACTCAAGGGGGCCATTTTGCATCCGGAGGCCCCTGGGCATGTATGCCCACCATGGACAGGTGCATTGTGGCCACGTGGACTTGTGGGGGCCAACGGAATCCAAGTGGATTTGGGTTCCGTGGCCCCGGGGAAAATCCTCCAGGTGTCCCAGAACGGCCCTAGGATGCCCGACTAGAATGCCCGTGGCACCCAGACTGTGGCTTGGTTCGCGAATCCGTCGACTCCAGTGGGTTCGGGACTGTGGAGGAAATGCCCATTGTGTCCCTGAACGGCCCCGAGGTGCCCGAAAAGAATTCCCATAGCACCCGAAGGCCATTCCAGATTCGTTCAAGGGGGCCATTTCTCGTCTTGAGGTAGAAGAAGATCAATTTTCGACAAAACAATGTAGTTAGCAGAAGAAGATCAATTTTTGACAAAACAATGTAGTTATTACATGTGGAGGTAACGGTTTCCCGTGGAAAATGAGTGTAGGGTTGAGCAGAGGAAAGATGTTGGGAAATGGGCTATTACATTAGCTTTTCCGATGGGTGGCTGTAGGTATCTATGCTTTGGCCGCTGTAGGTATCTATGCTTTGGCCGTTGTAGGTATCTATGCTTTTCTTCCAAGGGAAATCCTATTTTCGTTGGAAGAAAAGCATATATACCTACAACCGCCATATTTCGTTCTGTAAACTGCTTTCCCATCAGAAAAGCCAATGTAATAGCCCATTTCCCAACATCTTTCCTCTGCTCAACCCTACACTCGTTTTCTATGGGAAACCGGTGCCTCCACATGTAATAACTACATTGTTTTGTCAAAAATTGATCTTCTTCTGCTAACTACATTGTTTTGTCGAAAATTGATCTTCTTTTGCCTCTAGACGAGAAATGGCCCCCTTGAGTGAATCTGGAATGGCCTTCACTGAGCAAAACCCTAGCTCCGGGGATGGCCCATTGGCACTGCTTCCGGGTCTTCAGGGCATGCTATAGGGGGTCCCCTAGCTGAAACCCGCTGGAGTCGATGGATTCATGAACCGAGCCACGGTCCAGGTGCTACGGGCATTCTAGTTGGGCACCCCGGGGCCATTCAGGGACACCTAGAGGATTTGCCTTAGGGCCATGGAACCCAAATTGATGAGTAGACTTGGATTCCGTCGGCCCCCATAGGTCCACGTGGCCACAATGGATCTGTCCATGGTGGCCATGCATGCCCTGGCGCCTCCAGAGATGGCTCATTGGCACCGCTTTCAGGTCTTTGGGGGATGTTGTGGGGGATCCCCTAGCTGAAACCTGCCAGAGTCAACGGATTCGCGAACCGAGCCACGATCTGGGTGCCATGGGCATTCTAGTCGGGCACCCCGAGGTTGTTCAGAGACACCTAGAGGATTTTTCCTGGGGCCACAGAACCCAAACCGACAAGCAGACTTGGATTTCATTGGCCCCCAAAGGTCCACGCGGCCATAATGGACCTATCCACGGTGGCCACGCATGCCCGAGGGCCTCTGGACGAGAAATGGCCCCCTTGAGCAAATTTGGATGGCCCTCACATTGGGGTCAACTTTGGAAAATCGTCTAGCAGGCACTTATGGGTAGCATTCCCAACCAGAACCTGCCTAGACACAGCTACATGACTCCCCGGAACCCGGTTTTGCTGCATGGTTGGACTTCTATGCCCCCGGCAGGTATCCAGCAGGTGTCCCTGAAGGCCTTTTGGATGCGAGATGGAATGATCCATAGAATGACGGCCATGGATCTGATCGACGAACTGTCAACTCTGTTGGATTCAGGACACCGGGATAGTGCGAGGGGCATCCCTCTCCTCTGGTTCCATTGCCTCGGTGCCATCTTGTACGTCCATCTTGGAAACTAGGGTTTTTCTTAGTGAGGGAGTGTGCAATTTTTGCACACGGGGGTCAACTCTGCAAAATCATCCATCGGGCACTTACAGCCAGCATTCCCAACCGAAACCTGCCTAGACACACCTACAGGACTCCCCGGAGCCCATTTTTGCTACATGGTTGGACTTCTATTCCCTCGACAGGTATCCAGCAGGTGTCCCTAAAGGCCTTTTGGATGCGAGACGGAACAAGCCATAGAATGACGACTGTGGCTCTGATCAACAAACCGTCAAATCCATTGGATTCAGGACGCCGGGATAGTTATAGGGGTGCCCCTCTCTTTCGGTCCCATGGCTCCGGTGCCATATTGAATGTCCATCTTGGAAACTAGGGTTTTGCTCAGTGAGGGAGTGTGCAATTTTTGCACACGGGGAACAACTCTACAACATCATCTGTTGGTCACTTACAACCAACGTTCCCGGTTGGAACCTTCCTAGACACACCTGCAGGACTCCCTAGAGCCCAGTTTTGCTGCACGGTTGGACTTCTATGCCCCCGGCAGGTATCCAGCAGGTGTCCCTGAAGGCCTTTTGGATGCGAGACGGAACGAGCCATATAATAACAACCGTGGCTCCGATCGACGAATCATCGACTCCATTGGATTCAAGACACCGGGATAGTGCCAGGTGCACCCCTCTCCTCCGGTCCTGTTTCCCCGTTGCCATCTTGAACATCCATCTTGGAAATTAGGGTTTTGCTCAGTGAGGGAGTGTGTAATTTTTGCACACGGGGGTCAACTCTGCAATGGTGATGGTGACAGTGATGGTGATGGTGATGGTGATGGTGATGGAAATGATGAAGAAGATGGATTAGTGCTAGGGTTTGGGTGAGAGTTGGGGCTAGATTTATAGAAGGAAATTGAATTAGGGTTAGAGTTAGAGTTAATGATGATGATGAAGATGGTGGCGATGATAAAGACGTTGACGATGGTGGCGATGATAAAGACGTTGATGATGGTGGCGATGATGGAGACGTTGACGATGGTGGTGATGGTGATGGTGATGATGAAGAAGATGATGATGATGGAGATGTTGATGAGGAGGCTAGATATGATGTTGGTGATGATGATGACAAGTCCCTCTAAGTGGTTATCTATGATGATGACAAGTCCCTCTCAAGTATAGATCTCAAAAATACCACCCTTGAAACCTTATGATAAATCCCTACCCCAAGTGGAAGACCCTTCTATCCATACATGGATTCCTAGAAGGTTTCATCTACCAAGTTAAATTTTCAAGACCATTGTAATAGACTATGTACTTCAAAATTTTTCCTAAAACCTAGGTAATTATAATCTTGAGAACCTATCAAAGCCACTATCTTCAAATGCTACAAACATAAATAGATATATTTAAGAAAATACTAACTCAATTTACTCAAATTTGATCCAAATCACATCACCATTTTATTCAACATAAAAGAGAAGCATGGAACAGTTTAATACATATAGGAAAAATAAAAAACATAGGCAAAGACATGTATGTATGTATGTATCAACAAAAAATGCATGTACCAACGAAATAACATAAAACTACACATACCTCGATGTAGAACATAACATTCTTTGATGCAATTCTTTCTCTTATGTAAAGTTGACTGGCCTCATTTAATAAATCCATCTAGATCCTTTCTGTTGCTAATTGTCTCCATCAATCTCTCGTGCTCTAAATGAGGCAGGTAGTAGCATACCTTGGTTGAGCTCTTGCTTGACATTGTCTAAAGATGGATGTTTGTGCCAACGATCAAGTTTGTGAAGTGATAAACCACTAAACCTAGTCTGTAATCCATGAATACATGCCCGGTAGTCTTTCTTGACTTCCCATCTAGTGTAAGATATTCCCCCTTAACCACCATCAAGCCAGTAGGAAATTCAATTCCTTCATCGTCGATTAATGATCCGTAGAGGGTTTGCTTACCTTCGATGCACCATTCCAACCAATAATCCCCACCCCATTCATTGTCTTTCGGTGCAACAATTGCGTATATGTGTCCTGGTTGTACAAGATCTGAGATATGCTCGTAGTCTATAGAAATCATTGACTGGCCCTCCTCTAACTGGGTTGTTTCAACAACTGCACGTTGGTCTACTGTAAGTGACACACGATCCCATTCATCAACCCAGTCCATGCATTCGCATTCATCCCATTCACCGCTGCTACAAGGGTTGCAAAAGCATGCAAGCTTTCGCGTCCATATTTCAAATATGTGGTTGTTTGAGCTTCGAACTAAATGAAATCCACATGTTCCTTATACTGTGTCGCAACTATAGGAACGTGATCGATCTATGTCAACCACTAGCCAAAAAATTCTCGCCACACGTCCTACCACCGATGATGTTTGTTGATCTCTTGCTTGTTCTGACATTGTTGTGGAGCACCATTGAACTATGGATTCTGCATCTTGGATATGAGGTTCCCTGTCAAACCTCATCTCTTCCCTTCGTAGTGTAGTCTTGATGCATGCACCGGCCCCATCACGCTCGCCTTTGGCGTGCCCGGTCTCAAAATAGTTCCAGATACGCGACACATTGCAACTCTTATGCAAAGTACTCATCCATTGGAATACTCGGGCATTTTTGAACTGGCCCTGTTTGGTAGAATTTTTCCCTACGGATAAGTCAAAATTCTCTTAACTTTAAATCAGATTCTCAACTAACTCTAAAGCAAGAAACAAGACAAAACAAATGCTACCTTGAAATTCCTGAACTAACTTTCACAACAAGATTATATGCATTCAGAAACAATGAGAGATATGACACACCTTTCAATCTGACGTTTGTCCCGCTTTTAGCTCTTGATCCAAAGCTCCAATGTAGAACCTGTTAAGATCAAACAAAGAACAAACATACAAGCTTCCAAATACCTTGGAGTAAAGATTAGATTCAAATCTAGATTAGATTCAAATCTAGATTAGATACATTCCATGCTAAAGACTTGCACAATACACATGAAATGGGAAAAACAAGACAAGTTATCTTTATTACAAACTTGAAGAATACTTACAAAGGTTGCTTGATGTCCAAGCCAATCCTCTAGCTCCAAGTGCTTCCTCCTCTAGCTATCTCCACAAGGCTGCAAGATCATAGGTTTGATGCTTCTAAGAGTCCTCTCCATTTCCCATGGAATGCCTCTCTTTTATAGTGTATGGTAGGGTTAACCAACAAGAGAGATGGGTGGATCTAGGGAGAACTTAGTGGATCAGGGTTTCTAATCACAGAAAATGAGCTGAGATCGAATCAGGGATCCCAATCCTCCAATATCTCTCGAAAATCCAAAATCCCAAAAGCCATGGAAAAAGGGATATAAAAAGAGTACTGCTCCCCCAGATAGGAGCATAACGCAGTAGTACCACGCCTCATGGACAAAGCATAGCGCAGTAGTGTGGACTACCGCGCTTCTAGGACAGAGCATAATGCGGTACTTAGGGTAAATAAAGTCTTTGCTGGGTGAAAACTTGTCAGGGTAAGTTTACCTTCAAGGTTCACTTATCATTTTTTCCTTCTGAGTGGTTTAAAGCAGTAGGGGAAGTGTCGTCAGCTTTTTTGTAGTGGAGATGTGACACTGTGGAATATGGAGGTATAACAGATTCCCCCTAAAGCATGAGGTCAAAAGGAACTGATGGCCGAAAGACTTTACGAATATTGTGTGTAGAGATAGCATCGAGGAGAGTGACAAGGAGCTGAAACAGAAACAAAGTGTTAGATATACCACCGAGGCGGGCATCCCCATGCTCGGAAACAAATGACTCAAAGCATGGCTACCGACCAATACATTGTAGATCCATGAGTGCTGAGATGATATAGACCGTGGACAGATCATGGCTACTATGAACAAGCGTAGATCCATGAGACAATAATGACACAGCCACGACCAATACAATAAGTGGATCTGTGTGACAATAAAAAGCTCATCTCCATCGCAACTTGGACGCAATCAAGATACAAAGGTGCACCTAGGGTCTTCTACCCGATCGCAAATGATACGAATCTAGCCATGTGATTACAAAGTGTTGAAGTCTAACATGGTAGAAACCATTTGATTACCGGTCAATGATGTGAACCGTTAACAAATGCGAGGGAAATCACCAATGATGACGATGATCCCTAAGGTATCTGAAGTACATCTCAACGAAATGCGAATAGATGAGTTGATGCTGAGCATTAGAGAGATTGTTCGATCAGAGGTCAGTGATGTGAACCTATTTTCGAACATGAGAAAACTTGCCATTGAGGCATGCAGGTACCAAGGTACTAATGGTTGATCTCTAAGTCTAATTCCCGGATAGTGATTTGGCGTCGACGGGAATAGACTTGTCGAAGGTGGGCCATAATGAGTCCCACATCATCGACACGAAATCGGAACGAATGATAAGATGATGAAACAATGGAGTATGTACTGACACAGCGGAGGCCTGACACAATGAATGACTCTGAACAATGCAACCCTTTGAACATATAACGGCATGTAACATGACTTGGCAGCAGGGATTATTGAAAACAGAGGATAGACACCGAATGAGTAGGCTCGTGGCCAAGGAGACGACTCAGGATGATGACTATAACTCAGTGAAAAATGGATACCCAATATAGACAAGAGACAAACACATGCCATGTTCAAAGGTAACGACTGACAAGCTACCAAAAATAAACTTGACTTGTTCCCCCATATTTCCCCGACATGATAGACGAGTACCTCTTTGTTGTTTTTCGAGCTTGAAGAGGATAACAGATGCTCGGTGTAGCTCATCTCATAGATGAGTCCAATCTCACATGTTTTACGAACCTGAGAAAGGAGGGGTTCGTCCCAAAGTGGGTCCTTCGATGTTAAATTTTAACGAGTCCAAGGAAGGGAAACTCGGTATTTTTTCATATTTAGAGAGCCTGAAAAACTTAAAGGAAGCTCCACAATGTACTTTTTCGTAAATTTAGTCCCTCGATCTCGAAAAAGTGTAAAACAATTCCCGAGAGAACTCTCCCAGTTGAAATTGACTGAGGTATACCTTTCTCGTAAATAGTCTAGACGGGCCGAAAAAGGGGTAACCTATCACCGAATAGACAACCTTTCAAATACTTTTACAAGTGTGAAAGAGTCAAGATCACTTGGCAATCTTTTCAATTTTAGGGAGTCTGAAAAGAGCTTAACTATGGACTCCATTGGTCTTTTTCGTAATTTTTAATTATTCTGGTCCGAAAAAAGAATAAAATACAACCAGGATAATACTTTCCTCATCGTTTAACGAGCATGAGTAAAGCCAACCGAACTCGACACCATTTACTTGCATTTGACAAGCACGACATGGGTGTGAAAGCGCTTGGAATATTTTTCAAATTTTAATCCAGAGCACGAAAAAGATAAAGTAGGCTCAAAATGAAGGTCAATCATTGAATAAACGCCAATATGAATATATCGCTTTTTAAAGGAGATCCTGTCAACAAAGTGCTCATGAAACCAGATATTAGTAATGTGAAATGGGCTTTATTTTAACCATTTAAAATAAGTAGTGAAAAAATGAGTGAAAAAGCTATATAAGGAATAGGTAAAAGGGGAAAGTTACCATTTCAGTTGTGTTTTTACCCAAAGAGGAGATTTTACCCACTTGAGGAGCAAAACTTCAAGGATCCATATCGGGAGTTTCAGGGCACCGTTTCAACAACCATCTACGCCAGGTAAGAGCTCTCAAGCTCCTCTTCCATTTCATGTAGGAATCATTCGCTTTCAGTAAGAAAAATTGATTTTTTGGGCAAGCCCTATTGGGAAAAAATCGCCCCTCACAGTACCGCGTGGGGCCCATATCGAAAAATGCGGTATTATCAAACAGTACCGCGCTGTGTCTTTAAACCAAAACACGATACTGTGTAGTACTATGCAGCAATGTTTTCCCAAGGCGCGATGAAGGCAAATTTTAAGATGAAAAAATCAAATTTTCTCAAAATTTTTGCTGAAACTAAGTTGTTAAATGGTTACTAAATGTTTCCCTTGACCTTTTGCAGGAGTTTGCAATTTGTTTGGATCAAAATGGTCAGTTGGAAAGAAAGAGAGCATGAAGTAGATGATTTGGCGGCCGAAAATGACTTACTGACTGTGACCGCATTGCGAGAATGTGGTTTGTTGAAGTTTTTTAAGACTAAAGGGATTCGTCAGCAACCCAAGCTTCTCACCCATCTTATTCAATTGTGGGACCCTGACATTCAAGCTTTCTGAGTAGGAGAGCACGTTCTCGAAATACAACTCGAGGACATTTACTTTCTCACAGGCCTCTCAAAAAGAGGAGCCCAGGTAAATTTTACCGGATACATAGCCTCGGAAACGAGCACAGATGATTTGATTGCTCGGTATTGCCGTCAGGGTTCGAGTAAAAAAAGCGGGAAGGTGGTCATAAAAGATGTTATAGAACTCCCTGTAAAAACCATACTATTCACCATCACACATGCAGCAGGGAGTGTGGGTCCGCATCAGGCGTCCCGTACACAAATGAATCTTGCAACGGAGTGTATGGCGGGAACAGTGTTTAACTGGTGTGAGGCGGTGTTGGCTAATCTCAAAGAACAAGTGCACAAGTGTAGGGTTGGAGCGAATTCCCAATTTGGCTATGGGAGTATCATAGTCACCTTCTTTTTGGCGAGGGTGCCATTGCTGCATCCACAGATATCTATGCCCCACCGTCCACCTACCGAGCCATGGATGGCTCGATGGAGTGATTATGCAGGACGTCTCGGGGGTCCTCAGTGTTTAGCTTTTGGTGAGGATTTCTTCTCCTGGCTTGAGGAGCATATAGTTATGATTGATGACTACCCCTATGCAGGGGTGGACTTCCATGAGGACATCGACTTGGCACTGCCATAGGATGAAGATTGGGACAACTCAGGTATGACCTTCATGGATATATTTTATCTTTTTGAATATATAATTTTTATTGGTTTTTTAGAATGTGTAAAAGAATTCTAATGTACGTTTGCATGCATGTCGCAGATCGTGGACCACAGAGACCAACTGGGTACTCGCCCCTACGTCGTGGTGGTGTTGATCGCCAAGCTGTTCCTGACGAGGAGGAGGACGAAGACGAAGCAGGAGGTGTTCGGGACATAGAGAGGAACTTACAGGGGTTGACTCATGGTATCCCTGCTATGAGGATGGATGACGTCCCTTTACATCTCCAGTGGCATACTGTGGGTGTGCCTAGTCGTATGGGTCGACTTCTTCATAGGGTGGCTCGAGCTGTAGTGTGTTACCACCAGCAATGGGAGGAGTCTGACGAGGGACATGATAGATCTCCCAAATCTCCATAGATGGTATTTTTTGTATTTTGCGGCATGTATGCGATATGTAGGCTTTGAGAGCCAAATTTTTGTATGGGATTTGGTCCCAAATTTTGTCTTTGACACAAACTTTATGTGTTTTGAAAAAACACTCTTATATACAGTGATATGGACCTGTTTTCATGATTTACTTATTTACAATGACTTGTGCATTTTATTTTTTATGATGTGTTTATGTATGGGCAAGATGCCAATCCAAAATGTAATTAGCTAATGAATCAGCTATACAATTGAATTCTCTCGGTATGTGTTGATATGAAATAAAATTAAACAATCGTTCCAAGAGGCGTACTCTCTGAAATAAACGAAGTAGTATAGAATCACAAACTGTGTAAACACGGTTTAGATGAGAAACCACGAGTTGGGAGTCTAAAAAGATTGATAGGGAGTCAATTCCGAGTGAAGCAACCTCTGTCAAGAGACCAATGACTGCATGGTACTCCGCGATATTGTTGGTTGCAGGACCTAAGCAATTGGCTCCTGAAGAAATCAACTCACCATTGGGGGAATAGATTACCCATGCTGCGGAAGCGAGATTTCGGGTATGTCGGCTTGCACCGTCAGCGAATCCAAAGTAGGCAAACATCTGCGCATAAAATTACGAGTCAAAGTAAGAGTAGATACATAAGGTCCACTCGCACACCAAAAAAATGAGTAAAAGAAAACTAAGTACATTATGTATAACAAGTAACCTGCGTAGGGAAACCTTACGCGTAGAAGCATTTGAGGTATATCCCATTGCAGGGCCGTGCCAATGGCGTACCATCATAATCGATTAGTTCATAGGCTCCTTTTTCCAAGACACGTTTTACAACAAAGGGGCCGTACCACATAGATTCAAGTTTTCCTTTTCCAAGCTTATCGTGCATTTGATCATATGTAAGTACGAGGTCACCTTCATTGAAGATTCGAGGTTGAACGGATTTGTCATATTGAGCTTTGACACGTTTTTTATGAGCTTCATTAGCTAAAGCAGTGTCGCGGTGAGTTTCATCTAGCTTGGCTAGGTATAGAAACCGTTCCTCTTCGGAAGTGGTGTGTGGAAGTAGCTCTATGGCTATCTTGAGTGATGGAATTTCACATTCAATCGGCAAAATGGATTCTAGTCCATACACCAGTTGGAATGGTGTAAACCCAGTAGCACTTTTCATTAAGGTTTGATATGCCCACAGTGCTGAGAAAAGAGCTGAGTGCCAGTTGGATTTCTAGGTACCCACAATACACTGAATCATTCGTTTCGGGACTTTGTTAATGGCTTCAACTTGGCCATTAGCTTGTGGGTAATACGGGGTTGAGTTTTCATGGCGAAAACCCAGCTTGGCACTTAGTTCTTCGATCATATGGTTCCTAAAATGGGAGCCATGATCGATCACAATAGATTGTGGGACACCAAACCTAGCTATAATGTGATTGAATATGAATTGCACTGCTGTTTTTCCATCCTCAGCATACGTAGGCATCGCTTCAGCCAATTTTGTGAAATAATCGACAGCTACTATGACATAGCTATGCCCCCCGGCTGAAGTGGGCTTACAGTGCATGAAATCGATGCCCCATTTGGAAAAAGGGCCGACGGCAATAACAGGATGGAGTGGAGCAAGGTGCGAGCGTGCTTTACTATGAAAGAATTGGCATGGCGGACACTTCTTGACTGTTTCAATGTAGTCTTTGAAAATTGAGGGCCAAAAGTATCCTGCTCGCAGTATTTTCTGGGCCGTAGCCATCCCAGAGAGATGACCACCACATGCTCTAGCGTGGCAGTCATTAAGAATGTGTTTCGCTTCATCTAAGGTCAAACAACGTCTAAGAACGGTGTCAACACCACGTCGATAAAGAGTATCGTTGACTATGAGGTAGTATTTTGCATGATGTCGGATGCGTCGCCGTTCATCGTGAGTGAGGTTGAGGCGGAAGCGTTGGGTTTGGAGATATAATAGAATATCCCCGTACCATGGATCAGACGTGCTAATGAGGAACAGTGATTCATTAGGAAGAGAATCGATGGGCTCGGATGGCTCAGTAGCACGGGGCAAGGTACAAATCAACTCTGCAAAGACCAAAGACTTCTTGGACTTGGCTTTGATGAATTCCAAGTCAAACTCCTGAAGGATGACAATCCAACGAGAATATTTTCCCCCAAGCACTTGACGTGTGAGGATATAATACATTAGATTGAAATCGGCTATTACAATGGTCCGACGGAGTAGAATGTAATGACGAAATCTCTGGACAGCAAATACTGTTGCCAGAGCCAGTTTTTCAACATGTGAGTAGCGAGTTTCGGAGTCGAGAAGACTCTTACTAAGATAGTATACCACATGTTCTATGCTGTTGTGGTCTTCCTGGACTAGCACCATACCGATGGTGGAAATTGAAGCTGCGAGATAAAGAATGTAATCCTGTGTGTAATCGGGGGGTTGGATCACAGGATCTTTGGTTAAGGCTGCCTTTAGATTTTCAAAGGAGCGTTGGGCTTCGTCATCCCAGATAAAGGGAACGTTCTTCTTGAGAAGCCTCATGTAGCCTTTTGTTATCTTGGATAGATTGCAGATAAAATGGCGTAGAAAGTTTGCATGCCCTTGCAAACATTGAAGTTCTGGAATATTGGTGGGGGAAGGTAGGGCTAAGATAGCTTCTACCTTCGCGGGGTCTAAACATATCCCTCTTTTGGAGACTATGAAGCCCAACAGTTTTCCGACTTCTACACAAAAGATGCACTTATGCGGGTTCAAATGTATATTGTAGAGACGACACCTTTTGAAAATGGCACTTAAGTGGTCGGGATGGTCTTCCCAGGTCCGAGAGTGAGCGGGAAGATCATCAAGATATGGTTCTACAATATGTTTGATGTCGTGGAATGCGTAGGACATCGCCCATTGGAAAGTTGCCCCGGCATTTTTAAGGCCAAAAGGTAACTTTTGATATGCAAAAATCCCCCAAGGGTAGATAAAGGCCGTTTTGTGCTAGTCGGCTGGGAGGATATCGATCTGATTATAGCTAGAAAAGCCATCCATGAATGAAAAGATGACACTCCCAGCATAGTTATCGATGATCTGGTCGATGAACGTAGTTGGGTAGTTGTCCTTTGGACAAGCTTTGATCAAGTCGCGGTAATCGACACAGACTCTAATCATTCCTTGTTTCTTGGCTACGGGAATGATGTTGGATACCCATTATGTCAATGGGACAGGATAGATAAAACCAACACGCAAAAGTGTTTCAACTTCTGCTTTAATAGCGGTTGCCTTACAAGGAGGGACGAGTCGAAGTTTTTGCCGAACACGTCGGGTGCCAGGGAATGTTGGAATTTCATGGACCATGATCGAGGGGTCAATTCCTGGCATTTCTTCATAACTCCAAGCAAAAACATCGCGGAAAGTTTTGAAATAGGCACTATAGAACTCCATTTCGAGGGGAGTACATGTTTTGCCGATATGTACATTTTCCACGATACCAGGCTTCACTGAAATATCGATGGGAGTGGTTGCCATAAGATTATCCAAGTTTCCTTCGGAAAATACTTCGTCGAGGGAAGTGGGGAACTTGGTTTGAACCATCCCAAGTGAAGTACTGGGTTTTGTATCAGGCTCAAGTGGCTGAATGGTGGGGAATGAAGATCGATGATGAAAATCTCCCCATGGTGGCTCATCACCGCACATAACCTCCATAATTGATTCGTCAGTGGAAAAAATCAAATTGAGAGGATCGATAAGTGGTGGGTTTGGATGAGTTTCAGCTGAGAGCTATGCCACGATGTGATGAGTAGGATAGTCAACCCAATCGGTGGCTGATTGGATTGCTTGATATCCTGCGAGGTTTCTATTGAGAGGCATAGAGTTACCATAGTCTTCAATTTGAGAGGGACTCAGAATCACCCATGAATCATTTGGTGGGGTGATATTCGATGAAAGCATGTTGACTGGTTTAACATGGGTTCCCAGCTCTGGAAAAAATCCAATAACGGAAGAATCCTTCATGAGACCAACATCAATGTCTTGGAACCGGTACCGAGGTTGATCCAATAATGGGACAGTGTTGACAGAGTTTTGATGAGATTCGGGGATACAGTAATCGAGTTGATCAATAGTGACAATTTTCCCTTCATGAGGAAATTGCACAATCTGGAAGACTGTAGATGCTATGGCGGTCATGGCATAAAACCAGTTTCGTCCAAGTAGGAGATTGTAATCCAATGGTGAATCTATGACTTCAATATGTACGGATACTGTTTTTCCCCCCAGTTCAACACCAATTGAGGGAATGAGTCCATAAGGTTGAAAACCGTGTCCATCAAATGCCCTGAGAGTAGTGGGAGAAGTCGTGACTTCGGGTGAGCCTACGGCTCTCCAGCAGTTCAAAGACATGATCGACGTGGAAGCACCTTCATCTAACACAGTGCGGTGGATGATATTTCCACGGATTTTTGTGTGAACCTAGAAGGCTAACTGGTGAGAAAGCCTAGGTTTGGTGTGTTCCAAGTTAAACATGATAGAGTTTGAAGTATCTGGGTCCATTGCCCCTAGTGCTGAAAGTAGGGTTCTACGCTGTGTGGGGCAGTGTTGGAGAACCTCGAGAGTCGACATGGCGCAAGGTGCTTGAGCTAGATCCTCCATAATATTGTAATTTTGGGCAACTCGAGCATTGGGATTAAATGTCGCCTTTCGTATGGTGCCCTTGGGTGGGCGTAGCACTGTGTCCGTAAGCGGTCTCTCGATATGGAGATGGCCAGTAGGGGGGGGAATAGGAGTCATATTTTCAATGGGAGATTTGCCTTTGGCTATCTCCAATTGTTTGTTTGAACTTGGAGGGATGTCATACGTCTTTGAATGAGTGGTTATATGAATCTCTTCATTACTCGTCATCAGGATTTCACGGTTTGTGGACATCTCTCCGCGGGTGGGATTGGTCGGGTTTCCCCCTTGTGGGGTTTCTTGGGCAACCATTTGCTGTTGCTGTTGGGAGAAAGGGTCAGTTAACATTGTCGGGCAAGAGGATCCTTTAACGAACTTGTTGACCTCATCCTTGTAGGGACAGTCACGTGTGTAATGATCATCTTGACAAATTAGGTAGGGAAACTTAGCCTTTCGACGTTGTTTCTGGTCATGCTGGGTGGGTTGTGGCTTGGGGTTCTCCTGCTAGTTTTTCTTGGGTTTACCATGATTGTTTTTCTTCTTTCCCTCGGATGGTTGTGACGTAGATTGAACTGCGTTTACTTCAAAGGAAATAGCAGGAGAAGTAGTTGTTTTGGAAGAAGCCTGGGGTAAAGTGGGGGAAGCGGAAGCTTGTTGTCCCATTGAGTTAGAGGTAGGCTGGGTCTTAACTGAACTGACGATACCATCAATGGGAGGTTCAATGGTAGGTTTGGTTGGATCAGTGTTAACGTGGGAGGCATGAGCAAGAAGTTCATGTAAAGTACCGGATTGAGTATATACCAAATCCATGTACTGGGCTGCCGAGATGGCTTGTTCTTTTGTAACCGATCCACGCATAGCGATATCTCTGGCTATGGGAAGCAAAAAGGATTTTGTGAACCAATCAACGAGTAGCTGATCCGGATTGGGTGCCTTAATTAACCTACGGCGTCGTCGCCACTCATGGATGTGATCCGGAATGTGTGTAGAAGTGTTTTGACGCAATGAGGTTAATAGTTTTGTTCCAGTCTCATACCGGATGGGGAGCTGGAAATGAGTCAGAAACTGCATAGCCAAGGTGTTGAAATCATGAAAACAGTGTTGTGGCAGCTCGATGTACCATTTTACTGCCGTTCCAGTAAGCGTATGTTGGAAGAGCCAATGTCGAATGGAATCATCCATCAAGGAGTTGGATGAACACCAAAGATGGAAGGTCATCACGTGGTTCTTGGGGTCTTCCCCGGGCTTAGCATCGAACTTGGGAATGTCCGATGGAAGTTTGGCTGGGATAGGTGGCGAGTGAATTTGACGGTTAGTCTACGGGTATGAGTAATAACCTTGTGGTGCGGAGAAACCTGGAGGGTCCTACATAGCATACTATTGCGTGTTATACCCATATGTGTTTCCCGGGGGTATTGCTGGAAGTTCTGTGGGTAGTGAGCCATCTGGTTAACCGGTTGATTGTAGGTAACCGGTTGGTGGATGTTCTGCTGAGTGGGTATGGTACCCTGGGGTTGCTGAAACCCAGGAATGGTTGTTGCTCCTGGTTGGGAAAAAGTTCCTTGGAATTGTTGTGTTCCAGGAATGGTACCACCGTATTGAGTGAGTGGAAATTTTCCCATAGCAGGGTTGGGGGGTGGCTGCGACTGTTGTGTCCATGGAAGGCTCGTTCCTACTTGAGGAGTGAGTGGAAATTGACGAGATGGGTTCCATGGAGTTGTAGCAGCTGAAGGGTAAGGGAAGCCAGAATTCAAGTTGGGGGGAATCTGAGATTTCCCCCCAGCTTGGTTCCAGTTTCCAAAAAGTGAGTAACCGCCACTCTGTGGGATCTGAGATTCCCAAGAAGGAAGCATACCTGACGGGGGAGCTTGAGAGTGAGGCCTGGTTGGAATACTGGAATAAGGTTTCCCACTGCCAGGTGTGCTATACATACCGTACTGAGCAGATGCTGCTGGTTGGGAGGGTTGTTTGATGGAGCCAATAAGTTCTCCACCAGCAGATGGTTTGGATGGCCCTATAGGAAGAGGCTGTTGACTAGGAACGGGGTTCCCAACAAAAGATTGTCCTCCAACTAGTTGGGTTGATGGCCCTATAGGAGGAGGTTGTTGACTAACAATGGGGTTCCCAACAAAAGGTTGTCCTCCAACTAGTTGGGTTGATGGCCCACTAGGAGGAGTTTGGTTGTTGGAGTTGGGGACCATTGCAGTCGGTTGTCCACCTCCTGAGATAGTATAAATAGTGGCCGAAGGTGATCCTCCGGTCCAACCGGAAGATCCAGCAGTATGACTAGGTGTTCTTCTGCTGCTAGCCAAATATGATAGCGTGGATTGGCCAATGGCACCAAAAGTACTGATTTACGGAGGGCGTCTTCCATATCTGATAGGCGAGGACGGAGAAAAAACTGGGTTATCTCTCATAGAATGTGCGCCAAAAATGGGTGATGGCAGCAAATGTGGGGAATTTAACCCAGGGGTATCGACGTCGTCCATAGCGTGTTCAATGATAGGAGGACCATCGAAAATTGGGTCCGAGTTCATGTCTTGGAAAGGGTTTTGGGGATCCAGCGGGAACCTAGGTATAGTAATGTCTGAAGGTCTGGAGCCGTCTGCGTAGGAGTGACGAAACGCTATGCTAGACGGGATGTTGGGATCCCGATAGTCAGAAGGACCAGTAACGGGGGGATATCTCGAAGCATTCAAGAGCATTTGCTCTTTGTTATGTTTAAATCGTGCCGATGCTAACGGGGAATTCGCTAGACTAACCATACTAGACTGGATGGAAGCCATGATTTCATGTCCCGGAGGGAGGTTGGGTAGAGATATAGTACGAGGTACGTTGCTAGAAGTACTTGTTTCCTGCGGATGAACATTGGGTGACGTAGTGATAACAGGCGGAAGCTCCGCCTGGGAAGTGATGAAGCCATAATCAGGTTCAAAAGGTGTGTGAGGAAGTCGAGTATCTTCAACAATTTCGACGTACCCGCCTGGGACTGAAATCAAGCTAGGAATATCCTGGTCGGATCCTTCCATGGTGCCAACAGATCCGTCTGTGTCATCGTGAAAAATGTCTGATGGACGGGAGGTGTTGACATCAACTAGGAGGATGACCTCTGGTCTAGTAATTTGGGCTGTACTAGATTCAGCCACTATAATGGTGTCCACTATGGCAGATAAATCTGGGATAACAGTGGGTGAAGTGATAGTGGAAGTCTCAGACATGCTAGTGGTTGTAGAAGCTGCAATAGATTCTGAGACTGTGCTGTGAGTAACAATTATAGGCGGAACTGATGATGTAGTACGTATCGATGGTGGGATGTTCCCTCGACCAGCACCGCGGCTAGGAGGAGCGGGAATGCGTGATGCAGGTGGACCAGAGGTCCGTGGAAGTGGTGGTGGTGGAGGGCTTTGGCCCTGTATTCTTCATGATATCAGTGGTTGTTCTGACATGATGACAAGAAAATGAAAATCGGGGGCAGTGTCGTAAACAAAGAACTCAAAAACTCTAATGCAGCTGAGTGTGCAGAAGAGGAGCTAGAAAAAGCAAGGCTCGCAGGCCAAGAAAGCAAGCTCTAAAATCTATACTGAGACCGGTGTCTCAATAAGCGAGATGATAAAAAGAATGGCCAGAATGCCAACAAGCAGTCCCTAAAAATAAAAAAGACTCTCTACAAAGATGAGATAACAAGCAAACTCCTAACTAAGAGCTGGAGACCTCAACAAAATGTATCCTTCGCAAGGTAATGAAATCCAAGTCAAACAATACAACATGAGAGACCGATATAAGAAGGATATCCCTCTACCGAAAGCGATCCTGGGTAAAAGAGCCCTAGTAGAATAGATACTAAGCTACCTCGTTCATGACATGTTGGAAAATGTTTTGGGCACTTCATCCTTCCGAAGAAGACAGCGATCGATGTTGCCTTAGGGCTAAGTGGAGTGCGGCATTCCATAGAGTCCGTCCGGTTCTCCATCTCGCGATGGTTTAACCCATGAAAGTTAGAAACAGTCAGGAGGCCCCTCCACAAACTGGCTGTGACCGTGTCAATAAATACTAGAGGATTTTAGTTCCCTAGAAGACAACAACTATGTCTCAGATGAAAATGACAAGGGGGAATTATTTTGATGCCTATCCCCGGTGTCCTACCTAACTACCAAATTCTTTTGATTTCCTCAAGTGAGGTTAATGTTGGTTTAATTAGGGAGATTAATTTTAGTGGCTGTCTTACTCAATCAGGTAGTGGAGGTGAAACTTGATGGTGTTATGGCGACTCAAACCATGCAAATGAGAATGAATAAAAAATAAGCCTTTGTCTTCGATGAAATCTAGCTAAGGAAGAGAGAGAGTTCTTCGATCAAACATGCATGAAATTTTTCACAAGCAATAAAAAACCAAAAAAAAAAAAATTTCTTTTCTTTTTGCAAATAAAGCCAAACTGAAATAAACACTCTTTTTAATGCACTGATCCTACAACTAAGATGCTTCAAATATGAGAATTTTTGTGGAAAATTCAATGGTTCATTTCCTAATGCACAATGATGCTACTAGACTTTTTCAATTCAAACAACAGAATTGTTCTCAAATGATAATTTTTTAATTACTGAAAATGATGGAAATAATGTGACTGTAAAAGCTACAGGGTTCAGTAAAAGAGAACAGTGGTGTTGAGTTGGTTGTAGTGAAATAATCAAGCCAATGCAATCAAACTGGAAAAATGGCCCAATATGTCAAAAATGCCACTAATTCAAACAAATCAAGCTCACAACAAGGAAATAATCAGACCACACAGACTATAAAATGACCAGGATGATAACAGGCAACAGCAGACACTACCTAAGGCAGAGAAAGACTCAGGAAGCCAAGAAAGGACAAAAAATTTAAAAAATTGCAGACACTACCGCGTGTCAGAGTTAGACTAGAGCGCGGCACTGTTACAGTACCGCTCTGGTACTAATGCAGAGAACGCGGTACTACCGCACTGTAGAGGATTCTAAGGCACGGTACTGTTGCAAGGTAAGAAAAAAGCGCAACTGGAGAAAAGAAAATGGAGTTTTCAGGGTTGTTGCTAACCCAGGGGACTCAGTGATCATACAGGGAGAAAAAATACAGCGAGGAGAGGTGAATAAACGTAAAAAAAAAAAGACCAAGATTCAAAACTGGTTTGAAGTGCAATAAAAAATCACCATCAAAAGATGGATGACAGTGAACTGAATCAATCAAGCAGAAATCAAAACCAGCAGACGCCATTCTTGTTTGGTAGAATTTTTTCCTACGGATAAGTCAAAATTCTCTTAACTTTAAAGCAGATTCTCAACTAACTCTAAAGCAAGAAACAAGACAAAACAAATGCTACCTTGAAATTCCTGAACTAACTTTCACAACAAGATTGTATGCATTCAGAAACAATGAGAGATATGACACACCTTTCAATCTGACGTTTGTCCCGCTTTTAGCTCTTGATCCAAAGCTCCAATGTAGAACCTGTTAAGATCAAACAAAGAACAAACATACAAGCTTCCAAATACCTTGAAGTAAAGATTAGATTCAAATCTAGATTAGATACATTCCATGCTAAAGACTTGCACAATACACATGAAATGGGAAAAACAAGATAAGTTATCTTTATTACAAACTTGAAGAGTACTTACAAATGTTGCTTGATGTCCAAGCCAATCCTCTAGCTCCAAGTGCTTCCTCCTCTAGCTATCTCCACAAGGCTGCAAGATCATAGGTTTGATGCTTCTAAGAGTCCTCTCCATTTCCCATGGAATGCCTCTCTTTTATAGTGTATGGTAGGGTTAACCAACAAGAGAGATGGGTGGATCTAGGGAGAACTTAGTGGATCAGGGTTTCTAATCACAGAAAATGAGTTGAGATCGAATCAGGGATCCCAATCCTCCAATATCTCTCGAAAATCCAAAATCCCAAAAGCCATGGAAAAAGGGCTATAAAAAGAGTACCGCTCCCCCAGATAGGAGCATGACGCGGTAGTACCGCGCCTCATGGACAAAGCATAGCGCGGTAGTGTGGACTACCGTGCTTCTAGGACAGAGCATAACGCAGTACTTAGGGTAAATAAAGTCTTTGCTGGGTGAAAACTTGTCAGGGTAAGTTTACCTTCAAGGTTCACTCATCATTTTTTCCTTCTGAGTGGTTTAAAGTAGTAGGGGAAGTGTCGTCAGCTTTTTTGTAGTGGAGATGCGACACTGTGGAATATGGAGGTATAACAGGCCCACACAACCATCTGACCATATCCAATGCTGATCCATCTATATGTCTCTCTCCTTCAACTGATCATAGAAAATTCGAAAAGAATGTTGCACATAATGCAGATCATGGGTTCTATCATCACTTATGTAAAAGTTTGTCTCCTTCAGTATTATCCTCTTGTCATTGCTGCTCTCTGGCCCATGCCTATACATAATATGTACCATGATGCTGACTTGGTCTAAATGGAAGTATTGACTCTGGATTTCATTTTGTGGCTGAAGGGTGTAATTTTCTGCAAAATCCACAATTGACACTATGGTTCCAACGGGAAATGTGTCCCTGCATTTTCTGTACTGCTCATCTTGCCATCGCGCTACATGCACATGTTGAACATACTGCTCAGTTTTCTCGTAGAATTCCATCAAGAAGTCACATACGGGTACTTGTTACCATGGAAACAAGGGAAATATTGCAATGTGGCCTTTGGAAAAATGTATATGCCATAAATTGAACGTGTAATATGAAAAATATGCAATATTCATTTGTACCTGTGACTTTACCAATGCAATCTTTTTACATTCTATGACACTATCTAATTGATAGGTCACGTACTTGAAGCTCTGCATCTCCACACCCATCATGCCAAATTCTGTGCCCTTGCTTTCATGAATGCAACGGTTCAAAAGAGAAAACCCACTGCACATAGAACATGTCCCATATAGACACGATTTTTTATAATACTTTTGTCCTTCGGGCCTTGGACACATGATGTTGTGGATAAAGTCTCTTGATGCATTCAGCGGTAGTATGCAGGGATAATTTTAAGGACACATACTTATTTAAAAGTGTATGAACCTTGGTGAATCTTACCAATTCTTAAAATGTCAACTATAAAATATTTGGCGATATTTTTCTAATATTATTTCAATTTCTAAGGATTTTATATAGTTTATATAATAATTTGGCGATTTTTAGAGTGAAAAGCATTTACCCCATCCAAATTGGGCGAAATGGGGCTTCAAAAAATGCGAATTGGCGAATCTTTTTTTGGAAAAAAACATTGAAAAATAGCCCATGGGCTAAATTTTGCCCCTAAAATTATCCTTGGTAGTATGGATTCATTGCAGCCCTGCACAATGTTAGTATGCAAATCACAAAATATATGTTTATATGTGTCATAATAATATTCATATTCTACATGGTATCTACAACAACAAGTGTTCCAATCAATGCATATACGAATGTACCATGGTTTGCATTTCTCAAAGGACCTTTGGCCAAGGTTCAATTGTGTGTGCTCATTCTTGAATCTCTCATAGAGTTCAATCTGTGTGGTGTCAAGGAAGTGTTTAACATGGGGTTCACGTTCAGTATAACCTTTTCTCAGTTTTAGCACATCTCTTTGGTTTGATGAAGGTCTAGTATGATCATGCCAAAACTTTTGTACTAACTCCTTAACAGCATCAATTAGCTTCCTATCTACACGAGGCAACCTACAAACAAAATCCCAACAATCGTTTCCACCCGAAGTGTCAAGATTTTCTATTATAACAGAGTACTTTTTAAGAGTTTTTCTATTTAATTTGAGTATGTGAGAAGTGTGTGATAGCAGGCGACGTTGCCTTGTGGACTTGCTTAAAACTGATTCCGCTAAAACACAACGAGCCGCACAAAGATCTTTTGTACAAGACTTCTTCCCAATTGCATTAAATGCAGATTGGAGATTTCTAACAATATGACTGTTATCCTTTGAAATTTTAACCACCTTTATTCCCAAAATTCTCCTAACAACAGCTAAAGAACGTGACTTTAACAAACATAACAATAATTGACATTTACCTGCATCACCTTTGGATTCAAAATATTCTTTCACAATTTTGTTGCATTGCCATTTGATAGTGCATTTTGGAAACTTGCCTTCAAGCCCCAACATAGCACTCTCATCCACATGAATACGTCTAGGAGTTCTTCTTCTTGCACTGGACAGTAGAGGTAGGGAGGGTGGACATGAGACATGAATACTGGAGCTTGTTTGTTGTGGTGCTTCGTTCATAGATTGGGCCATAATGGGAGTGGTCGACAGGGTTGTGGTCTTCTTGGGGAGATTGAAAATTAAGCAAGGCTTGTATGTCCATCTCTACACATGCAGCATCTCCCAAAATTCTTGTGTCGTGAGGAACTTCAGAATGACTCATTGATGGATTGTTAGTTGGGGATTGTGTTGATGTTGGAATTTGAGTTGGGTCCATTGGACGCGACTGCTTTACCCATGGTTCTGAACAAGAGGTTGTCATGTCAACAACTATGTTAGCATTAGTGGTAGGATCTGGGGCAATATAGGACCATGTCTCAATCTTTCCATTCCCAGCCTGGCCTTTTCTCTTAAGTCGTTGACCTTTTCAATGGGCAGATTCCTTCTATTTTTTTTTTTTTGCGTTTCATGAGTTTCCCATCTCCAAAAGTCTCTTTAACACAACTATCAGGCCTACCCCTGCAAAAGAAACAACAAATAATATATTAGTGCCATTATATAATGAACTTGACACATTCCAACATAGCCTACCACTTTACAAATTAACATATACAACTACAGACTATGTTGGTTTATTTGTGTTCGAATAAACATCATTATCCCTTACAATTCCAATCAATATAGATGATGTTTGGTCAAGTGTAGAGAGGAGAAGCTAGTGTCTTGCCTGGCCATGAATTCATAAAAATTATGGTAGTAACACCCTACAATAGAGATGGCTAGAGATGCCTGGGGAATAGTTTGATAGTTGTTCTACATCAAATAAGGTAACCTTAATTAATTGCATTTTTTGCTTTCTCCCTTAATGTTATCAATTCTAGGACTTTACACCTAGTTTGATTGCTTTGTCTTCCTAGTGGAATGGTATATCCTTCCATTTGAGGAAATGTCCTTTACCATCATAAATTACTAGGTTATATAACACATTAAGGAGTTGAAGAAACAACAACAAACTATTTCCTTAGATCTATAAACCTTGAGATGATAGAATGTGGATTTGAGTTTAAAATACCCATGGTTGAATTCAACAATGCATCACGATAGAATGAATGTATACCTTGTTTTGTGCAAAAACTTTAGGAGGATGCAAAGGTTTCTAACAAAGATCATGGTCTTGGGAAGGGTGATTAGGAGAAATATAATTTGACCTTTCAATGTGCAATATCTAGGGTGGGGAGGTGTTGGAGAGTGGGGAACTAGGGACTATACCAACAATCATCATGTTGAATAGAGTATGAAGTGGGGAAGTCTTGGTTTTTGGAAAAAAAATCATTGTTAGAGGTGAGGGTATATTGTAAGGATGGTAAATATGGATGAAAATTATCATATTTGGATTCATAGAGAAAGGAAAGGTGCATATATTTACAGATATCCTCATTCCATTCAATGGTATTAAATAAGAGATGAGAGAGTTGAGGTTTTGTGGATGAGTTGAAGTGATATTTTTAGTTATGTTTAGTGAGTGTGTGGTTTTTTTTGCTAGCATAATATGAGGTGAAAAGAACAAAATTAACTTGGGAACTAATTACACAATGAGGAGGTTGCATACTTCATCTTGTCTAGTGTTCATATGAGTTTTTTAGATGTGAACTTGGGAAATCTTCTTGTCAAATTCATTGTTGTCTGTACATGGATATTGTTGTGGGAATATGACAAAAACAAAATGGCATGGGCTCATCTCAAATCTTGTGAATGAAAAGACTCATTTACAATTCGCCATACCTCTATAGAAATGATCTCCACTTGCAATGGAAACTGGTAGCTTGAATGAATCCACTAGATTCCAAGAACACTGAAGATGTTTGATAGATTCCAAGGGTGATTTTGTGTCCAATAGATCAAAGAGTGTCCAAAATATCAATGAGTGTGAGCCAATGAGCAACCTGTGAGAGCTTGAAATCCGCGGAAGAAGTGAAACCCGTGATTTTGGTAGAATTCTCGGGAAACAGAGAGCTCTATTTTTTTTAACTAGTAATAGGGCCACGCATGCGTGTTAAAACACATGCACGCATGTTTTTTGCGCGTACACGTGAGGAGTGTGCACGCGCCCTTGTACAACATATAAACCATTTATTCCCCAATGTTTACACCATTTAATGCCAAACCTTCCCCCCACTTCGAAAATATTTGCATAAATTGGACTCGACGATTAAGTTTGAAGGGTGGGTCTTAATTTTTATTGGAAAGGCTTACTCTTTGACACATTTCATAATTTATGGTTGTCTATGCGCCTGGACCCAATTGACATTGTAAGGTGAGGATGTGCATGCATAATAATCCTTATTTATTACTATGTGATGAGGATTTAAAAGGAAGAGGATGTAAAGATGTGTTATTTTTATAAGTATTTTGATGGTGAGTGTCGAAGAGAAACGTGGTGATAAACCACAATTCCTGAGCCAAAACTTGTTTTTTAAAATTTTATTAATAAGCATTGTGTTACTTTGGTCCAAATGTTTTTTCTAACTCATTGTTTCTCCATATTGTATGCCTACTGCCACCTCTCTATATCAATGCATAAAATCAACCTCTGCTTGGTTTGTGGTTATAGTTGCTTGCCATTGAGTGTTGTTTAGAGTTTCTGTGAATCTGTGACATTCATGCAATAAATGAAGTTTTATAGAGGAGGATTCATCAAAGAGGCAAACTGAATTTCATTTTGACAAATCACATCTTTTGTAAAGATCGAATGCCATGAATGCATCCTCATCCTACCATGCAAGACTGTGGATATGTTGAAAAGCATTGAACATCATCAAAGAATGAAAACTGGTTCCTCAAGATCTTATTGAAACATATTGAGCTCAATTGAATTCCACCTGGGCCTTAATTGAAAATTCTAGACCTCACTCGTCATCAATAACATATAGAATCCATGACACTATCCCTCTACAAGGAGCCTCCTCCTCCTCCTCCTCCTCCTCCTGATCATCATAATCATCTTCTTCATCCTTAACATCATCATCATCATCATCATCATCCTCGTCATCGTCATCATCCTCATCCTCATCATCGTCATCATCATCATCATCGTTATCAACCACTTCCTCATCATCATCCTCATCCTTCTCCTCCTCCTCGACATCATCTTGGTCATCATCTTCATCATAAACATCTTCATCATCGGCATCATCATCATCCATCATCTTCTTCATCATCTTCATCACCATCATCATCTTCGTCATCATCATCATTATCAATGATGATGATGATGAAGGTGATGCAAATGAGTACGAAGATGAAGATGATGATGTTGATGATGACGAATATGATCACCATCATCATCCTCATCATCCTCCTCCTCCTCCTCATCATCATCATAATCATATTCGTCATCATCATCCTCATCGTCATCATCCACGTCATCATCATCACTTCCATAGTCATCATCATCGTTATCATCATCAACCCCATCCTCATCATCATCACCATCATCATCTTGGCCATCATCTTCATCATCATTATCATCATCAACATCATCATCATCATCTTCATCATCATCCATCATCTTCGTCATCATGATCATCATCATATTCGTCATCATCATCACTATCAATGATGACATCATCATCATCATCATTAATGATGGATGATGGTGCAGATGAGTACGAAGATGAAGATGATGATGTTGATGATGATGAATATGATCACCAGCATCATCCTCATCCTCCTCCTCCTCCTCCTCATCATCATAATCATCTTCTTCATCATCATCCTCATCATCGTCATCATCCACGTCATCATCATCGTTTCCATAGTCATCATCATCGTTATCCCCCACTTCCTCGTCATTATCCCCATCCTCATCATCATCTTCATCATCGTTATCATCGTCAACGTCATCATCATCATCTTCATCGTCATCCATCATCTTCGTCATCATCATCATTATCAATGATGACATCATCATCATCATCATCATTATCAATGATGATGATGATGAAGATGATGGATGATGATGCAGATGAGTACGAAGATGAAGATGTTGATATTGATGATGACGAATATGATCACCATCATCATCCTCATCCTCCTCCTCCTCATCATAATCATCTTCGTCATCTTCAACCTCACCATCATCATCGTTGTCATCGTCATCATCCATGTCATCATCATCATTTCCATAGTCATCATCATCGTTATCCCCCACTTCCTCATCATCATCCCCATTCTCCTCATCATCACCACCATCATCTTGGCCATCATCATCATCATCATCATCATCAATGTCATTATCATCATCTTCATCATCATCCATCATCTTCGTCATCATCATCATTATCATCTTCGTCATCATCATCATCTTCATCATCATCATCATTATCAATGATGATGATGGATGGTGATGTAGATGAGTGCGAAGATCAAGATGATGATGGATGGTGATGCAGATGAGTGCAAAGATCAAGGTGATGATGTTGATGATGACGAATATGATGACGATCATCATCATCACCCACTTGCTCATCATCATCATCATCCTCATCCTCATCCCCATCATCATCATCGCCATGATCATCATCATCACCATCTTGGTCATCGTCTTCATCATCAACATCATCATCATTGTCATCATCATCATCATGACCCACTTGCTCATCATCATCCTCATCCTCATCCTCATCCTCATCCATGTCATCATCATCATCATCATCTTGTGTTGAAATATTGTAACTTCAAAGAATATTATATTTGTATATTATTTATTCCAGAGATGTTCCATACCTCCGATGTGATTATACTATAAATCCGGAGATGTTTATTCCTCCGATTTGGTTGTGGTAACTAGGGTTATTAGACCCACCATGTGGGGGTCGGCCCAGTCAGTTATAATGGGGTATTTAACCTAATGGTTAATACGAGCCTACATGTACTTGTGTAAAATACATATCAGAGTAGTGTATAAATAGAGGAGGTGTGTTCCTCATTATACACACACACTCACTTGAGGATAGCGAACTTGTGGAGGAGAGATCTTCTATTGTGGAGGAGGAGATCATGTCTCAGGGTTTCATCTTTGTATATTGCTGGTCATCTATATTGAGGAAGCTTTGCTGGGTTTTCTACCCCATGAGGGTTTCCCAGGATAAATCTCTGTCTCTTGTGTTTATGTTGTGCTTGTTGTTTCTTCAGTGATCCTGTATATGCTATTATTGTGAAATGGAATGTAATGCTGCTATTTTCTGTCTTAGCATATTGAATTTTAACATGGTATCAGAGCTAACCTGAAGGAAGACAAGGTATGGCACTAACGACACTTCCTTTACTTACGACAATTTGAAGGTTAGGGTTTTACATAGCAAAAACCAGTCATCGTAGCACTTTCTCTATAAATCCGTTTTGGCAAAGTTTTCGGATCTGAAATTGTTACAAGACGAATATTAAATCTCCAGGTACCTTGTGTCCAAAGGACAACCTCTAATTCGTTGTACTTTGTGATTTATGATCAGTACAAGTTAGGGTTTCTGCCTCTTCCAGATCTCAGTCAAATTCAGGTGACCTAGGAAAAAAGGTCATAAATTGGGCTAGGAAGCTCCAAATGAAATTTAGTAAAAAGTGACAGGTAGTACACAGACTGTACTATCTCATGAAACTTTTTTAGAGGCTGAAATTCAACCAGTGACACGTGGCACGCCGTACAAGTTCGCTCTCCTGTTTTATCCCATAAAAAGGTCACGTTGCGACACTTGGAATAACTTTCTCTCAGAAAACCCAATTGAGGTCAGACCTGTCAGGATGGAAAGATGAAAGGTCAGGATACTGCAGAAAAAGGGTTTCAGACCTTGTGGAGCAAAAATTTCAGATTTATAGCAGAAACAATCAGGTGCATATTTATGTCAAAACAGAATTATTTTTGGAGCACCTTTATTCATGGCTTCCGGAGTTTAGGGCTTCGGAGAAAGTTAGAATTTTTGGAATCGGAGTCCACGGCTGAATGCTACTCAGGAAAATCAAAATTTAGAGACCAAGATCGAATTTTTTGGTTGGGTGGAAGACCGGTCTTGATCAAACCCCAGTTCGGGATTTTGATCGGAAAGATGGAAAATTAGGGCTTCAGCAAAAGTTGGAATTTTTGAAGTCTGTAACCACGGCTAGAAACTCCTAAGAAAAATAAGAGTTTAGAGCCTTGGATCGAACCTTTTGTTTGGGCAGAAGGGTGGGCTTCATCAAACCCTAGTTCGGGATCCTGTCCAGAAGATCCAGAAGTTTCAAAGGCCATTTTGAGGGGTCAAATTTTGGAGATTCCAAAATTGAAGTATGCCAGTTTGATCAGCTCAGCAAGACATATTCTTTCATCCATTCAGAAGTGTGAAAGTCAAAGTTTGAATATTTAGGGTTTCTCTAGCAAACCCTAATCAAGCTCCAGATCAAGTTTTAGGGGGAGTTGAGGCTAAGGCCTTACATAAGAAGACTACAAGAAGTCTCGACAGGTATGACTTAAGGAGGTTCAGGTATGTCTTGAAATCTAATTCTTGATTAAGTTCATGATGTGTTTGTCTTCATATTATTTACTAGTACAATCTTGATTAATGTTAGAATTGTCTTATCACCCTAGTAACAATATGAATGCATGTGAATGATCAAAGACATTCATTGATTCGGGCTATATGATTGTACTAATGCATTATGATGTTGTGTGAGGTTGATGTTGTCTGCTAGCAAGATACAGGTACATCACAAAAGACAAATCAGGTTCCATGACCATGAAAACATGAAGACAAAGACTCATCCATAATATTTGTTCTACTTACGAGGTATGTATGACTTTGTTATATTATGCTTAACCTATGAGACATGCAGGTTCTAGCTCAGGAACTCTAAATCATTGAAGAGATTGTTTAGGTATGTTGTACATAACTAAGTAGGTATACTAATCCAAGTATGTTTCCCATGAATCTTACCTTGTGTTAGGATCCCTTATATAAGTATACTTGGTATTATTGGTTATGCTTATTCATAAAGTTAGTAATCAAGGGATTATGCATATTATGTCTTTTATCTTGATTGATAATATGCATGAGTAAAAGAAGACTTCCCTGAAATCTTGAATACTAATGTTTATTAACTATAATCATGACTATACATTTTCAAGATTATTTAGAACTATAATGTTTTGATAACATTTAGAACATACTAATGGGTGTATGTTTGTGTATGAGATCATGAGGATGACACTTGAACATGCACAGTGGTACAGAATGAATAGAAGTTCAAAAGATATACAGAAGATCAAGCGGGAGGCAACCACACAAACATAAAAGATAAGTATTTGAGTTGTTATTTGAAATAGTAATGATATTGCCTGTAATAGGTTGTATGCATATTTGTATTCCTAGAATATATGATGCTGAGTGTAAACATTCATAGAGCATTGAACAGTATACTACTAATGTGCATATGATTGGTAAGTTGGACAAACATTCCATTGTTGCTTGTCTAGAATGAAACCTCTTTGCTGACATACTGAGAGTTGTGCACACTCTCGATAGTATGTTCTGGTAGAGATGGAAGGCATCTAGATAGCCACTGTATGCATACAGGATATGGGAAAGTGTTGTGCCAAAGTATTGGTCAAGATAGTTGCATAACTATGAAAATGATATCTGTATGCATAATAGGTTATCATGACAATATGATTTGATGATTATGAAGTATTACTAATCATGTACTTAATTTTGATTTGTAGGAAAGATCATGATGAATGATGAACACTGAACAAGCGATGGATGTTCAACAAAAGATTTACAAATCAAACACACTATAGCTTGTGGCTAGAAGATTCTCCTAGAAAGAGGAAGAGAATCATGATGAAATGTTTGCTCCAAGTGGCTAGATAAGACCATTCTCGTAATGGTGTAATTAAAGAAGAAATGTGAATCAGGTTTTGTATGGGTTCCCAGGATCGATAATCAATTGATGAACTTAATGTTCACCATGGGTGATGTGGATCTCAACCTTTGCTACAAGGTTGAATATGATTTCTATACACAGATGACATGGATGCAAGAAGGAACTCACCACAGAGTTCAAATGATATTGAGGCTCATATCAGTAGACCCATTTAACGAGAGATGGCACAGGTAGATACGCAGAAGATCATTCAATGCAGAAATGAAAATAAAAGATCTCAAATTGATGCATTACTTCCTAGGTCTGGAAGTATGGCAAGGCTCAGAAGGAATCTTCCTCAACCAAGGAAAGTATGCTGAAAAATATTAAAAGAACTTGAGGTGTTGGAATGGCCACTCTTATGGATTCCAACTTGAAGCTGTTAGGGGATGACTCTTCAGAGTTAGTGGATATAACTCTGCATAGTAAATTTATTAGGTCATTGATGTATCTAACATATACTAGGTTAGATATATGCTTTGCTGTGAACACCTTGAGTCAGTATCTAGTGGAAACTAGATGTGTTCACCTGATAGTTGCAAAGCATGTGATGAGGCACATAAAGGACACGATAGAATTCGATCTATGCTATCTTGAAGATCATGACTTCAGATGGTTATTCAGATTCTGATTGGGCAGGAAGTGTATCAGACAGGAAGAACACATCGAGAGGATGTTATTGTCTGGGATTAGCCATGATCTCGTGGTTTAGCTGGAAGCAGTCTAGTGTGGCTCTCAGCACAAGCGGAATATATGGCTGCTTGCTCTGCTAGTTGTGAAGAAGTTTGGCTTTAGGATTGTTTGGCTTTAGGATTGTTTGACTTAGAGATAGAACCAACTGAGATCCTATGTGATAATTAGGGTTGTATGAAGATGACATAGAATCTAGTGTTCCATGATAAGTCAAAACAAACAAGATATGACACGGAAAGGAACCCTAAAGTTTGAATTTGTAACAGTTTACCATTGTACTAACCAAACCTTTACCTCAAGTGAAGAAGTTACCAACATACTAACCAAACCTCTGTCTCGAGTGAATTTTGAATACTTCCGAGACAAGCTTGGTGTAGTTCAAAAGGACCCTCCTCGAAAGGGGGAGTAGTATAGTCACTGATGATGAGTTTGTCTCATCGAACAACAAGGTCGATGATGAGGTACCCTGTTCTCCACACCTAGATACTTAGAAATATTTAGATTTAGGACTCTTATACTTAGAATACTTAGTTTTAACTATACATGCTTTTGACGTGAGATGTATTGATGAGAATACATGCTTTTGATGATAGATGTATTGGTGAGAATACATGCTTTTGATGATAAGATGTATTGGTAAGAATACATACTTTTGATGATACATGTATTGATTAATGTACTTGTATGGTTGAGGATACTTGTACTTGTATTGATGAGAATACATGTGAGGATTGTATCATCCTTGAACACTTGTTCTAAAGAGAGCCGTAGACGTGAGGTCTCCGAGAATGAAGTCCTTAGTGGACAGTTGAGGGGATTGGATCGTCCTTGGACTTTCAGTCCTAAAGAGAGCCGTAGACGTGAGGTCTCCGAGAATGAAGTCCTTAGTGGACAGTTGAGGGGATTGGATCATCCCTGGACTTTCAGTCCTAAAGAGAGCCGTAGACGTGAGGTCTCCGAGAATGAAGTCCTTAGTGGATAGTTGAGGGGATTGGATCATCCCTAGACTTTCAGTCCTAAAGAGAGCCGTAGACGTGAGGTCTCCGAGAATGAAGTCCTTAGTGGACAGTTGAGGGGATTGGATCATCCCTGGACATTCAGTCCTAAAGAGAGCCGTAGACGTGAGGTCTCTGAGAATGAAGTCCTTAGTGGACAGTTGAGGGGATTGGATCATCCCTGGACTTTCAGTCCTAAAGAGAGCCGTAGACGTGAGGTCTCCGAGAATGAAGTCCCTAGTGGATAGTTGAGGGGATTGGATCATCCCTGGACTTTCAGTCCTAAAGAGAGCCGTAGACGTGAGGTCTCTGAGAATGAAGTCCTTAGAGGACAGTTGAGGGGATTGTATCATCCCCGGACTTCGGTCCCTGAATTGATCCGTAGACGTATGGTCTTCGAGAATAATGTGATGGGGATTGCATCATCCCGGAACCACTAGTTCAAAATGTACGTGATGGGGATTGCATCATCCCGGAACCACTAAGTTCAAAATGTACGTGATGGGGATTGTATCATCCCCGGACTTATGTCCCTGAATTGATCCGTAGATGTGAGGTCTCCGAGAAGTGGGGATTGTATCATCCCCGGACTGCGGTCCCTGAATTGATCCGTAGACGTGAGGTCTCCGAGAAGTGGGGATTGTATCATCCCCGGACTTAGGTCCCTGAATTGATCCGTAGACGTGAGGTCTCCGAGAAGTGGGGATTGTATCATCCCCGGACTGCGGTCCCTGAATTGATACGTAGACGTGAGGTCTCCGAGAAGTGGGGATTGTATCATCCCCGGACTTAGGTCCTTGAATTGATCCATAGACGTATGGTCTCCGAGAAAGTGATTTTTGATGTGGTTACTTGTATCGGTAGGATACTTGTATTGATGATGTGGTTACTTGTATCGGTAGGATACTTGTATTGATGATGTGGTTACTTGTATCGGTAGGATACTTGTATTGATGATGTGGTTACTTGTATCGGTAGGATACTTGTATTGATGATGTGGTTACTTGTATCGGTAGGATACTTGTATTGATGATGTGGTTACTTGTATTGATGATGTGGTTACTTGTATCGGTAGGATACTTGTATTGATGATGTGGCTACTTGTATCGGTAGGATACTCGTATTGTTGATATGGTCACTTGTATTGGCATGAATACTTGTACTGCTGATGATCGTATGATGACGATACTGATGATCATGTGATGACGATGCTGATGATCGTGTGATGACGATGCTGATGATCGTGTGATGACGATGCTGATGATCGTGTGATGACGATGCTGATGATCGTGTGATGACGATGTTGATGATCGTGAGATGACAATGCTGATGATCGTGTGATGACGATGCTGATGATCGTGTGATGATGATGCTGATGATCGTGAGATGATGATGCTGATGATCATGTATCGTGAGGATCCAGATGATGATATTGTTGTAGCTGTTCAAGTGCTATAGAAGATAAAGACTCAATACTGAAGATGTCGATGTTCCAGTATTGAAGATGTTCCAGTAACTGCTTGAGTTACTAATGATGTTGAGAAAGCTTCCAATGATTTATAGATGTATCATGTATGATGTTGATGACTCCTTGCTCGTGCAGATACTGTTATAATATCCTTCTCGTTAAGGGGGAGTGTTGAAATATTGTAACTTCAAAGAATATTATATTTGTATATTATTTATTCCAGAGATGTTCCATACCTCCGATGTGATTATACTATAAATTCGGAGATGTTTATTCCTCCGATTTGGTTGTGGTAACTAGGGTTATTAGACCCACCATGTGGGGGTCGGCCCAGTCAGTTATAATGGGGTATTTAACCTAATGGTTAATACGAGCCTACATGTACTTGTGTAAAATACATATCAGAGTAGTGTATAAATAGAGGAGGTGTGTTCCTCATTATACACACACACTCACTTGAGGATAGCGCACTTGTGGAGGAGAGGTCTGCTATTGTGGAGGAGGAGCTCATGTCTCAGGGTTTCATCTTTGTATATTGCTGGTCATCTATATTGAGGAATCTTTGCTGGGTTTTCTACCCCATGAGGGTTTCCCAGGATAAATCTCTGTCTCTTGTGTTTATGTTGTGCTTGTTGTTTCTTCAGTGATCCTGTATATGCTATTATTGTGAAATGGGATGTAATGCTGCTATTTTCTGTCTTAGCATATTGAATTTTAACATCTTGGTCATCATCTTCATCATTAACATCATCATCATCTTCATCGTCAACATCATCATCATCATCATCATCATCATCATCATCATCATCATCTTCTCCATCATCATCGTCGTCGTCATCACCCTGCTCCTCATCATCATCAACATCATCATCTCCATCATCATCGTTGTCGTCATCACCCTGCTCCTCATCATCATCAACATCATCATCATTGTCATCATCATCATCATTATCATCATCATCATCTTCTTCTTCGTCATCCTCATCATCTTCTTCTTCGTCATCATCATCATTATCATCGTCAACATCATCATCTTCAATCGTCATCATCATCGTCAACATCATCATCATCTTCTTCATCATCATCATTGATAATGATGATGATGACGAAGATGATGATGATGATGATGATGAGGATGATGATGAAGATGAGTACGAAGATGAAGATGATGATGCTGATGATGACGAATATTGTCATCATCATCATCGTCCTCGTCCTCATCATCATCCATGTCATCATCATCATCTCCATCGTCATCATCATAATCATCTTCGTCATCATCAGCATCATCATCCTCATTTTCATCATCAGCATCATCGTCATCATCCCCATCATCCTCATCATCATCATCAACATCATTGTCATCATCCCCATCATCCTCATCATCATCATCCCCATCGCCATCATCAACATCATCGTCATCATCCCCATCCTCCTCCTCCTCCTCATCATATAAATTTAATTTAATTCAATTTAAAACATTATTAATTATTAAAAATATATATATTTTATAAAATTATTTAATCAATATGTAAAATTTCAAACTTTAGTAAAAACAACACGCAAATGCCATTTTGTGCATGCATGCATTTGGACGCGTACGCGTTCTTGGATGCGTGCGCGCCATTTTGTGCGTACGCGTTTTTAAATACATGCGCACGCGCAAGTTTAGTTTTTAAATTTTGGCGGGTAATTCATTTCCCACCAATGTGGTGGATGACTTGGCTGCTATGGTTTTAGGTTCGGGTTGCCAAAATACATATAATAATATAAAAAAATACATCTTATAACAAAATACATCTTATTCTATAACTTCTTCTGTTTCGAGCATGATTTTGCGTATGCTACACTTGTCCACTACAAATGAAATTGCACATGCTTGTAGAACTATGTGTGCAGATTCCAAATATGTAATTTTTTATTAAAACTATTATTTGTTCCTATTTTTTAGTTAATTTCAATTGCACTAACGTCAATCTTACAGAAAGAGTAGGTTATTTCTTCCGTCTATAACTTTTTATTGGCTCACCTATTTTGAAAACGGAAAAGAACCCACACAAGTACACACAAAAACATACATCCTAAAAAAAAAAAATTGTTGATTGATTAGGTTAAGACCATGATATTGAGGGCTAACGCTGGGCCTCATCATTTTAGGGATGGGCTCACTTCCTTAATTAAAAAAAATTAAAATTAACATAAATAAATATGGAAAAATAACGCCGCACTAGAATGGCCTGTTATCTGCGACTGTATTTAATTTTTTTAACAAAAATCCACCATTTGAATACCAAACGAGAGGGCTAACGCAAACATATTCATTATATTTTCTTAAAAAAATAACATGCCAACCTTAGGAGAACCCCATTTTTTGGGAGTTATACTTAATTTCCATAAATAATATTTATATATTTCGGAAGGTAATCCAATTTTCTACGTTTGATCTTCTTGCACCATATTCCAAAAATTTGTGTAGGTAGCTCTAATATTGCTTTTTGACGTTTAGATTTTTGTTTGTCCAGAAGTCCATTGCGACTAACGCTCATGAGTGGCCAACATTAGCTTGCACCAGCCCTAAGACTCTCAAACAATGGGCGGTTATTAATTATTTCAATGTCTTATCATGTGTTCACATTGACACGCAATAGAATGAATTAACCATTACACCATTGAAATCATATACCAATTGCATTACAATTGGTATCAAGTATAACTCGCAGCAACTAAAATAGCATAGCCACAATTTTATTTCTATCAATTGAATGTGCATAGAACAAGCAAACGACCCTAATATCACAATACCACATTCCATCCTTATGGTTGGAATCGTATTCAAAATAATAGATTCACAACCAAAATGTGACCTCAAATCACCAACAATCTTAACTAATGACAACATTTAACATCAATACATTTATGCTACATTCCATTGTCAACATAAACATCAGAGTACAACATTACCCTTGATGAACATCACATTGTGACAAACTCTTTCATGCATCTCAACTTCACGAAAAATTGTCACATTGATACACAGTACAACGATTTAACCACTACAACATTGATTTCATGTACCAATTGTATTTCGATTTGTGTTGAGTATGACCCATAATAACTAAAATTGTATTACCAAACTTGTATTTCTACAAATATCATTGTGTATCGAACACACAAATAACCCCAATACCAGAATACTACATTTCATCCTAATGTATTTTTTATATTAAAATACATTAATGCGTGTCCTTCAATGAATGTCGCAATTCCACAACAACCATTCATCCATATCACAATAATATTATTACTTTCAATATAATATATTAATTCAATACTATATTTTTATACCTTCAAATTAATTAAAATATAATATTATTAAAAATATCATCATTATATTTAAAAGATATTTTTAATTTATAGATTATTAACTTACAATTAATTAATTAATTATTATATTTTTTATTATTTTAAGGTACCATGATTATATTAATTGTATTTACTAAAATATAATAAAATAATGTTTTTTTCAATATATTATTATACTATAAATAATTAGATAAAATTATTTTATTATTAAAATAATATAATAAATGTTTTATTAATATGTCAATATATATGATAATATAAATAAATATTTAAAAGTACATCATAATATTATACATATATTCAATATTAATAACGGTTTATTAATTTTAATATAATAAATAATTATTTAAATTACAAATCATAATTTTTTTGAATATTATTAATGTAACATGATTGTATTAATTTTATTTACATAAGTATAATAAAATATTATAATTAACTAATAATTGTTACCATATATTATTATATTATAAATAATTAAATAAAATTATTTTATTATTAAAATAATGTAGTAAAAAAACATTATTAATGATTCAAATATATCATAATGTTAATAAATATATTCTATCTATCTTTATTAATTATAATATATAATTACATAAATAACAAATTAATATTTTAATATATTATTAATTATCTCATTAATTAATATTATTATTAACTAAATAACAATATGAGTTATTAATTTATACTCCTAAGGAATTAATTAAGTATTATTTAATAATATCTTTAAAATTGATTAATTATTTAATAATTAATATTATTATTAAGTAAATTTTAATTATTTATTGATTAATATTATTATTAAGTAAATAACAATAATAAGAATTAAATTATTTTATATTTATTATGTTTAATTAATTATTACAACATAATAATATTGTTTAATTAAACAATGTTATAAAACAAACCATTAAAATATTTATTTCATTCAAATTATTAAACAATATTATTCTATTACTATTCTTTGGAGATATGTCTATGAACTCATCTGTTATTAACAACAACTACATTAATAATAATATTAATGTATGAGAATAAGTAGATAAGGGTAAATTAGACACATCATTTTCATATTAATATTTTTTCTTATAGTATATATCTTATTTACATCTAGTATTGAGACATATTAATATTATGAATATGATTATTGCTAGTGTATATGAATATTAAATGTTTTAGTGTGAATGTGAGCTCATGTAAAAAACCTAAGAATAAGGTCAACTACAACATAAGGGTCTCAAAAGATAGTAACTTACAGGCAAAATAAAAACGGGAATCCAAAATTGATTTGGACTATGATAGTTCACACCCAAAATAAATTTACCCTGTTAAAAGGCTACATCGGTGTATAAGAATTTAGGCTATTAAAAGGCCATCGGTGCATAAGGCTCTAAGAATAGAATAATTAATTCCACAACACAAAAAGTTATGGCAATCGAATCCAAAGGCGTGGCACCCAGACTTGGGATCCGAATAATCAAGACAAAACAAAAATGGGAATCCACACCCAGAATTGAATTGGAATATGAAAGACGACAAAAGAAACTGGAATCTAACACACCCAAAACGAATTGGAAGGATATTTAACGCGATCCAAAGGCGTGGCACCCACACTTGGGATCCGAATAATCAAGACAAAACAAAAATGGGAATCCACACCCAGAATTGAATTGGAATATGAAAGACGACAAAAAAAACTGGAATCTAACACACCCAAAACGAATTGGAAGGATATTTAACGCGATCCAAAGGCGTGGCACCCAGACTTGGGATCCGAATAATCAAGGCAAAACAAAAATGGGAATCCACACCCAGAATTGAATCGGAATATAAAGACGACAAAAAAAACTGGAATCTAACACACCCAAAACGAATTGGAAGGATATTTAACGCGATCCAAAGGCGTGGCACCCACACTTGGGATCCGAATAATCAAGACAAAACAAAAACGGGAATCCACACCCAGAATTGAATTGGAATATGAAAGACGACAAAAACAACTGGAATCTAACACACTCTATTAAGCATAGAGCGACATTCTATTAAGCATAGAGCGACATTCTATTAATGTTAGACTACAAAGATTTGTGGTAGATATTCATAGATTTGTGGTAGATCTTCATGTTGTTTAAATGCTAGATTATATAGATTTAAATGTTAAACTATATAGATTTTTTTGGATTATTATCATCCGATTGCGAACATTTCATTGTTACAATTTTTAAAATGTATAAATGGATTGGCACTCTTAGATACTTTTATTGTAATCTTAATTTTATTGTAATCTTAATAGTTAATTTTTGTAATTTCAATTTTAAATTAATATTTAATATTTTCAATTGGAATGATTTTTAAAAATTGATAATTAATATTTAGAATTTCAATAATTATTCTAAATTTTTAATTAAATAAAAATGATAAAAAATAATTATATAATATTAGGTAACATTTAAATAGCTCCAATTAGATTTATTTGTTTACTTATTTTTAATAATGATGATGATGATGCTGATTACTTTTAATTTTGAATGACATCCGTTAAGAAAAAAGAGATTATTTGGTCTTCTTTAAAATGTTATTTCTAACTCAAAAAGCTTACATAGGAATGTCCTAGCTCACTATAATTTTGGAGATCTAAAAAGTTAAAAAAATTAATGTGGGAGCAAAGATATTTGAAACTGATATCTAATGCGACTAGGAACAGCAGAGCAACAGAAACTCATAGAATCCCATAGATGAAAAACTCTGAGTTGTCCAAAAATTTCACACTAACATAATTTATTAAAAATCCATATTAATAAATATGAATAGATATCCTTTGATTCTACTCAAAATTTGAATCCATTCGTAAATATGAAAAAATATCGTTAGAGTCTTCTTAAAATTTTGAGACTGAACATTCGATTTGTTTCTGGTGTTACATTATAGCTGGTTCTGAATTTAATGGCAAAACAATTGCTCGACTTATCGCCTTCCAAGGAGACGCAAGAGATATGTGAGGCCTTTGAGCATTTCGCTGAAGGTATACTCTGTTCCGATCAGAATCCCGGGTACCACGTACGCGAGAGCATTTAAGGTGCAGAGAGCCCCATTAATTTTCTCTTTTATTTGATTATTATTTATTATTTTCTTATTTTCTTGATTATTATTTATTATTAAGTTGAGTAACGACTACAGTGGTGCTGCAGGCTAGGGAGTTTCTGTTAAAAAGGATTTACGAGGCTATACACGACAGAAGGAAGAATCCACAAGTTGTCCATAATGATTTGTTAACGAAACTCTTGAAAGAAGAGTCGCTTTCAGAAGAAGTGATAGCAGATTTTATATTACTCCTGCTCTTTGCTGGTCACGAAACCTCCTCCAGATCCATGTCATTCGCTATCAAATTTCTCACGGATTGTCCCCAAGCATATCACGAATTGAAGGTGTGTGACTGTCTAGTATAAATATAAATATAAGCATTTCATAAATATAAATATAAATGATAGCCGCTGCAAATTTAGAAGCATTTCGCTGGTATCAATACATTAATATTGGATGGACTGGGCTAATGTTGGAAAATGCATGGCACAGGCTGAGCACGACGTTCTATAAAAGAGAAAGGGGAATCTGAGAAACCAAAAGCTCACTTGGGACGACTACGGGTCAATGAAATTCACCGAATGTCTATGCCACTAATTGCTGGATTTATAACGGGGCAATGAAATTCACCGAATGTCTATGCCATTGTTGTTGTTCGAATTTAATCGAAATTGCAAATTTTACAGATTTCCAGATGACTGATCATGTTTGTATTTGTTCAAATCCCAGGTCATAAATGAAACACTTCGTCTCGGCAACTTTGGTCCTGCGGTTATGAAAGAAGCAAAAGAAGACATTAAAACCAAAGGCATCCAACAATGTTTTTGCTTTTCAATGGCTGGCTCGTCTTTGTAAACTTGTGTTCTCAGGAGGCTTTGTGATTCCAAGGGGATGGTCAGTGTTGGTGTTTATGGTAGGAACCCATCTGGACGATAAGTACCATCATTCTGCTCTCACGTTTAACCCGTGGCGTTGGCAACAAGATCAAGTAATTAATTAGCATTAAATCCATAACTTCATGTTTTCAGGAACCCAAACTGTGTTAGTATGTCTAATTTAGTTCAATATTTTGTATTGCAGGAGCCCTCAAAGAATCCCTCGTTTATGCCTTTTGGAGGAGGTACCAGGCTCTGTCCAGGAATGCATCTGGCAAAACTTGAGTTGGCCCTCTTTCTCCATAACTTCGTCACCAAATTCAGGTCCTGGTTTTCCTTCTTAACACCTGATTCATAGCATGAGAAATAAGAAACTGATTTCTCTTAGCAGCATTGCCCGTAATTAATCTCTACCAAGTCCTAAAATTATTTTTTTGGAATGAAGTAAAAACTACAAAACAGTAACGTAACAGCAAAGAGAGTATCCGACTATATGAATTTATTTATGCTCTACATTACCCGAATAAAATTAGTTGAATCTTCTAAAATTGTTTTTAATATGTTCTTAATATTTGCAGATGGGAGGCACTGTAGGATGAGAAGATCTCCCACTTTCCTGTTCCTAGCTTGAGTAAAGGCTTTCCAATCAGCCTATGCGTTCGAGAACTAATGGATGATTAATTGCATTAAAAGAAGGATTTATTCCTGTAGGATTCAATATTAAATTTACTAAATAAATTTGAACGATAAAACAGTTGGCACGTCGTGGATTTGTCTTCCTTTTTCCTCTCCTCGTGGAGGAAAACTATTGGACATTTTTCTTGCTAATAATAATTTTAGAACACATATAAAGTCATTATTTTGACGAGTATTTTTGTGCCTGGTCCATTTAACAAAGAAATGTGGACAATTTACAGTTTATACTTATGGATGAATGCTTATTGTGAGTTTTAATACTCAGTTTTTCTTATTAGAAAAAAAGGAGGAAATTGCTTTATCAGAAATGTAAATGTAAGGTGGAAATCTTTTCTGTAGCTTTTGCAATTAAAAAATGGTTTCTCTTTCTAGTCATGATAAATTTAGACTTAAAAAATATATGGTAGTGATTTAGAGTTAAATAATATATCGTAGTGAGCTATTGGCTTTAAAGTGGGGTTTCTAGCTCATCCATAAGAACATGTGTGAGGAGCTAACATGAAACGGTGGCATTTACATTCTCATATAGATATTTCAATTAATACTTTTAGTTTAATTAATTAGAATATATATCTTTTGTTTTGATATTGTATTTTTTTAATTTAATATTTTATTATTATGTTTATGACATAATGAATCTAAGATTATCTATACAGATGACAACTTTTTATTTTCCAAAGTTTTGCCATGTTTTGGTTTTAATTATTTCATGGTAATTTGTGAGAGGGCTTTAGCCGTTGTAGCCTACGTGTCCTTAATTTATGCCGTCCTCCTGCGGCATATCGTCCTGTCTCCCATGACTGTAATCGAGATCGTATATGTCATATGGCATCAACTGTACACATGTCGTGATCTTGATGCACTCTATGGTCGGATTTTGGCAACAACATTTTGCATACTGGAGATCACACTCTTCGAGGCCTCTGCCTTGCTAGCATTTGATCATTGAGGCAACTCATCCCACCGTGCGTCAAGCTTCCGCAATGGTTCTCTGCTACAGATCTTTATTATTGCTTCTGCATGCAAGTATAATGGGTGCCCTCCTTCCCATTCTGTGTAACGACCACTGTAACTTTCCCGCCATATATAACTTTGGGGACTCGAGCTTTGATACCGGAGCTATTCACTTTGTTTTTCCCACTAATGAGCTTGCATAGAATCCTCCTTATGGATGGACCTACTTTGGGAAAACTGTAAACTGTAAATCGCTACAGCGACGGGTGACTGTATATTCATTTCTTCGTTATAAGTATTCTCTCTCTGTTAATAGTGAATGAGAAAGGAGATGTTTTTTATAATGTGACATGTCTATTGTTTTTGTTAATTTTAGCCTAATTTCACTAGCAAGATCACTGAAAGAAACACAATCACAAGATAGACAAAGATTTACCGTGGGAAACCCTCATGGGGTAGAAAACTTAGCAAAGCTTTCCTCAATATAGATAATCAACCAAATACAAGATGTAGTCCAAGACTATAGCTCCTTCTCCTCCTATGCAGACCTCTCTCTCACTTGTGCGCTACTCCCAAGTGGATGAATGAATGAGATAAGTGAGGAACATCCTCCTCTACTTATACTCATCTCCGAACTGACTTTTACCCTACTAATGGGGCCGACCTCTCCTAAGAGAGTCTGATAACCCCTAATAAACTAACTCAGGGCCGACTCCACATGGGAGATCTAATAACCCTAGTTACCACAATCCATCGGAGCAATAAACATCTCCGGATACATAATAAAGTCTTGTCGGAGGAATGCAACATCTCCGGATACATAATAAAGTCTCATCGGAGGAATGCAACATCTCCGGAATAATAGAATACAAATATAATATTCTTAGAGGTTACAATATTTCAACACTCCCCCTTAACGAGAAGGATATTATAACAACGTCTGGAGGAGAAAGGAGTCATCAACTACATAATACATGATACATCTATAAATCATCGGAAGCTTTCTTCAGTAACTCAATCAATTACTGGAACATCTTCAAGATCTTCTATACTGGAACATCAACATCGTCAGTATTGAGTCTTCATTTTCTGCAGCACTCGAGCAGCTATAGTAACATCATCATCTGGATCCTCTCAATCATCAGCATGATCGTTAGCATCGTCATCACATGATCATCAGCATCGTCATCACACAATCATCAGCATCATCATCACACGATCATTAGCATCGTCATCTCATGATCATCAGCATCATTATCACACGATCATTAGCATCGTCATCACACGATCATCAGCATTGTCATCTCACGATCATCAACATCGTCATCACACGATCCTCAACATCATCATCATACAATCATCATCATCGTCATGTCACGATCATCAACATCATCATCAACTAGATCCTCTCGATCATAGCACAATAGCAGCATACCCTGCAATACACATGATCTATTTAAGACACCATATCATGTCTAGGGACGATGCAGTCCACTCATCAACTTAGACAAAGTCTAAGGACCACTCTCGGAGACATTTGTCTGCGGATCAGTTTAGGACTAAAGTCTAGGGATGATACAATCCCCTCACTCTCGGAGACATCTGTCTGCGGATCAGTTTAGGACTGAAGTCCAAGGATGATACAATCCCCTCACTCTTGGACACATCTGTCTACGGATCAGTTTAGGACTGAAGTCCAGGGATGATACAATCCCCTCACTCTTGGAGACATCTGTCTGTGGATCAGTTTAGGACTGAAGTCTAAGGATGATACAATCCCCTCACTCTCAGAGACATTTGTTTGCGGATCAGTTCAGGACTGAAGTCCAAGGATGATACAATCCCCTCACTCTCGGAGACATCTGTCTGCGGATCAGTTTAGGACTAAAGTCCAGGGATGATACAATCCCCTCACTCTCGGAGACATCTATCTGTGGATCATTTTAGGACTGAAGTCCAGGGATGATACAATCCCCTCACTCTCGGAGACATCTGTCTGTGGATCAGTTTAGGACTGAAGTCCAAGGATGATACAATCCCCTCACTCTCAGAGACATATTTCTGTGGATCAGTTTAGGATTGAAGTCCAAGGATGATATAATCCCCTCACTCTCGGAGACATCTGTATGTGGATTAGTTTAGGACTGAAGTCCAAGGATGATACAATCCCCTCACTCTAGGAGACATCTATCTGTGGATCAATTGAGGACTGAAGTCCAAGGATGATACAATCCTCTCACATCCACTAGGGACCATTCATCAACCTTATCATCGGAACAGGTAACCTCACCATCGACCTTTTCATTGAAATAGGTAACCTCATTATCAATACAAGTATCCACATCAATACATCGACGATAGAGTATCCTCATCAATACAGTATCCATATCCACGATACAGTATCCTCATCAATATAGTATCCACATCAATAATACAGTATCTATGTCAACGATATAGTATCCTCATCAATACAGTATCCACATCAGTGACACAAGTATACTCATCATTGATACATGTATCCATATCAACACAGGTATCCTCATTATTGACCTTACCGTCAATATAGGCAATCTCATCATCGATACAGGTATCCTCACTGATACCAGTATCCAAGTATCATCATCGATCATATCACTCCCCCTTTTGAGGAGGGTCCTTTTGAACTACACCAAGCTTGTCTCGAAAATGTTCAAACTTTACTCGAGACAGAGGTTTGGTCAATACATCTGCAACTTGTTCGTTAGTGCTCACATACTCAAGCTTGATAGCTCCTTTCTGCACCATATCCTATATATAAAAATATCAGATCTCTATGTGCTTTGACTTATCATGGAACACTGGATTCTATGTCATCTTGATACAACTCTGGTTGTCATACAGGATCATAGTGGGGTCCATCTCTAAGTCAAACAGTCTTAATAATAACTTCCGAAGCCATACGGCTTCACAACTAGCATAGCAAGCAACTATATATTCCACTTCAGCTGTGCTGAGAGCCACACTGGACTACTTCCTACTATATCACAAGATCATGGCAGATCCTAGACAATAACATCCTCCCAATGTACTTTTTCTGTCTGATACGCTTCCTTCCCAATAAACATCTGTGTATCCATACAATCTAAAGTCATGATCTCCAAGGTAATGTAGACCAAAATCTATTGTACCCTTTAGGTACCTCATCACATGCTCTGTAGCTATCATGTGAACATGTTTAGGTTCCACTAGATACTAACTCAAGGTGTTCACAGCAAACCAGATATCTGGCCTAGTGTTTGTTAGGTACATTAATGATCCAATGATTTGTCTGTACAGAGTTACATCTACTAACTTTGATGATTCATATGCTAATAGATTCAAGTTGGAATCCATGGGAGTGGCCATGGCTTTACATTCCAACATATCAAATCTTTTCAAGATTTCCACATCATACTTTCCCTGATTGAGAAAGATTCCTTTTGGACCTTGCCATACTTCCAGGCCTAGGAAGTAGTGCATCAATCCGAGATCATTCATCTCAAACTCTAAAGAGAACTTCTTTTTGCATTCGACAATCTGTTTCTCATTTCCATTTAGAAATAGATCATCCACATACAACAACAAGATGACAGGTTCATCATTCATAACTTTGAGATAAAGATTATGATCAACTTTACTCTTGGTAAAGCCCAAGCTAGTTAAGAAACTGTCAATCCTTCCATACCAAGCTCTAGGAGCTTGTTTCAACCCATACAGAGCCTTCCTTAGTTTGCATACATGCATTCTTCTGTCTTCCACCTCAAATCCTTGTGGTTGTTCTATGTACACTTCTTCTTCAATTACACCATTCAGGAAAGGTGTCTTCACATCCATCTAGTGTAATTTCCACTTCATCATGGATGCAAGTGCCATGATGGTTCTAATGGAAGTGTACCTTGCAACTGGTGCAAATGTGTATTCATAGTCAATTCCCTCTTTCTGAGAGAATCCTCTGGCTACAAACCTTGCCTTATACTTTTCAATACTGCCATCTGCAGCATGCTTTATCTTGTATATCCATTTGGAGGATACCACACTCTTGTCCTTTGGTTTGGGAACTATGTCCCAAACATCATTCTTCATTATTGACTGGTATTCCTCTGTCATTGCTTCTACCCATTCTTTCTTATGAACTGTCTCTTCATAACTATTAGGTTCTTGATCTACAAGATTACACATCAAAGCCACATAGTTGGAGAATGGCTTTGGTTTCTTGCTCACTCTAGTGGAGCCTTCTGGAGCTCCATATTTTTCAGCTCCCAGTATAATGTCTCTAGCCCATGCTGGCTTTCTTTTTCTTGAAATGTTTGTAGTGGGGGGTTCTTGTGGTTCTAACATGTCATGGTCTTCAGGATTTTCATCTTTAGGAGATGGTACAACTTCTGCAATTCTAGGAGGTGTATCTTCTTCATATACTTCTTCATACTGGCACTTCCTAGACTTCTTCAGAGCTGCTTCTTCATCAAATGTCACATCCCTACTGATTTCCATATGATGGAATCCTAGGATGTAAATCTTGAATTCTTTGGATGTTTCACAATACCCAACAAATATTCCCTTCTTCCTGGAAGGATCCAACTTAGTTCTCTTTTCCTTAGGTATGTGAATATACACAGGGCACCCAAATATATTAAGGTGACTTACCTTAGGATTCTTTCTTCTAAAGACTTCTTCTGGAGTCTTAAATTCAAGGGCAATGTGAGATAGTCTATTTTGCACATAGATTGCTGTCCTGGCTGCTTCAGCCCATAAGTACATAGGTAAGTGTTGATCATGTAACATTGTCTTTACTGCTTCCATGATGGTTCTATTGTTTCTTTCCGCAACACCATTTTGTTGAGGATTGTAGGGAGTGGTTAGTTCCCTCTTGATTCTAGCTTCTTTGCAAAAGGATTCAAAATATTTTGAAGTATATTCTCCACCATTATCAGTCCTGAGTATCTTGATCTTCTTTTTTGAAAGGTTCTCTATCAAGGCTTTGAACTCCTTGAATCTTCCAAAGACTTCATCTTTTCCCTTCAAGAAATATATCCAAGTCTTTCTTGAATACTCATCAGTGAAAGTTAGGTAGTATTCATATCCACTCAAGGATGTGGTGGGCATGGGACCACATACATCTGAATGGATCAATTCCAAAGTACTTTTAGTCTTTGTTTCACTCTTTGGAAAAGGATTCTTGATATTTTTCCCTTTTGCACAACCCTTGCAATTGCCTTCATGTTCAATCTTTATATCTAGTAGTCCTACAACTACTTTGCTCACATGAGGCAGTTCTTTGTAATTAATGTGGGCAAGCCTTCTATGCCATAGCTCACTTGGACTAGTGGCTTCATGAACAAGGGTAGCTTCTAAATGACCCTTGAGTTTGTATAGACCTCCTTCCTCTTCACCAATGACAATTGCATCCTTAATAGATTTACCTTTTGGACCACATGAGTACTTGTCCATCAATGAATGCAACCCTATAACCTTGCTTATCCAAAGCTGAGATGGAAAGCAAGTTCTTCTTCAACCCTGGTACATACAATACTTACTTCATCTTCATGGGGGCTCCAGAGTCAAGTTTGTAGTTTGCTTCACGAAGTCCCTTGATGGGATATTGATAATCATCTCCTAATGACACTTTCTATGGGGAGGTCTTCTCTTCCAGTTTTGAAAGAGTTTTCTTTTGTCCAGTCATGTGCTTTGAAGCACCACTATCAACAAGCCATGTATCCTCTCCAGGTATTATGGATCCATAGAGTGCAGAGAATAGAACATACTCTTCTGCATCTTCTTCTTCATCTCTTCTAGATCTTCTCTTGAAGAAGGGCTTTTCTTCCTCTTCTTTTTCTTTTCTAGATCTTTTCTTGTGAGGCCTTTCTTCCTCTTCTTCTTCTTCTTCACTGTCATCTTCTGCAATATGTGCTTGATGTCTTTTATGGTGAAGATCTTTCTTCTTATTTGAAGTAGAATGTCTAGCAATGTGTCCTATTTTGTGACAATTGAAACATTGGAAAGAAGAGTGTTTTCTTCCCCTTCTCTTGTGAAATATTTGAGGAGATTGAGACTCCTTGTGACAATCCTTCTTGAAGTAGGATTGATTCCTTCTTCTCTTGGTGTGTGTGGCCAAGGCTTGGTCATCTTCTTTGAGCAGGGCTTCTCTCTTGGCAACCCTAGCTTCTTCTTGAATGCAATCCTCCCATACCACATCAAACTTCATACTTTCTTTTCTGGCACACATAGTTTGGATGAATGACTCCCAAGGTCTAGTGAGACCATTTAGAGCAGTCATGACAAGTTCATCTTCATCAAGGGTATCTCCAATAGCATCTATTTGTTCCTTGAACTAGTAGACCCTTGAGAAATAGTATTGCACATATTCTCCTTTATTCATCTTTTTGCTCTTCAATTGAGCTCTCAGATTCATCTTCCTATTGATGTTCTTTCCCACATACATTCTGGAAAGGGCATCATAAATTTCCTTTGGAGTCTTATTGGATGCCACTTGGGGAATCAAGTGGTCTTTTATAGAATCATCAATGATTCTCTTTTCCTTAATCAAGTCCTTCCTATACTTCTCTTTGGCTTCATCTTCTTCTCGTTCTACAATCTCATCCTTGATATATTGGGCAAGATCATTCTCTTCAAGAATGAGACCAATCCTATATTTCCATACCTGGAAATTCTCTATACCCTCTAGCTTGTCTTAAAGCTTAGTGCTTGGAGCCATCTTATTCAGGGGGGTACAGAAATTGAAGTTTCTCAAGAGATAGAATAACACTTACCACGAGATGTGCTTAAATGAGTTGATATCTGGTGTGTTCTGCTTCTAGAAACTTCAACTTTTCACCTTTCGGATTTGCAACAGAATTTCTGGTTTTCTAGTCTTCTCTTTTCTAGATTTCTGGTGCATAGGTTTGCAACTTTTCTGGTTCACTATTGCACAAGTGCGCAACTTTTCTGGTTTTCTGGTTTTGTGCACTTTTGGTCAAACTAGGGTTTGAATTTCCTAGAGTTCTACCCAACCAAAAATCTTGATCTAGGGCTCAAAACTTCGATTTTGAGGAGGGCTATCTAGCCATGCAATCAGAATTTAAAAATTCCAACTTTTTGCAGAAACCCTAATTTTCACCGGAGGAGGAGAGAGAGGTATTTTCACCTTGTGAAAGATGTTCTATTCAGGCTAGCTCTAATACCATGTTAAATTTAGCCTAATTTCACTAGCAAGATCACTGAAAGAAACACAATCACAACATAGACAAATATTTACCTTGGGAAACCCTCATGGGGTGGAAAACCGAGCAAAGCTTTCCTCAATATAGATAATCAACCAAATACAAGATGTAGTCCAAGACTAGAGCTCCTTCTCCTCCTATGGATACCTCTCTCTCACTTGTGCGCTACTCCCAAGTGGATGAATTAATGAGATAAGTGAGGAACATCCTCCTCTACTTATACTCATATCCGAACTGACTTTTACCCTAATGGGGCTGACCTCTCCTAAGAGAGTCTAATAACCCCTAATAAACTAACTCAGGGTTGAACCCACATGGGGGATCTAATAACCCTAGTTACCACAATCCATCGAAGGAATAAACATCTCTGGATACATAATAAAGTCCCATCGGAGGAATGTAACATCTCTGGAATAATAGAATACAAATATAATATTCTTAGAGGTTACAATATTTCAATAGTTTTGATGTAGCTTCGACTCTCGGGATGCCCTTTCTGATTCAGTAGTTGCAGTCTGTGGATTCTAATTTTTGGCATGGAGCCAACTTTGCTGCTGCTGCTGGTACTACACGGGATGTTTCTTTCATTGCCCCCATTTATCTCACTATTCATATTAATCAGTTCAAGGTCTTCAAGAAGCAGGTGTTGGAAACCATTAACAAACACGGTAAAGGAAGCGTTAATGGCTCTATGAACTCTAATCTAATGTGCTCAGATGCAATCTGTTCTTTTTTCTAGGCCATCACTAATGAACATTCGTTGTGGTAGTTTCAAATCCATATGGGAATTTGAATAAGGGCTAGAGTAGCCTCAACCTATATAAATGACTTCGGCTTGAGGCTTTGGCTTACATTTTTTAATATGTTTATATGATTACCCATCTAAATGACTTGGGTGGGTGTTGTTATAAGGTTGCATATGTAGATCTTTAGCGAGTAGGATAGTTGGTTAATTTTTTTCTTTTCTATAGAATACTGGGTAGGGTAATTGGTATTTTTTATGAAATCTAGTAATGCATATTTTTGTTCAATTCAAAATGCATCATTAGATTGTTAGATATATTTCTATGAACTTGATCATGGGTTTCAACAAAAGGTTGAAGGATCTAATTCCACACATCATCTGAGTGTTAGATCTATTTCTATGAACTTGATCATGAGTTTCAACAAAATGTTGAAGGAGCTAATTCCACTTTAAACCATTAGAAAAAGCAACCAATGTTTATGCTATGTCCTTCTACAGATTATTTGACATTTTGTGGAATTATCACATTTAGATGTGCACAAATATTCAATGCATAACATGAGAATACGAATACATCCAATGTATGGTATGCTTGATTAATTAAATTGTGGATATTCAATGTAGGTTGCATTTGTGTTGTGATTTTATTGTGTGTTCTATAGTTTTATAATTAGGATATCAATGCATTCAATGTAAGTTAGGGCTTGTCTTTATGCTTTAAATATGCACTTAGAGCTGTTAAATTATTAGAATGATTTGCTCTCATTTGACATAAAGAAGCTGCTATATAATTCTATAGGTTACATTGAGGATTAAAATCCTTGTTTCGTGTGATCGGTTTTGGTGAAAATCACAACTTTTCATGATTCCCTTTGGATCATGGTTTTATTTATGGTTAATCCAAGTATTTTTAGTTTTTTTAATGGACTTTGAGAGAGTTGAACCATTTTGATGGAGAAAACAACATTTTGTTCAACTCAGTAGACAATGTTTTCGGAGTTTTGTTAAATTAGAATGAAAGAAACTAGGTGCTCTGTAGGCAAGTAGATCTAGGTGGGAAAAAAAATTCTTTCTTGATGTGAATTTGTCTCTGTTCCGTAAAATTTGGGTCTTTAAATGATCGTAGAAGTTGGGTTTTTAAATGATCCGGTTAATGATATCTGAGGGTTATAGAGGGTTTAAGATGATATATGATAGCTAGACCCATTTTGTTTCTAGACTAAATGACATATTTTCAAACTATGAAATGATATTAAATATGATTTGAACAGCTAAATGTAACGAATATAAAATAAGATATTAATTATAAAGTGAAAGGGTGTAACCCTTCACTACACATGCTCAAGCCTATAAAGGTGAGCTTCATTGTAATTTAATATTCATCTTATCATCTTATCATATTATCATTTATCAATATCTTATTTACCATCGAAATGTGGGCTTTAGATTATTTGTGGGAATTTTAGAGTATTTATTGTGGTTAAGAAGCTTTTACCCTTAGTGGTATCTGTTAGTTTTTCAGAATTTACTTCAATCTGATCTAGGATCTTAACTGAGAGAATAACATGTATAGCATATCTAAAGAATATCTACAACATATCAATCATGGACACAATAATGCAAGCACACAAGAGACACAGAGTTTCACTAGGGAAAACCATAAAGATGAAAAACCCCACAACTTCCTCAGAGATAGATAGAGCAATGATACAACCCAAGCATAAGAGATAGTCTTCTCCTAGTAGTAGCTTCTCCTCCTCCACAAGTGCGCCACTCTCCAATGAGAGTATGAGTGAGAAAGTGAATGATCAAATAGAGTGTCTCCTGCACTCTATTTATACTTGACTTGACTTGCCTAATAACATTTACTAGGTCGGCCATAACTTAACCACATAACATAATGCTGACAGGGATGACCCCCAATAGGGTGCTCTAATAACCCTTTGACCCACACGACTTATACAGGGACGACCCGACCAAGGTGGTCTAATAACCCATCAAGTATAAGTTACGACACTTACAATATAAATGACAACACTTCTGTATAGAGGAATAATAACATCTCTACAGGAATACAAATACTTCTGTATAGAGGAATAATAACATCTCTATAGGAATACAATATACATATATGAAATACATTCTGAAGTTACAAATACATCAACACTCCCTCTTAACTAGGAAGGTATTTCTCGACATAGATTTGCTAGCACAAGTCTTCTTCTCTAGATCATCATCACTAGATCATCGTCATTGAATCATCGTCATTGTCACTGCTGCTGCTATCTCAATCAATCTCCGATCTAGTCATCATAGGAAGTTCTACAGAGCCAGTATTTTTTCATACTGGATGTAGGCCCACCACCTGCAGGTCTTCATCACTAGACATACTGTGGAATCCTCGGGACTTATTACGTGTGTCACAAAACCTCACAAGAGCATCCCAGGCTGTTACGAGCACACATCTCTACCTGTCAGATCTCCCAGGGATATATTATATGTGACCTCACCACAAAACCATGCAAGAGCATCCTAGGATATTACGAGCACAAAGCCCTACCTATAGGATCTCCCAGGGACATATTACATGTGGTCACCACAAAACCTCGCAAGAGAATCCCAGGACTTATTACGGGCACACAGCCCAACCTATCGGATCTCCCAAGGCCATATTACATGTGGTCATGGCAAAACCTCGCAAGAGCATCCCAGAACTTACTACGGGCACATAGCCCAACCTATCAGATCTCCCAGGGACATATTATATGCCATAGGACAAAATCTCGCAAGAGCATCCCAGGACTTATTACGGGCACACAACCCAACCTATCGGATCTCCCAGGGCCATATTACATGTCCTCCCAAGCAAAACCTTGAAAGAGCTTTTGCTAGATATCCCAGGGCCATATTATATGCCATAGGAAAATCCCTGAAAGAGTATCTACAAACCTCCCAGGGCCATATTATATGCTTGTCTACACAACCTATCCATGGCCATAGAGTATCAACCTGATACTCACCATACATCATCCTGATGTACATGATCATCCTGATCATCATCACTGCATCGTCCTGATGCATGTCATCATTGCATGATCATCCTGATCATCGTCATAACATCATCCTGATGCATATCATCTGGAGCAACATCCTGAAGCTCATCATCCATGATCATCCAGATCATACAATGCATCCACCTGATGCATACATAGTATCTACCTAATACATATCATCATACATGATCTACCTGATCATATAATGTATCCACCTGATACATATCCTCATACATGATCTACTTGATCATACAATGTATCCACCTGATACATATCATCATGCATGATCTACCTGATCATCAAAAGCATCCAACATGATGCATATACATATACATGATCCAAATGATCATAGCAAGCATCCAACACGATGCATATACATATACATGATCCAACTGATCATAAAAGCATCCAACATGATGCATATACATATACATGATCCAACTAATCATAACAAGCATCCAACATGATGCATATACATATACATGACCCAACTGATCATAACAAACATCCAACATGATGCATATAAAGAGTAGTAACTGGAGCATCATCCTGATGCTCATCATCCAGTGCTTACATCCACAGTGATGGAAGGATCCTCCTCTCACCATGCTCGGAATGGCTCCTGCAAATGTGTCCATCACTTATTCCTGGAAGTGTCATCAATCTGAAGAACACCAAGCCTCTCTCTGAAGTACTCAAACTTTCCTCTGGCTAGTGGCTTGATCAACACATCTAAAAATTGCTCATCAGTCACAACATACAGGAGCTTCACTGCTCCACTCTACACCATATCCCTGATATAGTGATATTTGATCTCTATGTGCTTCGACTTGTCATGTACCACCAAGTTCTTAGATAGCTTCACACAACTCTGGTTGTCACAAAAGATACCAGTAGCATCCAACGCGAGATCAAATAACTCAGAAAGTAGCTTCCTCAGCCATACAGCCTCACAGCTAGCTGAACAAGCTGCAACATACTCTGCTTCAGCTGTACTCAGTGCTACGCAGTATTGCTTCCTGCTAAACCAAGAGATCACACCTGATCCCATACTGAAGCAACACCTTGAAGTGCTCTTCCTATCTGCAAAATTACCTGCCTAGTTTGAATCAACATAACCCTATAGGTTAAACTTTTTATTCGCATCATACTTGAGACCATAATCAATTGTACCCTTCATGTACATCAGAATATGCTTTACAGCAACCAGGTGAACACCTCTGGGATCCGTTAGGAACTGGCTCAATGTGTTCACTGCAAAGCAAATATTTGGTCTTGTGTTCGTCAGGTACATCAATGACCCAATTATTTGACGATACACAGTGACATCAACTGGATCAGATGAAGCATCACACAGAAGCTTCAGGTTCAATGCCATAGGTGTGGCCATGGCCTTGCACTCCATCATCCTGAACCTCTTCAGGATCTCTACTACATACTTCCGTTGTGCAAGGAAGATTCCATCTGCACTTTGCCACACCTCCATGCCTAGAAAATAGTGCATCATCCCCAAGTCCTTCATCTCGAACTTGGCAACAAGCTTCCGCTTCATATCGGAAATCAATCTATCCTCACCTGTTACAAGTAGATCATCCACATACAATAGTAGTATCACTGGATTGCCTTCCTCAACCTTATAGTAAAGGTTGGAATCCGCTTTACTCTTGGTAAATCCCAAACTGGATAGGAAGCCATCTATCCTACAATACCAGGTCCTGGGTGCCTGTTTCAAACCATACATGTCTTTCTTCAGTTTGCACACATGTGACTCTCCGTCATGTGTCTCAAACCCGAGTGGCTGCTCCACATACATTTCCTCTTCAACTACACCATTCAAGAAAGTTGTCTTGACATCCATCTGGTGTACCTTCCATTTCATCACTGCAGCCAAAGCAAGTACTAATCTAATGGAAGTTTATCTGGCTACAGGTGCAAAAGTCTCTTCATAGTCAATTCCTCTTACTGGGAGGAGCCACAAGCTACAACCTCGCTTTGTATTTCTCCATGCTACCATCTGCAGCATGCTTGATCTTATATATCCAATTAGAAGTCACAACAAACTTCCCTTCAGGTCTTGGGACCACATCCCAAACATGATCGATTGGTACTTCTTGACGATGGCATCCTTTTACTGTATCCCATATCCTAAAAAATTCAGATTCTTCAATATCTTCAACAGATAGTTTGAACTTCATTGCTGGAACAAATGTTGTAGTTCTTCTTTTGTAGGTGATGGTATACGATCTTTCCTACAAAACAAGTTAAATTGCATGATTAGAAAACATCTCATAGTTTTCAGAACAAATTCTTACACATAAAGAAATATGTCATACATCATGCAATTATTTTAGCCAATGCTTCAATACAACATTTATCCATATCCCGTAACTTTCTAGATGCCTTCCAATCTCTACCAGGACATTGTTAAGAGTGTGCACAACTCCCAACATGTCAACAAAGAGGTTTCATTCTAGATAAGTAGCAATGGAATGTTGTAAAGTGCCATAGTCCACTTACCCATCACATGCATATTAGTAGTACACTATTCATTAATGTAATTATTCTAATATGCATAATACACATCCTAAGTTTAGGAACATAAGCATATACATCACTGAGCAATATCATTTAAACAAACAAGTATGCAAGAAATGACAATTTAAATACTTATCTTTGTTTGGTTGTAGGGTGGACTCCCTCTCAATATTTGCTTCCTTGCAGGAACTATTGAAGTGTGGTCCCTCTTGATCTTTGCTTCCTAGATTACCTATCTTTGAACTTATATCCATCCTCGATCACTATGCATACTTACTAGTATCATCATTGTGTTCGACGTCTCATACATACATTCATTAGTATAATTTTAATACTATCAAAAACATTATGATTCTAATTAATCTTAAACATGTATGGTCAAGATCATTTCATACACAGTTAATTTATCACAAGCACTAGTATTCAAGGTTTCAGGGAGTACTTCCTTTACTCATGCAAATTCTTATTTGACCATAGGACTCTTCTAGTTAGTCATATCACCGATTAAAGTAAGAAACATAATATACCTAAACTCATGATTACTCAAACCTATAGCTTCATGAATAATCATTACCAATCATACCAAGTATACTTATATAAGAGATTCTATCACAAGGTAGGATTCTAACTTGATATAGGAAAAACATACCTGGATTAATGTGTTAGTTAGTTATGTCTAACATACCCAGATGATGTCTTTGTTTTCTTCAATGACATGTGCTAGTAACCTGCATATATCATAGGTTAAGCATTGTAGAACCAAATTATACATACCTTGTAAGTAGAGCTTCTATGTGATCCATGACAATGGATGAATCTTTGTCTTCATGTCATCATGGTCATATGTTCTTGAACTAGAACATGATTTGTCTTTCTTGATGTACCTTTCATGTTAGCGGACAACATCAACCTCATACAACACCAAAATGCATTAGTACAATCATAAGTGTCAAAACCCTAATCAATGAATATATGCATTCATAATTTTATTAAGGTGATACAATAGGTCTAAAGTTAATCAAGATTGTACTAACCTTAATGAAGACAAACATACCATAAACTTAATCATGAACAGATCTCGAAACATACCTCGATAAGTCATACCTATTGAGATTGCTTGTAATCTTCTTATGTAAGGCCTTGGCGTTAACTTCCTCTGAAATAGGAGCTTCTTCACTTATGCAGGTGACTAATCCCTTCTCTTCTAGGATTAACCCAATCCACTTTGATTTGTAGAAACTGGATCTGGAGCTGGATTAGGGTTTGTCAGAGAAACCCTAAAAATTCAAACTTTGAATTTCAAACTTCTGAAAGGATAGAAAAATGCACCTTTCTGAGTTGGTCAAGCTGGTATACTTAGAATTTGAAAAGTGCAAAGTTTCACCCCTCAAAATTGCCTTTTTGATTTCTGGATTCACTAGGGAGGACCCTGAATTAGGGTTTGAGTTTCCTGGAGCTTCACCCAACAAAATAGTTTAATCCAAAGCTCTAAACCTTGATTTTTCCAAGGAGATTCCAACTATGGTCACAGATTTCAAAAATTCCCATTTTTGCAGAAGCCCTAATTTTCCACTTTTCTAATCAAAGTCCTGAACTAGGGTTTGATCAAGCCTGGCCTTCTGCCCAACCAAAAAATTCGATCTTGGTGTCTAAATTTTGATTTTTATGAGGAGCATTCAGCCATGGTATCCGATACAAAAATTCCAATATTCTCCAAAACCCTAAATTCCCGGACCATGAATGAAGGTGCTCAAATTCCAATTCTGTTTTGAAAGAGATATTCACCTGATTGTTTCTGGTGTAACTCTGAAATTATGAATCCACAGGGTCTGAAACTATGATTTGTGGTACCTTGACTTGTCATATTTCCAACCCCATAGGTCTGACCTCAATTGGATTCTCTGAGAGAGAGTTATTTCAAGTGTCGCAACGTGACCTATTTATGGGATAAAATCGGAGAGCGAACTTGTATGGAGTGCCATGTGTCACTGGTTCACTTTAGGCCTCTGAACCTTTGGCTTGTAAAATTACAGTCCGTGATCTACTTGTCACATTTTACGAAATTTAATTTGGAGCTTCCTAGCCCAAGTTGTGACCTTTTTTCCTAGGTCACCTATTTATGATTGAGATCTGAAAGAGGCAAAAACCCTAGTTTGTACAGATCATAAAACACAAATTACAATGAATTAGAAGTTGTGCTTCGGAAAAAAGGTACATTGGGATCTTATCTTAGACCTGTAAAAGTTTCAGATCCCGAAACTTCTCCAAAATGGATTTATAGCGAAAGTGCTACGATGATGGGTTTTTGCTATATCAAGCCCTAGCTTCACAAGTGCAACAAGTGTCATAAATGCCATACCATGCCTTCTTTCAGGATAGCTCTGATACCATGTTAGTTTTTCAGAATTTACTTCAATCTGATCTAGAATCTTAACTAAGAGAATAACACGTACAACATATCTAAAGCATATCTACAACATATCAATCATGGACACAATAATGCAAGCACACAAGAGACACAGAGTTTCACTAGGGAAAACCATAAAGGTGAAAAACCCCACAACTTCCTCAGAGATAGATAGAGCAATGATACAACCCAAGCATAAGAGATAGTCTTCTCCTAGCAGCAGCTTCTCCTCCTCCACAAGTGCGTCACTCTCCAATGAGAGTATGAGTGAGTAAAGTGAATGATCAAATAGAGTGTCTCCCACACTCTATTTATACTTGACTTGACTTGCCTAATAACCTTTACTAGGTTGTCCTTAACTTAACGACATAACATAATGCTGATAGGGACGACCCCTAATAGGGTTGTCAAATAAACCTTTTAACCACATGACTTATACAGGGGTGACCCCACCAAAGTGGTTTAATAAGCCATCAAGTATAAGTTACGACACTTACAATATAAATGACGACACTTCCGTATAGAGGAATAATAACATCTCTATAGGAATAAAAATACTTATGTATAGAGGAATAATAACATCTCTATAGGAATACAATATACATATATGAAATACATTCCTAAGTTACAAATACATCAACAGTATCACTTCATTGCCTCATCTCGCTTTTGGGCACTCTTTCGCAGTTTCTCCAGCTTGGCTTTTGGCCATTGAAATCAAAATTTCTAAAAGAAAAAGTTCAATGTAGTCTCTACAAGCATGTACTCATCTCTTTCCTTCTTGCCCATCCACTACCTTTTCCACTCAATTCCATGCACCTTCATTCCTCATCTACCATTCCCATTGCTCTCATGTGCTGACCGCTACATATATACACTTCCCCACTCCCTCTCACCCCCGCTACGCTGCGATCTACACTTCCTTCAGTCCACGCTTCACCAATACCATCCAACGCTCTCCCCATACTCTCCCATTTCCCTCCACACCCTTCTTCTCATTGCTCCAATCACTCATTTATGCGCCTTCCCACACGCTCGGCCCCCCTCCCTTCTGCTACACTCCACACATTTACACAAGCCCGAAGCATCTCCAAAGTAACCAACCATGGTCTTCCCGTTCCCATCATATCCTCCAGCCACACCCACCCCTACAATCCACTCGTTTCCACCATCCTACACCCTTGCGCATTCCCCTCTCCCACTTACGCCCCCTCCACCTTGCTCATCATTGCCACCTGCTCCTATTCCCTTCAACCTATGCACTCCTCTTGACCCTCCAGTCCTCATTCCCACGCACCAATCTTCACACCCCTGAGCTCCTCGCCACTCCATTCCTTCTCCCGTGCTTAACCTCAGCTCCACCTCAGATCTTTCCCTCCCTCCTTCACCTACAAGCCCTCCAATATCCTTTGTGGTTCGATCCCCTTCCAACCCTCCATTTTATGCCCTACCTCATGCCACCCCATCCTTCAAACTCCACCCTGCAGAGCCTAAGCACCTGTCCATCGCCAACCCCCTCATTGCATTGCCCTCAACTTCTTCTCATAGCACCTGCACCATCCTTCCTCCATACCTACAACACCCCACATCTCCATTTTGTTGCCATTACCGCATCACCTTCCATCATTGCAGCCTCCTCTTTCCCATCGCATACGTGTAAACCCTAATTTTCAACCATTCATCCCCCCCAAAAAAAACATAAACAGTACTTAACCATAGTAATATTATTATTATTATTAATATTTTAAATAATAATATTTATTACCATTATTGAGATAAAGTCCTCCACTTCCAAATATATATATATATATATATATATATATATATATATATAATTATTATTATTATTGGAAAAAAAAATTATTATTATACTCTATGACATTTTAAAAACAAAATATTAATAATAATATTATTATTAAATTTCAATAATAATTATTATTATAAAAACTAAAAATAAAAAAAATCAAAAGAAAAGGAAGATGAATCCAGAGAAGATTATTTACTAGCAAAAGAAGTCAAAGTCAAATGAAGACCAAGTCAAGGAAGAAATTAATTCAAGAAGACCAAGTTATCGTCCAAACCAGGAATTATGGCAAAATCAAAATAAAAAATAGTGTCGCTGTTACAAGCAACCAATAGCAATATTCAATTTGAAATTATAAATAAAGAAATGCGAAATTGTTTAACATAACATGAGAATCAAAGATTAAAAAATAAAAAACAAGAGCTCCAGAATAGGTTATTAAATAAGGATAAGGAAATTTCACATCTAAGAAGCCACAATCAAAACTTGGAAGATAAAATCAGAAATTTCAAAAATGTTGACGAATCTTTGTGTGGAAGTAATAACGATTTAGAAGATGACATAACACGCTTAAACAAGCTCATCATGGATAAAAATACGGAATTGTTGCAAACCTAGAGAAAGCTAGAAAATCAAGAATCAGAGAGATGTCAACATCAACAATAGAAGGAAAAACTTTAGCAACAGTATGACGACAATAAGAAGACACATCAGCTGGTAATTAAGAAAATCAAGGACGAATTAGAAATCAATACCAAAGAACTATTTTGACTAAGAATTCATAACAAGACATTACTTACGAAAATCAAGAAGCTGAAACATAGTCGAAAGACGGAGCATTCAAATGAAGACCTTGAAGGAAGAATACTATAAAAGCAAGAAAAAAACCAACACCTCATAAAGTTTAATCAAGAACTAGAGGAACAAGTCAAGAAGTTAAAACAGGACAAAAATTCCCAAGATGAAAGGTTCGAAAAAATTTAGAGTGATAACAATCTATTGGAGAACAAAGTAGCGCAAATCCAGAAGGAAGCATCCGAACTCTCCAGAAAAAAAACTCAAGTTGAAGAAGAATAATTAAATACAAATTCAATCCTCGTCACAGTTAAAAAAGGAGTCAATCCAACATAAAAGCAAACAACAAGAACTCCTTATCGACACCCCAATTATAAATGTCATTTTGACCAACGAGAGGGTCAAAATGAACATATACCGAGGAATTACGATGCCAGACAAGCAAGAACATCAAATCAACATACTAAGCAACAAATGAAAAAGACCCATCCCACAAAACGATCAAATAGCTCCGATAAAAATAGATCTCGGATGGACCACATCAGAAACGATGCGATAGTTCTTGTCTGGAATTCGTAACTCATATCGCCTCATTTCCTCAAGTGTCGCAAATACTAAAAGAAAGGATCTAGAGATGATAGTTAAAACAAAAAATCAGACATAACCCTTGTCTTCAACAAAGCTTTGAGGACAAAGCTTCCCTTAAGGGGAAGGCAATGTAACGAATATAAAATAAGATATTAATTATAGTTATTATTTATTAAGTGAAAGGGTGTAACCCTTCACTACACATGCTCAAGCTTATAAAGGCGAGCTTCATTGTAGTTTAATATTCATCTGATCATCTTATCATTTTATCAATATCTTATTTACCATCGAAATGTGGGATTCAGATTATTTGTGGGCATTTTAGAGTATTTATTGCAGTTAAGAAGCTTTTACGCTTCACTAAAATTGGAGTTTCATCTATTTTTTGTATGCTGGATTCAACAAAATATAAGGTGTTTTGGTTGTTCCACACTCAAATCCCGAACCACCTTGTAGAATGCACGCCCATGCCACTTTCCTCCATGCAAATATTTTTTATAATCACTTGGTAGATTCCAATGGATGGGTTTGTACAGTCATTCATGCTTTTGGAATTATTGCAAACTAAATCATGGTTTTTCCGTGGAACAGATTCTCACTATGAAATTTTCCCCTTTTTTTCTTTGTGAGGTAGGTGCTCAAAGCTATCTTCCACTAGCAGATGCATTTGAGAAGGGAATCTACATCCCTGATATAGGAGGAAATGACTTCAACTATGATGGGTAAAAGAACTTGAAATTGACTGACCTCAGCTAGGTGAAGAAGAGCATTCTTATAGGTCGGACCTGCTAGTGCTCTATGTCACACTAAAGTATTTTCTTGTATTTACAACACCTTGAGACATGTCTTCAAATGTAAGCATTTCTTTCTCAATATATACTACTCTTTGGCTTGGTATCATAAAAGGGAATTTCTTCTATAAGTAGTGGTGGTGCCTTCTTTTCTCTTTTTGTGAGCACAGTTACTATATGCATCAAATATTTAACCAAAGATATTCAGATTGTTGTTGCAATTGTGGTTCCATGCTCTGCCCCACATACCTTCATTTGTTGACTCCTGGTGATGGGACATGGTTAGTTCTCTTACCATCATCTTAATATATCTTTATTTAACGAAATGCTAAAAACTACTTTATGTTGTTGATCTAAAATATCGTTGCTTAATTGGGTAGGCATCAGATCAACCATTTACTTCGAATAGTAAAGAAATAGACAACATAACTAAGCAATGCATCGAAGGCGACCTATCGTACTTCAATGGAGAAACGTTTGTTGGAGCGTCAACTTTGAACAAGAGTGTACGCAAAACATATAATTTCATATAAAAAATAGATAAACTCAACTACTCTCGACTATTATAAAGATTCTGACCAGATTTGGACTGTCCACTACAGGTTGGAAAATGAAACACATGTGTATACTGCAGAGACGACAAGATATATTTATGGGCATGGTACCGTTCATAAACCTCACATTTAAACTTGGGTGTCTGTAAAACGAGTTTTGTCACTGACCTTCATTTGCATGTCTATGCAATTTTCATTTGCATGTCCATACATCTATGTTTCATGCCAATGTCATGGACATTGCTGCTTGCAACTCTTGTTTTATTAAAGCAACCATAGAGAGCACAGTCGTGAACATCTAATAGAGAAGAGATATTTAATTAATATATATATTACAATTAAATCTTTTAGTTTTAATGGAATTAATGGAATTTATAAATATAATTATTATTTTTATTATATTAGTTATATGAAATGTTTTTAGTTTTGTTTGATTTTTATTAATGAATAAGTTATTGAGTTAAATTATGTTATAAATGTTTTGAAAAATATAATTGTTATTTTAGACCATCAAAACTCTAAGGGAATGCGTTTTTCATTCTTTACATGATTTTGATGCACTGAAATCCCATATTAAAAGCTAGTCTACATTTTTTAAGAAGGAAACTCAATCAACACTTTATTACTAACAATTTTACAATGCATATAATGTTATTAATATGTATGTGTTGATAAATGTACATGAGTTGATTATATGAAGAAATATAGAATGTTAACAAGGTAGAAAGACTCACTTATTTCTGTAAGTGGTCAATATGTAGTTGCAAATCCTCTAAAGAAACTAAACTGTAAATCCTCAAAAGATGAACGAATGTTTTATTTATTTCTTTGGTCTTTCCATCTATGTGTAGATAGAAAGTTGTATATCTCTTGATATTCATGATTATATTCTAAAATATTGTAGTAAAAAATGTGCTAAGAAGTCTAGTATCCCTATCTAAGATGTTGATCCTAAGTATCTTGAAGTGCACCTAGTCCTTTTAAAAGAACATGTTTTTTACATCTTGTGTGTTTATGGAATTTTCATAAGGAATACGAGTGCACATATTAATAATCTTTTCAACTACCACAAAAGATAATGATGACCCTTCCTAGTTCTTTATAGGGGCCTTCCTAGGTCCCCGGTAAAATAATATAAATTCTATTTTATTACAAAGTTTCTTTATGTTCAATTCTTCCAAAATAACAATGTTTCTCTATGCAAGTAGAAAGCAAGTAAGTTCTGTTGTGTAAAAGTGAAGATCATACAAATATGAAGTTTCATGCAGCTATAACTCATCTATCACAAAATAGAAATTAAGCATCCTATTAGTATTTTCTCATTCAAAAACATTTCTTGCAAGATACAATTTAAACACCAAATAAATACCTCTAATATTTTCCTAACCCTTGGAATAATCAACCGCTGATAGTCCTCATTTGCTGTAATTCCGAGTCACTTCTCCCAGCTTCCCCGATTTCTTCCCCTCTGGTTAATTCCTTTTCCCTCCCAAGAACCCCTCCCCAAATTCCATTCTCCTATCTATCCTCTCCCCTTCTAGAAACTCATCTCCTGTTATTACTACCCTTATCCATTCATAAATGTCCCCCACTCCTTCTCATTTACTATGTGAGTGCTTCGTTCCCTTCCCCTTCATGGAGATAGGATCCCATTTAATAATTCGCATTAATATCATTTATTTATTTATTAATTATTTGTTTACTAATTTAACAAATAAATATTATTTGTTCGATTTCTTGGTGATAAGACCATAAGTAAAATTCAACCATATTTAACAACGAGGTTCCACCACCTTGTTACAATATTAAATTTGAAACAATCATTTATTAAATATATATTAAATCCCAAATTCCAACTGAATATTACAGTACTTTTGAATAATCGGCTACATTATTACATTTTAACAATAATGGTGACATGATACTTTTTATATATTGATTTAAATAAGTTTTAACATTTGAACATTTAATTTCAATTAATTCATAGTTAATAATTATTTATGTCACAGCCCCAAATTTACCCAATTTAAAAAAAAATTATATGAGTATGTTCACGACATTAATTCTTATGTCACAGGTATGCAAAACAAAGAGGATGTTGTGTGACTCAGCATCATCCGACTATAAGGTATAACTTGTATTTCTGTAATCCATGCATGCGTCATATATTTACTGAAAGTAATTTGCGGAATAAAAGTCAACATTAGTTTGACAACTACATGTTATTATTACAGTTGTTGTAATCCATTATGATTACTATTTACATTCTTAAACATCTTAACTTTTCATCCTAAAAACATTATTACTGTTCTATATTAATGGCCAAGCTATGGCCTATTTTAAGCTATCAAACTACCACTACTTCCATTATGGTATTAATAATCTCATACCATGTTATAATTACAAACTAGTTATTTTATAACCTATGTGATGCTTATGTGAAAAGTCGGAACTATGGTATTGCTACCATAGTCAACCCCATTAAATACTTCCAACCTAACTTAAAAACTATGTATAATCTCTATTTAGTTATGCTCCTCGAGCATCATATAAACATAACCATTGTATCCATAAGACACAATTCTTATGAACTATGCACATAGTCCAAACGTTATGCTCCTAGAGCTTTGTATTAATATAACCATGCAATTGAAACTATGCACAATCCTATGCTTATATAATTCAATTCCTTTTTTTATAAGTCGCAACATCACTATATGGAATCATATTACTTGTTATGAAATCTATCTTATGACCATAGTATTAACTATGATCCATATGTAATCCCTGTGTTATCAATGTTGCATCATACGCTGTATTAAATGAGGATCTATGAACTATATGATGTGATTTCATATATTAATCGTTGTGATATGCATTGGTTAAGGAAGGACCACCGTAAGGTGCCAATGCAGACTTGGTTGGTGAAGCCATGTGATGGCCTTTAATGCAGGTAGGATGTATCAACCTAGCCTCTTCACGTGGCATACTCTGGATCATTGATCACTGTTGTCTTGAGATCGTAAACTACCTCTCCAAGGTCTTGTCAAGCAACAAAGTGGTTCATTCACCATTGTTTCTTCGCAGCATACGTTATGTTGTTGCCGTTGAGCTTGGATTTGTGCAGAGCTTTGTTAGAAAAATAGGATCGCAGAGCAATAACAATAAACAAAAATGCAAATATAATCACACATACACATTACAAGAGAGACACCAATATATTGTGGTTCACCCAAGATGGGCTACGTCCACACTGAAATTTCCAGTCCTTATTATTATACCATCCGGTAAAGTGAAGGGATACAACCTGCAACACAGCCGCTACACTTCCTCTTGACACTCTCTCATAGTCTCTCTTTTCACGATCTTAGAGATCTTTACAATGCATAAAACCTAATACATTTCTTTCCCTAGACGTATTACAATGTCTTTCTTTTATAGGGGAAATAAAATGCGAAAATACCATGAGATACCCAAAACCATGGGCCCAAAATCTATTAGCGAAACAACCCAAAAATTTCCTTCGATGGCTACATCTTCAAACCTCCACCGGAGGCACTACCCCAAGAAACCCCATGGCAGACCGCTATCCCTCGTGCCCCCTGGGGAGCGTTCCAAGATCATAACCAAACCTAGGGTACAAACACAGCTGAATCATCATCTATGAGACTAGAAGATGAGGCTCCTCAACCAACAATCTCCCACTTGGAGACTAATCAAAACAACTCCACTGTGCTGTACTTGCTAGGCCTTGGACTTGGAAAATTTCTCATCTTCACCTTCATTCTAGAAGGCCAACTGAAATCGAGCAGAAACTCAGTTTCTCTCTGGTCACTACCTTTGTCAACATGTCTACAGGATTCTAGCTAGTATGTATATTTTCCACCTTCAACAGTTCATCTTCCAGAACAGAGTGTATGAAATGGTACTTGAGTTGTATATGGTTAGTCCTGGAATGGAATGCTGAGTTCTTTGGAAGATGAATCGCACTCTGGCTGTCACTATACAACTTGCTATCCTTATGCTTCTTACCCAATTCCTCCATAAACCTCTGCAACCAAATCATCTCTTTACTGGCCTTTGTAACAACAACATACTCTGCTTCCATTTTTGAAAGTGCAAGAACCTTTTATAGTTTTGAAATCCAATTTACTATTGTTCCACCTATAGTAAACACATACCCTATGGTGCTCCTCCTGCTATCCTTATCACCTACCATATCTGCATCAACATATCCATGTAGAAAAGTATCTGAAGCTTTGAAACATAATGCATGAGTGGTAGTACCTCTCATATACTTGAGAATCCACTGTACTGCCTTCCAATATTCTTTACCTGGATTGTTCATATATATGCTCACAACTCCCACTACATGTGCAATATCTAGTCTTGTGCACACCATGGCATACATCAAGCTTCCAACTGTTGATTGATAGGGAATCTTGAACATGTAATCTATCTCTTCCTGTGTCTTGGGACACATTTCCTTACATAGTTCTAAATGGTTGGCCAAAGGTGTACTAACTGGTTTTTCATTCTGCATTCTGAACCTCTCCAACACCTTTTGTATGTACTCACTCTGAGACAATGTCAATTTACTATTTTTCTTGTCTCTTGTTATTCTCATACCAAGGATTTTCTTTGCAACATCCAAATCCTTCATCGCAAATGAATTAGATAACTTTCTTTTGAGCACATTTATAGCCTGCATGTTAGACCCTGCAATAACCATGTCATCCATATACAATAACAAGATAATATAACTTCCATTATCTAGCCTCTTGAAATAAACACAGTGGTCAGAATGACATGTACTATAACCTTGTTCTGTCATAAACCTGTCAAATTTTAGATACCACTTCCTTGGAGCTTGCTTCAAGCCATACAAGCTCTTTTTCAACCTGCACATCAAATTCTCCTTCCCTTTGACCTCATACCCTTGTGGCTGCTGCATATATATCTCTTCCTGCAAATCCCCATGGAGAAAGGCTGTTTTAACATCTAACTGTTCAATATGCAAATATTCTACTACCACTAGACTTAAAATAGTCCTAATTGAAGTCATCTTAACAACAAGAGAAATTTTTTCATCAAAATATATACCTTTCTTCTGTGCAAACCCCTTTACAACAAGCCTAGCCTTGTACCGCTTCTTACCTCCTTCTTCTTCTTTCAAACTATAAATCCATTTGTTTTTCAATGCTCTTTTTCAAGCAAGCAACTAAACCAAATCCCAAGTCTGGTTTCCTACCAATGAGTCCATCTCCTCATTCATGCCTTGTTCCCACTTCTTTCTAGTTTCCACCTGCATTGCTTCTTCATAACATTCTGGTTCACTAGCATCAGTCATCATTAAATAATACATTGAAGGAGAGTATCATTCAGGGAGTCTACTTAACCTGGTAGATCTTCTTACAATTGCAGGAGTTTCAGGTACTTGCTGCTGTTCTTGATTTTTTGGCACCTTCGGAACTTCATTTTCTTTAATTTCATCAAGCACTGCGTACTCTGTGTTTTATTTTTCCTGTTTCTTTCCCTGCAACTAATGTTTATACATGACCTTTTCATTGAATATCACATCTCTATTCCTAATGATTTTGTTATTTTCATAATCCCATAAACGATAACCAAAATCATCAACCCCATATCCAATAAAGGTACATTTCTTGGATTTAGCTTTAAGCTTTGTTCTATTTTCTTTATCAATATGGACAAATACTTCACAACCAAACGTTCTCAGAAATGAGTAGTTTACCTTTTGACTTGTACATGCCTTCTCTGGAATACCACCATCCAAAGCACTTGAAGGCCCTATGTTTATTAAATATACAACAGTATTTACAACATCTGCCCAAAACTGTAAGGGAAACCCTACATGTAATCTCATACACCTTGCATGCTCGATGATCATTCTATTCATCCTTTCCGACACACCATTTTCTTGTGGTGTTACTGGGACTGTATTCTCTCTACAAATCCCATGGTATGAATAGTAACTATCAAACTCTTTGTCATAATACTCACCTCCATTATCAGATCTGAGTCACTTCAACCTTTTTCATGTCTCATTCTCAACCAAAGCTTTCCACTTCTTAAAAGTAGCAAACACATTAGATTTATGTCTAATGCAATAAACCCAAGTTTTTCTAGTTTCATCATCAATAAATGTAACATAATAATGAGAGCCACTAAGAGAGTGTACTTGAGCCGGTCCCCATACATCTATATGCACAAGTTTTAACTTTTCATTCTTCTTCTGTTTCCCAACCCTAAGAAATATGACTCTCTTCTATTTTCCATAAGCACAATTCTCACAGAATTCCAAACTTACCTGCTTCAAATCTGGAAACAACTTCCTTGAGTGGAGAATCTACATCCCCTTCTCACTCATGTGGCCAAGCCTATGATGCAACAATGTTGTATATGTTCCTATGGAATCTAAAGAGATAGAATGTTCAATATTATGAGTACATAAATACAATGTACCTACCCTATCTCCTTTTACTATCACCATTGATCCTTTAGCGATATTCCACCACGTTTCTTTAAATGTAGATAGACAGCCGCCATCTCCCAACTGCCCTGTTGAGATCATATTTCTTTTCATAGCAGGAATATTCGTAACATATTTCAGCATCCATTCAGTTCCATTCTTAAATTTTATCCATACCTTACCCATTCCAACAATTTTACTTGGCTCATCATCAACCAGTAAAACATGTCCAAAATCGCCTGGAACATAATCATGAAAATATTTCCTATGGGGTGTAGCATGACATGGAGCCCCTAAATCTACTACCCAATAATCACTAGTATTATCTAATGCAAGAATTAAAGCATCTTGTAACACATCACCTGCTACATTTGCTTCCTGGGTAGTTTCCTGCGGTCCATCTCCTTTCTTCTTTAGAGATCTGCAGTCTTTCTTCAGATGTCGTTTCTTTCCAGAGTTCCAACACTTTATTTTTCCTAGTCTGGACTTGGATCTTCCCATTTTAGACTTTCCATAATTACCTTGGCTCTTTCCTCTATCCTTTTGTCTTCCCTTGCTCTCCATGGTCAATGCATTACATGATGTCTCACCTGTGCTTTTTCTTCGGATTTGCTCGCTAAGAATAACACCAATAACATCATCAAATTTCAAGGTGTTTGAACCAGAGACAGAGTTACTTATAGCCATGACCAAGCTATTCCATCTTTCTAGTAATCAACACAAGATTATAAGAGCCCTAACCTCATCATCGAAGTTCACACTTACAAAACTTAGTTGATTTGTAACCGTATTAAATTCATTTAAATGATTAGTAACAGATCCACCTTCAGACATCTTCATATTAAATAAACACTTCATTAGAAATACCTTGTTGGAGGCCAAGGGTTTTTCATACATCTTACCCAATGCACTCAACAAACCCTCCATTGTCTTTTCTTTTGAGATATTGAAATCCACCGACAAAGCCAGGGATAACTGTATTGTTCCCAATTCCTTTCTGTCAAGAACCTCCCATTCTTCGTCCTTCATAGTCACTGGCTACTTTGCTCTTCCTCCCAATGGTAGGAATAGATCCTTCTAGTACATATAGTCCTCCATTTGCATCTTCTATAACTGGTAGTTTTGGCCATTAAATTTCTCGACCTTAAACTTTCCTTCTTCTGCCATTGCTCCCACTCGAACTAAAAACTCTAGTTTCCTGCGTGCTTATCTGCCAAATAGACATTTGGCTTTGATACCAATTGTTAGAAAAACAGGATCACAGAGCAATAACAATAAACAAAATTCAAATATAATCACATATAAACATTACAGGAGAGACACCAATATATCGTGGTTCACCCAATATGGGCTACATCCACACTGAAATTGCCAGTGCTTATTATTTACCATCCAGCAAAGTGAAGAGATACAACCTGCAGCACAACCACTGCACTTCCTCTTCACACTCTCTCACAGTCTCTCTTTTCACAATCTTAGAGATCTTTATAATGAATAAAACCTAATACATTTCTTTCCCTAGCCGTATTACAATGTCTTTCTTTTATAGGGGAAATACAATGGGAAAATACCACGGGATACCCAAAACCATGGGCCCGAAATCTGTTGGCGAAACAACCCAAAAATTTCCTTTGGTGGATATGCCCCTGAACCCCCTTTCTCGGGGGCACTGACCTCAGACCCCCTGGGGAGTGTGTGAGGATCATAACCAAACTTGGGGTATGAACACAGCTAAATCATCATCTATGAGACTGGAATATCAGGCTCTACAACCAACAAGCTCTCCCATGCTACACTGTGAGTTTGTAAATTGAAAACAATGCTAGCTTACTGCTTAATGAGGATGTTTGCAGTGACAAGAATCTATGGCCTCCTTATGGAGTTCTTGTAGAGCTTCTACGAGGGTTTACCCTCCAGTTTGTAAAGTTGTTTTGTTTACAGTTCAGCTCTATGTATTTTTGTTAGCTTGTAATGCATTTTAGTCTGGACTCTGTATCTTATGAGGTTAAAATTATCATTTATGAGTTTCAGGAGAATCGTGGTTCTACCCAACGATGTTCTCATGAACTCTATTCTTATGCCCTGGTTCATTGTTTTGTTGTGAACCGAAATGGTTCCAAAGCTCTGGTTACCACGAAGGTTTGCATTTATTCTTCCCAAGATGCTTCACATTTGTTCCTCACAAAAAGGTAAGGGTTTACCTTACCTTCCTCAGTTATTCTGTTGAAATTTTAAATCGTAAATACTTTAGTTTCTAGGTTTATATATATATACACACATTGGTTTTAACAAAGCTATTAAACTTTTGTGTAGGTGAAACTTTGAATCCTAATATGTTGGAAGCAATGCTAAACAGAGCATGCAAAAAGATCGATGCTCTGTTCACGGCATTTCCAACTGTTCAAAAAATTTGAAGGGTGAGCTCCAAGTTCATTTAAGTCAAAGCTTTATTGTTTATATATATTTGAAGAGGTTTAACTTGTTTTTATTGCATGCATGTAGGGTAAACAAAGGACTATGTTGTTGCTTAGGAAGCACGACTACCATCCATAAATCTAGTAAGTAAACTTAATGGTTTCATTTAAGATTTTGTTGGCACGGGGTTAGACCGCATGAAGTGCGGAAGCCAACAACGATGAGAAGGACTATCTATGGAAGAAAGGACCATTCGCCGAGAACAAGGAGCCGACGAAAGTGCTGTTAAGTTTAAACCAAATAGACTAGCAAGATCACTGAAAGAAGCATAATCACAAGATAGACACAAATTTACCCTGGGAAACCCTCATGGGGTAGAAAACCCAGCAAAGCTTTCCTCAATAAGATGATCAACCCAAATACAAGATGTGCTCCCTCCTTCTTCACCTCCTTAGCAAATCTCCCAGACAAGTGCGCTACTTTTTTCAAGTGAGCAAGTGTGTCTAATGAGTTCACCTCCTCTATTTATACTAACTCCCGACCACCAAAAATACCTAATGGGGCCGAACTCTCCTGGAGAAGTCTAATAACTCCTAAAATATAACCTCAGGGCCGACCCCCACATGGTGGGTCTAATAACCCTAGTTACCACAACTTCTCGGAGGAATAAACATCTCCGGATACATAATAGAATCACCTCGGAGGGATGGAACATCTCCGGAATAAATAATGTACAAATATAATATTCTTAGAAGTTACAATATTCAACACTCCCCCTTAACGAGAAGGATATTATAACAACATCTGTAGGAGCAAGGAGTTAATGGCTACATCATACATGATACATCTATAAATCATTGGAAGCTTTCTTCAATTCATCATCATCAGTAACTTGACTAGTTACTGGAACATCAACATCATTGTTAGCATCGTCATCACACGATCAATAGCATCGTCATCATACGATCATCAGCATCATCATCATACGATCATCAGCATCGTCGTCACACGATCAACAACATCGTCATCATACGATCAACAGCATCGTCATCAGCATCGTCGTCACACGATCAACAGCATTGTCATCATATGATCATCAACATCGTCATCAGCATCATCGTCACACGATCAATAGCATCGTCATCATACGATCATCAGTATCGTCATCAGCATCATCATCACACGATCAACAACATTGTCATCATACGATCATCAGTATCATCATCATACGATCATCAGCATCGTCGTCACACGATCAACTGCATCGTCATCATACGATCAATCCTGTTCTCTTTAGGACCTATGTCCATGGATGATGCAATCCTGTCATGTACCTTTTGAACCGAAGTCCAGGGATGATCCAGTCCTATCATTTACCTTTTGAACCGAAGTCCAGGGACAATCCAGTCCTATCATGTACCTTTTGAACTGAAGTCCAGGACGATCCAGTCCTATCATGTACTTTTTGAACCGAAGTCCAGGGACGATCCAGTCCTATCGTGTACCTTTTGAGCGGAAGTCCAGGGACGATCCAGTCCTATCATGTACCTTTTGAACCGAAGTCTAGGGACGATCCAGTCCTATCATGTACCTTTTGAACCAAAGTCCAAGGATGATCCAGTCCTATTGTGTACCTTTTGAACCGAAGTCCAGGGACAATGCAGTCCTATCAATTCTCGGAGACCTCATGTCTACGGCTCAATTCAAAAGACCAAAGTCCGAGGATGATCCAATCCTCAACCATTCATTTAGGACCACGTCCAAGGATGACTTAATCCTCAACCATACATTTAGGACCACATCCAAGGATGACTTAATCCTCAACCGTACATTTAGGACCACGTCCAAGGATGACTTAATCCTCAACCATACATTTAGGACCACATCCAAGGATGACTTAATCCTCAACCGTACATTTAGGACCACGTCCAAGGATGACTTAATCCTCAACCATACATTTAGGACCACGTCCAAGGATGACTTAATCCTCAACCGTACATTTAGGAACACGTCCAAGGATGACTTAATCCTCAACCATGCATTTAGGACCACGTCCAAGGATGACTTAATCCTCAACCATCCACCAAGGAATTCATTCTCAAAGACATATGTCTACGGCTCTCTTTAGGACTGAAGTCCAGGGATGATCCAATCCCCTCATATGTTTATCATGGGTACAAGTATCTTCATCCATACAAGTACAAATATACTCAATACATCAAGGCATCATGTATCCTTATCATCAAAACATGTATATCAAAACATGTATCCTCATCATCAAAACATGTATATCAAAACATGTATCCTTATCAATAACATCTATCATCAAAAGCAGGTATACATCTATCATCAAAAGCATGTATTCTCACTAATACATCTATCATCAAAAGCATGTATACATCTATCATCAAAAGCATGTACTCTCACTAATGCATCTATCATCAAAAGCATGTATACATCTAGCATGTATTCTCACTAATACATCTATCATCAAAAGCATGTATACATCTAGCATGTATTCTCACTAATACATCTATCATCAAAAGCATGTATACATCTATCATCAAAAGTATGTATACATCTATCATCAAAAGTAAAAAATAGAAAAATCCTAAATCTAAAATAATTCTAAGTAACTAAGTGCAGTAAATAGGTAACCTCATCATTGATGAGACCGACTTGTTATCAGATACTATGCTACTCCCCCTTTCGAGGAGAGTCCTTTTGAACTACACCAAGCTTGTCTCGGAAGTATTCAAACTTCACTCGAGACAGAGGTTTAGTCAAGATATCAGCAATCTGATCCTCAGTGCTTATATATTCGAGCTTGATAGCTCCTCTCTACACCATATCTCATATATAGAAGTATCGGATCTCAATGTGTTTTGACTTATCGTGGAACACAGGATTTTCAGTCATCTTAATGCAGCTTTGATTATCACACATAATCACAGTGGGATCCATTTCTAAGTCAAACACTCCAGATAATAGTTTCCGAATCCATACTGCTTCACAGCTGGCAGAGCAGGCAGCTATATATTGTGCTTCAGCAGTACTGAGGGCAACACTAGATTGTTTCTTGCTGAACCATGAAACCATAGTAGATCCAAGACCATAACATCCACCTGAAGTACTTTTTCTATCTGAGACACTACCTGCCCAGTCATAATTTGAGTAACCATGTAACCTGAGTTCATGACCTCCGAGATAATATAGACCAAAATCTAATGTACCTTTTAGGTACCTCATTACATGCTTTGCAGCTATTAGGTGAACCTTTCTAGGTTCTACTAAATACTGGCTTAGGGTATTTACAACAAAGCATATATCAGGCCTAGTTTTTGTTAAATACATCAATGATCCAATGATTTGTCTATATAGAGTTATGTCCACTAATTCTGATGAATTATTGACCAATAACTTCAAGTTGGAGTCCATGGGAGTGGCCATGGATTTACATTCCAACATATCAAATCTTTTGAGAATCTCCACAGTATACTTACCTTGATTTAGAAAGATCCCTTTTGGTTCTTGCCATACTTCTAAGCCTAAGAAGTAGTGCATTAATCTGAGATCTTTCATCTCAAATTCTGAAGAAAGCTTCTTCTTGCTTTCAATAATTTGTTTCTCATTTCCAGTTAGAAATAGATCATCTACATATAACAACAAAATAACTGGTTCATCATCCATCACTTTGAGATAAATATTGGGGTCAGCTTTACTTTTGGTAAAGCCCATGGTCGTTAAGAAGTTGTCAATCCTTCCGTACCAAGCCCTGGGAGCTTGCTTTAATCCATATAATTCCTTTTTTAGTTTGCATACATGGGTCCTTCCGTCCTTGACCTTAAATCCTTGTGGTTGTTCTATGTATACTTCTTCTTCAATTACACCATTCAGGAAAGCTGTCTTAACATCCATTTGGTGCAGTTTCCACTTCATCATGGATGCAAGTGCCATGATAGTTCTAATTGAAGTATACCTAGCAACTGGTGCAAATGTTTCTTCATAGTCAATTCCCTCTTTCTGAGAGAATCCTCTGGCTACAAATTTTGCCTTGTATTTTTCAATGCTACCATCTGTAGCATGTTTTATCTTGAAAATCCATTTGGAAGAAACTACACTTTTATCTTTTGGTTTGGGGACTATATCCCAAACATCATTCTTCATTATTGACTGATACTCTTCTGTCATTGCTTCTACCCATTCTTTCTTCTGAGCTACCTCTTCATAGCAGGTAGGTAGTTGATCCACAAGATCACACATCAAGGCCATATAGTTGGATACTAGCTTTGGTTTCTTTCTTTCTCTAGTGGAGCCTTCAAGAGCTCCATATCTTTCAGCCCCTTGAATAATATCTCTAGCCCATGTTGGCCTTCTTTTCTTAGATAAGTCTGAAATAGGAGGCTCTTGTGGTTCCAAAAAGTCATGATCCTTTGGTGAATCATCTTCAGGAATGGGCACAACCTCTGTGATTCTGGGAGATGTATCTTCTTCATAGATTTCTTCAAGTTGGCACTTTCTGGATTTCTTAAGAGCTGCTTCTTCATCAAATGTTACATCTCTACTTATTTCTATGTGATGAAAACCTGGAATATAAATTTTGAAGGCATTGGATGATTCACAATACCCAACAAATATTCCCTTCTTAGTAGAAGGGTCTAACTTGGTTCTCTTTTCTTTTGGAATGTGGATGTACACAGGACACCCAAATATTTTAAGATGACTTACCTCAGGCTTCTTTCCTGTAAACACTTCTTCTGGAGTTTTGAAGTCAAGAGCATTATGAGATAATCTATTTTGCACATATACTGCTGTCTTGGCTGCTTCAACCCATAGATACATGGGAAGATCTTGGTCATGTATCATAGTCTTCACAGATTCCATGATTGTTCTATTTTTCCTTTCAGCCACCCCATTTTGTTGGGGATTATAGGGAGTAGTTAGTTCCCTTTTTATTCCAGCTTCTTTACAAAAGTCTTCAAAGTCTTTTGAGGTAAATTCCCCGCCATTATCTGTTCTGAGAATCTTGATTTTCTTTTCTGAGAGATTTTCTATTAGAGCCCTTGAACTCTTTGAATTTTCCAAAGACTTCATTCTTACCTTTTAGGAAGTATATCCAAGTTTTCCTTGAATAGTCATCAATGAATGAAAGATAGTATTCAAACCCACTTAGAGAAGTAGTGGGCATTGGTCCACATACATCTGAGTGTATTAGCTCCAAAATGTTCTTAGTCTTTGTTTCACTCTTTGGAAAGGGGTTCTTGACATTTTTCCCTTTCTTACATCCTTTGCATGAGCCATCATGATCAGCTTTCAAATCTGGTAATCCTATGACTACCTTGCTTACATAGGGTAAGGCTTTATAGTTGATGTGAGCTAATCTTCTATGCCATAGCTCACTGGGGCTAGAGATATCATGAGCAAGGGCAGCTTCTCGATGACCCTTGAGCTTATAGAAACCTTCTTCTTCTTCACCAATGATAACTGCATCTTTAATTGTCTTTCCTTTGGACCACATGAGTACTTGTCCATCTATGAAAGCCACTCTAAAACCTTTCTTATCTAGTGTTGAGATAGAGAGTAGGTTTTTCTTTAAACCTGGTACATATAAGATGTCTTTCATCTTCAAGGGTGTTCCAGAATCTAGCTTGTAGCTAGCTTCACCAATTCCTTTGATGGGATATTGGTAGTCATCTCCTAGAGATACCTTTTGTGAAGAAGACTTTTTATCAAGATTTGCGAAAGTCTTTCTTTGACCTGTCATGTACTTCGAAGCACCACTGTCAATAAGGCATGTATCTTTTCCAGGAGATACAGATCCAGAGAGTGCAGAGAATAGAACATATTCTTTTGGATCTTCTTTCTTCACTTTATATCTTTTCTTCCTAGGTCTTACCTCTACCTCTTCTTCTTCTTCTTCTTCTTCTTCTTCTTCTTCACTGTCATTTTCTGCCATATGTGCATGGTGTCTTTTGTGGACAAAATTCTTCTTTTGTGAAGGACAAAATCTGGAGATGTGTCCTAATTTATGACAATTGTAGCATTCAGCTGTGGATAGATCTCTCACTGGATTGGGTCCTTTTCTCTTTTTAGGTCTAGAGAAGTGTTGAGATCCTTTGTGGTCAACTTTCTTGAGATGACTCATTCTTCTTCTTTTGGTATGGGTGGCCAAAGCTTGGTCATCCTCTTTGAGAAGAGCTTCTCTGTTGGCTACTCTAGCTTCCTCTTGAACACAATCCTCCCATACTATATCAAAATTCATGCTCTCTTTTTTGGCACACATGGTTTGTATGAATGATTCCCAAGGTCTAGTGAGACCATTGAGAGCAGTCATCACAAGTTCATCCTCATCAAGAGTATCACCTATTGCATCTAGTTGCTCCTTTATTTGTGAGATCCTTGAGAAGTAGTCTTGAATGGATTCTCCTTTGTGCATCTTGGTACTATTCAATTGTGTCCTTAGATTCATCTTCCTATTTATGTTCTTTCCTTCATACATTCTTCCTAGGGCATCATACATCTCCTTTGGAGTCTTCTTGGAGGCCACTTGGGGAATCAAGTGGTCTTTAATAGAATTAGCTATGATTCTCTTTGCCCTTATCAAATCCTTCCTGTGCTTTTCTTTGGCTTCATCTCCTTTTGGTTATGCATCTTCATCCTTGATATAATGAGCGAGATCATTCTCTTCAAGAATGAGACCAATTCTATATTTCCATGCCCGGAAATTTTCTAAACCTTCTAGCTTGTATTCAAGCTTAGTGTTTGGAGCCATCTTCTCTTGGGGGAGTCCAAGAGACAGAGTAGTACTTACCTGAACAGTTACCTTTTACTTTTCTGGATCCTGAAACAAAATTTTATCGCACTTTTGGTAGAATTAGGGTTTGACTTTCTCGGAGTTCTACCCAAACAAAAAGTTTGATCTAGAGCTCAAAAGATTTGTCTAGAGAAGGGCTATCCAGCCATGTAATCGGATTTCAACAATACCAACTTTCTGTTGAAACCAATTTCTGGTTTATCACACTTTTGGTAGAATTAGGGTTTGACTTTCCCGAAGTTCTACCTAACCAAAAAGTTCGATCTAGGGCTCAAAAGATTTGTCTTGAGAAGGGCTATCCAGCCATGTAATCAGATTTCAATAATACCAACGTTTTGCTGAAACCCTAAACTTCACCGGAGAGAGAGAGAGATTCTTACCTTGTGAAAGATGTCCTATTCAGTCTAGCTCTGATACCATGTTAAGTTTAAACCAAATAGACTAGCAAGATCATTGAAAGAAGCATAATCACAAGATAGACACAGATTTACCTTGGGAAACCCTCATGGGGTAGAAAACCCAGCAAAGCTTTCCTCAATAAGATGATCAACCCAAATACAAGATGTGCTCCCTCCTTCTTCACCTCCTTAACAAATCTCCTAGACAAGTGCGCTACTTTTCTCAAGTGAGCAAGTGTGTCTAATGAGGAGTTCACCTCCTCTATTTATACTAACTCCCGACCAGCAAAAATACCTAATGGGGCTGACCTCTCCTGGAGAAGTCTAATAACCCCTAAAATATAACCTCAGGGCCAACCCCCACATGGTGGGTCTAATAACCCTAGTTACCACAACTTCTCATAGGAATAAACATCTCCGGATACATAATAGAATCACCTCGGAGGGATGGAACATCTCCAGAATAAATAATGTACAAATATAATATTCTTAGAAGTTACAATATTCAATAAGCGCAAGATTAGTTTAGTTAGTTAGAATGGGTCATTTGGACTGTTTTGTAACCACCTTAGTTGGCTATAAATAGGACTATGATTGTAAGCCTACAGAAATCCTATACTATCTTAGAGTCAGATCACAAGACAAGCGGATGAATTGTGTAATGCTTTGCCTTGTTTTCAGGAAGTTTTGTATGGATCTACGATAAGTGGTTTGGAACTGTCCCTGCGAGGGTTGTACCACAGGTTTTCGATGATTTAATGCATGAAGATGTTCGGCTATGTTTATTTGTTATGTTTCTGTTCATATTGAATGATGAATGTGATTGGCAGTTGTGTTATGTTTAAAGATCCGTGGTTTAGTAATTGTTGTTGATGTGATTGATAGTCTTATCATGTTTATGTGAATTTGTTGATGATACTTTGAATATGCAAATGATGAATAAATGTATGAACTATTGAGCATGATGTGAAAATACAATATATGGTTTCTATAGCGACAGAGTGAGAATTGATGCATGTCCTCCCCCCAATGCGGAAACTCGGTTCTTGTAGCCCCCTTAATCATCTCGGGTGAGACTTCACTCCCTCTACGAGTGTTACTGGAAAGGGTAAAAACTTTCTAGGCCGATGTTTAAGAGTGTTTGGTTGGTGTTTGTTGACAACAGTGTGAAGTGAACCCCTACCTATAGAATTGTGTCAACAAATGGTTCCGTTGCTGGGACTTGAATAAGGAATAAGAGGACATGCTATGGCACCTAACAAAACGAGAGATTCATGATTGGTTTGACAAGAAGACAGAAGAATTCATGGAAGGAGAAAATCAAAACCCTGGGAAGACAACAAGTAGCTAGTTGCAAAAGCATATCTATTTGGATATCCACAAGGTGTTTCTATGCGAATTCCCAGTATTGTTGCATGAGTGGTTGCTTAGCTGAAATTTTAGAAGAACCATTTCCAAGGAGGTAAATCTGACCACTAGACTTCAGAAAGGATTCAACAGTTAAAACCGGTCGACAATAGGGTATACAAGGTTATCGAATTCTGGGTAGATAGTATCCTAGAGGGATACCTCAGTGATTTTTCCATTGATACAACCAAATCATACAGCAACGCAAAAAGGAAAGTTTTCAAAGGACTGAGAGGGAGATTCCTACTATCGTTGAAGTTGTGGATTAAGATGTTAGTCTGCGAAAAGAGCATACCGAGGATGAGTTCCAACAACTAGAATATCGGTGTGTGGAGGTTGTAGTTACCGCATGAATGCAGGTTCGATAGAAAGATGCGAGGTAGATGGACATGAGCGACGACAAATTTTTAAGGGTGGTTGAGGAATATTGTGGTACCTTGAGAAGTGGGGCGATATTCCGGTGACCAAAGAAGAAGAGGAGGATTGAGAAAGAGTCTCAAGAGGGGACCGGAACAGAATACTGCGAAACAGGACCACAAGGGACGAATTAACTTTATTATGACTAAGACGAAGGTTAACAGGCTACCCCAGAAGCCGAAGAGGGATGGATTGTAAGCTACAACGTACCTTCAACTCCGTGCACTACCCAGAACTTTGCAAGAAGAAATACAAGTAAATCGCAGAGCTGTCCTACGTGTAGCAGTAGGAGTAGCACATCAGTAAATAATAATAGTAGGAGCGCAATAATGGCAGGTGGCGATGCAAAAATGCCTACTTTCCATGGTAACAGGACCGAGGTTCCCGGACAGTACTGGTTCTTGTGTGAAGTGGTATGGACTGTGAAGTAGGTCCAAGATGAAATATAAAAAAGGGACAGCTAGCAACGCCCTTCAGGGGCCATGCGCTAGACTAGTTTATGAAATTCACGAAGGTACCAACAGGAATTCCAGACAAAACACTGGCACATATCAAGGTGGGAATAATTGATGATTTTAGAAAACCAAAATCAGAGTCACAGTACATCACAAAGCTCAAGTAAATCAAGTAGTATCTGAACGAGCCGGTATGGGAATTTGACAAGTGGTATAAAACATTAATGCAAAAGGTGAGTTTATCATAGGGTTCGTGCCACACATTCGTGGGCCATTGATGCAACAAAAGGTAGGGACTCAAGTTGAAGTGCTAGAAATTGCGATAAAGATGGAAGCTTCACCAATTAGCGAAACATGCATAGGCATGGATTAGATACAAGCATAGTTAGAAAATTTGACACTTCAGCTACAAGATATGAAGAAGGGAAAAGAATCCTGCAAATATGTATGTTGCAGTAGATGCAAAACAGAAGGACATCACAAGGATCAATGCCCAGAATTTCGAGAGTATTTGCAATCAGGTGCACTGAATCCCCTCAGTCATGGAGGAATGCCTTGGTGTTGCGTCTTCCATACAAGAGAACATCAAACAAAAGAGTGTGTGTACCTGCAGAATATGGTGTCAAAGCCAGTGAATTTGTATTAATTCTGTCGATCGGTTGGCCATGATGAGAAAGAGTGCAAGGCTTAGGACCTACTCCAAGAACGGACTGCAGATACATTTTTCATGAAGGTAGAAGAGAAACCGTCGGTACAGCAACAATCACAATATAATCAACAACAACCTCACTATAACCCACAATTGTAGTATGATCAAGCACAATATGGTCACTTGCAGTATGGTCAACCAAAATATCAACAACCCCAGTATGGTCAACCGCAGTACCGTTCATTCGAGCCACTATGAGGACGTTTAAGAGGGGCATTCAGTGGAGGTCGAGGTGCCGGTGCTAGCCGAGGAGGAGTTGCTGGACGAGGTCGAGGACTAATCATATGTCACAATTATGGTCAGTAGGGGCATTACTAGAGGTATTTCCTAAATCTGAAGCCACAATGCACTTACTGCAGTGCTATGGACCATGGTGTAGAAGAATCTCCTTAGCTCATGGTGAAGTGGCAAACTAAGAACCTACCCACACCTCCACCAAATCAGAATCAGAACCAGAATACGCCACCAGTGGTACATAAGATATCGACAGAGGTTAGAAGTCAAACTGTGACTGTGGGAGTAGTGACCCAAGGAGGAGCTGTGATAGGAGCTGACAGGTCACAGGATAGCATCCGACCATTAGGAAGAAAGAAGGTCACATTTGATGTGGAAGTAGAGAGGGATATTTTCTTGAAAGAACGGGAGGAAACGAAATAGATGAGGCAACCACCTCTTCACCAGAAAGAAGTTATGTATGGCATGCCACCAACATTCAACACAATGAATTCGCAAAGAAAGGTTAACACCTTAAGAGACTTCTTGGAAAGATTCTTGGAGTTGGAAAAATACCAGGATGCATTGGCATAAATATCTATCTTGTTGCAGCGAAGGGAGGGTGCACGACAGGAGCACACGGTCAATTGAATACACAAGAGGAAGACAAGAAAAGAAATGAGGATGTTTGCTCAAATCAGAGCATTTGATGTCAATTCCATCATCTTAGACTTGGGTTTAGACGTAAACATCTTAACAAAATAGACTTGGGAAATGATGGGGAAACCACATTTTTCCTGGTCCCAGGTACAACTGCGACTAGCGAATCAAAGTAAGGTCACTCTGATTGGTTGATTATGCCAGGTCCCAGTTGAAATAGAAGGACTCAAAACATACGTAGATTTTGACATGATAGAGATTTTCGACAACATAAGCCCGTATCCAGTGCTGTTAGGGATAGATTGTGCCGACAAGGGATGAATTCACTGAGGGATGGGATAGTATCTATAACATATCAGAAGATTACATCAATCCTACTGCAACTGGTGAGTTAGGATGGTGCAGCATCAGTTTGGCATCATCAAATTTAGATGAGGCACTCAAAAATTGGTAGAATTGGCTACATGAAGTATTGTTCAGAAGATGTGCATGGATCACCGAGTCGCTATGATGGGTAGCTATAGAAGAGTGTGCACTACCAATGTATGAGGGGTTTCCCAACTTGACTACATTTCTCACCGAGTTTGAAGAAAAAGTGGCAGAAACACAACAACTATTGGCCTTGGAGGAATCCCTCAAGGATACACTAGTGCGATGGTGTGCGGCGCATAAGTCAACCATAACAAAATGGCCATTATGTCGACACCTAATGGAGGTTACGTTTGGAGACAATCCAGGATACTATAGAAGGAAGTACAATGGTAGAGGAGATCCACGGGAGCATTTGAATGAATGTCAAAGAAAATGGGGACCACGGGTGAAATAGGAATGGTTCCACGCATTCATTCACACACTGGATGAAGTACCGCGAAGTTGGTATATTGCAACAGAATTGTGACGTGGAACAACCTCATGGGAACAAAACTCTTTGGCTTTAGCCAAACGTTTAGTTTCTCCGACTAAAACCCCTTCATCCACAACGCATTACAAGAGATCCGTGAGAAAGTATTTGAAGTAGTTCTGACAGATAAACCTATGGGACTTCAGTGGACTGCGACATCGAGAATGCTGATGGAATTCTACAACATAACAGGAGAACCAGATGATGAGGATGACCCAAGGGCTACATATATACCCAATTTAGAAGGAAGTCGCAGTGTCGAGGCACCAGATATGCCTTCCGACAAGTTTCAACAACCATTGCGAACCAAGAAAGTGAACATTGGGTCAGAGGAGAATCCCATGTTCATGAGAATCAGGGATTATTGGGATGACTCAACAATTGCCAAGATGACTAACCTATTGCATTAGTTTCAAGACTTGTTTCCGACGAAATTCTCGAAGATGAAAGGGATTTATGGGGACTTAGGTGAGATGAAAATCCCACTGAAACCTGATGCGAAGCCAATAAAGCAGTGACCCTAGAGGTTGAATCCTAGGTATAAGGAGTGGGTAAAAGATGAACTTGAGAGAATGTTGGATGCAGGAATTATAGAACCAGTGGAGGAATCAGAGTGGATCAGCCCAATGGTGGTCCAAGATAAGAAAACTAGTGAAGTTAGGATCTGTATCGATTTAAGAAAGTAGCCACTGTATCAATTAAACCTAAGATCCCAGGAGTGTGACAAAGATGAACGAAAGTGACTCCAGTGAATGTCTAGTACTGTAGACAAAACTAGTCCTTAAAAAAAAAAAAGTTTAGCATCTGTGAGAAGGGAATCGCAGAGTGGTAGGATTCGGTGCAAAAGAGTCAAATCCGGTCATAAATGCAGCAGTTAAGCCACGATGGACAATGAAAAAATGAAAAAATGACAATTAATACTCGACACATGTGGCGGATTTGGTGAATCAACACTGGATTCGGTAATCATTGTAAAAGATCGGTAGGGTGTTGCAATTCAACACTATAAATGTAGGGCAAAGCAATAGTTTGATACACTTTGTGTTCAGCAAGAACTTGCAAATTTGTGCATGGAAGTTTACGTTTCGATCACAAGCACAGAACAACCACAGCCAATGTGAGTTCTGCAAGAGCGACCATAAATCATGTCCGGGATACCATTCAGAAATAACCGGAGCGCCAATCGACGTGCAAACACCATCCGAGAGTTGAAGCGAGGGACCAGGAATTCAACTCGCTTGGAAGATGAAGAAGTAGGTGCTTCGGGAACTTCTCAAAAGGAAACAACCGCACAAAGGGGGTACCCTGGCTCCACGATATTAGGGTATGTACCGCCCAACAAGGAAGGGATGCCTGTAATTTGGGTAGGCAAGAATGAATGATATCTAGTTAAGATGTTGCTGACACCTAAGGGAGTTCCATAGGCAGGGAATATCGTGACAAACTTACAGAAGCTTCAATATAGCAACCACAACCTCATGAACTTCCTAGAAAGCATACAATCATACGTCAATGTCCACCATGGTGAAGGAGGTCCGACCAAACAGGAACCTGTGGCATGGGTGTTGGGATTGGAGCAATCAGGGTTGCTAGGCCTCACCCATATACTGCACTTCGGAACAATGGCGCAGGTAAATGTGTGCGTCAAGTAGTTATTAGCATGTTTTTATGGCGGATACCTATGGATGCATGAAAATATTCCAGTCACAATCTACCTCATTGCACGAATCATTGGACTACCCAAGGATGGAGAAGACCCTTCCCAATTTTTCTCAGGCAAGGATAACGACAAGAAGCTCAAAGTAAATCTGAAGACAAAGTACGGAGTAGAGAAAAACATCAGAGGATACCTAATTGACATGACTTAGGACCAAGCTGTCAGGTTTGTAGCAAATATATTGTTGGACCTGACCCAAGTTGGGGCAATTTTGGATAAAACAAGGAGGTTGAGCTGCGAAGTTGAGCGTAGCTCAACAAAAGATATAATTTTGTGCAAGTATGGGGGATGCTATGAAGTTGTGCGCAACAACCAAATTTTGGCAGTACCGCGAAGATCAGCGCTACGAGGAAGCAATGCTGCGAAGTGATCAGGCCACATGGAGCCATCAAGGCAGAGTGCTAGACAAAGGACAGGTACAGGTACTGGAGAGACCATCGATGGTCTAATTTTGGCAAAGATGCTCCAGGATGTCAAGCTGCGGGCATGAGGATATTAGGAAGGTGGCCAGTTGTACGAGATCGTTAGGCGAAGAACAACTCAGGGAAAGCGGCAACTGGGCGTACTTAGTGGTATGAGACCATTAAGTGGAGAACGACGCTGAGAAAGTGACTAGAGGCCGAGCAAGTTGTACAAGGCTGTTAAGAGGACGAATGGTCTACAGAGAAAGCGACTGGAAGATTAGCCAATCGTACGAGTTCATTAGTGGAAGGGCGGCTCAATGAATATGACCTGTTGGTGTGCACACAACAGGAAGGCCGAAAGCGACAGAACAAAGGCATGGAGGATTGCCACGATAACACAGTCGCTACCAAAGGCCAGCAGGATGGTTTAGAGAAACTGAATCAGTTTTGGAAACCCTAAGGGTTTCGATTTTTAGCATTGTAAAGACATGACCTTTGGGCATGGTCTATAAGAGAAGACATTTTTGTAAGGGAAGGGGTTACTTTTTGTTGTTTTGTTAGCGGTTCTCAGAGGGTTCTCTCATTGCTCTTTGTTGTTGATGTATTGTAAGATATTTCCTGAAGAAAAAGCCATTGTAATGAATCTGTAGCTGTGTGCACAGAGACCTAGCTGAGAGAGGAGAGAGTCTACAGCTGAGTGCGCAGACCAAGAGAAGTTGCCTGTTCCCATTAAAGATATATATATATAACAACCGTTATTGTGGACATAGCTTCCCACTCGGGGGAGCGAACGACATTAAATATTGTGTTGTGTGATTGAGTGGAACATTGTTGTGTATGATTGCATTTATTTGTTTTCTGTAGATGAATATCTGAATATTTCCTTGCATTCCGTTATGTGAAGACTTTTGTATGCATTTTCCATCAGGAGAGTATGGAGATGATATGTTAAGTCTGCATGAATAGATGAATGGTTAATACTTAGCTTTGCTTCTGAAAGTAGTGAATCAGTTATTTGTTCAAGTGTTAAGAGATTGCTTAAGTACTTTTCTATGCGCAGCAGACGAATGAATGATAGTGATTTGCATCTGCGGTAGATGCTTAAATTGTAACCCTTCTAAGTGTATAAACGACTATTAGAGTAATAGTCAATTTAGTGCATGAATGAGTGGATGTGATACTCAGTTCAGTGCCTTAAGCCTTCCCGAGTACTTCAAGTATAAAGTTGAACGAGATTGTTTGCAGTCTCAGTAGAAGTCCCGCAGTAGAAGGACTTAGTGGTGCGGACCGCAGCGTTGCCCATCGCCGTGCAGTCTGGCCTCGCAGTGCATGCCCCCTGCCACGCTGCGTAGTACATCTGACCAAACAACTCATCACATACTATGGAAACCTAATTCCGTAGTACCCCATAGATACACCTCAATTGAGACCTCAAACTGTTCGCAGGTTGTTGCTGAAAGGGCTAGTCCAAAGGGGTTTTGTTGGTCAAAGGGAAACCGCAAAGAACCTGGGTCTTATTGGAAACCTCTGGGTCAGCATCAGTTAAACCAAAAAATGGTTTTGTTTCCATGCTAGAATTCGTGATGAGTTGCAATCGTGATGTGTGACGAAGAATATCAGTTCTTGGAAGGCTCCGACAATTGGCATCCTGAAAAGACAGAAATCCAAGCTTCATGTGACAAGACCATAAGAGACTATGCAAGGTAAGAGAATAGACATCTGCGTCTATCTGAAAAACAGTGGTTAAATAGATATCTGTGGAAAGATATTCACAATATTTTCTAGGCATCATTTCCAAGTGAGCTACATGAGTGGATCTCGTGGCTTGCAGAAAAGAAAACATGTTTTCAAGGAGGAGTTCCTACAGAGTGGACTCCCAAGCTCATAGCGCAAATTAAAGCGATAGACATCCCATTGAAACGTGCAGTTGACTTTTGGGTCGATCATATGCTAGAAGGATTCATAACAGAATTCATTGTAGACACACTCAAATCCTACAGCCAAGCAGAAGCATATTTTTCGAAGGATTCCAAGGTAAGTACCTGAACAATCTTAGTATATACATTAAGATGTTGTTATCGGAGAAAGGTGTTTTAAGAATGCAGTAATATTATCAAGTTTGTCATGGTAAACAGTATATATAGTGATTCCGACGAAGACACCCATAATCTTAGAAGTGGGAAGAGATATAAATTTAATAAGAATCTTGGAGGCCCTAGACTCCACATAGATACCAAGATTCCTTGTGACCTTAACAACGAAGCCGTGCCACCATTTACCCCTCAGAACCCACCGGCTGCAGAGACCGCACCACCCTTATCTCAGAACCCACCCGCTATGCAGCCCACCCCGCAGAATACTCATCCTAGTACGTCTACCCTGATAAGCCCATTTGTTTTCACTGCACATAGCCCTTTACAGCAGCTGTGCATTAATCCGGGCGCTACACCACCTAATAGGACAATGGAAAACATTGATATGAAGCTACCGATCTTCAAAGGAACTGGTCTAGAAGACTCTAACCAACATTGGTTTCTTTGCGAAGCTGTATGGAGTGTAAGACAAATCCAGGATGATGCCATAAAGAGAGCACAACTCATCACCACTTTCAGAGGCAGAGCTTTACATTGGTTTATGAAGTACTCTCAGACACAGCCAAGAACCCTCGCGAAAATTAAAGATGCGCTTGTGGCTGAGTTTAAGAAACCCAAATATGAATCTCAGTGTATAACTGAGTTGAAATAAATAAAGCAGAAACCGACTGAAATGGTATGGTAGTTTGATCAAAAGTTTAAGACACTTTTGGACCAAGTGAGCTTTGTTATAGCTCCGAAACAGCACAAGGAATGGTTCATTGCTGCACTGTTGCCCCAAATCAGATTACCATTGATGCTACAGAAGGTTGCGTCGCAGGCAGAGGCCTTGGATATGGCAATGAAGCTAGAGGCTTCGCCGATTGGTGAGACTAGTTCTGGGATGTCTCAGATCTAAAACCAGCTGACCACCATGACACTAGAGCTGCAAAGTATGAAAAATAGCAAATAACAAAGGTATGAACCTAGACATGAGGTCTGGTGTACAAGTTGTAAAGGAGAAGGCCATGACCGGGAGCATTGTCCGTTATTCCGCGATTATCTTAATAGCGGTGCACCCAACCTGATAAATCCGAATCAGGCCCCATGGTGTGAAATTTGTAGAACCACAGGACACAGACCTGAAGACTGCTATCTCATACAGAAATATGTGAAAACACCTAAAAATTTATACTGCACTTTCTGTAGATCAGTTGGACATGATGAATCCAACTACTGCGCATATGAGCTAATGAATGAGAGAAAAAGAGATATGGACTCAATGAGAGGCACTGGCTTGTACTGCGTACAAGAAGAAAACCAACCAAAACAATAAAACACACAATATGACCAAGGAGGATATAGAGGTTGTGGTGGTGGATACCGTGGCAGAGGAAGAAATGCTGGCCCGACGCAGGGAAGAGGCCACGGCCAGGTCATTTGTTAGAATTGTGGCTAGTAAGGTCATGTATCTAGAGATTGTGTTAACCCATGCACTACATGCAACTATTGTAAATCATTCGAGCATGTGATTGAAGACTGCCCAGTGCTAGAGGTGGAAATGCAGAAAAGAAGACGGATGGAGACACCGAATCCAAACATCTAGTGGATAGCAGCAAAGAACAGACCAGTGGACCCGACCATCAATGTGGTCACGCGCAGTGGTGCTGAGACAGGATGCGATAGGGGAGCATAAGCTTCCATGTTAGGGGAGGCTCACACAAAGTAGACCCTTCTTGAGATAGTATGGATAAGGAAAGCTCCAGGAAAGATACCTGCTCTCGACCTACGAAAGGACAAGGATGTCTTCATCGACGCACGGGATACCTGCAGAGAACTGGCAACAGAATCACAGAGGATCCCGTTGCGCAGTGAAACATCGCATGTTGAAGACATGCCAGCCGCTTATGATCAAACAAGCACCACAACGGATGTCAGCACTTTTGTTGCGCAATTCCTGTGAAGCTGCATTTAGTTACTAAAAAGTGAAAATGCCATAGTAGAGCTACAGAAGCTCATAAACCAATATGAACCACAGACGGGAACAAAAAATTCTGATAGCACAGTACATCGCATAAGGAAGCATAAAAGAACAAGTCAAGAAATTAGGCTTACCACGCAGATACGATATTTTGAAATGGATGAAGTCATCCTTGATCTGGGATCCAAAGTGAATGTCTTGACTAAGCAGACATGGCAGCAGATGGGTCGACCAAAGTTGTTATGGTCACCTATCTAGTTGAGAATGGCTAACTAGGAGAAAGTCATACCTTTTGGCCAGTTAGCTGATGTGGTGGTCAACATCAATGGAGTCCAAAGTCATGCAAACTTTGAAGTTATCGAGATTGTGGATGATAATCAGCCTTTTCCTGCACTGCTAGGAATTGACTGGGATATTGATAACTTGGCTATAATAAACCTAAAGACAAAGAAGATGATATTTGAAGGAAAACATCTTAGGGTCATCACACCGTTGGATCCTACTGATGGCGACATATATAGTGAATTGATTAAGGAGGAATCCAAGGCTCAAGACTTGGAAAGACTATACCAGCTCACTGCGAACCAGGAAGATTACATTAATCCTACTGCAAATGGTACACTCAGCTGGAGATGTGACAGCTCCTGCGTCTCTGACTCAGAGGCAGGACTGGAAAATTGGCAAAGTTGCCTACACGAAGTATTAGCAAGAAGGTGCGTGCAGGTTACAAAATCGCTGCACTAGATCGGAAAGGAGGTAAGTCCCATTCCCAGATTTGATGGTTCTACTATTGTTTACACTTTCATCCAAGAATATACTGCAGCAGTTCCAGATGAGCATAGGTTACCTGCATTGGATATGGCACTGTGTGACACACCAACCAGATGGTGGGCTGCGCACAAGTAGACATTGACCACTTGGGATCAATGCAAGATTAAGATGCAGATTCGGTTTGCCGACAGGGTTACTTTACCCTTTGAGAAATTTAATGGATAGACAGATCCTAGACAACATCTTGAACTCTATTCGCAGACATGGCTGGGAAGGCCACATGAAGAATGGGTGCATCTTTTTGTGCATACCCTGCAAGATGACATTCCGAAGAAATGGTACCTAGACCTGGAGTTGCGTAGGGAAACCACTAATTGGGTGATGTTGACTACCAACTTCCATAGGGACTTCAGCTTCGAGGACGAGAATCCACTGATCCATGAGGCATTGCAGATAATTAATGAACGCATATTCAGGAGAGACTATCTTTGCGAAGATACAACATGGGAAGAATTCTTTGAGGTAGGTACCGTTCCTGTGAACCTACACTTGGAATGGAAGGAACATGAAGAACATCCCATAGAGTGTTATAACCTAGCTGAAGAAGATGAGGATAGCAAGGAAGATGATGATGATGATCCACGCAACATAAACATACCAGAGTCGGAGGGTGCGCGCGATGTAGAAGGACTTCCATTGGAAATCCTAGATATGAGCGGACCGGTAAAGACACAGAAGGTGAACATTGGCACAAGCAAAGAACCGAAGTTCGCATCAATCAGAGACTATTGGGACGATCAGACTGTTGCGCAGATCGTAGACACTTTACATGAGTATCATGAGCTGTTTCCAACAAAATTTACAGAAATGAAAGGAATTCTGGGATACCTAGGAGTCATGAAGATCCCCTTGAAGCCAGGCGCCAAGCCTGTGAAGTAGAGGCCATACAGATTGAACCCACGGTATAAAGAAAGAGTCCGCGCAGAGCTGGATAAGATGCTAGACGCAGGAATCATTGAAACTGTCGAGGAATTTGAGTGGATTAGTCCCATGGTCATTCAGGATAAGAAAACAAAGGGTGAGATCAGGATTTGTGTGGATCTCAAAAAACTGAATGATGCTTCTATGCACGACCCATTCCCCACTCCTTTCACAGATGAAGTGCTTGACAATGTTGGAGGGAATGAGGCCTATTCCTTTACTGATGGTTTCTCTGGATATCATCAGATTAAAATTAATCGTGTGGATAGGCATAAGATGATGTTTGCTACAAAATGGGGGTCGTTCTAGTATACAGTAATGCCCTTTGGCTTGAAGAACGCACCTGCCATCTTCTCTATAGTTGTCGTTGCAGCTTTTAAAGATTTCATGTACAAGTTTCTGGAAGCCTATTTTGATGATTGGACTGTCTTTGGTCTATTGAAGAGCCATTGCCCAAATTTGAGAATGATGCTTGACAAGTGTAGACAGCATCAGATCTCATTGAATCTGAAGAAGTGCATCTTCTGTGTTCCATACCGAATTTTACTCGGACACATTATCTGTAAGCAGGGATTGATGGTGGACCCTGCGAAGATTGCCATCATTGTGAATTTTCCCACACCAACTTCCGTTAAGATGTTGCGCTCTACCTTAGGCCATACTAGATATTATAGGAATTTCATAAAGGGCTACATGTAGATAACCACAGCAATAGAAAAGCTTCTAAAGAAAGACGCACCATTCATTTGGAACGCGAAATGTGAACATGGTTTTGACACAATTAAAGAAAAGATGGTTACTGCGCCGATCCTAGTCTTCCCAGACTGGGTAAAGCCGTTCCATGTTCATGTTGGTGCATCATGCATTGCCCTGGGAATTGTATTAGCTCAGCTAGGAGAAGGAGGTATTGACCATCCCATTGCATTTTCAAGCAAAAAGCTCTCGACAACGGAGAAAAATTACACTACTAGTGAGAGGGAAGGCTTTGCGATGGTAAATGCACTGCATAAATTTAGACACTACTTACTTGGTGTGCACTTCCTTATGTTTACTGACCATTCTGCATTGAAATACTTGGTCAATAAGCTAGTGTTAGGGGGGCGCATATGCAAATGGCTACTGCTATTCGAGGAATATGATTTTGAGATTGTTGTTAAGCCCGACAGGCTAAACTTGGGACCTGACTGTCTCTCTAGGATTGAGTCAGGAGAAGAGCCGACGAACATTGAAGACAGTCTACCTAATACACAGTTATTTTCTATATAGGTTGCCGATGATTATAATAAGGACATCATTGAGTTCTTAACAACAGGATTGGCACTGCAGGAGTTCTCCATCCAGCAGAAGAACTAGCTAGTAGTGCAGGCCGTAGACTTCACTATTATTGCAGGTCAGTTATACAAACTCAGACCGGATGAAGGCTTGTGCAGATGTGTACTAGACCATGAGAGACCATTCATCTTAGCAGATGTTCACTTAGGGATTGCAGGAGGACAGTATGCAGGAAGGGCTACCGGATAGAAGATACTACACACAAGGCTATGGTGGCCTATGTTCCATAAATACTCTAAAGAACACTGTCGGAACTGCGATGTCTGTCAGAGGACAGGAAAACCTTCACGCAGGGACGAGATGCCATTGAATCTGTAGTTGACCTTGCATGCATTTGAAAAATGGGCCATTGATTTTGTGGGACCTATAAACCCACTAGGTAAAAGAACTGGCGCGAGGTACATCATTATTGCTACTGACTACCTCACTAGATGGGCAAAAGCAAAACTGGTGAAGGACTGCAGCGCAGTTCATTTTTGAAGAAATATTGTCAAGTCGGGTGCCCAAATATTTTGATGAGTGATCAAGGCACTCACTTTTTAAACAAGACTATTGAATCGCTCACATAGGAATTCCATATCCATCATCAGCGCAGTACACCATATCACCCGCAAGCGAATGGCACTATTGAGGCCTTCAATAAAATACTGGAGAATGCGCTGACTAAAGTTTGCAATGTGAATAGAGATGATTGGGACCTGCGCATCTCATCTGTGTTATGGGCATAGAGGACCACTTGCAAGAAATTGACAGGGCACACACCCTTTCGGTTGGCTTACGGACACAAAGCTATAATGCCAATGGAGTACATTGTCCCCAGCTTGAGAATCGCTACATTCATAGGGACGGTAGACCCTGTAGCGCTAGAAGAAAGGTTGCTACACCTAGTTGGGTTGGAGGAAGATTGCGTCATCGCCGGCTTCCACCAGCAAGTCCAGAAAGACCGCAAGAAAGCATGGCATGATCGCCATATAAAGAACAAGTGCTTTCAGGTAGGTGACCTAGTCCTTCTGTATGATAGCAAATTCATGAAGTTTCCTGGTAAATTTAAGATGCATTGGCTTGGTCCATATACTATGATAAATATTACTAACACTAGTGTAGACCAGTTAGCCAATTTAGCTGGCGATACCCTACCAACTTTGATAAATGGAAGCAGGCTAAAGCTATACCATGATAGCCCTGCTTCGCAGAATCCTAAATGATAAACAGAGGGAGAAATTTCTGTGTCAAGTACAGTTGAAATTGGACACTAGAAATGTAAAGGAGTCTGTACATGTACGATAAGTAGAACAATGTATGTACCACGCAGCACTGCTGAAGCTGCGTGGGGGAAAAAAAAAAAGAAGAAAGGAAAGAAAAAGGGAGCCATGCAGTTCAAACACTGACACTGCAAAGTAACTGCGTAGGATTAGAGATGGACTACCGCGCAGCTCGGTCCAGTACTCAGAAAAATAGCCGTTACCCTGCTTTTGAGAAAAATATAGCCATTAGGTGACCGTTGCAAGCACTCGCTTGAGCATTTAACGAAAAGATAACCGTTCTAAACATGTTAACAACGGAAGGGATTGAAGGATCTACTCAAATTGGCCAACAAACACCACATTAAATGCTCATATAGCCATTTAAAGGCACGGGGGGGGGGGGGGGGGGACTCAACTACACCTATAAATAACACCGCATAAGGACTCGCAGGCGTTACCAGACACTTAGAATTTTCATGCGTTCGCTCTTGTGTTAGCAATCCTTAGGCATATCTTAGAACAGTTGCCTAATCTCACCAGTGAATGTCCAAATCACCAGACAGAGAAGAAGAGCTTACACTTCAAGAAGCGATCCGAGTCTTTCAACACGGGGGAATTGTAGAGTTAATGAAAACCCCTGCGAGGAAGGTTGTACTCAAACCCGGTTAAGTGTCTAGAAGATCACCTCGACATAATCCAGCCATGCAAGACAAAGGGAAAGACACAGTTGCACCACGAAGCAAGACTCCCAAGATGGGCCAGACGGCTCCAAGATCACCAGTCTTTTAGAAGGAACCCTTGAAGTTGACATCGGAGTACATATCACCACGGGCGCTGGATGCCCCAATCTTTAAACTGGTCAAGAGTGTCCGTTATGAAATCCCCTTGTCGCCAATTTCGAAGCACGTAGAGGTTGCCCAGAATCTGCTAGGAAAGATCCTACAGTGTAAATGGGAAGACTATGACCTCCTAGGTGTACAAAAGGAAGAACCCCACGATCCCAAGTACCCACAGTTCCAGTTTGACTAGTACATGTGATGGAAGAAAGATGCTAAGGGCATATTTAACTTGGTCGCCGAAAGCTGGTTGACGCCGGTAGTGGATTCCGGATTGCTGAACCTACTTCGACTACCTCATTTTGATCATTCACCAGAAATTCATGTAGTGGTTCACACTTTGATGGCGCGAATCCATCAGGGATACTTGTGGCTAGACATAAATGTTGATGTGAACATTGACTTAATCCACCACACCACAGGACTAAGCAAGAGCGGCAAGGATTCCAAGTAGTTCTTCCAAGGGAAGAGTAAGGAAAAAGACATTGTTGTGAAGATGAAGAAAAGCCATGCATTGGTGAAAGGAAAAAGAGGGTTTCCAATAGAAGAAATCGAAGATAAAGTGACAAAATTTGTCACACAGTTGCTCATAGAAAAAATCCTAAGAACAGCCAGGCCTACAAAGGTGCCTGCGGGTGTAATACTACTCAGTGTCGCAGAGGCTGAAGGGACCCAATTCAATTGGTGTCCGTACCTTCTAAATGAGTTCCTGGACGAACTCAATGATACCCAGAAGAATGGAGGTCAATTCCACTTCACGTGGTTGATTATCCACATTGCATTCATAGGATGGAAGGAACCGGAAAAATATGTCGGTGTAATTACAGAAAGTAATGATCCGAGAGGATTCCGCGATGCCAACCTTTGGGAAAATATGAATGCAGAGTGGCAGCATGCGATAGCTGAAGTATTCTATCAGTATTACACCCAGCTACGCCAGGCGATCACCCGAACATCATGCATTACAAAGTAGGTAACGTCGAATTACATTCGCATTATTGATTTTATGGCAGACATGCGATGTATTTTTATTTCACCCAAAGCAAGGATGAAGAAGCCATAATGGTGTGTGGGTAGTTACCATATGTACAAGGAACACATTGACATCCTCATGAGGGATTGGCCAGCTGAGTTCCGTGTCGAAGTCATGGATGTCAAGATCGATTCAGAAGAAGATGAACCAATCCCGCTGTCATGCCCTATTGTTGAAGAAAAAGGAAAGAGGAAAGAACCTGAAACCCCGTAGAAGCCAAAGGCGTGGAAGAAGATGAAAGCAATAAAGAGTCAATCTGAAACAGTGCTGAACGAAGAAGACTTCAACATGATTGCAGAAAAGGTCTCAGAGTAGATGGGGGAGCTAATGACAGAAAAATACAAGGACAAGGTCATACATGATGACCTACAAAGGAATAGGCTTGCACTGCAAGGGCTTATGAAAAAGATGGACAATGACCAGAAGAGCCTAGCCTTGCCACGCGACGCAGGAGCTGAAGGGAGGTCAGCAGGAACCTTGCAGCAGACACCACCGTAGTTACCCATAATGATGCCTTCAAAGACTAGAGTTGCTCATCTAGACCCATTGGCTATCTCATTACCAATGTCAGAACAAATGGTTCTGGACACAAAGGGTGTCGAGTGAGTAGAGCTTGACCTGGACAAGATTCCTTTACCTGGATTACACTTTCTACACATGTAGAGCATCGATGAGATGCATGAAAGAACAGTAGATTCCATGAAGTCGCAGGCAGAGCTACAAGCCATAAACAGGCAGCTTGACGACTCTCAGTCTCGCATACAGATACAATTTTATGATGAACAGGACTGTCGGCTACGATTGGAGAACACCATTAGTGATGTCGCAAAAGATATTGAATATTTAGAACTCCAGGGCGATTTTGTGGACATCATTCTAAGGATCAGAGAAATGGTGAAATCACTAAAGATGGAGTTACAAGATAAAGAGATTCTTCATGAGGCTAATCTTGCCGCCTTGAAGGAAAAGCTCAATACACAAACACCATTAACTGAGCAGCAGTTAAGAGAGCAAGAAGTTATCCCTGTGGCACAGAACATAACCAGTGAGATGGCTAAGTGCCAAGATTTGTTGGAGAAGGTTTCAAAGGCATTCACTTCCCTTGAAGAGGATCAAGGGCTATTGCAAGTAAAGACCGTAGTAAAAGAAAAGCATACTGCGCTGGAACAATTGGATGCAGAGGTCGAGGCTCTGCCACCTAGGGATAGGCTATCGAGGTATAAGGAGATATCAGGCTTGAAGAAGGAGGTCCAAGTGTTAAGAGAAAAAGAGACTGAGAATGATAATCAGTCGCAGCAACTCCTAGAGGATGCCACAGTAGTATCGCAGTAGATCGAAGATAAGCTGAAAGATCTGCACGATAACCAGGAGTAGGTACAAGGATAGATTAGAGAAGAGATAACTCCAGCACTGCTTGATACAGTAAAACAAGTCGAGCAAGACACCAAGGAAGCAGTGGAACAGTTGATCGGCACTTACAATAAGTTAACGGCCAAGCTAGCTCCACAGGTCACAGAGTAGATCCAAAAGGCTGAAGCAGAAGGTGGCTCGGGGACGCGCCACATGTAAGTGTTAGGGGCATGTTGGGCCTGGCCCAAGTTGGGGCAATTTTGGATAACACGAGGTTGAGCTATGGAGTTGAGCGCAGCTCAACAAAAGATATAATTTTGTACAAGTATGGGGGATGCTGTGAAGTTGTGTGCTTCAACCAAATTATGGCAATACCACAAAGATCAGCACTACGAGGAAGCAATGCTGCAAAGTGATTAGGCCATGTGGAGCCAGCAAGGTAGAGTGCTAGACAAAGGACAGGTATAGGTACCAGAGAGACCATCGGTGGTCTAATTTTGGAAAAGATGCTCCAGGATGCCGAGCTGCGAGCATGAGCATATCAGAAAGGCGGCCAATTGTACGAGATCATTAGGAGAAGAATGCCTCAGGGAAAGCGACAGCTGAGCATACTTAGTTGTATGAGAACGTTAAGTGGAGAACGATGCTGAGAAAGCGACTAGAGGCTAACCCACTTGTACAAGGCCGTTAAGAGGATGAACGGTCTACAGAGAAAGCGACTGGGAGCTGAGCAAGTCGTACGAGTCTGTTAGTGGAAGGGCGGCTAGATGAATATGACCTGTTGGTGTGCGCACAACAGGAAGGCTGAAAGCGACAGAACAAAGGTGTGGACAACTGCCACAACAACACACTCGCTACCAAGGCCAGCAGGATGGTTTAGAGAAACCATAGCAGTTTTGGAAACCCTAAGGGTTTCAATTTTCAACATTGTAAATACATGACCTTCGGGCATGGTCTATAAGAGAAGACATTTTTGTGAGGGAAGGGGTTACTTTTTGTTGTTTTGTTGGGGGTTCTTAGAGGGTTCTCTCATTGTTCTTTGTTGTTGATGTATTGTAAGATCTTTCCTGAAGAAGAAGCCATTGTAACATATCTGCAGCTGTGTACGCAGAGACCTAGCTAAGAGAGGAGAGAGTCTGCAGCTGAGTGCGAAGACCAAGAGCGGTTGTCCCCTTCCCATTAAAGATATATATATATAACAACCGTTCTTGTGGACGTAGCTTCCCACCTGGGGGAGTGAACCACATTAAATATTGTGTTGTGTGATTGAGTGGAACATTGTTGTGTATGATTGCATTTATCTATTTTATGTAGCTGAATATCTGAATATTTCCTTACATTCTGTTATGTGAAGACTTTTGTATGCATTTGCCATCAGGAGAGTATGGAGATGATATGTTAATTCTACATGAATAGATGAATGGTTAATACTTAGATTTGCTTCGGAAAGTAGTGAATCAGTTATTTGTTCAAGTGTTAAGAGATTGCTTAAGTACTTTTCTATGCACAGCAGACGAATGAATGATAGTGATTTGCATATGCGGTAGATGCTTAAATTGTAACCCTTCTAAGTGTATAAATGACTGTTAGAGTAATAGTCAATTTAGTGCATGAATGAGTGGATGAGTGATACTCAGTTCAGTTACTTAAGCCTTCTCGAGTACTTCAAGTATAAATTTGAACGAGATTGTTCGCAATCTCAGTAGAAGTCCCGCAGTAGAAGGACTTAGTGGTGCGGACCGTGGCGTTGCCCATCACCGCGCAGTTTGGCCTCGCAGAGAATGCTCCCTGCTGCACTGCGCAGTACATCTGTCCAAAAAACTCATCACATACTATGGAAACCTGATTCTGCAGTACCCCATAGATACACCTCAGGTGAGACCTCAACCTATTCGGAGGTTGTTGCCAAAAGGGCCGGTGCGAAGGGGTTTTGTTGGTCAAAGGGAAACCATGAAGAACCTGGGTCTTATTGAAAACCTCTGGGTCAGCATCAGTTAAACCAACATATATTAGTAGCTAAGGTGGCACAGAAGAATAGGCCATAAGAATGCACTTCGGGCATCATCGCCTCCACATAACAATGTGCCGCAGGAGTGCGGATGAACTAGTCAAAATTTCTGCTAAACCAGTTGATGGAGTATACATTGGACACACAGGAGAAAGGGAATGTGTTCACATATTCATGGCTCATGATATTGGTCGCACTAGTAAGATGGAGGGAGCCAGATCACTATCAAGGAATGGAGACAGTAGAAACCAGATTTCAAGAAGGGGCACAGTACCAGAACTTATGGGCAACAACAGACAAAGAACGGAAGGAATTCAATGTTATACAATTCTACTTGTTCTTTGACATGATGCGGATCGATGCAGAAGCAATACCATGGATAACTAAGCAAGTAACATGGAAGTATCGACCAATCGCAAGGCTATCGATCAAATCCCAAAAAATTTACATCCAAGCACGGGCATATCGGCAGAAGCAGTGGCTGCAAACATAGTACAAGATCATCGAGGAGGAATTAGATGCCATCATTGGTGGATGGAAAGCAGAATGGAAAGTTCCAGCCGTAGAAGAGGAAATATCAAATTTAGAGAATGGACAGATGACAATGTGACTGGAACAACCAAAGAATCATCCTTATGGATGGACGTACTTCGGTAAACCTGTAAATCACTACAGGGATGGGCGACTGTCTATTGATTTCTTTGTTATAAGCATTCTCTCTCTATGAATAGTGAATGATAAAGATAGTGAATGAGAAAGGATATTTTTTTGATAATGTGACATGTCTTTTTGTTTTGATGTAGCTTTGGCTCTCAGGATTCCCTTTCCAAGTCCATAGTTGCAGTCTGTGTATTCTAATTTTGGGCACAGATCCAACTTTGCTGCTACTGGTGCTACTGCACGGGATGTTTCTTTCATTGCCCCCATTTATCTCACTATTCAGATTAATCGGTTCAAGGTATTCAAGAATCAAGTGTTGGAAACCATTAACAGACACAGTAAAGGAAGCTTTAATGGCTTTGTGAACTCTAATCTAGTGTGCTCAGTTGCAATCTGTTCTTTTTTCCATGCCATCAATAACAAACATCCATTGTGGTAGTTTCAAATACACATGGGAATTTGAATAATGGCTAGCTTAGCCTCAACCCATATAAATGACATTGGCTTGATTCTTTGGCTTACATTTTTTAATATGTTTATATGATTACCCATCTAAATGACTTGGGGTGGGTGTTTTTATAAGGTTGCATATGTAGAGCTTTAGCGAGTAGGATAGTTGGTTAATTTTTTTCTTTTCTACAGAATACTAGGTACAGTAATTGGTATTTTTTTATGAAATCTAGTAATACATATTTTTGTTCGTTTCAAAATGAATCATCAAATTGTTAGATCTATTTCTATGAACTTGATCATGGGTTTCAACAAAAGGTTGAAGGAGCTAATTCCACTTTAAACCATTAGAAAAAACTACCAATGTTTATGTTCTGTCTTTCTACAGATTATTTGACATTTTGTGGAATTATCACATTTAGATGTGCACAAATATTCAATGCATAACATGAGAATACCAATGCATCCAATGTAGGGTATGATTGATTAATTAAATTGTGGATATTCAATGTAGGTTGCATTTGTGTTGTGATTTTATTGTGTGTTCTACAGTTTTATAATTAGGATATCAATGCATTCAATGTAAGTTAGGGCTTGTCTTTATGCTTTAACTATCCCCTTAGAGCTGTTAAATAATTAGAATTATCTGCTCTCATTTGACATAAATAATATGCTATATAATTCTATAGGTTACATTGAGGATAAAACTCATTTCCTATGATCTGTTTTGGTGAAAATCACAGCTTTTCTTGATTCCCTTTGGATCATGGTTTTATTTATGGTTAATCCAAGTATTTTTAGTTTTTTTAATCGACGTCCAAAGAGTTGAACCATTTTGATGGAGGAAACAACATTTTGTTCAAACTCAGTAGACAATGCTTTCTGAGTTTTGTTAAATTAGAATGAAAGAAACTAGGTGCTCTGTAGCCAAGTAGATCTAGGTGTGAAAAAAATTCTTTGTTGATGTGTATTTGTCTTTGTTCCATAAAATTTGGGTCTTTAAATGATCGTAGATTTTGGGTTTTTAAATGATCCAGTTATTGATATCTGAGAATTATAGAGGGTTTAAGATGATATATGATAGCTAGACCCATTTTTTTTCTAGACTAAATGACATATTTTCAAACTATCAAATGATCTAAAATACGATTTGAACAGCTAAAATTGTAGTTTCATCTATTTTTTGTATGCTGGATTCAACAAAATATAAGGTGTTTTGGTTGTTCCACACTCAAATCCCCAACCACCCTATAGAATGCATGCCCTCACCACTTTCCTCCATGCAAATATTTGTTATAATCACTTGGTACATTCCGATGGATTGGTTTGTAGAGTCATTCATGCTTTTGGAATGATTGCAAATTGAATCATGGTTTTCCATGGAACAGATTCTCACTATGAAATTTTCCCCTTTTAGTCTTTGTGGGGCACATGCTCAAAGCTATCTTCCACCAGTAGATGCATTTGAGAAGGGAATCTACATCCTAGATATAGGAGGAAATGACTTCGGCTACAACGGGTACAAGAACTTGAAACTAACTGACCTCAGCTAGGTGAAGTAGAGAATTCTTATATGTCGGACCTACTAGTGATCTATGTCACACTGAAGTGATTTCTTGTATTTACAACACCTTGAGACAGGTCTTCAAATGTAAGCATTTATTTCTCAAGATATACTACTCTTTGGCTTGGTATCATAAAAGGGAATTTATTCTCTAAGTAGTGGTGGTGCCTTCTTTTCGCTTTTTGTGAGCACAGTTACTATATGCATAAAAGATTTAACCAGAGATATTCAGATTATTGTTGCAATTGTGGTTCCATGCTCTGCCCCACGTACCTTATTTTTTGACATATGGAGATGGGCCATGGTTAGTTCTCTGACCATCATCTTAATATATCTTTATTTAATGAAATGCTAAAAACTACCTTATGTCGCTGATCTAAAATATTGTTGCTTAATTAGGAAAGCATCAGATCAACCCTTTACTTCGAATAGTAAAGAAATAGAAAACATAACTAAGTAGCGCATCGAAGGATACCTGTCGTACTTCAATGGAGAAACGTTTGTTGGGGCATCAACTTTGGACAAGAGTGTACACAAAACATATAATTTCATATCAAAAAATAGTTAAACTCAACTACTCTCGACTATTATAAAGATTCTGACCAGATTTGGACTTTCCACTACAAGTTGGAAAATGGAACACATGTGTATACTGCAGAGACGGCGAGATATATTTATGGTCATGGTACCGGTCATAAATCCCACATTTAAACTTTGGTGTCTGTAAAACCAATTTTGTCACTGACCTTCATTTGCATGTCTATGCAATTTTCATTTGCATGTCCATACATCTATGCTACATGCCAATGTCATGGACATTGTTGCTTGTAGCTCTTGTTTTATTAAAGCAATCATAGGGAGCACACTGGTGAACATATAATAGAGAAGATATCTTTGATTAATATATATATTACAATTAATTCTTTTAGTTTTAATGGAATTATTGGAATTTATAAATGTAATTTATTTTTTATTATATTAGTTTTATGAAATGTTTTTAGTTTTGTTTGATTTTTATTAATGAATAAGTTATTGAGTTAAATTATGCTATAAATTTTTTGAAAATTATAATTGTTATTTTAGACTTTCAAAACTCTAAGGGAATGTGTTTTTCATTCTTTACATGATTTTGATGCACTGAAATCCCATATTAAAAGATAGTCTACATTTTTTAAGAAGGAAACTCAATCAACACTTTATTACTAACAATTTTTCAATGCATATAATGTTAATAATATGTGTGTGTTGATGAATGTAAATGAGTTGATTATCTGAAGAAATATAGAATGTTAACAAGGTAGCAAGACTCACTTATTTCTGTAAGTGGTCAATATGTAGTTGCAAATCCTCTAAAGAAACTAAACTGTAAATCCTCAAAAGATGAACGAATGTCTTATTTATTTCTTTGGTCTTTCCATCTATGTGTAAATGGAAAGTTGTATATCTCTTGATATTCATGATTATATTCTAAAAACCTATAGTCAAAAAGGTACTAAGAAGTCTAGTATCCCTATCTAAGATGCTGATCCTAGGCATCCTGAAGTGCACCTAGTCCTTTTAAAAGAACATGTTTTTTACATCTTATGTGTTTATGGAATTTTCATAAGGCATGAGAGTGCGCATATTACTAATATTTTCAAATACCACAAAAGATAATGATGACCCTTCCTAGTTCTTTGTAAGGGCCTTCCTAGGTCTCCGGTAAAATAATATAAATTATATTTTATTACAAAGTTTGTTTATGTTAAATTCTTCCAAAATAACAATGTTTCGCTATGCAGGTAGAAATCAAGTAAGTTTTGTTGTGTGAAAGTGAAGATCATACAAATACGAAGTTTCATGTAGGTATAACTCATCTATCACAAAATAGAAATTAAACTAATTTAGAAATTAAGCATTCTATTAGTATTTTCTCATTCAAAAAATATTCTTGCAAGATACAATTTAAACAACAACTAAATACCTATAGTAATTTCCCAACCCTTGGAATAATCAACCGCCGATAGTCCTCCTCATTTGTAATTACGAGTCACTTCTCCAAATTTCACCGATTCCTTCTCCCAATTTCCTCGATTTCTTCCCCTCTGCTTAATTCCCTTTTCCTCCTAAGATCCCCTCCCCAAATTCCATTCTCCTATCTATCCTCTCCCCTTCTACCTACTCATCTCCTGCTATTATTACCCTTATCCCTTCATAAATGTCCCCCACTCCTTTTCATTTACTACGTGAGTGCTCTATTCCTTTCCCCTTCCTGGAGAAAGGATCCCATTTAATAATTCTTATTAATACCATTTATTTATTATTTTTTTACTAATTTAACTAATAAATATTATTTGTTCGATTTCTTAGTGATAAGACCATAAGTAAAAGTCAACAATATTTAATAACGAGGTTCCACCGGCTTGTTACAATATTAATATTGACATAATCATTTATTAAATATATATTAAATCCTAAATTCCAATGCAATATTACAGTACTTTCAAATAATCGGCTACATTATTACATTTTTAACAATAATGGTGACATGATACTTTTTATATATTCATTTAAATAAGTTTTAACATCTGAACATTTAATTTCAATTAATTCATAGTTAATAATTATTTATGTCACAACCCCAAATTTACCCAATTTTAAAAAAAATTATATGAGTATGTTGACGACATTAATTCTTATGTCACAGGTATGCAAAACAAAGAGGATGTTCTGTGACTTAGCATCATCCATCTATAAGGTATAACTTGTATTTATGTAATCCATGCATGCGTCATATATTTACTAAAAGTAATTTGCAGAATAAAAGTCAGCATTAGTTTGACAACTACATGTTATTATTATAGATGTCATAATCCATTATGATTACTGTTTATATGCTTAAACATATTAAATTATCATCCTAAAAACATGATTATTGTTCTATATTAATGGCCAAGCCATGGCATATTTTAAGCTATCAAACTACCACTACTTCCATTATGGTATTAATAATCTCAGACCATGTTATAATTGCAGACTTGTTATTTTATAACCTATGCGATGCTTATGTGAAAAGTATGAACTATGGTATTGCTACCATAGTCAACCCCATTAAAAATTTGCAAGCTAACTTAAAAACTATGTATAAGCTCTATTTACTGATGCTCCTCGAGCACCATATCAACATAACCATCGTATCCATAAGACGCAATTCTTATGAACTATGCACATGGTCCAAACGTTATGCTACTAGAGCTTTGTATTAATATAACCATGCAATTGAAACTATGCACAATCCTATGCTTATATAATTCGATTCCTATGTTTATAAGTCGCAGCAACACTATATGAAATCGTATTACTCGTTATGAAATCTATCCTATGATCATAGTATTAACTATGATCCATATGTAATCTCTCCGTTATAAATGTTGCATCATACGCTGTATTAAATGAGTATCTATGAACCATATGATATGATTTCATAGATTAATCGTTGTGATATGCATTGGTTAAGGCAGGACCACCATAAGGTACCAATGCAGACTTGGTTGGTGAAGCCATGTGATGGGATTTAATGTAGGTAGGTTGTACCAACCTACCATCTTCGTGTGGCATACTCTGGATCGTTGATCGCTGGTGTCTTGAGATCATAAAGTACCTCTCCAATGTTTTTTCAAGGAACGAAGTGGTTCATTCACCATTGTTTCTTTGTGACATACGTTATGCTGTTGTGGTGGAGCTTTGCTCTGTGCAGAGCTCTCCCATGCTACACTACCAGTTTGTAAATTGAAAACAGTGCTAGCTTACTGCTTAGTGAGGTTGTTAGCAGTGACAAGAATCTACAGCCTCCTTATGGAGTGCTCGTAGATATTCTATGAGGGTTTACCGTCCAGTTTGTAAAGTCGTTTTGTTTACAGTTTGGCTTTGTATATTTTTGCTATCTTGTAATGCATTTTGGTCTAGACTCTGTATCTTATGAGTTTCAAATTATTGTTTATGAGTTTCATAAGCATCATGGTTCTACCCAACGATGCTCTCATGAACTCTGTGCTTATGCCCTCGTTCATTGTTTTGTTGTTAACCAAAATGGTTCCAAAGCTATGGTTACCACAAGGGTTTGCATTTATTCTTTCCAATATGCTTCACATTTGTTCCTGATATGAAGGTAAGGGTTTATTTTCCCTTCCTCGTTTCTTCTGTTGAAAGTTGAGATCGTAAATACTTTATTTTCCAAGTTTATATATATATACACACATTGGTTTTAACAAAGCTATTAAACTTTTGTGTAGGTGAAACTTCGAATACTGAGATGATGGAAGCAATGCTAAACAGAGCATCCAAAAATATCGATGCTCCATTCACGGCATCTCCAACCGTTCAAAAAATTCAAAGGGTAAGCTCCAAGTTCATTTAAGTCAAATATTTATTGTTTATATATATTTGAAGAGGTTTAACTTGTTTTTACTACGTGCCTGTAGGGTAAACAAAGGACTATTCTGTTTCTTAGGAAGAACGATGACCGTCCATAACTCTAGTAAGTAAAATTAATGGTTCCGTTTAATATTTTGTTTCCACGGGGTTAGACCGCATGAAGTGTGGAAGCCGACAGCGACGCGAAGGACCATCCGCGGAGAATAAGGATCCGACAAAAGCGCAATATTAGTTTAGTTAGTTAGAATGGGTCATTTGGACCGTTTTGTAACCACCTTAGTTTCCTATAAATATGACTGTGATTGTAATCATACAAGCATCCTATCATATCTTAGAATAAGATCATAAGACAAAGAGGACGAATTGCGTAATGTTTTGCTTTGTTTTCTGCAAGTTTTGTATGGATCCGTGATAAGTGGTTTGGAACTGTCCCTGTGAGGGTTGTACTATAGGTTTTTGATGAGTTAATTCATGAAGATTTTCAGATATGTTTATTTGTTATGTATGTGTTCATATTGAATGATGAATGTGATTACTAGTTGTGTTATGTTTAAAGATCTATGGTTTAGTAATTGTTACTGATGTGAATGCTAGTCTTACGATGTTCATGCAAATGTCAATGATAATTTGAATATGTGAATGATGAATGAATGTATGAACTATTAAGCATGATGTGAAAATAAAATATCTAGTTTCTTTAGCGATAGAGTGAGAATTGATGCATGTCCTCCCCCCACTGCGGAAACCTGGTTCCTACAGCCCCCTTAATCATCTTGGGTGAGACTTCACTTGCTCTGTGAGTGTTGCTGGAAAGGGTAAAACCTTTTTGGGCCAGTGTTTAAGGGTGTTTGGTTGGTGTTTGTTGACAGCAGTGTGAAGTGAACCTCAGTCAACAGAAATGTGTGAACAAATGGTTCTGTTGCCATGACCAGAAGAAGGAATAAGAGGACATGCTTTGGCACCCGATGAAACCTGAGATTTAGGATTGGTTTAACAAGAATACAGAAGAATTCACTAAAGGAGAAAATTGAAATCCTAGGAAGACAAAAAGCATTTGGTTGTAAAATCATATCTATTCAGATATCCACGAGGTGTTTTTCTGGGAATTCTCAGTATTGCTGCACGAGTGGTTGGTGTAGCTGACATTTCAGAAGAACCATTGCCAAGCAGGTGAACCTAACCACTAGAATCCATAACTGATTCAACATTTAAAATGGGTCGATAATAGGGTATCCAGGGTTGTCGAAATCTAGGTAGACAGTATCCTAGAGGGATACATCATTGAGTTTTCCATTGATACAATCAAATCATACAAAGATGCAGAAAGGAATTTTTTCAAAAGACCGAGAGGGATATTCCTACTATCGCTAAAGTTGTGGATTAAGATGCTCGTCTGCGAAAAGGGCATACTGAGGATGAATTCCAATGAGTAGAAGATCAGTGTGAGGAGGTTGTAGGTACTGCATGAATGTGGGTCCGATAGAAATATTTGAGGTAGATGGACATGAGAGATGACGAATGTTTAAGGGAGATTGGGGAATATTGTGGTACCTTGAGAAGTGAGGTGATATTCCGGTGACCAGAGAATAAGAGGAGGAATGAGAGAGAATCTCCTGAGGGGACCAGAATGGAAGACTGCAAAATAGTACCACAATGGATGAAGCAACCTCATTACAATGAAGAAGAAGGTGAATAGGCTACGCCAGAAGTTGAAGAGGGACAGATCGTAAGATACAACGTACCTTCAACTTCGTGCACTACCCAAAACTTTGTAGGAAGAAATACAAGTTATTCACAGAGTCATCCTACATGCAGCGGGAGGAGTAGTGCATCAGTAAATAATAATAGTAGGAGTGCAAGAATAGCAGGTGATGACGCAAAAATGCCTACTTTCCAGGGTAATGGGACCAACGTTACTGAACAGTATTGGTTCTTGTGTGAAGCGATATGGACTGTGAAATAGGTCCAAGATGAAAATATCAAAAAGGGACATCTAGAGACGAACTTTAGGGGTTGTGCGATAGACTGGTTTATGAAATTCATGAAGGTACCAACAGGAATGCTAGACAAAAAACTAGCACAGATCAAGGTGAGAATAATTGATGAATTTAGAAAACCAAAATAGGAGTCACAATACATCACAGAGCTCAAGGAAATCAAGCAATATCCGAACAAGCCGGTATGGGAATTTGACCAGTGGTATAAAACATTAATGGAAAAGGTGAGTTTCAGGATGAGCGATATGCAACATAAAGAGTGGTTTATCGTAGGGTTGGTGCTAGACATTCGTGGGCCACTGATGCAATAGAAGGTAGTGACTAAAGTAGAAGCACTAGAAATTGTGATTAAGCTGGAGGCTTCACCAATCAGAGAAATAGGCATTGACATGGATCGGATACAAGTGTAGTTGGAAAATTTGACACTTCAGCTACAAGATATGAAGAAGGGAAAAGAATCCTATGAATATGTATGTTGCAGTAGATGCAAAACGAAAGGACATCACAAGGATCAATGCCCTGAATTTCGAGAGTATTTGCAATTAGATGGACAAAATCCCCTCAGTCAGGGAGGGATGCCTTGGTGTTGTGTCTATCATATGAGAGGACATAGACTAGAAGAGTGTGTCTACCTATAGAAGATGGTGTCAAATCCAATGAATTTGTATTTGAAATTCTGTCGATCGGTTGGCCATGATGAAAAAGAGTGCAGGGATTACAACCTACTCCAAGAACAGACTGCAGATACGTTTTTCATGAAGGGAGAAGAGAAACAGTTGGTACAGCAACAACCGTAGTATAATCAATAACAGCCTCACTATCACCTACAACCACAGTACGATCAAGCACAGCATGGTCACTTGTAGTATGGTCAACTGCAATATCCACAACAGCAATATCAACCACCTCAATATCAACAACCACAGTACCCACCATATGGGCCACCGCAAGGAGGTTTTAGAGGGGGGTTCTGCGGAGGTCAAGGTGCCGGTGCCGACCGAGGAGGAGCTGCTGGATGAGGTCAAGGACCAATGATATGTTACAATTGTGGTCAGCAGGGGCATTACCAAAGGGATTTCTCGAATCAGACACAACAGTCAACTTACTGCAGAGTTGTGGACCATGGTGTCGAAGACTATCCTCAACTCATCGTGAAGTCGAAAACTAAGAACCTACCCTTGTCTCCACCAAAATCAAAATTAGAACCAAAATACGCCACTAGCGGTAGATAATATATCGGCAGAGGTTAGAAGTCATACTGCAACTATTGGAGTAGTGACCCGAGGAGGAGCTATGACAAGAGCTGATAGGTCATAGGCTAGTGTCTGACGAACAACAAGAAAGAAGGTCACATTTGATGCGCAAGTCAAGAGAGATATTTTCTTGAAATCACAAGAGGCAATGAAATAGATGAGGCAGCCACCTCTTCACCAGAAAGAAGTTACTTCTGACATGCCACCGACATTCGACACAATGAATTCACAGAGAAAGGCTAAAACCTTAAGAGCCTTCTTGGAAAGCTACTTGGAATTGGAAAAAGATCAAGACGCATTGGTAGACATATCTAGCTTTTTGTAGAAAAGGGAGGGTGCACGAAAAGAGCACACAATCAATCGAAAACACAAGCGAAAGACATGAAGAGAAATGAGGATGTTTGAGTAAATTGAAGCATTTTATGTCGATTCCATCATCTTAGACCTGGGATCAAACGTAAACATCTTGACAAAATAGACTTGGGAAATGATGGGGAAACCATAGTTGGCCTAGCCCTCGGTACAAATTTGACTAGTGAATGAAAGTAAGTTCACTCTAATTGGTCAATTATGCCAGGTCCCAGTTGAAATAGAAGGACTCAAAACATAAGCAGATTTTGACGTGATAGAGATTTTCAACAACACAAGCTCCTATCAAGTACTACTAGGGATAGATCGAGCCGAAGAGGGATGAATTCACTAAGGGATGGGACAGTCTCTACAACATATCAGAAGATTACATCAATCCCATTGCAGATGGCAAGTTAGGATGGAGCTGTGTTAGTTCGGCGTCATCATATTCGGATGAGGCACTCGAAAATTGGCGGAATCGGCTACATGAAGTATCATTCAAAAGGTTTGTACGGATCACCTTGTCGCTATGATGGGTAGCTACATAATAGTTTGCACTACCAATGTATGAGAAGTTTCCCAAATTGACTACATTTATCACCGAGTTTGAAGAAAAAGTGGAAGAACCACAACGAATATTGGCCTTGGAGGAATCCTTGAAGGCTACACCAGTGCGATGGTGGGCGGCACATAAGTCAACCATAACAAACTGGCCATTATGTCGACACCTAATGGAGGTTAGGTTCGGTGACACTAGAGGATACTACAGAAGTAAGTATGACAGCAGAGGAGATCCACAGGAGCATTTGACTGAATGTAGAAGCAAATGGGGACCACGGGAAAAACAAGAATGGGTCCACGCACCTATTCACACACTGGTTGAAGTACCGCGAAGTTGGTATATCAAAGCAGAATTGCAACGTAGAACAACCTCATGGGAACAACTAACTATTGGATTTATCCAAACGATCAGTTTCTTCGATGAAAACCCCTTCATCCACAGTGCATTACAAGAGATCCATGACAAAGCATTCGAAGTAGTTTCGACAAAGAAACCTATGGGACTTCGGTGGACTGCGACACCAAGAATGCTAATGGAATGCTACAACATAACAGGAGAACCAGATGATGAGGATGACCCAAGGGCTATGTATATACCTAAGTAAGAAGGAAGTCATAGTGTCAAGGCAGCAAATTTGCCTTCTAACAAGTTTCAACCACCATTGCGAACCAAGAAAGTGAAATTGGGTTGGAGGAGAATCCCAAGTTCATGAGCATCAGAGATTATTGGGATGACTCAACCATTGCCAAGATCATTGACCTATTACATGAGTTTCAGTTCTTGTTCCCGAAGAAATTCTCGGAGATGAAAGGGATTTATGGGGACTTAGGAGAGATGAAAATCCCATTGAAACCTGATGCAAAGCCAGTAAAGCAGCGACCTTAGAGGTTGAATCCGAGGTATAAGGAGCGGGTGAAAGATGAACTTGAGAGAATGTTGGATGCATGAATTATAGAGTGGAGGAATCAAAGTGGATCAGCCCGATGGTGGTCCAAGATAAAAAAACTGGCGAATTTAGAATTTGTATCGATTTAATAAAGCAGCCACCACATCAATTGAACCTAAGATCCCAGGAGCATGACAAAGATGAACAAAAGTGACTCCAGCAAATTTCTTGTACCGCAGACTAAACTATGGTCCTAAAAAAATAAATTTAAGCATATGCTACAAGGGAATTGCAGAGTGGCAGGATTCAGCACAAAAGGGTCAAATCCAGTCATAAATGCAGTAGTTAATCCATAATGGATGACGAAAAAAATGAAAAAACAACAATTAATAATCGACCCATGCGCAGATTTGGTGAATCGGCATTGTATTTGGTAATCATTGTCCAAAATCAGTAGGATGCGGCAATGAAACACTATAAATGTATGGCAAAGGAACAGTTTGATGCACTTTGTGTTCAGCAAGAACTTTTAAAATCACACATGGACGTTTATGTTTCAATCACAAGCACCGAACGGCCACAACGAATGCCAGTTTTGCAAGAGCAACCAAAAATCATGTCTAGGATACCATTAAGAAAGAAGCAAGGGACCGAGAATGTAGCATACCTAGGGGAAGAAGAAGCAGGCAATTCGGGCATTGCTCAAAAGGAAACAACCGCACAAGGAGGATACGCTGGCCCACTGATATTAGGGTATGTACCGCCTAGCAAGGATGGGACGCCTACATATCGGGTAGGAAAGAACGAACGATACCTCGTTAATATATTGCTGATACCGAAGGGAGATCCACAACCAGGGAATATCACGACAAAATTACAGAAACTTCAATATAGTGACCAAGACCTCGCTAACTTCCCAGAAAGCACAGACGCATACCTCAACGTCTACCATGGCGAAGGAGGTATGACCAAATAGGAACCAGTAATTTGGGCATTGGGATTGGAGCAATCGGGGTTGCTAGGCCTCACCTAGATACCGCACTTCAGAAGAATGGCGTAGGTAAATGCGTGCATCAAGCAGTTATTAGCATGTTTTCATGGTGGATACCTATGGATGCATGAAAATATTCCAGTCACAGTTGACCTCATTGCACAAATCACTAGACTACCCAAGGACGGAGAAGAGCCTTCCCAATTTTTCCACCGGAAGGATAATTACAAGAAGCTCACAGTAAAGATGAAGACAAAGTATGGAGTAGAGAAAAACTCCAGAGGATACCTAATTGACACGATTTCAGACCAAGTTGTTAGGTTCGTAGAAAATATATTAGCAGTTAAGGTGGCGTGGAAGAACAGGCCAAGAGAATGCACTTCGGGCATCATCGCCTCCGTGCAACAATGCACCGCAAGAGTGCGGATGAACTGGTCAAAATTTCTGCTAAACCAATTGATGGATGATTCATTGGACGCACAGGTGAAAGGGAAGGCATTCACATATTCATGGCTCATGCTATTTGTCACATTAATAGGATGGAAGGATCTAGATCAGTATCAAAGCATGGAGACAATAGAAGCCAGAGTCCGAGAAGGCGCACGGTACTAGAATTTATGGGCAACAACAGAGAAAGAACGAAAAGCATTAAATGTTTTACAATTCTACTTGTTCTTGGACATGATGTGGATAGATGCGCAAGCAGTACCGCGGATAACTGAGTAAGCAACATGGAAGTATCGGCCGATCGCAAGGCTATCGATCGAATCCCAAACAATTTAGATCCAAGCACAGGTGGACAAGCAGAAGTAGTTGCTTCCAACACAGTACAAGCTCACCGAGGAGGAATTGGATGCCATCATTGGTGGATGGAAAATAGAATGGAAATTTCCAACCGTAGAAGAGGAACTATCAAATTTAGAGAATGGACAGATGACAACTCGACCAGAGAAATCAATGGGACAACCATTGGAATAAATGGACTCATCCAAACAAGAGGAGGGCGCAGGAGAAGATGATCCTGTGAAAGAACAGTTGTAGATGTCTACTGATGATGGAGCCTCATCATCCACACTGACGGATTCCGAACTAGAGGTAGAATGCGAAGAAACGAGAACAAAGCATAGGATGGACATTGGAGAAGGAAGCACAAGTGGTGGTATTCATGTGGAGCAAGTTAACAGGCACCTAGAGAAAATAACAAAAGTCATGGAAGGAAACTGTACGAAAGTCACACAACACTCAACCGAATACTTCCACTAGGTAACCCAACTTCTATCGATACTAGCTAATGCAATTGTAGAGTCAAGCATACCACATGGGGATGTCCCTCCAAGTTTGTCGACAAGAAGAGTTGAAGTAGAGGTCGGCACACAACCAAGGTTAGTACAAATTTTTCCACATACCATGGCAACAGGTGATGAGGCGTTGGACCTGGAATTAAGGAAGTCTAATTCAATCATGGTAAATTTCAATCTACATCCAGTGTTGTCACTACACAAGATTCAAGCTACAGCAAGTGTAGAAATACGCATTCGTGATGCCACAATGCATGACAAGATGGTGAAGTATAAGCAGTAGGAACGCACCAGTGAGATGGAGGAAGAGAGTCTCCCAGAAGAGAAAGCTCAAACACTAGCTAACAAAGAGAAGGCTATAGAAGATGGAGGCTGGTTAGAAAAGGCAATACCCAAGGCATATGAAGCCACAAAGGTGGATCAGGATATACTACCAGAAGCGGAAGCTATCTTGTTAGGTGTGGCTGTCACCGAATTAGGAACGAAAATGCAGAGTTAGAGGCAAAGGCTGCACTAGTCACACCACTAGGGAAAATCTAAAATTGCAAGGATGCGATAGAATAGGTTGTGACAGAGATTGCAGAAATGGAAAGGGTGGCCCAAAAAATTGCGGAAGATGTTATAGAGTTTTTGGGAAGCTTATTTCAGAACGAGCAGTTGCAACAACTGAACATGCAACTTTCCTAGGAAAAAGATCAGCTAGAAACAATGAAGGGATCGCTTAGGGTGATTCCCTTACTCACGTGGATGACAAAGGCTTCGGAGCTGAAGGAACTGGAGCAGTGTGTAACTAAAGCACGCGAAAGGAATCAAAGAAGGATGACGCACCTAGACGACACACCTAGATGAGTTAAAAAAAGAGGAAGAACAGTTGGCCACGCTGGAAATAGCAGGAATGACACAGGTTAAGAAGAATCTGTAACAGGCACAACAAATGAATAGCGCGAACAGGTACTATAACATCCCAAAAATCATAAAAATTTAAAAATTTTCAATGGATCCATAATTGCTATATTGATTGTGCGGAAATAAAATAAATGTATATTTGTTTGTTTAAGTGACATGTTGAAGTAAATGTTGTGACGATCATGTGTATGTATTGTTTTACAATGTATGTTTTCAAAAGTAATTATGTCTATACTAGAATGCCATCAAATGTTTACTTATCTTGGTCGTGCAATCTCGATTACTTATGAACTGATATCAACGCTCTATACTTTTACTTGTTAATGTTTATATGCGCTGACTACTTGTTCTTGTTTTGATGATCAAGGGGTCCTATGCGAACCCTGATACTTACTTAGCTAATAGCTAAAGCATTGAACATTCTTTTCGTAGATCACAGGTAAGAGAAAGTTAATTTTTTGAAAGTGAAATACGAAAGGCTTAATGTCGTCAGTTAGCTTTCAAATTTAAAAGAGGGAAATGGAATAGCTTGAAATACAAATCCGAGTGAGATCTATTTTGATCATTCTTTCCATTATAAAATGTACCAGATTGTATTACACTATACTATCAACATTAACTACTCAAGTATTTGTACAAAATGATTATTGAAGGTTTAAATAGTCCAAAACCTACTTCAGGAATTATGCTAAGTATTAAATGTTGAGGTAATAGGATCTTATCCTAAGTAACAAAGTAATTCTAACTCTATACTTTGATCCTATGTATTATATTTACACCTCATAATATAATGGTTATCCTATGATGGGGTATGGTGATAGCAACTGCAATTATAAATTAGCTGCTATGTATGCCTTGTTTACAGTATTAATACTATGGTGCTTGGAGCATAATTAACATTTTGACTATACCATAATATTGACCAGGTCCTTATACAATACATGAAGGTTTTGATGTAATAGACTACATAATAATCTAAATACAAGGTTTAAACTTTACTATGTAATAAAAGGTATTAATACTAATACATAACTATTATGATAACGTTGCAGGTCTCCATGGTGGTGGTCGAGACTTTAGACTTGGCTATCTTGTAAGGGTATCATGCATGGACATAATGATATGATGGTTTGAAGAATTGTGGCTCAACCTATAATGTAAAGCCAAAGAGTTACCCGAATGACACCCCGGTTGCATGGTTCGTTGGAATGTCAACGTACTGGTGGTAGATAGGATCATTTAAAGTGCATTAAAGGTGGTGCTAGTGGAAATCTTGTTGTGAATCGATGTGGCTGTATTTATGTGGTAGTTCTTAGTATAAGTGTAACCCTAACATCACTCTGACTTACCTCATCGAGGGTAGTGAACTTGGCATTCATTTTGCAAATGGTGGAGTGTAGTGAGACCGACCATCTTGCACTTCTTTAGGGTTTGAAGCCGGGTTTTGAGGACTGTAATGTCCCTTAAAATAGCAAAAATTTAAATTTTTTCTAATACTAGATTAAACTGATAAAGATATGAAGAATAGTAAATTATCTTCAGTAATAATAAGTACCTACTGTATCGGTATTTGTTTTCTATTCTTTTAAGTGTCTTAATTTCATAAGTGTCAAGGTTTGCTGATTGTAACTTCTACAGCTTTGCGGAAGCGATTTAAATGAAACTCTGTAGTAAGTGAACAAGTGTTTAAGGTGTAATAATGCAAATCCTTTTCTTACTGTTACAAGAATTTGTGTGCAAATTATAAAAGTCTAATTGACCATTCAAGTGGGATGGATCCCTAATGATAGCGGTTGATGACCCGTGATGAGATGCATGGTCTTTCAAGGGCTACATACCCTAGCAAAGTTGCCGAGCGGTAGGGTGTAAGAATTTGGACACTTCTGACTTACTTAGCGAGTTTTGCTAATGCATTCAATTTGTACTTGTTTGCAGGTATACCTATGAGGCATCTACCGAGAATGCCTACTGCACCTTTCTAGCAAATGTTTAAGTCTCAAGTGTGAGGGATTTTGAATGTTGACACCTTTTAAAAGCCTTGTTGGGGTTGTAATACTTGTTAAAATACGCCACTTATTAACCTTGTTTTTATTAAATGGTACTATGTAATGTTTTGGGTCAATGTATGGTTGATTGTATTTACAATACATGTGGATTTCGAATGGTTCCAAGACTATAAAGTTTTTGAGTCACGTCGAAATATTTGGAGTGGGTAGTAGCATTCAATGTAGTTCTACGATGGCATATGGCCAGCACTGCTAGTTGTGCTGGGGGTTTCTTCTAGGGTTCTGCACCAACGAAGAGGTATTTTCATGGTTCATTTCTTCTTCCTGCTGTGGATGACTTGAGGGTTTCGTTACTGACCTGAGCTATGGCTCATGGTCAATAAACCATATGGAGTAGATATGATGACTGAAACAATCGGAGGTAATTCTTCTCAGTTTCATACTACACCCTTGCTATTTGCATTTATATATATATCGTGATATATGGTTCTGACTTCGTATGGCATGTTTGGTTGCAGGTGTTGGCTAGCGTTTCTCTTCTGCATGGCCCAGACTTGACAGTGGTGATGTTTGAAAAATGATAAGTCCAGAATATGCCAATTCTTAGCCCCTCCTTTCGCCTCTGTGTGGGGGGGACTGTTGATGTGTGCTTATGAGGAACTTGTGTACTTGTTTGGGTTCATTGTGACAATTTTCGAGTTCCTGGAAGTCGCCATTTGTCTAGACTTCTGTGAGAAGATGTATCTATTGTCATTTGCAGACCCTAGAGGATTTTAGTACGAGGTTTTGGTTATCTAGCTCTATATTTGAATTTTGTTGAACTCTCGCTATTTGGCAATAATACCCAAGATGAACTGGGGTTTACATTTAAAGACCTATTGTTTGCGAAATGTATTTGTATGGCCCCTGGAATGTCCTTCGATGGAATATTTATAAGGGTTTGGTACCCTATCTAATCTCTGTGTTTTTAATTGACATGAATGTTGTCTGTATCAAAGGTTATCATGTTTTGAAAGATGTTGGTTGTCTGTATGACTGTTTAGATGGCACGAAAGGTAAACTTGAGGCTAAAATAAAATGCCTGTCATGATCTAAGATTTGGGGTTTTTACTAGTATGTTTCTAGTTATTTGAAGTAGGTAGAAAGACAAAAAGGGTCTCAAATGAAATGGTGGTGGGAATCGATCCTTGTACCATCATTTGTGAATAACGATTCACTATATAATGAGATGGTGGTGGGAATCGATCCTTGTACCATCGATTGGGAATAACGCTTCTCTGTATAATGAGATGGTGGTGGGAATTGATCCTTGTAGCATCATTTGTGAATAACGCTTCTCTATATAATAAGGTGGTGGTGGGAATTGATCCCTGTACCATCGTTTGTGAATAACGCTTCTCTGTATAATATCGTGTAAAGTTTGTTTGATGAATATGGTGTAACCCTTCTGTGTTTTAATTAAGAGTCATAACCCTAGCTACTGTTTTGATTGACCCTTGAGAGGTATGGGTTGCTGTACAATCACTATACTTATGGTGTCTAGTAAGATAGCAAAGCTTTGGATGGGGTTTGATCTCCCGACCCCTGGAATGTTATGTTAATGATTTTGAATGTTTGTGGATTGTTTGATTTCTGAAATGCAAATCGTTGAGTTTCTTTTTCATAGTTTAGGTTGTTGATATATTGTAACTTCAAAGAATATTATATTTGTACTTTATTATTCCGGAGATGTTTCATTCCTCCGTGAAGATCTTATTGTATATCCGGAGATGTTTATTCCTCCGTCGGAATGTAGTAACTCGGGTTATTAGACTTCCCTAGTAGGGGTCGGCCCTGTATGTGTTATGTGTGTCAAAGGGTTATTAGACCACCCTAGAGGGGTCGGCCCAGTTAGTTGTAGTGGGGTATTTAACCTATTGGTTAAATACGAGCCTACGTGTACTTGTGTAAAATACATATCAGAGTAGTGTATAAATAGAGGAGGTGTGTTCCTCATTACACTCACTCACTCACTTGAGAAAGGCGCATTTGTGGAGGAGAGGTCTGCTATGGAGGAGAAGGAGCTTATGCTCAGGGTTTGCATCTTTGTATATTGCTGGTCATCTATATTGAGGAAGCTTTGCTGGGTTTTCTACCCCATGAGGGTTTCCCAGGATAAATCTCTGTCTCTTGTGTTTATGCTATGCTTGTTGTTTCTTCAGTGATCCTGTATATGCTATTATTGTGAAATGGAATGTAATGCTGCTATTTTCTGTCTTAGCATATTGAATTTTAACATGGTATCAGAGCTAACCTGAAGGAAGACAAGGTATGGCACTAAAGACACTTGCTTTACTTACGACAATTTGAAGGTTAGGGTTTTACATAGCAAAAACCAGTCATCGTAGCACTTTCGCTATAAATCCGTTTTGGCGAAGTTTTCGGATCTGAAATTGTTACAGGACGAATCTAAGATCTCCAGGTACCTTGTGTCCAAAGGACAACCTCTAATTCATTGTACTTTGTGATTTATGATCTGTACAATATAGGGTTTCTGCCTCTTCCAGATCTGAGTCAAAATCAGGTGACCTTGGGAAAAAGGTCATAACTTGGGCTAGGAAGCTCCAAATGAAATTTCGTGAAAAGTGACAGGTAGTACACAGACTGTACTATCTCAAAAAACTTTTTCAGAGGCCGAAGTTGAACCAGTGACACGTGGCACACCATAAAAGTTCGCTCTTCTGTATTATCCCATAAACAGGTCACGTTGCAACACTTGGAATAACTCTCTCTCAGAGAATCCAATTGAGGTCAGACCTGTCAGGATGGAAATATAACAGGCCGAGCTATCTCAGAAATTTTTTTCAGAGGCCGAAGGTCAAACAGTGACACGTGGCACGCCGTACAAGTTCGCTCTCCTGTATTTTCCCAAAACAGGTCACGTTGCGACATTTGGCATAACTCTCTCTCAGAACATCCAATTGAGGTCAGACCTGTCAGGATGGAAAGCTAACAGGTCAGGCTATCTCAAAAAACTTTTTCAGACCCTGTGGATCAAAAATTTCGGAGTTACACCAGAAACAATCAGGTACATATTTCTGTCAAAACAGAATTAGTTTTTGGTACCTTCATTCATGGCTTCCGAAATTTAGGGCTTTGAAGAAAGTTGGAATTTTTGTAATCGGAGACCACGGCTGGATGCTACTCATCAAAATAGAAATTTAGAGACCAAGATCAGAATTTTTGGTTGGGCAGAAGGCCGGGCTTGATTAGACCCTAGTTCGGGACTTTGATGAGAAAAGTGGAAAATTAGGGCTTCTGTAAAAATGGGAATTTTTGAAATCTGTGACCACGGCTGGAAGCTCCTTAGAAAAATAGAAGCTTAGAGCTTTGGTTCAAACTTTTTGATGGGGCAAAAGAGTGGGCTTCATCAAACCCCAGTTCAGGGTCACGTCCAGTGAATCCGAAAGTTTCAAAGGCAAAATTGAGGAGTAAAACTTTGCAGTTTTCAAATTCTAAATATATCAGTTTGATCAGCTCATCAAGGCGCATATTTCTATCCTTTCGGAAGTCTGAAATTCAAAGTTTGAATTTTTGGGGTTTCTCTGACAAACCCATATCCAGCTCCAGGTCCAGTTCTTGCAAATCAAGTGGATAGGGTTAATCCTAGAAGAAGATGGATTGGTCACCTACATAAGTGAAGGAGTTCATGTTTCAGAGGGAGATGAGGCTAAGGCTTTACATAAGGAGATTACAAGCGATCTCGATAGGTATGACTCATCGAGGTATGTTTTGAGATTTGTTCATGATTAAGTTTATGGTATGTTTGTCTTCATGATTATTACAGTTAGTACAATCTTGATTTTAGATTTGTTGTATCACCTTAACAAAATTATGAATGCATGATAGAAGATATTCATTGGTTAGGGTGTTGACACTTATGATTGTACTAATGCATTATGGTGTTGTGTGAGGTTGAGGTTGTCTGCTAACAAGATACAGGTACATCACAAAAGACAAATCAGGCTTCATGACCATGAAAACATGAAGACAAAGACTCATCCATAATCTTTGTTCTACTTACGAGGTATGTTGTACATAACCAAGTAGGTATACTAATCCAGGTATGTTTCCCATGAATCTTACCTTGTGTTAGGATCCCTTATATAAGTATACTTGGAATGATTGGTTATGCTCATTCATAAAGTTAGTAATCAAGGGATTATGCATATTATATCTCTTATCAATGATATGCATGAGTAAAAGAAGACTTCCCTGAAATCTTGAATACTAATGTTTATTAACTATAATCATGACTATACGTTTTCAAGATTATTTAGTACTATAATGTTTTGATAGCATTTAGAATATACTAATGAGTGTATGTTTGTGTATGAGATCATGAGGATGACTCTTGAGCATGCACAGTGGTACAGAATGAATAGAAGTTCAAAATACATACAGAAGATCAAGCAGGAGGCAGCCACACAAACATAAAAGATAAGTATTTGAGTTGCTATTTGAAATAGTAATGATATTGCCTGCATGCATATTTGTATTCCTAGAATATATAATGCTGAGTGTAAACATTCATAGAGCATTGAACAGTATACAACTAATGTGCATATGCTTGGACAAACATTCCATTGTTGCTTGTCTAGAATGAAACCTCTTTGCTGACATGCTGAGAGTTGTGCACACTCTCGATAGTATGTTCTGGTAGAGATGGAAGGCATCTAGATAGCCACTGTATGCATACAGGATATGGGAAAGTGTTGTGCCAAAGTATTGGTCAAAATAGTTGCATCACTATGTAAATGATATCTGTATGCATAATGGGTTATCTTTTGATGATTATGAAGTATTACTAATCATGTACTTAATTTTGATTTGTAGGAAAGGTCATGGACACCGTACAAGTGGTGGATGTTCAAACAAGAAGATTTACAAATCAAACAAAATATAGAAGGCTCATGGCTAGAAGATTCTCTTAGAAAGGGGAAGAGAATCACGACAAGATGTTTGCTCCAAGTATGGTGTAATTAAAGAAGAAGTATGAATCAGGTTCTGTATAGGTACCTAGGATCGATAATATTTTGATAAGCTTAATATGGGTGATGTGGATCTCAACCTTTGCTACAAGGTTGAATAAGATACACATATGACATGGATGCAAGAAGGAACTCACCACAGAGTTCGAATGATATTGAGGCTCATTTCAGTAGACCCTCCTAACGAGAGATGGCACAGATAGATATGCAGAAGTTCATTCAATGCAGAAATGAAAAATGAAAGATCTCAAATTAATGCTTTACTTCCTAGGTCTGGAAGTATGGCAAGGCTCAGAAGGAACATTTCTCAACCAGGGAAAGTATGATGAGAAATATGACTTGAGGTGTTGGAATGGCCACTCTTATGGATTCCAGCTTGAAGCTGTTAGGGGATAACTCATCAGAGTTAGTGGATATAACTCTGTACAGTCAAATTATTGGGTCTTTGATATATCTAACATATACTAGGTTAGATATATGCTTTGTTATGAACACCTTGAGTTAGTATCTAGTGGAAACTAGATGTGTTTACCTGATAGTTGCAAAGTATGTGATGAGGCACATAAAGGACACGATAGAATTTGATCTATGCTATCTTGAAGATCATGACTTCAGATGGCTATTCAGATTCTGTTTGGGCAGGAAGTGTATCAGACAAGAAGAACACATCGAGAGGATGTTATTGTCTGGGATTAGCCATGATCTCGTGGTTTAGCTGGAAGCTGTCTAGTGTGACTCTCAGCACAAGCGGAATATATGGCTGCTTGCTCTGCTAGTTGTGAAGAAGTTTGGCTTTAGGTTACCGTTGTACTAACCAAGCCTCTACGTCAAGTGAAGAAGTTACCAACCAAACCTCTGTCTCGAGTGAAGTTTGAATACTTCCGAGATAAGCTTGGTGTAGTTCAAAAGGACCCTCCTCGAAAGGGGGAGTAGTATAGTCACTACTGATGAGATTGTCTCATCAAACAACAAGGTCGTTGATGAGGTAACCTGTTCCCTACACCCAGTTACTTAGAAATATTTAGATTTAGGACTCTTATACTTAGAATACTTAGCTTTACTTATACATGCTTTTGATGATAGATGTATTGGTGAAAATACATGCTAGTTGTGATGTATACAAGTTTTGATGTTAGATGTATTAGTAAGAATACATGCTAGTTGTGATGTATACATGTTTTTGTGTGATGGATACATGTTTTGATGTATTAGTAAGAATACATGCTAGTTGTGATGTATACATGTTTTGATGTTAGATGTATTAGTAAGAATACATGCTAGATGTGATGTATACATGTTTTGATGTATTAGTAAGAATACATGCGAGTTGTGATGTATACATGTTTTGGTGTGATGTATACATGTTTTGATGTATTGGTGAGAATACATGCTAATGTGATAACTGCTCTTGTATAGATGAGAAGACAGTTGAGGGGATTGGATCATCCCTGGACTTTCAGTCCTAAAGAGAACCGTAGACATGAGGTCTCCGAGAATGAAGTCCTTAGTGGACAGTTGAGGGGATTGGATCATCCCTGGACTTTCAGTCCTAAAGAGAACCATAGACGTGAGGTCTCCGAGAATGAAGTCCTTAGTGGACAGTTGAGGGGATTGGATCATCCCTGGACTTTCAGTCCTAAAGAGAACCGTAGATGTGAGGTCTCCGAGAATGAAGTCCTTAGTGGACAGTTGAGGGGATTGGATCATCCCTGGACTTTCAGTCCTAAAGAGAGCCGTAGACGTGAGGTCTCCGAGAATGAAGTCCTTAGTGGACAGTTGAGGGGATTGGATCATCCCTGGACTTTCAGTCCTAAAGAGAGCCGTAGACGAGAGGTCTCCGAGAATGAAGTCCTTGGTGGACTTGAGGGGATTGGATCATCCCTGGACTTTCAGTCCTAAAGAGAGCCGTAGACGTGAGGTCTCCGAGAATAGAGGATAGGATTGCATCATCCCGGAACTGATAGTTCAAAATGTACGTGATGGGGATTGCATCATCCCGGAACTGATAGTTCAAAATGTACGTGATGGGGATTGCATCATCCCGGAACTGATAGTTCAAAATGTACGTGATGGGGATTGCATCATCCCGGAACTGATAGTTCAAAATGTACGTGATGGGGATTGCATCATCCCGGAACTGATAGTTCAAAATGTACGTGATGGGGATTGCATCATCCCGGAACTGATAGTTCAAAATGTACGTGATGGGGATTGCATCATCCCGGAACTGATAGTTCAAAATGTACGTGATGGGGATTGCATCATCCCGGAACTGATAGTTCAAAATGTACGTGATGGGGATTGCATCATCCCGGAACTGATAGTTCAAAATGTACGTGATGGGGATTGCATCATCCCGGAACTGATAGTTCAAAATGTACGTGATGGGGATTGCATCATCCCGGAACTGATAGTTCAAAATGTACGTGATGGGGATTGCATCATCCCGGAACTGATAGTTCAAAATGTACGTGATGGGGATTGCATCATCCCGGAACTGATAGTTCAAAATGTACGTGATGGGGATTGCATCATCCCGGAACTGATAGTTCAAAATGTACGTGATGGGGATTGCATCATCCCGGAACTGATAGTTCAAAATGTACGTGATGGGGATTGCATCTTCCCGGAACTGATAGTTCAAAATGTACGTGATGGGGATTGCATCATCCCGGAACTGATAGTTCAAAATGTACGTGATGGGGATTGTATCATCCCCGGACTTCGGTCCCTGAATTGATCCGTAGACGAATGGTCTCCGAGAAAGAGTATTGATGAGGTATCGGTAGGATACTTGTGCTGCTGATGATGACGATGCTGCTGATCGTGTGATGACGATGCTGCTGATCGTGTGATGACGATACTGCTGATCGTGTGATGACGATGCTGCTGATCGTGTGATGACGATACTGATGATCGTATGATGACGATGCTGATGATCGTATGATGACGATGCTGATGATCGTGCGATGACGATGCCGATGATCGTGTGATGACGATGCTGATGATCATATGATGACGATGCTGATGATCGTGTGATGACGATGCTGATGACGATACTGATGATCGTATGATGACGATGCTGATGATCGTATGATGACGATGCTGATGATCGTGTGATGACGATGCTGATGATCATGTGATGACGATGCTGATGATCGTATGATGACGATGTTGATCGTGCTGCTGTTGATAGTGTGATGATGATGCTGCTGATCGTGTGATTACGATGCTGATGATCGTAATGCTGATATTGATGTTGACATTGATGTACCAGTAACTGTTTGAGTTACTGATGAAGACAAATTGAAGAAAGCTTCCAATTATTTATAGATGTATCATATATGATGTTGATGACTCCTTGCTCGTGCAGATGTTGTTATAATATCCTTCTCGTTAAGGGGGAGTGTTGATATATTGTAACTTCAAAGAATATTATATTTGTACTTTATTATTCCGGAGATGTTTCATTCCTCCGTGAAGATCTTATTGTATATCCGGAGATGTTTATTCCTCCGTCGGAATGTAGTAACTCGGGTTATTAGACTTCCCTAGTAGGGGTCGGCCCTGTATGTGTTATGTGGATCAAAGGGTTATTAGACCACCCTAGAGGGGTCGGCCCAGTTAGTTGTAGTGGGGTATTTAACCTATTGGTTAAATACGAGCCTACGTGTACTTGTGTAAAATACATATCAGAGTAGTGTATAAATAGAGGAGGTGTGTTCCTCATTACACTCACTCACTCACTTGAGAAAGGCGCATTTGTGGAGGAGAGGTCTGCTATGGAGGAGAAGGAGCTTATGCTCAGGGTTTGCATCTTTGTATATTGCTGGTCATCTATATTGAGGAAGCTTTGCTGGGTTTTCTACCCCATGAGGGTTTCCCAGGATAAATCTCTGTCTCTTGTGTTTATGCTATGCTTGTTGTTTCTTCAGTGATCCTGTATATGCTATTATTGTGAAATGGAATGTAATGCTACTATTTTCTGTCTTAGCATATTGAATTTTAACATAGGTTGCAAGAATGGAAATGTTTAATACTAAGTTTACAAATTGTGATGCCTGGAAGATGCGTTTAATCTCTTGTGATGAGTTAAATTTGGGTGATAATCGACCCTTAGAAAAGTTCTGTGGATGATTAACATGTTTGAATATGGGAAAACTTTGAGAAAGAGTAAGCTGTACATCGCTTCACTATTTGGTATGTTTAATTTGAAGTCTGTATTTGTTTTCCTGAAAGGGTTAGTAGTTTTTAAACATATTCCTAGATAGATCTATGATATGTTGATGTTGTATATTTGAAAGAGGACTTTAGTGGAGACAAATATATAAAACATAATGCGAACATAAATTTTATCCTAGCTATACATAGAGTATGGAAAACGCAATTTCAAATGTTGTTTCAGAATGGAGAGGATATATAAATAATTTTACTAATGATGCTCTGAAAGGTGTATCTAAATATTAAGAGTAGATTTCTAGGTTATGGGTTTCATAGGATGTCTAGCATAGGAACTTTCTAGACATTCTACTGATCCTAGCTTCTAGGTTAACATAATCCTATCAGAAAGACTATATCTAAACAATTTAGGATGAAAGAAAAACAAGGCCAAATGATGTTGGGGTAGCATCCACTATTATAACTTAAATTGGAATATTCACATTCCATACCTGATTACTTTGTAGCTTGCTCCCTTCCTGAAGTAACCTACACACTCAAACAATAAGTAGTGTATAGCCCTCTGAACTCAGTTGACCTGTTACAATGACTTTGGGGCTACCAGGTTCCTCCCAACCTTGACCCTTAAACTATTTTGGTTCTATCTGGATCCCCCCAAGCTTGGTTCCAACATGCAATGAAAGGTAGAGGCCCTAGATCCACTGTTGGTTCAGTTTTGAGAATTTATAGGTAAGGCTGCTTTTGCTTCTTCGAACATAATACTTTTCTTGGATTACCATAATAGAATGATAAGGACCAAGATTGATGGATGATTCCCAAACTTGGGATATGCCCTCTTTAAGTAGAGAAGTATTTCAATTAGGACTATTGAAACAATCAGTTTCTTTAAATTAGATAATTAATAATTAAAAGGTATTATTTAATTAAATATCTAGTCCTTTTGAACTAGGACTTTTCCAATTGTTTAACTATAAGTCATTTTGATTTATGCTCTTAATAATAATTATAATAACAACAATTATACTAACAATAATTATATTTTACTTAACTATTAATACACCATTTATAATATAAATTAATGCATATTGAGATATACTAATTATATTCCATAATTAAATAATAACACTAGTATTATTAAAGCTCTTTAATAAAAATAATATCCTAGAGGCCTTTATACATGTTAGTGATAAAAGACTACTGGTAATTATCTTTTATTTAGTTATGTGTCATCACATGAAATTTCTTTTCTCTTTAACTTTTAGGGACATGGTCCACTTCTTTGGATGGTCTCATTCAACTTGGTTAGGAACCTCTAGTCTCTCTCTTTGCATGTCAGATTCCCTCGTTTAACATGGTAGTTTTTGTAGTAGGTGATGATGGATAAAAAGATGAATCATTTAATCAAAATAAATAAGTGTGATAGAAGTTCTCTTCAGAGTCTTTCTGACTCAACACTTTGAGACTCAGTAACCCCGAGTGCTCTTCAGAGCCTTTTAACGCAACACTCTCACATGGGCGTTACTCTAGTACAATTCCAGACCCCCTGCTCAACACTAGTGCTAGTATGTGGTTTTGAAGCACATCTAGAATATTTACGTTTCCTCGGATCTGGTATTTGTTTATCGAGATTGGAGTGCTCAAGGTTTTTTCGCAACACTCAATGTACCTCAGGGATTACTCCCAGTACAATAAACGTTCTTCTAGGTACATCATGTTTTATGCCTAGTACGTAGGTTATATGTGTGTTTCTGAGTCCACGCTCAACACACTCATAAGTCAAATCATGTAAAATTCATAACTCTGCACAGTAAGTAACAAAAGATCATCTCAGTATATTAGGGTTTGTACCCATATCAAATCAGAAGAACATCATTAAAACATTGGGGCCTCCTCACCCAGTATATACTCAAATAAGGAATTCAGTCAGGCTCCATGCGCGATATGTTGATATACATATATATAAAAGAATGAATCATAGGTGCTAGGGGTTCATGCCCAATACTCAAACTAAACATAAGTTCTGGGGCTGTGGCCCAATATAAAAACAAAATAGTTAGTCCAAAATTCGGGATATTACATCCCTCATTGCTTAGAACAACACCGTCCTGGTGTTTCTAAGGACTAGGAATGAAGTCATGAAACAAGGCGGGGTATGCCTCTTTCATGGTGGCCTCATTCTCCCAAGTAGCCTCATCTGCTCCAAAGTGCCTCCATTGCACTTTCAGCTGTGTAATGGTCCTCCTCCTAAGCTGGACCTCTCTCTTGTCCAAGATGTGGAGTGGTTCTTTCATGAACTCCCCTTCGGGCTCCACGTGTAATGAGGACCAATGAATAACATGTTTAGTATCGTATACAGATTTCTTTAATAGTGAAGCATGAAAAACATTATGAACTTTTATATGTGCTGGTAAGGCCAGCTCATAAGCTATTGGGCCCTTCTTGGCCAGTATTTGAAAAGGTCCACAAAATCTTAGGGCTAGTTTCCCGCAACGTCCCAAGCTCAACGAGCTTCTTTTTGCTTTTATTTTTAGAAACACATGTTCGCTGACTTGGTAGTCCTTGTCTTTTCTTTTCTTGTCCGCATAACTCTTTTGGAAGTCTTGTGCTTCTTTTAAGTTCCGTTGTACCTTGGAGACTAGCTATTCCAAGTCCTTTTATAGGGCGGGTCCTAACATAAGTTTGTCTAGTGGCCTGTCCCAAGTTACGGGGGTCCTACATTTTCTGCCGTAGAGTACTTCAAAAGGACTCATTTTGGCCGAGGTTTGGTAACCGTTGTTGTATGAAAACTCCGCGAGGTGCAAATATTCTTCCCACTTGGTGGGGTTGTTCATGGCATACATCCTCAACATGTCCTCGAGGATCTGGTTTACTCATTCTGTTTGTCTATCAATCTGGGGGTGGTACGCGGTACTGAATTGTAACTAGGTTTCCAGACTGGAGAACAATGCTCTCCAGAAGTTGCTAGTGAACTTTGTGTCTCGATCATAAATGATTGCTTTGGGTATCCCGTACAATCGAAAGATCTCTTTTAAGAAAATTTCCAGGATGTGAACTGCTTTGTAAGTAGATTTCACTGGTATAAAGTGGGCTGCTTTAGACAAATTGACTACCACTACAAAGATGGAGTCGTTTAGTTTCTTACTCTTGGGTAAGCCTATAATGAAGTCCATACTTATTACCTTCCATTTCCATTCTGGAATGGGTAAAGGTTGAAGTAGTCTGGAGGGGTGTTGGTGTTATGCTTTGACCAATTGAGACTCCTGACATTTTGCGATGAACATTGCGACATCAACTTTTAGCTTAGGCCAGAAGTAATGTTTCTTTACAGACGATATCATCTTTTGATATCCGGGGTGTCCTGATAGGGTTTCTGGTGAAACTCAGTGAGAATGTTTGATCTAATGTCTGCATTCTTTGGGACATAAAGTTGGTCTTTCGACCACAGTAGTCCTGTTTCGTCTATCATATATTCTTTCTGCTGTTAGAAAATTCTGTCTTCTTGGATCTTTGCAAGGATTTCCATGTAAAAACGGTCACTCTTACATGCTGTTTGAATTCTGTGGTGTAAGTCTGAGTCAGTTTGGCTCACTATGACCTTGTAAAGCATATGTGCTCGACGGCTCAAGGATTCACAATATTGTTTTCCTTGTGTTTTATATGCTTTAGTTCGAAATGGTATTCACTAAGGAAGGCTAACCACCTGGCCTGCCTAGAATTTAGGTCGGCTTGGTCGAAAAGGTATTTCAAGCTCATGTTATCCGTCATCAATAGGAATTTCTTTCCCATGAGATAATGTCGCCACATCTTCAGAGCATGGATGATGGCGGCTAGTTCGAGGTCATGAGTAGGGTAGTTTTGCTCATGTTCTTTTAGTTTCCTCTATTTGTAGCATATGGAAAAATTGTTTTGCATAATAACTCCCTTAAGTCCTTCCTTGCTTGCATCTGTGCAATGACAAAGTCCCCATTGGGATCCACAATACAGAATCGGTGCACTAATCAGTAGTTGTTTAAGCTTTTGAAAGCTCTCTTCGCACTTATCCGCCTAGATAAACTTGTTTTTCTTTTTCTGCAAGGTGGTCATGGGACATGCAATATGTGAAAAGTTCTCAATGAACTTTCAGTAGTAGCCGGCTAATCCGAAGAACGATCTTATATCAAATATGCAAGTAGGTGTGGGCCATTCTTCGATAGCTTGGATTTTTTGAGGTTGAAAACTATTCCCTTTTCAGAAATGATATGTCCTAAGTATTGGATCTGGGGTTTGTAGAAATCGTACTTACTAAACTTGGCGTAAAGCTGGTGTTCCCTTAGTATCCATAAAACAATTTGGAGGTGCTCCTCATGTTCTATTTTGTTCTTGGAGTAGATCAGAATGTCGTCAATAAAGACTAGAGCGAATTTATCGAGGTATTTACTAAAGATACTGTTCATCATGCACATAAAGTTGGTCGGTGCATTCGTCAACCAAAAGGGCATCACTACGAACTCGTAGTGGCCGTAACAGGTTTGAAATGCGGTCTTGTTGATATCCTCATCACGGATCCTCACCTAATGTTATCTAGATCGTAAGTCAATCTTTGAGAAGATATTTCCCCTCCGACTTGGTCAAATAAGTCGTCGATCCTAGGGAGTGGGTAGCGGTTCTTAATGTTCATCTTGTTGAGTTGGCGATAATCGATGCAAATCCGCATCGTGTAATCTTTATTCTTGACGAAGAGTATCAGTGTGCCCCAAGGGGACACACTAGGTCGGATGTACCCTTTGTCAATTAGTTCTTGTAACTGAAGTTTGAGCTCCACCAATTCTGGTGTGCTCATGCAGTATGGGGCTTTAGAAGCTGGTACTAACCCATGTGTTAGTTCGATGGGAAAGTCTAAGTCTCGTTTAGGAGGTAATCCTGGTATTTCTTCGGGAAATAAATCTTTGAATTCTACAAGGACTGGAAAGTATTTGATCTTCTGTTCCCTACCAGTTTCTACATTTTGGGTATTGATAGCAAAGAGTTTGCAGCCCTTTTTGATACATTTCTTTGCTTGTAAGGAAGAGATCTGTCTTACCAACACTTTCTTAGGGATAACCTGAATCGTCTTCTGAATCCCTTGGTCGTCCCTGTAGAGTAAGGATTTGTTTAAGCAGTCTAGGAGAACATGATGTTCTTCCAACCAATCCATGCCGATGAGTACATTGTACGACCTTAGGGGTAGAATGTTTAAATCTAACCTAGTTTGAAATGCATTTAAGTTTATCTCACAAGTTTTAACTAACTCAGAGACCTTTCATTTGGTGCTGGTGGCTAGTTGTACTAGCCACGGTTTCTTGTGAGGTTCTCGGTTCAACTTACAAGTGTCCACTAACTTAGGGGAGATATAACTTTGGCAAGTGCCGGGATCTATTAAAATTGAAATGGCAGTGTTAGAGATCTTACCATCTATTTCCACCATTGTGGCTTGGTGATCTCCCTGTCGTCCGTCGAGAGTGGCATAAATCCTTGGTGTCTTTCCCATGTCTACCACCGTAGTCTCTGTTTGGATGTTGTGTAAAACTCCATCCATTTTTCCGGGGCAGTCTTTGTAGTAGTGGGGCCCTTGGCATTTCTAGCAAGAAATGGTTGGTGGGATAGCTTTGGTCCCTTTGTTGAATGTTGACTTGTTAATAGGTGGTGAGGGTGCACTTGGTTGTGCTTGGGGTCAGTTGAAGCCTCTATTGGGCAGAAACCTATTGTTATGTTTCCGATAAGGTGGAGGCCTAAAACCCGGTCTGCGGTTGTCCAAGAAGGTTCTGAACCTATCTCTATTTCCGTTCATGTTGTCATTCCTTGGCTGTCTGTGTTAATAACACAGCCTTTCTTTATGTAAGTTTATATCAAGGGTTTTGGGCATGTCGAACTCTATCTTTTCTCTAAAGTTTGGTGGAAGCCCTCCCAAGAACTGCTGAATTTTGACCTTCTCATCTTTAATGTATGGCACATAGTGCAGCAAGTCTAAGAATCTGTTTATGAGTGCTTCCATAGTCAGGGAGCCCATTTTTAATTCATGAAATTCTTTTGTTTTCTTGTCATAGAATCTTTTAGACATATACTTGTCCTAGAATATTCTGCTGAAAATACCCCAGGTTATGTCTCTCAGTTATTGTCCTTTGGTGTGTTTCAAGTCCCACCACCATCTAGCAGCTTTACCGTTCAGGTTGTATATGGCTAGTTGCGCTTGCATTTCACTGGAGTATTTGTGAACTTTAAAGTATCTATTCATCCCTAGTAGCCACTCCTTATATTTTTCCCCAGAGTTAATCTCTTTTTCATAGGTTGGGGATTTTATCTTTCTAAATTCCCTTGTAGACTGTCATCACTTTTCCTCCTTTTCTTGCAAGGAGGTGGTGAACCTTTATCGTTGGAAGAGCTCTTACAATCTCTTTCCATTGATTTAGGTATGTGTTCTCCCTGCTCTTCTCTCTTAAGGCTGGAAGTCCTTTTGGTGTGACGGTTTCCCTTTTTGGAGGTGTTGACTGAGAGTGTGGGCTGTCCGAGAGGATTAGCCTTTGTTAAGGTCTGAAGCAGTGCCTCATTTATGGCTTGCTGTTCTCTTCTTTCCTACATGTTTTCATCTTGAAAACTTCGGAACTCTGCTTGCAGGTTTTGCATAGACTATCTCCAATTTGAGTTTAGTTCAACCACCAACTCCTGCTCTTGGGATGGTGAGTTCAGATTCCCGTGAATACTGCTGCCCTATTCTGCATTGATTTTCAGACAGTGTTTGTACCTGAAATGTTATATAAGTATAAAGAACAGAAAATCATGTTAGTTTATTCTCACATAAAACAAAATAAAATGTAAATGTATGTTTTTGTTTACTATGTATCTGCAGCGGATTTTTTTAATGAGCCCAATAGGTCACTTAGTTTTGTAATTGGGCTCTGATACCACTTGTAATGTCCCTTAAAATAGCAAAATTTTCAAATTTTTTCAATACTAGATTAAACTGATAAAGATACGAAGAATAGTAAATTATCTTCAGTAATGATAAGTACCTACTGTATCGGTATTTGTTTTCTATTCTTTGAAGTGTCTTAATTTCATAAGTGTCAAGGTTTGCTGATTGTAACTTCTATAGCTTTGCGGAAGCGATTTAAATGAAACTCCTTTAAATCCTGCAATAATCCTGCCGATTTAAATGTTTAAGGTGTAATAATGCAAATCCTTTTCCTACTGTTTCAAGAGTTTGTGTGCAAATTATAAAATTCTAATTGATCATTCAGGTGGGATGGATGCCTAATGATAGCGGTTGATGACCCATGATGAGATGCATGGTCTTTCAAGGGCTACGTACCCCGACAGAGCTCCCGAGAGGTAGGGTGTAAGAATTTGGAGACTTCGGACTTACTTAGTGAGTTTTGCTAAAACATTCAGTTTGTACAGCTTTGCAGATATACCTATGATTCATCTATCAAGAATGCCTACTCCACCTTTCTAGCAAATGTTTAAGTCTCAAGTGTGAGGGATTTTGAATGTTGACACCTTTTAAAAGCCTTGTTGGGGTTGTAATACTTGTTAAACTACACCACTTGTTAACCTTGTATTTATTAAATGGCACTATGTAATGTTTTGGTTCAATGTATGGTTGATTGTATTTACAATACATGTGGATTTCGAATGGTTCCAAGACTATAGATTTTTTGAGTCACGTCGAAATATTTGGAGTGGGTAGTAGCATTGAATGTAGTTCTGCAATGGCACATGGCTAGCGCTGCCAGTTGTGCTCGGGGTTTCTTCTATGGTTCTACACCAATGAAGAGGTATTTTCATGGTTCATTTCTTCTGCCTATTGTGGATGCATTGAGGGTTTCGTTACTAACCTGAGCTGTGTCTCATGGTCAGCACACCATATGAAGTAGAGATGGTGACTGAAACAATCGGAGGTAATTCTTCTCAGTTTCATATTACACCCTTGCTATTTGCATTTATATATATATCGTCATATATGGTTCTGACTTCGTATGGCATGTTTGGTTGTAGGTGTTGGCTGGCATTTCTCTTCTGCATGGCTCGGACTCGACAATGGTGATGTTTGAAAAATGGTAAGTCCGGAATATGCTAATTCCTAGCCCCTCCTTTCACCTTTGTGTGGGGGGTACTGTCGATGTGTGCTTATGAGGAAATTGTGAACTTGTTTGGGTTCATTGTGACAATTTTTGAGTTCCAGGAAGTCGCCATTTGGCTGGACTGCTGTGAGAATATGTATATATTGTCATTTGCAAAGCCTAGAGGATTTTAGTATGAGGTTTTGGTTATCTGGATCTATGTTCGAATTTTGTTGAACTCTCGCTATTTGGCAATAATACCCAAGATGAACTGGGGTTTACATTTAAAGACCTATTGTTTGCAAAATGTATTTGTATGGGCCGTGGAATGTCCTTTTGTGTAATGTTTATAAGGTTTTGGTACCCTATCTAATCTATGCATTTTTAATTCATATGAATGCTGTCTGTATCAAAGGTTATTTTGTTTTGAAAGATGTTGGTTGTCAGTATGACAGTTTAGATGGCACAAAATGTAAACTTGAGGCTAAAATAAAATGCCTATCATGATCTAAGATTTGGGGTTTTTACTACTATGTTTTTGGTTATTTGAAGTAGGTAGAAAGACAAAAAGGGTATCAAATGAAATGGTGGTGGGAATCGATCCCTATACCATTGTTTGGGATTAATGCTTCTCTGGATAATGAGATGGTGGTGGGAATTGATCCCTGTACCATTGTTTGTGAATAAATATTCTCTGTATAATAAGATGGTGGTGGGAATCGATCCCTGTACCATCGTTTGTGAATAACGCTTCTCTGTATAATATCGTGTAAAGTTTGTTTGATGAATATGGCGTAACCCTTCTGTCTTTTAATTAAGAGTCGTAACCCTAGCTACTGTTTTGATTGACCCTTGAGAGGTATGGGTTGCTGTACAATCGCTATACTCATGGCGTCTAGCAAGATAGCAGAGCTTTTGATGGGGTTCGATCTCCCGACCTATGGAATGTTATGTTAATGATTTTGAATGTTTGTGGATTGTTTGATTTCTGAAATGCAAATCGTTGAGTTTCTTTTTCATAGTTTAGGTTGCAAGAATGGAAATGTCTAATACTAAGTTTATAAATCATGATGCCTGGAAGATGCATTAAGCTCTTGTGATCAGTTGACTGTGGGTGATAATCGACCCTTAGAAAAGTTCTGTGGATGATTAACTTGTTTGAATATGGGAAAACTTTGAGAAAGAGTAAGATGTACATGCCTTCACTACTTGGTATGTTTAATTCGAAGTCTGTATTTGTTTTCCTGAAAGAGTTAGTAGTTTTCAAACATATTCCTAGCTAGATCTGTGATATGTTGATGTTGTATATTTGAAAGAGGACTTTAGTGGAGACAAATATATAAAAAATAATGCGAACAGAAATTTTATCCTAGCTATACACAGAGTATGGAAAATGCAATTTCAAACGTTGTTTCAAAATGGAGAGGATATATAAATAATTTTACTGATACTGCTCTGAAACGTGTATCTAAATGTTAAGAGTAGATTTCTAGGTTATCGGTTTACTAGGATGTCTAGCATGGGAACTTGCTAGACATTCTACTAATCGTAGCTTCTAGGTTAACGTAATCCTATCAAAAAGACTATATCTAAACAATTTAGGATGAAAGAAAAACAAGGGCAAATGATGCTGGGGTAGCATCCTCTATTATAACTTAAATTGGAAGATTCACATTTTAGACCTGATTACTTTGTAGCTTGCTCCCTTCTTGAAGTAACCTGCACACTCAAACAATAATTAGTTTAGAGCCCTCTGAACTTAGCTGACCTGTTACAATGACATTGGGGCTACCACGTTCCTCCCAGCCTTGAACCTTGAATCGTTCTGATTCTATATGGATCCGCCCGAGCTTGGTTCCAACATGCAATGAGAGGTAGAGGCCCTAGATCCACTGCCGGTTCAATTATGAGAATTTCTAGGTAAGGCTGCTTCAACTTCTTGGAGCAAAATACTTTTCTTCGATTACCATAATAGAATGATAAGGACCAAGAATGATGGATGATCCCCAAACTTGGGATCTTCCCTCTTTAAGTAGGGAATTCTTTCAATTAGGACTATTGAAACAATCAGTTTCTTTAAATTAGATAATTAATAATTAAAAGGTATTATTTAATTAAATATCTAGTCCTTTTGAACTAGGACTTTTCCAACTGTTTAACTATAAGTCATTTTGATTTATGCTCTTAATAATAATTATAATAACAACAATTATACTAATAATAATTATACTAACAATAATTATACTAACAATAATTATATTTTACTTAACTATTAATACACCATTTATAATATAAATTAATTCATAGTCAGATATACTAATTATATTCCATAATTAAATAATAACACCATTATTATTAAAGCTCTTTAATAATAGTAATATCCTGGAGGCCTTTATACATGTTAGTCATAAAAGACTACTGGTAATTATCTTTTATTTAGTTATTTGTCATCACATGACACTTCTTTTCTCTTTAACTTTTAGGGACACGGTCCACTTCTTTGGATGGTCTCGGTCAACTTGGTTAGGTAGCTCTAGTCTCTCTCTTTGCATGAAAGATTCCCTCGTTTAACATGGTAGTTCCCACAGTAGGTTATGATGGATAAAAAGATGAGTCATTTAATCAAAATAAATAAGTGTGATAGAAGTGCTCTTCAGAGTCTTTCTGACTCAACACTTTGAGACTCAGTAACCCCGAGTGCTCTTCAGAGCCTTTTAAATCAACACTGTCACATGGGAGTTACTCTAGTGCAATTCCAGAGCCCCTGCTCAACACTAGTGCTAGGATGTGGTTGTGAAGCACATCTAGAATATTTACGTTTCCTCAGATCCGGTATTTGTTTATCAAGCTTGGAGTGCTCCAGTGTTTTTCCCAACACTCAATGTACCTCAGGGCTTACTCCCAGTACAATAAACGTTCTTCTAGGTACATCGAGGCTTATGCCCAGTACGTAGGTTATATGTGTGTTTCTGATTCCATGCTCAACACACTCATAAGTCAAATCACGTAAAAGTCATAACTCTACACAGTAAGTAAAGAAAGATCATCTCAGTATATTAGGGTTTGTACCCATATCAAATAAGAAGAACATCATTAAAACATTGGGGCCTCGTCACCCAGTATATACTCAAATAAAGAAGTTAGTCAGGTTCAATGCCCGATATGTCGATATACATATATATAAAAGAATGAATCATAGGTGCTAAGCGTTCATTCCCAATACTCAAACTAAACATAAGTGTTGGCGTCGTGGCCCAATATAACAACAAAATAGTTAGTCAAAAATTCAGGATATTACAAGGACTCCTTCCTCGGATTCGATACCCCGACCTTTAAGGGAGGATTTGTTATTTTCAGGGTTTAAGAGCCGATCCCATGCTATGGAACATATTATAGTTTGTTTTGGTATTTCGAAGAGGTTCACACATCACACCGGTTGCAGGAGTGTTTGGTTATAATACAAGATATCTTCCTGAAGGTATTATCTCGTTTCAGAAAGTTATTGTTTGCCTATAATTTTTTTTTCAATAGTGTATTGCAACTTTTAACCATCGCATGCATTTTTTGGCAAGTACCTCTCGTCTATGAGCTCGTTTGGTTTTTTTGAAGCTAAACTGGCGATAATGCTCAACCAACTGGTAAGCCTCGGTGGTTTTCCCCTGTAGGTTACTCTTGGCTTCTGTTGGCCATTGTTTGGTTTAGCCAGAGCTTTCGATTTTTACTATTGGTTGAAGGTGTGGTCGCCACTAAAATGCTTATAAGCTATGAAGCAATGTGCAGGGAGGATTGAATCCTCGACCTACCTTTAATATGTACTTCACAATGTTTACTGTGTATTAATGTATCACTTGTTCGTAAGGGTTTAACCTTCGACTATTTGGATAAATTAAAAGGTTTTCGTTCTATGTGTTTTTTTTTTATATACTGTGTAAAAGAATTGTGCCTAGAAGTGATGCTCTGTGCCATTTAATGTTTGCTGTAATTTTTTAATGGCCAAACCGTCTCGATTTGCAACTTCAACCCTAAGGTCTAACTTCGTTTCTCTGTAAGGATTTGTTTAACTATGTACGACCTTGAGCCTTTGGTTATGTGTGTAACTATAATGTTGAGAAAGGTCTTCAGTGTTAAGGGCCGAAAGGCTTGGTTCTTCGAACTGTAGTTTCAAGCTCCAATTTGTTTGTACAAATGAAAATTTATCGTTTATGTACTTGCTTTTACTACTGTGACAAGTCTATTTGGTTTTGTCTAGAGTTGGGTTTATTACCCTAAGCTTGTTCTACAAGGAATGGTTGTTTTTAATGTTTAAAAGTTTGATCCCTTTTGTCAATGAAATTTTCTGTGTTAAGATCACAACTGTACAGGTTGTGATTACATAAACATATAAAATATAAGGCATAGTGCCTTAGTCGAAACTCTGTTTAGTAAATTATATGTTTTAAAAAGGGTTTTCGTTTACTAGTGTTAATACATTGTAATTTCAGAGGTGATGACAGTTTCGAACCCATAAGTGTTATGTATGAAAATGCCTTCTAAAAGGTCGTACTCTGTCTTGGATAATCTATTCGAATTGATAAGTTTGAATGAATGCTAAATGCTATAACACAGAAGCTAGGGTTCTGTCAATAATAGAACCTTCGTCCAATACATACTTGTTCTGTGTCTAAAGGGTCTATAGTAATAATGATATAAGGTTATCAGTTCGGTTTTACTCTATTTGTATTGATAGATGCTTTCAATCATGAATGTTGGTAACTGTTTTGATACTAGATAATTATAATACATAATGAAATAAAGGTTTTATTAGGAGTTTCGAATGGATATGTAGAATAGTAAGGGACTATAAATATTTTCTGTCTTTTGTAAAAGTTTAGAAAAATGGAAAGGTTAAACCTTATTTTACTCTATTGCTGCAACAATAAAGATAATAATAATGTCTGTGTAAAGGACATTGCTATGCTTGTTTTATAGCTGTTTAAAATTTCATAATTATCGATGAAATATTAGATTGTAGTATGAATACCGGAATATATGAAAAGAATAATAGGAAAGTGTAAGTTATTAATCAACTGTAAGAAAACATTCAACCTACAACGAAACCCTAGGTTTTGTGCAGGATAGAAGATATTTACTTCGGTTTCTAAAGAAATAATACAATGTCTGTAAATTTTGAATGATGTTATGTTTTTCTGAGACTGTTTGTAAGATAAATTAAATTGCAGAATATATCAGATAAGGGATATTTCAAGAAAGACATAACAATTTCAGTCTATTCAATTTCTACATATTCATCCATCTATTTTTAAAATTTTCCTTCCCTATACTAGAGTACGGTACACAAACAATACGTGGAAAAATACAGGAAAGATATTTCATTCTATCATTTCATATTTTCAATTCAATAATATACAAAATCATAAACATATCAGAAATTCAAACTTTTACTTCTGCATTATCAATATTTAACTAAAGGATACTAACTCAACATCTACAGAATTAAATGATAACTACATAGGAAATGAAATAACAAGTAGAACCTGTAACTGTAGATAGGGTGGAAAAACACCCAAGGAAGCCTATTCCTCCCAACCTTCTCCAGAAGAAGCAGCCAAACTACTTGCCTCCTTTGGAACCTCGAGCCTGTTTACTAAACCACTAGGTAGAAGACTCCGTGTAGAAGCAAGGAATTCAATTTATATAACCAGCAATCAATAGAGACTTTCCAAAAACCTCAATCTCTCCACTCAACAGTAAAAACTCTGCACTTAGTAGTAAACAAGGCAGACTTACACCATGTTAAAAAACCTAGACTTCCCCTCATCGAATCTCTTGTGTGCATATAGAAGAACCACAAGGTAAATTTCCTCATCAAAAAAAGTGTTGAACTTCAGTCCAAATTCGATGGCTCTTAAAAAGATGCCTAGGTCTTTTTGGTGGTCAATTTTCAATAAATGAGCCTCAAGATCTAGTCCCATCTTTGAGGGCACTATGACCACAATTCAAGGGAGTTGTCCCATACCAACAGCTAGTTACTTGCCTCATGCTGCACCACTTGTCCATTTCCTTCTACCCCAGATTCCATTCCACCTAGTGGGTCAGTAAACACTCTTTCAACAGTTCTCTTTGGGTGAGAGTCCTATTTTATTTATTTAAATAATAATATTGTGCAATTAGAGTCATCCTTGGACACTTGTCCAAATATAAAACTTTACAATAAAAGTTAAGATAATTTTTTTCTTCAAACATAAAATGTTTTCAGCAAAGGGGTATGTTATAGGTACAAGACTACGAATCACTCAAAGTATTGACAAAAGAATTTGTCGGCCAAAGCAAAATTGCACATGATGAGTTTTGGTCCCAAGTAAACACACCAAAGATGTCCAGCTGAGGTGGCTTGAGGGCGAGCACCAAGTTTTTATTGGGGGCCCATTGGCACGGGATTAGACCACATGAAGTATGGAAGCTAACAAAAATGAGAAGGACCATCCTTGGAAGAAAGGACCATTCGCGGAGAAAAAGGAGCTCACGAAAGAGCAAGATTAGTTTAGTTAGTTAGAATGGGTAATTTGGACCATTTTGTAACCACCTTAGTTGGCTATAAATAGGACTATGATTGTAAGCCTATGTGCATCATATCCTATCTTAGAATCATATCAGAAGACAAGCGGATGAATTGTGTAATGTGTTGCTTTGTTTTCGGCAAGTTTTGTATGGATTAACGATAAGTGGTTTGGAACTGTCCCTGCAAGGGTTGTACCACAGGTTTTTGATGAATTAATGCATGAAGATGTTTAGCTATGTTTATTTGTTATGTTTCTCTTCATATTGAATGCTGAATGTGATTGCTAGTTGTGTTATGTTTAAAGATCTGTGGTTTCGTAATTGTTGCTGATGCGATTGCTAGTCTTAACATGTTCATGCGAATGTCGATTATACTTGGAATATGCGAATGATGAATGAATGTATGAACTATTAAGCATGATGCAAAAATGCAATCTATGCTTTCTGTAGCGATAGAGTGAGAATTGATGCATGTCCTCCCCCCACCGCAGAAACCTGGTTCCTACAGCCCCCTTAATCATCTCAGGTGAGACTTCACTTGCTCTGCGAGTGTTGATGGAAAGGGTAAAACATTTCTGGGTCGGTGTTTAAGGGTGTTTTGTTGGTGTTTGTTGATAGTAGTGTGAAGTGAACCCTTGTCGACAGAACTATGTCAACAGATTTAGTTATTACACTTGGTTAATTAACCATAACTAATAAATCATTTTGTAAACATTTTTCAGGTGGTCGCAAGGACCCATGGCATTGTTTGGGGAAATGAAAAGGATATCGGCTACCTATTATTCCAAGGCATTAAGCCGATATCACTTCTTGGACTCTATCTTGTGACCTAAGTACATTTCCTTCGCTTACCTATTCTAAGATTCGCATGGGATGAGAACAACCATGCGGCTTCATTTATAAGTCATTTTAATGATTTAAGTTATGTATGAATCCTCTCAGCTATCACACTTCATTTCAATATAAATACAAGAATCATGTAGACCCTTTTCTCAGTTTTGATTTCTAGTTTATGAAATTGTTTCTCAATGAATGCGTTTATTTTGTCCATTGCATTAAGTGGCCATAGATGTTATATAAATTATACATCAATGGTTTCTTCGTACCCTCTCGACTTTGTATTAGGTTATATACTTGAAATGAAAATATTATAATCCTTATGGCTCTGTAATAACGTTTGTATGTTATATATATTTAACCTAGCAATGATATGTATTCGAGCCTCAGGGATCTATATTAATGTTAGGTTTTTAACTTTATACTTTCAAACCAAAAAAGAATTCGTATTGAAGCCATACAGCCTCAATGATCATGTTACTTGTTATATGTATGCTCAGCCATTTAGCTCTATGCTCTATTTATAAGGTGAAAGCCTTTCGATTTCTATGCCTTGGACTCAAACAAATTTTGTTTGACTGTATATCTATATAAATATAAGTTTGTTTGTCTTAGAGAATATTTGAACAGGCCATTTGGATTTGTAATAAGGTGCCTATCAGCTCTGTGTAATACTGGTTTCATGTTATGTTATTGAAGTGTGTATAAAATGTCTATACTTAAAGTATTCCATACTATGTTTTTATATATCTACTTATATAATATGTAGTGTTTATCATATTAGTAAAACATTACAAGAAAAATGCTTCTATCATTATAATCAAATATATAATTTTATTTTGTTTAAAACCCTAGGTTTACAAATAAAAGATATTCCATGAAAAACACACATATAGAATAATCCAATTTAATAAACATAGAAAACATAATAAATGTATTTCTCAGAAATAATAATTATCAACAGAACATTTATCAATATAAATTATAGTTCACCATTTTCTAATAATACTACATAGAAAGTACTAAATACTAATAAAAATAAATAAGAACCTTACTGAAAGAACAGACCAAATCCAATCTGAAGTTCGTCATTCCTCCGAACCAATCTTCCAAAGCAGCCAAGTTTACTTGTTCTGAAACCATCGATCCTGTTTGTTAAACCATAAGGGCAAAGACTATTGAAACAGTTCTTAACTATCACTCAGTTCCACTTCTCAACTCAACAAATATATTTTCCCTCTTCCATCCAAGCATCATGCTTGTCTGATGGGAATGCTTATTAAATATTTTCCTAGGACTTAGTTCTATCATAAGCCTCCTACTCCAGAGCCTCCATCTATAGTTCTGACCTTAAAAATATGGATGATTCCTCTTGCACCTGTTGAGTATTAAATATTTCTTTTCACCACTATGGGTAGTTTTTCCAACACTTTTGATTTCTCCTTGTGGTCCAGCAAACACTCTTTCAACAGCTACTTCAGATTGGATTCTCCTATTTTTATTTATTAAATAATAATAATAATTCAATATCCTCAAACAAGTGTCTTTGAACCCACTTGGTCAAATAATTGTTCAACAACAATTAAAACAATTATTACAAAGTATTTAAACTTTAATTAAGGTTCTAGGGGTATTCCATACAACCCCCCTTAAAGATAACACCATCCTCGGTGTTATTCAATCTTCCATTATTTCTTCTTGAAATAGAATTGGATATGTCTCCTCCATTTTACTTTCCAATTCCCAAGTATCTTGTTTTGGGTTAAGGTGCATCCATTGCACCTTTACATGCCCAATAATGTGGTTCTGAAGGATAAGCTCCCTCTTGTCGAGGATGCATTCTGGTTCCACTTGGACTTCTCCTTCCAACTCCACCTGAATAATATTCCAATCCACAACATGAGTAGCATCATGTATGTATTTCTTTAACAAAGAAACGTGAAAAACATTATGTACTTTTACTGTAGGCGGTAATGCCAACCGATAAACTACCGGTCCAATCCGATCTAATATTTCAAAAGGGCCACAATACCTAGGTGCTAGATTACACACATCCCCAATATTAAATAACTCTTCCTTGGAGTTACTTTTACATAAACATGGTCGCCTACCTGGAACTCTCTTTGAGTTATTTTTAAATCAACATAGCTCTTTTGTCTATCTTTAGATATCTTCAAATTTTTTTGTACCTGTTTCATGGTTAGTTCCATATCTTTTAACAATTCAGGACCTAACATCAATCTATCAACTAGACTACTCCAAGAAACTGGAGTGTTACACTTCCATCCATAAAGTAATTCAAATGGACTAATCTTAGCAAAATCTTGAAAATGGTTATTATAACCAAATTCAACCAAATATAAATAGTCTTCCCATTTTCTGGGTTTATCCATAGCATACATTCTAAGAATGTCTTCCAAGATTTGATTTAGTCTTTCTATTTGTCCATCAGTTTGACGGTGAAAAGATGTACTAAAATTTCGATTAGTATCTAACCCTTTAAACAAAGATTTCAAAAAATTTCATGTAAACTTTGTATCTCTGTCAGAAACAATTATTTTAGGTACACCATGCAATATGAAAAATTCTCTCATAAATATATCAACAATATGAATAGCCTTATATGTAGATTTAATAGGAATAAAATGTGCTACCTTGCTTAGCTTATCTACAACAACCATTATATATTCATTCTGTTTAGTATTTCTAAGAAAACCTGTTATGAATTCCATACTAATTATTTCCCACTTCCATTCTGGAATTGGTAAGGGATGCAATAAACCTGCTAGATGTTGATGTTTAGTTTTAACTTGCTGGCACTCCATGCATTTAACTATATATTCAGCAACTTCATTTTTCATATTAGGAGAATAAAATTCTGTTCTTAACATAGTAATCATTTTCCAGTATCCAGGGTGTCCTGAATAAGGTTTCTTATGCATTTCATTCATAATTAACAACTTAACTTCTACAAAATTAGGTACATACAACCTGTCCTTATACATTAATATTGCTTTTATGCTCAATTTAAAATCTTTTTTTACTTGACTTGCTTCATTTTCCGTTGTTTTATCTTTTATTTTATGATATTCATCATCATTTCTTGCTACTGTTTGTATTTTTACCTCTAAATCTGTTTCGTAACACCTACTTGCAGCCACATACAACATGTTAGAATGAAGAATCAAAGTGTCTGCTACTTTATTTTCTTTCCCTTTAATGTGTTTTATTTCGAAATCGTATTCACTTAGAAAGATAACCATCTTGCTTGTCTTGCATTCAAATTATGCTGGTCAAATAGATACTTTAGACTAACATTATCAGTTTTTAGTAGAAATCGCCAACCAATAAGATCATGTCACCACATTTTTAGTGCGTGAATTATAGCAGCCAACTCCCAATCGTGATTTGCATAATTTCATTCATGTTCCTTTAATTTTATTGACTCATAAGCCACAACATAATTATCTTGCATTAACACTCCTCCTAAACCTTCCTTGCATGCAATCGTACAAATGGTAAATTATTTATAAGGATCTGCAATCTTTAAAATAGAAGCTGTTGTTAACAAATGTTTTAGTTTATTAAAAATTTCTTCGCATTTATTATTCCAATCAAATTTATTTCCTTTCTTCTGTAAAGAAGTTATAGGATAAGCAATTTTTGAAAAACCTTCAATAAATTTTCTAAAGTAACCTGTTATTCCCATGACTGATCGTATATCAGATACGTCTTTAGGAACTGGCCGTTCCATTATGGATTTTACTTTCACGAAGTCAAATGATATCCCTTCCTTAGTTATTACATTTCCTAAGTATTGAATTCAATCTTTAAAGAAATCACACTTGTTGAATTTCGCATGAAGTTCTTGTTCTCTTAATACTTCTAGTACAATTCTTAAGTGTTCTTCATGTTCTGATCATTCTTAGAGTAAATTAATATATTTTAGATAAACACGACTACAAATTTATCTAGGTATTTGCTCAATACACTATTCACTAGGCACATAAACATTGTTGGAGCGTTTGTCAACCCAAAGGGCATCATGACAAACCCATAATGACTGTACCTGGTCCTAAAAGAATTTTTATAAATATCTTCATCTTTTACTCTTACTTGGTGATATCCCGGTTGCAAATATATTTTAGATAATATGGTTTCTCCTTTGAATTGATCGAATAAATCATCAATTCGGGGTAACGGGTATCTATTTTTAATTGTCATCTTATTTAGTTGTCTATAGTCGATGCACAATCTTAAAGTACTATATTTAATTTTAACAAATATAACTGATGCTCCCCAAGGGGACACAATTGGTCGGATATACTTCTTGTCAATTAATTCTTGAATCTGAGCTTTTAATTCATTTAATTCCAATATGTTTACTCTATAGGGATATTTTGAAGCTAGTACTGCTCATGGTACAAGATCGACTGTAAAATATCTCTCTCTTTTAGGAGGTAGTATTGGAATTTCTTCTAGAAATACATCTTTGAATTCTTTCAGTATTGGAATATCATTTATATCAATTTTATCATTTTTATCTCTATCATCACGTGTATGAACAACAAAAACTTTACAACCTTTCCTAACAGATCTTTTCATTTGCAAAGCAAAGATTTCTCTAATCATAACCTTCCTAGGAATTCCTTTCACTACAACAGAATTATTGGCTTCATCTTTGCATGTAAAATATTTATCATAGTAGTTTAAAATCACTCTATGTTTCTGTAGTGCCCCTAGACTACTGTACACATTGAGGGCACCTACTGAGTGACCCGACTGTTTGAAACATTAATAAAATAATCCTTCAATTTTATTTTGAGTATATTTATAATTACGATTGATTGTAAATCAATAGTGATATATGTGCATTTGGGTAGTTATTATGAATTAATGATTACATGTGTTTAATGATTAACTATGATTATGGAAAATATGCTTATGAATGATGCTTAACGATTAGCTATACGGTTGATTATGTGATGAGACCGAAGAAAGTAATGATTGATGAAATGCATATTTGATTAGATGAATGAGTAATGTTTGAGTGAATTATAAATACTTAACGAAGTAACCGATTTATGAATCAAATGATGATTATTGGGGACAGTACTACTAATATATGTTTGTGAGAAATGTGTGTAGGGACAGGTAAAACAGTTCATCGATGGACACACAAAGGAATATGAAGAGTCATAGAGTATGGGTAAATCACACACAGGGAGAGTGACGACGATCTTGACTTTCAACGAAATACCACACATTAGCAGATAAGCACTGATCCGCTTGCTCAAGAGGAAAAGCATGAGGGCGTACAAGGTGGGCCACAATAGAGCTAGTCACATAGGAGTTGTGGGGCACGCAGTGAGAAGGGACACACTCCTCAGCGCCATTAGTCCCTAATAGCGTGTAGACGGAGGATGGAAGGTAACGACTCCTGAAATCCCTACATGAAGTTCCTTCATGTCAAAATGGAAAGATGACGGCAGAAGGGCCTAACGGTGCGGTACCCTTCTGAGAACGGAAAGAGTGGAAGCAAGGACCCAATGATCTGGTATCTTGCCGAGGAATGGAAACTAGAGATGACTGGACCTGATGGAGAGGTGCCATCTCAAGAAATGGAATTTAAGGAAAAGGGAAGCCCAACGATGCGGCACCGGGATCCTAGTGAAATTGATTGTTATAGTGAGTTACATAAAAATGTATGAATTGTGCACCTAGATCAATACTTAAAAAAATGCATTTTAAATACTTGGAACACTTGCACATAATAGATTGGTTTAGCATTTAAAATAATATTATTTGTATTTATACATGTGCACATAAAAGACTATTTTGACTTTTAAATAATATTCATTAATTTAGGCATTTGCACATGAGATATGATTTTGAGCATTTAAAATAATATAAACTATTATTTAGGAGCAAATTAGAATCCTAAGCTTGGACACCTAGTCAACTCCACCTTCACACAAATCTCGGAATTAAGTGAAATATCTGGGGGACACACATGAGCAAACTTAGGAATGTTGGTGCATCTCCTAGAGAAACTGACACTTGGATGGGTGAGTTGTTTTTAATTAAAGAATTAATTAAATAATTATTTATGCATGAAGCGACATGTGTCGCATGATATTTTACTCTATAAGGAAGGCATTGGGAATGGGTAAAGAGCCCAGACCCTAGATGACTTTCGTAATCGTGAATTCCCTCAAGACTTAGCGCTATTGAGGGTTTGGATGGAAATTTTGGTGGGGGTGAATCCCAAGCTGAATTTCTTGATTATTGTGTGTGAACTCTACGGCCCGATTTGCTTGGGGGTCTGGAAGGAAGTAAAGTACTTCTGCAGTGGAAGGGTGGTAGACCGAGGTGTCCCTTGGTACATCGTGGAGCTGCGACATCAAAGGGAGGTATTTACATCGATTGGATTAGAGACTATTCATGTTCTGAACTTCAAAAATTAATTTTGAGAGTTGTTTATATGTTTGAGTTCAGCTTTCCATTGAGATACTTTTAATGCTCCTTTTATATGAAGAATGTTATTCAGAAGTAATACAATGTTTTATTGTACTATAAATTGATGAGAATGAAACTAAGATTTTATTTAAGTATAAATTATATTGGATCTGACACTTTTAGTTGAATTTTCTCTTATTGATCTGGTTACTAATTCATTGTCAAAAATATCAGATCTCTAGTTTTCTATCTGAACATGATTTATTCGCTTTTAGATTTGATTTAATAACTCACTGTCGAGAATATCAGTTCTCTAGTTTTCTATCTGAACACAATTTATTCGCTTTTAAATTTGATTTATTAATTTACAATTAGATCTGTATTATTTAATTCACCGTCAAAATTATTGAATCTCAGGTATACTTTTGCTTTAAGTTTACTTACATCTAGATCCGAACTGATGGTGCTCCATTTTTGAAACTCTTCGCACTCTGGTCTTTATTCCCTGGTTTAAGATTTTCTTTTCTGGACATATCCATTCGACCCATCCTGGCATGAACAATTTGGAAGAAGGTTCGACTCTGCTTTTTAATTTGATCTTAAATTCCTATCTTTGTTGCTACTCCTTCACATCAGGGAAATACGAATCCATTCCGTGATTCTTTATTCACCTTGGATAAATCTTCCCTGGTGCTGACCCTGTTTCAGTAATTGTCGGTACACTTCTTTTATTTTTTTTCTTTCCAATTAGGAGTTATGTATCAATTCTTTTCTGATTAAATGTTTTTAGGTAGTACCGACCCAACGCCCAGACTTTTGAAGTGTTGTAGATCTCATACCCGAATTTAGCAGTGTTCAAGACTCTACTTTGACTGGTATCATACCTATTTGCAGGACGGAGTAACTCCATGCCCAATCTTGCGTTGAGTTAAGATTAGTCTCCTTCTTTTCACTTGACAACCGTAGGTTGATTTTTGATGCTGAGTTTCAAGTTTAAATCTCCTTATTAGTGGATCGACTCAGATTTATTTAAATTTGTTCACCTATCATTTAAATTTCCGCAGCCAAGTCAAAACGCCCAAGACGAGCTCCGATCTCACTTTCTTACCTGTATTTTTTTTTTTGGTATTCAGTTTATTCACACTCTAATTTGATTAACTTGTTCGCCTGTCATTAAATTTTCGGCAGTTGAATTCAAACACCCAAGGTGAGCTTCGACCTCAGACTCTGACTTGTTGCTCAGATCGAGCCCCCATACTTACCCTCTGTTGCTCTTGTTGACACAAACATGGTTACCTTCGTCGAAGGGCATTACAGCAACTGACGGTGGAACAGAGGTTAATGGTTTTACTACGATTGTTAATTCCTTAATGGTATGTATTGATTAATATAGCACCGACTTGACAGTTGTGATTTATGAATAACCTTGTGTAGAGTCTTTTAAACGTATCCTTATATTCGGCTTAGCCGAATCACACTGGTTTGGCTATATTTAGCTCCCTTAATACAATCTGATTTCTGTACTGTATTATATATTAAACCAAATTGATGCCGTGTATCGAACTAATAGTATTTAGTATGGTGTTTATGAAACAGTTATCAAGTTTATCGTTGAACAACTAATGCTGTAAGTTTGATGTTGTATTACATCTAAATGCAATCGTTACTTAATTTTATTTGATAGTATATCAATTGCATTTCATTTGTTAAATATATATGCATTATGCTTAAATTTGAATGCATTATCTATTTAATATATTTTGGAATACATGATAATCATATTATGTTTAGAGAATGCATTATGTTAATCGTATGTCATTTTTATTTGATTGGGAAAATACAATTGCATTATGGAATGCATTTTTATTATAATATATTTAATAGAATGCATAATAATCATTATATGTTTAAAAGGAATGCATCGTGTTGATAGTATATCGATTGCATTTCATTTGGTAAATATATATGCATTATGCTTAAAATTGAATGCATTATAATTATAATATATTTAATAGAATGCATGATAACTATATTATGTCTAAGGAATGCATCATGTAAACATTATATCAATTCGAATTGTGTTTGGGAAATATAGTAGCACCATGTTTAAATGTAATATATTATATTTATAATATGGTTAAGTGAATGTATAATTGTGTTATAGCTAGCTCCAACGCACTAGTAAAGTATGGTTGTATTGCTATTTTTTTAAATAAAATTATTTATCCCAACCACTATGGTATTGTTTTTCTTTACATGAATATTGCATTTGAATTGTATTTGATGATATGAGTTAGACACATAGAGATCATTGTGGCATACACTGAATGTTCTTTGTTAATTTGTAAATTAGTGTTGTATCACTTTCGTTGTAAAAAAAATAAATTCAAATTACGACAGGTCCTACATTTGGTATCAGAGCAAGGTTGAACTTAGTTCAGACCTAGACAATTCCACGTTAAAAATTTTTGTGATGTTTATAAACTAATACATTTTATTTTACTATCATTTTAGACTTCTTCATGGATCGAAGAACTCACAGGGGAAGAGCCAGAAGGGGACGAGGACGAGCTCCACGCCCGCCAACCCTAACAACCCCTCTGGATAATCCTTCGAGAGCCGAGGAAACCATTAACTGTTGATGTATATGTAACTTCGGAATGTATTTCACATATATGTATATTGTATTCCTATAGAGATGTTATTATTCCTCTATACAGAAGTGTCGTCATTTATATTGTAAGTGTCGTAACTTATACTTGATGGGTTATTAGCCCACCTTGTTAGGGTCGGCCATGTATAAGTCATGTGGGTCAAAGGGTTATTAGACCACCCTATTGGGGGTCATCCATGTGGTTCAAAGGGTTATTAGACCACCCTAGTGGGGGTCAGCCTAGTGAGCATTATGTTAAGTGGTTAAGTTGAGGCCGACATAGTTGAGTAAAGGTCAAGTCAAGTTACTGTATAAATAGAGAGTGTGTCTCTCTCATTTTACACATTCCATTCTCTCACTGACACTTGGGAAAGTGGAGCACTTGTGGAGTAGGAGGCTCTGGTGCTAGGAGAAGACTATCTCTTGTATTCAGGTTGTATCATTACTCTATCTATCTCTGAGGAAGTTATTTGGTTTTTCACCTTTATGGTTTTCCCCAAGTAAACTCTGTGTCTCTTGTGTGCTTGCATTATTGTGTCCATGATTGATATGCTGTAGATTTTCCATACATGTTCTCTCAGTTAAGATCCTAGATCAGATTGAAGTAAATTCTGAAAATTTAACATGGTATCAGAGCTAGCCTGAAAGAAGGCATGATATGGCATGTATGACACTTGTTGCACTTACGATGCTAGGGCTTGATATAGTAAAAACCAATCATCATAGTACTTTCGCTATAAATACATTTTGGCAAAGTTTTCAGATCCGAAACTTTTACATATCGAAGATCAGATCCCCATGTACCTTGTATCCAAAGGAAAACCTCTAATTCGTTGTACTTTGTGATTTATGATCTGTACAATATAGGGTTTTTGCCTCTTCCAGATCTGAGTCAAAAATAGGTGACCTTGGAAAAAAAGGTCATAAATTGTGCTAGGAAGCTCCAAATGAAACTTCGTAAAACATGACAGGTAGTACATAGACTGTACTATCTCAGAAAAAGTTTTCAGAGGCCGAAGTTGAACCAGTGACATGTGGCACGCCATACAAGTTCGCTATCATTTTTTATCCCATAAACAAGTCACGTTGCGACACTTGGAATAACTCTCTCTTAGAGAATACAATTGAGGTCAGACCTATCGAGATGGAAAGATGACAAGTCAGGCTACAACAAAAAAAAATTTCAGACCCCGTGGATCAAAAAGTGCGGAGTTACACCAGAAACAATTAGGTATATATTTCTGTCAAAACATAATTATTTTTTAGCACCTTCATTCATGGCTTCCAGAATTTAGGGTTTCGGTGAAAGTTAGAATGTTTGTAATCGAAGACTACGGCTGAATGCTACTCATCAAAATAGAAATTTAGAGACCAAGATCAGAATTTTTGGTTGGGCAGAAGTCCGGGCTTGATCAAACCCTAGTTCGGGACTTTGATTAGAAAAGTGGAAATTTAGGGCTTTTGCAAAAATGAGAATTTTTGAAATCTGTGACCACGGCTGGAAGCTCCTCATAAAAATAGAAGCTTAGAGATTTGGATCAAACCTTTTGATTAGGAAGAAGAGTGGGCTTCATCAAACCCTAGTTTGGGGTCATGTCTAGTGAATCCAGAAGTTTTAAAGGAAAAATTGAGGAGTGAAACTTTGCATTTTTCAAATTATGAACATACCAGCTTGATCAGCTCATGAAGACGCATATTTCTATCCTTTCGGAAGTTTGAAATTTAAAGTTTGAATTTGTGGGGTTTCTCTAACAAACCCTAATCCATCTCTAGATCCAATTCTTGCAAATCAAGTGGATTGGGTTAATCCTAGAAGAATATGGATTGGTCACCTACATAAGTGAAGAAGTTCTTGTTTCAGAGGGAGATGAGGGTAAGGCCTTACATAAGAAGATTACAAGCAATATCGACAGGTATGACTTATCCAGGTATGTTTCAAGATTTTTTCATGATTAAGTTTATGGTATATTTGTCTTCATATTATTACAGTTAGTACAATCTTGATTAAATCTAGACTTGTCATATCACCTTAATAAAATTATGAATGCACGATAGAAGATATTCATTGATTAGGGTGTTGACACTTATGATTGTACTAATGCATTATGGTGTTGTATGAGGTTTATGTTGTCTACTAACATGAAAGGTACACCAAGAAAGACAAATCATGTTCTGGTTCAAGAACATATGATCATGATGACATGAGGACAAAGATTCATCCATTGTCATGGATCGCTTAGAAGATCTACTTACGAGGTATGTATAACTTGGTCCTACAATGGATAACTTATGAGATATGCAGGTTACTAGCAAAAGTCATTGAAGATTAGCAGAAGACATTATGCAGGTATGTTAGACATAACTAGCTAGCATGCTAATCCAAGTATGTTTTTTCCTATATCAAGCTAGAATCCTACCTTGTGTTAGGATCTTATACTGTTGTGTTGTTGATAATGATTATTCAAGAAGTCATAGGTTTGAATAATCATGGGTGTATGCATATTATGTTTCTTACCTTAATTGACGATATGACTAACCAGAAGAGTCATGAAAGTATAGGTTTGAGTAATCAAGGATTTATGCATATTATGTCTCTTATCTTGATTGATGGTTTAATTATCCAGAAGAGTCCTATGATAAAATAAGACTATGCATGAGAAAAAGAAGACTTCCTTGAAACCTTGAATACTAATGTTTATTATCTGTGTTTGAAATGATCATGACTATACATATTTAAGATTATTGTGTTTTGATAGTATTAAGATTATACTAATGAATGTGTGATTATGTATGAGACCTCGAGGATAACACAATGATGATTCTAATAAGCATGCATAGTGATGGATATAAGTTCAAGGACAAGTAGGTAATAGAATGAATCAAAGATCAAGAGGTAGCACACTCCTGTTGTTCCTACAAGGAAGCAAAGATCAAAAGGGAGCACACTCCAATTGTTCCTACAAGGAAGCAGGGAGCACAGTCTAGTTTTTCCTACAAGGAAGCAAAGATCAAGAAGGAGCACACTTCAGTAGTTTTTGCAAGGATGCAGATATTAAGAGGGAGTTGACCACTTCTTACAATCCACATCAGAATGGATTTGCAGAAAAGAAGCAAAGACTGAGAGGGAGTCAACCCAACAAACAAACAAAGATAAGTATTTGAATTATCATTCCTTGCATATTTTATTGTTTAAATAATACTGTTCAATAATGTATATACTTATGTTCCTAGAATTAGGCTGTGTATTATGCATATTAGAATAGTTGCATTGATGAACAGTATACTACTAATATACATGGGTAAGTGGCCTATGGCACCATACAACATTCCATTGCTACTTATCTAGAATGAAACTTCTTTAGTGACCTATGGAAAATATTGAAGTTCCCAAGATCTGGGAAGAATGCCATGATCGAGGAGTACTAGTCGATCATGAAGATGTTTGGGATGCAGTCCCAAGACCTGAAGGGGAGTTTGTAGTGGATTTCAAGAGGATCTACAAGATCAAGCATGCTGCAGGTGGTAGCATAGAGACTTCTGCTCCTGTAGCCAGATACACTTCCATTAGATCAGCACTTGCTCTTGCTGTAGTGATGAAGTGGAAGATACACCAAATGGATTTGAAGACAACTTTCTTGAATGGTGTAGTTGAAGAAGAAGTGTATGTGGAGTAGCCACTTGGTTCTGAGACACATGACAGGGAGTCATCTATGTGCAAAACTTTGTATGGTAGGATTGACAGCTTTCTATCTAGTTTGGGCTTTACCAAGAGTAAAGCAGATTCCAACCTTTACTACAAGGTTGAGGAAGGCAATCCAGTGATACTACTATTGTATGTGGATGACCTGTTTGTAACAGGTGAGGATAGATTGGTTTCCGACATGTAGTGGAAGCTTGCTGCCAACTTCGAGATGAAGAACTTGGGGATGATGCACTATTTGTTTTTTTTTGCATGGAGGTGTGGCAGAGTGCAGATGGAATCTTCCTTAGACAAGGGAAGTATGCAGTAGAGATCATAAAGAGGTTCAGGATGATGGATTGCAAGGCTTTGGACACACCTATGGCATCGAAGCTGAAGCTTCTGTGTGATGCTCCATCTGATCCGGTTGATTTCACGATGTATCGTCAGATGATTGGGTCCTCTATGTACCTAACCAACACGAGACCAGATATTTGATTTGCGGTGAACACATTGATCCAATTCCTAATGGATCTGAGAGATGTTCACCTGGTTATTGTAAAGCATATTCTGAGGTACCTGAAGGGTACGGTTGATTATGAGCTCAAGTATAATGCGAATTAAAAGTTTAACCTGCAGGGTTGTGTTGATTCAGATTGGGCAGGAAGTGCTGCAGATAAGAAGAGCACATCTAGGTGTTGCTTTAATATGGGATCAGGTGTGATCTCTTGGTTTAGTAGGAAGCAGTCCTGCATAGCACTGAGTACAGTCGAGGCAGAGTATGTTGTAGCCTGTTCGGCTAGTTGTGAGGCAGTATGGCTTCGGAAGCTACTGTCTGAGTTATTTGATCTCCTGTTGGATGCTACTGGTATCTTCTGTGATAACCAGAGTTGTGTGAATCTGTCTGAGAACCCACTATTTCATGACAGGTCGAAACACATAGAGATCAAATATCACTATATCAGGGATATGGTTCAAAGAGGAGCAGTGAAGCTCCTGTATGTTTCCACGGATGAGCAAATTGCAGATGTACTGATGAAGCCACTTGCCAGGGTGAAGTTCGAGTACTTCAGGGAGAGGCTTGGTGTTCTTCAGATCGATGACACTTCGAGGAAGAAGTGATGGACACATTTGTTAAAGCCATTCCAAGAATGTTGGAAGGAGGATCCTTGACATGGCTGTGGATATAAGCGCTGGATGATGAGCATCAAGACGATGCTCCAGTTACTGCTCTGTATATGCATCAGGATGATGCTAGATATGATTAGTTGGATCATTTATATGTATGTACGCATCATGTTGGATGTTGGATATGATCAGTTGGATAATTTATATATGTGCATCATGTTGGATGCTGTATATGATCGATTCGATCATTTGTATGTATTTTGTATATGCATCATGTTGGATGCTTGGACCATGTATCTGTATATGTATCAGGTGGATACATTATATGATCAAGTAGATCATGTGTGTTGATATGTATCAAGGATGATTAGGTGGATAATGTATTTGTATTTGTATCAGGTGGATACACTGTATGTTCAGGTGGATCATGTATGATGATATGTATTAGACAGATACTTGGTATGCATGATATGATCAGGATGATCATGGATGATGAGCTTCAGGATGTTGCTCCAGATTACATGCAGCAGGATGTTGCAGTGATGATGATCAGGATGATCATGTGTACATCAGGATGATGTATGGTGAGTATTAGGTTGATACTCTGCGGCCGTGGAACAAGTTGTGCAGATAAGCATGTAATTTGTGCCCTGGGAGATTTGCATATAGTCTTTTGAGGTTTTTCCTATGGCATGTAATTTGTACCCTAGGATATCTGGCAAATGCTCTTTCGAGGTTTTGCTTGGGAGGACATATAATTTGTGCCCTGGGATATTTGCAGATAGTCTTTCAAGGTTTTTCCTATGGCATGTAATTTGTACCCTAGGATATCTAGCAAATGCTCTTTCAAGGTTTTGTCCTATGGCATGTAATCTTTTCCCTGGGAGATCCGATAGGTTGAGTTGTGTGCTTGTAATTAGTCCTGGGATGCTCTTTCGAGGTTTTTCCATGACCACATGTAATTTGTGCCCTGGGAGATTCAATAGGTTGAGCCTTGTGCTCATAATCAGTCCTGGGATGCTCTTTCGAGGTTTTGTTGTGACCACATGTAATTTGTGCCCTGGGAGATCCGATAGGTTGAGCCTTTTGCTCGTAGCCAGTCCTAGGATTCTCTTTCGAGGTTTTGTGGTGGGGTCACATGTAATAAGTCCTGGAGATCTGGACAGGATGAAAAAGGCCTCAGATGCTCTTTAGGGTTCTTGCTAGTCAAGAGACTCTTTTAAGGTTTTGTGACACACGTAATAAGTACTAAGGATTCCACAATATGGCCAGTGATGATGAAGACCTGTAGGTGGTGGGCCTACATCCAGTATGAAAAAAGAATGGCTCTGTAGAACTTCCTATGACGAGTAGATTCAGAGATTGATTGAGATATCAGCAGTAGTGACGATGATGATGACTCAATGACGATTATCTAGTGATGATGATCCAGAGAAGCAGACTTGTGCTAGAAGACCTGTGTCGAGAAATACCTTCCTAGTTAAGAGGGAGTGTTGATGTATATGTAGCTTCGGAAAGTATTTCACATATATGTATATTGTATTCCTATAGAGATGTTATTATTCCTAATGTTATTATTCCTATGTACAGAAGTGTCGTCATTTATATTGTAAGTGTCGTAACTTATACTTGATGGGTTATTAAACCACCTTGTTGGGGTCGGCCCTGGATAAGTCATGTGGGTCAAAGGGTTATTAGACCACCCTAGTGGGGATCGACCCAGTCAGCATTATGTTAAGTGGTTAAGTTGAGGCCGACCTAGTTGAGTAAAGGTCAAGTCAACTTAATGTATAAATAGAGAGTGTGTCTCTCTCATTTTACACATTCTATTCTCTCACTCACACTTGGGAAAGTGGCGCACTTGCGGAGGAGGAGGCTCTGCTGCTAGGAGAAGACTATCTCTTGTATTCTGGTTGTATCATTGCTCTATCTATCTCTGAGGAAGTTATTGGGGTTTTTCACCTTTATGGTTTTCCCCAAGTAAACTCTATGTCTCTTGTGTGCTTGCATTATTGTGTCCATGATTGATATGCTATAGATTTGATATACATGTTGTTCTCTTAGTTAAGATCCTAGATCAGATTGAAGTAAATTCTGAAAATTTAACATTAACCTACCTGCAGGTGAGGTTATGACGAAGATGAGAAATTATCACCGGATGACAAAAGCATTGATGACGCTACTTGAACACGAGAACGTCGGTTCTCAATTTACTGTTGTACCACAGACGCCACCTCTGGTCAACATACACTGAGAGTTGGAAAAGGTTAAGTTCCCTGAATTTTGGGGTTCCAATGAGGGGACCGCTGCAGAGGCATGGCTAGAAAACATGGTCGTGTGCTTTAAATTGAGGGACTACACGTCCAACATGAAGGTACATATGGTGATACTACAACTGAAGGGGGAAGCCCTCCTTTGGTGGAAGACCTTGCGACCTCAGCTACGTATTGAACTTGAAGAAATATCTTGGGAATTGTTCGATGAACACTTCCGCTAGCACTACTTATCTAACGAATTCATCGAGCGACAGCTGAATGATTTCCATGCACCAAGGCAAGGACTACTGACAATACAGGAGTACGAGATTCATTTTATGGAGTTACTGAGATATGCACCCCATGTTTCTACAGAGAAACTAAAGGTCAATAAGTTCATCTATGGATTGAACCCGGTTATCCGGGACAAGGTTCGTTATTTGACACCTTCCACTTTACATGATGTGGTGCAGAAAGCTCTCATAGCTGAGGAAGAGCCTCCTAGCAAGATACTTCAAAGCAGGAACTTTACGAGTACTAAACGAGGAAGTCAATCCTCTCATGCACCCAAACATCAGTATGGGAATAACAATTTTGGAAAGGGGCCTTTTCATGGAAGGTCTAATAGAGACAACAGAACACCATACCGATCGCCACCACGGAACGATCATGCAAAGCCATTTACAAAACCGGCGCAGTTTGGGCTGAAGAGAAACAACGCACCTGCTAGAAACACCACTAGGGGACCTAAGGCTGGATGTTGGAGATGTGGAGGGCCACACTTCCAAAATGAATGTCCTCGGTAGGACCAAGGAAACCAAAGAGCTCAAGCACCATGATAGACTACCGCAACTGACTTAGGACGAGCACATCGTATTCACGAAGCTGTCAACAACCACCAAGCTGAGCATCAGTCCACTGTCCTCAAAACCACAGGTAAGATACATGGCAATGTATTTTCCTTGCTTGTAGACCCTAGAGCTACTGAAAGTTTTATTTCCTTAAAATTTTTAGAAAATAATAAAATGATGGTAGTAAGTCAAGATGATTTCGATACTATCGAGATGGCATCCGCTAGTGTCTAGAGCGTGGGCCTTAATGTAGAAGATTGTGAAGTTGACCTAGGGGTATGTTATACTAGAATATCTCTTAACGCTACTGAATTGGGTGCTTACGATCTAATCCTAGGAATGGAGTGGCTAGAAGCACACTCGGCAGTGATGGATTGCCAAAGTAAGGAATTAACTTTCATCGACGATGAAGGTTACAAAAGGATGTTAACTGGGAATAAAAAGAAGGTTTCTTTGAGAATGATATCATCCGTGCAACTAAAGAAGAGCATGAGGAAAGGATGTCAACTATATGTGGTAGTTTCAATGAACAAGGAAGGAGATAAAGTAGAAGTGATTAACCACCCCTTGTTCTTGGAATTCATGGATGTGTTTCCTGATGCTTTACCTGGCCTACCACGACAACTTGAACTGGAGTTCACCATAGAACTGAAACCTGGAACTAAACCTTTAGCTAGAACTCCTTACCGAATGTTGGTACCGGATTTAAAGGAATTACAAATCCAACTTCAAGAGTTGTTGGATTTAGGGTTGATTAGGCCTAGTGTGTCCCCATAGGGAGCACCTGTGATTTTTATAAAGAAGAAGGATGGATCTTGGCACTTGTGCATTGACTACCATCAACTGAACAAGGCGATCGTAAGAAATCAGTATTCCCTACCTAGGATAGATGACCTCTTCGACCAGATGAAGGGTACAACGATATTCTCGAAGATAGACCTTAGGTTAGGGTATCACTAGCTGAGGATTAAGGATGAAGATATCCCCAAGATGACTTTTAAGACCAAGTTTGGACACTACGAGTTTGTCATAGTACCTTTCGGTTTAAAAGATGCACCCAGTGTATCTATGAACCTGATGAACGGTGTATTCCGTCAACACCTGACAAGTTTGTACAGGTGTTCTTGGACGACATCCTGATTTATTCAAAGACACCGGAAGAACATGAGGAACACCTGAGGATAGTTTTACAATGTTTAAGAGAAAACCATCTGTATGGAAAATTATCAAAGTCTTCATTCTTCCAGAAAAAAATTCATTACCTTGGACACATCATATCCGGTGAAGGTATAGTTGTGGATCCAACAAAGATTGAATCCATTTGGTATTGGCTGGAACCCACCAACACACATGAGGTACGAAGCTTTATGGGGCTTGTAGGGTATTATAGACGCTTTGTGGAAGGATTCTGATCTAGAGTAGCGGGACCTATTACTGAACTGCAGAAGAAGAACCATCCTTTCATTTAGATGGCAAAACGCGAAGAAGCATTTGCTAAGTTAAAGGAACTACTGACTACGGCACCAATCTTAAGAGTTCCTGATATGGATAAGGAATTCCTCGTGTGTACGGATGCATCGAAGGATGGTGTTGGTTGTGTATTGATGCAAGAAGGAAGGGTAATTGCATACACATCCTGCAGACTTAGGCCACTCGAAGAGAACTATGCGACCCATGATATGGAGATGACTGCAATGATGCATGCCTTTAGGTTATGGAGACATTATCTGGTAGGAAGAAAGTTTGAGTTGAAGACTGACCATTATGGGTTACAACACAATTTCACTCAGAGAGACCTAAATGCAAGGCAGAGAAGATGGTCGGAGTTACTCAGTGAGTATGACTTCGACATTACTTATGTAAAGGGAACCTTAAACAAAGTGGCTGATGCACTTAGTCGCAGACCTAGAATATTCTCTATCATTCCAATGAAGACTAACTTAAGAGAAAAGATCCTAACTTTATAGCAGGAGGATGCATGGCATAATAAGGTAAAGATAGAGTTGGAGAATGAGCAGATGAGAACACCCAGGTTTGAGGGGTACTCTTTGGACATCGATGAGATATTACAGTATAATTGTCTCATGTATGTCCTTGAAAATGAAGAAATTCGAAGTTTAATACTATCGGAAGCTCATAGAGCAGTTTATAGAGCACATCCCAGAATAAAGAATATGTACGCATATTTGAAACCATTGTTCTTTTGGCATGGTATGAAGAGGGATGTGGTAAGTTTTGTGGCGAAGTGTATGGAGTGCCAGATGGTAAAGGCTGAACATTGACATGCAACTGGATTGCTGCAACCACATGCAATCTCGGAATCAAAGTGGGAAGTTATTTCAATGGATTTTATAGTTGGTTTACCACTAACCAATAGGAGACACGACACAATCTTTGTGGTCATTGACACTCTCACCAAGAGTGCACATTTCCTACTGATTAAGATCACATATCAAGCTCCGTAGATAGCAATGGTTTTTATCAATGAGGTAGTGAGACTACATGGAGTTCCGAAGGAGATTATTTTGGATAGAGGATCAGTATTTACTAGAAGGTTTTGGATGAGCTTTCAAGAGGCTCTTGGTACTCAACCTAACTTTAGCACCTCCTATCACCCTGAGACGAACGGATAGATGAAAAGGGTGAACCAGGTTTTGGAAGACATGCTAAGAATGTACGTTAAGGATCAACAAAATAAGTGGGAAGAATATCTACCCTTGGTAGAATTTGCATACAACAACAGTTATCAAAGTTCTATTCAGAGGGAACCATTTGAGTTTCTCTATGGGAGACCTTGTAGGACTCCCATAAGTTGGATAGGCTGGAGGATAGGACATTACTTGGTCCTAAGGTGATACAAGAGATGGAAGATCAGATGGTAACGATTCGTGCTCGACTGAAGGAAGCACAGGATCGGCAGAAGAGCTATGCAGATGCGCATAGGACTGATTGGAACTACAAGATTGGGGATAGGGTATTCCTATGCGTGAAACCACAGAAGAGTTCTATAAATTTTGGCAAGGGAGCCAAGTTGTCACCTAGGTTTGTAGGGCCCTTTAGGATTTTTGAATGGATAGGACCGGTTTCCTATCGTCTTGACTTGCCATCATCATTGAGTAGAATTCGTAATGTATTTCATGTTTATGTATTACGTCACTATGTTCATGATACTTCACATGTCATTCACTACAACAAAATAGGCCTTTAGGGGCATTTTTGGCTTGCAGGGGTCTTGGTAAACCCCCCCCTAAAAGTTTTTTCATACCTTTGGAGGCGGTCTTTTAAAATTGCCCCTAAAAGTCATGGAAGTTGGACTTTTGGGGGCAGTTTTTTTAAATCCGCCTCCAAAAGTCCTGAATTTTGACTTTTGGGGGCGGTTTTTTTAAAACCCCCCCTAAAAGCCCAATTTTCATAACTTTTGGGGGCAGTTTGTCAAAACCCCCCCTAAAAGTCATGAGAATTGAACTTTTGGAGGCGGTTGTTTGAAACCCCCCCCTAAAAGCCCAATTCTCATAACTTTTGGGGGTAGTTTGTCAAAACCCCCCCCAAAAGTCATGAGAATTGAACTTTGGGAGGCAATTTGTTTAAAACCCCACTTAAAAGTCATGAGAATTGAACTTTTGGGGGCGGTTGTTTGAAACCCCCCCCTAAAAGCCCAATTCTCATAACTTTTGGGGGCGGTTTGTCAAAACCCCCGCTAAAAGTCATGAGAATTGAACTTTTGGAGGTAGTTGTTTGAAACCCCCCCCTAAAAGCCCAATTCTCATAACTTTCGGAGGCGGTTTGTCAAAACCCCCCCTAAAAGTCATAAGAATAAAATATTGGGAGGCAGTTTGTTTGGAACCCCACTTAAAAGTCTTGAGAATTGAAATTTTGGAGGCAGTTGTTTGAAAAGCCCCCCTAAAAGCCTAATTCTCCTACCCAAATTGATGATCCTCTTTATTAACTCAAATGGGAAAAAGATTTTTCAAAGTTCGACTCAAGTTTTGGGTATCATCATATGAGAGTGGAATAAATTAGCGTACCGAAGACTTCTTTTAGAATTATATGTTGGCATTATGAGTTCCTAGATTTCCCCTTTGCATTGACAAATGCTCCAGACTTTTCATTTAATTAACAAATGATGTGTTCCAAAAGTATTTAGACAAGTGTGTTTTGGTATTCATTGATGACATCCTAATATATTCTCAAAATGAGGAGGAACGTAACAATTATCACATTTCTTCCTATTGTTGTAGAAGCTACGTGAATACCATCTATATGCTAAGTAAAGAAAATGAAAATTCTTTAAGAAGGAGATTAAATATATTAGGCTTGTCATATCTAAAGAAGGATTAAAGATACACCCTAATAAGGTCGAATCTATGTCTAGTTGTCCAACCCCAAAGAATGAGGCCAAAGTAAGAAGCTTCTTGGAATTAGTTGGATATTATCAGAGAGTTGTCAAAGGATTCTAAAAAATTATAAGATCCTTGCCAAAGTTACAAGATAAAGGTGTCAAATTTATGTGGAAAACCATACATGACGAAAGATACCGAGAACTTAAAGAGAATTCTCATGACAACACCTATAATGATACTTCCTTGCTTTGATAAGGATTTCCTGGCATGCATAAATGCTAGTGGTGAGAGCATTTAGGGAGTGCTCATGAAAAAGGAAAAGTGGTGGAATATGAGTCTAAGCAATTAAACATTCACAAGCAAAAGTAAGCAGATCATGACAACTTGGATCTCTTAGTAAGAATAGATGCCCATGTCCTAAATGCATGGAAATATTATTTGATTGATAGAAAGTTTGAATTATGAATATATCATGAGATCTTGAGATACTTGTAGACTCACCCACCATTGACTGCTAGGTAGTGGTGATGGGTGAAGTTTTTGGCCAACTATGATTACAAGTTATTTCACATAAAAGGGGAAGAGAATCAAGTGGCATATGCCTTGAGTTGAAGATGCCATATATATGCAATCTCCCAAGCTTAATAAAATTTAAGGACAATGATAAGAGGTGATCCATTGATGACAAATGTTGCCAAGAGGTGTGTGAAGCTCTATTCAGAAATGAGAGTTGGATGCAGAAGGAAGTAAAAAATAGGAAGATTAACATTTAGTTGAAGTGAAGTACTACTATGAAGAAATCAAATGTATGTGCCAAATTTAAGAGGTTTAGTGTTCCATAAGTCCCATGATGCTTGTCTTCACTAGGGTACTCAGGATATCAAAAGACCTACCTAAATATAAAGATAATCATGATTAAAGGCATAAACCATAGATTTTTCTATGGAGAAATTAGATTTATGTGCCAAATTAGACAAAGTTAAGAATGTTAGTGTTCCATGAGTCCCATGGTGCCACTTATTCATTGGAACACTTGGGATATCAAAACACCTACCTAACTATGAAGCAAATGTAATACTGACCAGGATTAAAATCATATACTAGAGTTCATGTGGCCATGTAGCTTGAATTCTATTAGATAAAAATAGACCATCAACACCCGACTATAAAATTGAATTCCCTAACCATAGATAACATTCCTTAAGAAATAACATTATCCTTTGAGGTTCATGGTCCACACTTGAAGCCCTAGGACATCACACATGCCCTGTATGATACAATGGCCATTTCAATAATAACTATGACAATGAATGTTCTCATGGTCTAGGGTCAAACATCATAGTCTAAGGCCATACAATTTCCCTTACACTACTACAAAATAGGACATTGGTGAGGGGCATGCTTGTGACATGCCTTAAAGGGTTATCACCAATGTCACAAATGATGACGAACCTTAAAAAAATGTCATTGCTATTGTATTTGGAGACATTCATTTAAGGTTTGTCACCAAAACTCTTTTTAGTGACACTATTTTTTAGGGTTATTAAAGGCCCATTGCCAATTCTCTCTTTAGTGACACTTATAGTGACGATCCTTTATTTTGGATTCCCATTGAGCATAGTGTGCAAGTATGATCCCAGAGGGATCGTCTCTCAAAAACGACAGGTTGTCAGGTCAGCAGCATACTACCATGAACCTCATCTATGGTTGGAATAAATTACCAATTTAGACAACTAGGAGCAGAGTCAAGCTGCGTTGGACCCTGGCAAGGCCATCAGGGCACCGATCATCCCAACACCTCTTAAGGTGGAAACATTGGGAAAAAGGGACACACTAGAGCCCACACCTGCTACTGAAAAAGAAGGATCAGGGAGGGTGGGATCAAAGGTGAAGAGGTTAAATGCAGAAGGAACGTCCAGTGCAACATCAAAAGCCGTGCCAATTCCCAACTCTTTGGCACCTATCATTCTGGAAATTTTCCCATCTGCAACATGGCCGCAGAAGCACAAAGCGTAGTCCACAGAAGGCGCTTTGGTCAGTACATCACCTGTTAAATCGGGTTTGTTTGGGCTATACGCTCAAATTAAAGACGAGAATGTTGACCTTGATAAATCCTTGTTCCCAAAGAAGGAACTTGACATATGTAAACAATGTAGAATGCTCTCTGCACTATATTTGAGGAAGGTAACCCTGAAAATGGAGATTCTAGAACCACTAGTGCTTGGGGGAAAGAAAGTACCCTCGAATTTCAAGACTACTTAGGTGGCAGTAAATTTGGACGCGTTCCCTTCCAAAGACATCATGGAACTTCACCTAAATATAGGTGAAGGAGTGTACCGATATGTGATGAAGTACACTATGAGCATGAATAAGTTGCAGGCCGCTATCCAGAAGTTGGAGAAGCAGTTGAAGAATGAGAAATCTTCTAACAAGGCCAACAGTTAAAAATAGTTGACTTGGAGAACCAAATTGTAAGAAGGGTGCAGAATCCAAGTGACATGGCTCCACAATCCATGCTAAAATAGAAGGACAAAGAAATATCAGGCTTTAAAAAGAAGCTCAACATCCCCACGGTTGAGCATTCACAAACTGTGGAATTGTTTGCAATACAGTCAGAGCTAGAAAAAGTAATGGTTGATAACCAGGAATTTAAATAGAAGATTGTCTCTTTAGAAAGCGAGTTGGATTATCTAAGAAAGTTTAATCAATACATCCTCCAACAAAGAGAAGCCTCGCTACAAGTTTTTTCATCTACAGATCCAACCGACAAACTGGCTCAAGCAGTTTCCGAAATGAGTCTCAAGGATGCTCAGTTAAATCAAGCACAGGACCAGCTGTATTCAAACCCTAGAAATAATTCCTAGAATAGGGATTTTTTCCTTGAAAGGATTTGTTGGGCCTGTCCCAGATGGGGCATTTTTTAATAGGAAGAATTTTGAGAAATGTGGAGCTAAGCGTAGTTAAGTTTGAACAATTTTGGGATAAGTTTTGGTATGCTATGAAGTTGCGCATAGCATAGTGTCGGAGGAGCTGCGAGGAGTACAGCGCCGTGATGTGCCACGTCAACGCAGATCCAGCTAAGCAAAGCATGGACAGATGAAGGCATTTGTTTTGGTTAGGTCATAGAAGACTTATTTTTGGCAAAGATCGTCGATAACTACCAAGCAGTGGGTAAGTGTAGATCGTAGGTAGGTGACTGATCACAATAGGCAGAAGACTACTACTACTCGAACTAGTCATCTAAGGCCGAAAATGAAGGAACAGCTTGGCGAAAGCAACCTATTGGCATGTATATAACAGAATATCCACTGCCAGATATCAGTAGTCCGGTTTTGGGAAAACCGCAACAGTTTTGTAAACCTAAGGGTTCTTCCTTCAAGATGTAAAAGACATGACCTATGGGTCTTGATCTATAAATAAGGCAATTTTGTAAAGGAAAGGGGTTAATTCTTCATTTTGTCGATTAGTATTGAATATTGTGAGATCTATTAGAGTAAAGCATTATAAAGACTCTGCAGCTGAGTGCGCAGAGACCTAATTTTGAGAGAGAAAGAGAAGAGCGTCTGCAGTTGAGTGTGCATACGAAGAACTGTTGTACCCTTTTCAAGATAAATAAACAACAGTTCTTGTGGATGTAGCTTCCCATCTTGGGGGTGAACCACATTAAACCATTGTTTTATGTGATTGTTGTGTATGATTTCCATTAATTCGTGATCTAATTTACTTATAGTGCATGCATGAAGTTACTATTGTCTGTTATATGTTTACTGTTATCTGTATTGGCTGTGGAAAGGATGGAATAAGATGCTAAGTAGTTCATGTATGGAGGAATATTAACAGTAAAGCACCTATAAGTCTCGAATGAATGGATCAATGAGATAACCACACAGTTAATTGTTAAGGATGGGATCGTAATATCAAAGTACATAGCACTGCGCATCTCACATATTTGCATAAGTTATGATGTTTATCAAGCTAAGTAATGATGAATGATTAAGGATTATCGAATAAGAATTGAATATAAGTGATCAGATCTCATAAACCCACTACGTGGCTTGGGGACCCACTGAAGGTGCAAATATCTTTGTTCCTAAAAATACTCGACACAGAGTAGAAGACTCCGCGTAGTCATTGACCACAGCGCGCAACGCGTACTGCGCTGTACGTAATTCATTTGAAAACACTCGCATCACAAGGTTGTGGAAACCTGCTTCTGCAACCACCCCCTCAACTTCGCCTCGGGTGAGACCTCAGGATGCTTGCAGTCTATTGCCGAAAGGGCAAGTGAATAGGGGTTTTGTTGGTATCTCGTAACGCAAAGAACCTGGGTCTACATTGGAAAACCTCTAGAACAGTGCTGCGACCAACAGGATTTTCCTTTTGTCAAATTCCAAGGTCAAATATTTTTATTCATCTGGGAGAAAGTACATCTTTCCAATCCACCCTCCCATCCCATCTTTTTCAATCTTCTTTGGGTTTGTGGTCTCGTCAATCTTTTTTTTTGAGATTTTCAATAGGAGGTATGGGAACTTTCTCGTAATTGGAGAAAAATCACTTCATTTCCCTTTTCAGTCACTTTGGAACAATAATTCTTAATGTAAATTTATCTATCATTCTTGGTGGCTAGAAAAGGTGTTTAAATATCAGTTTCATCTCTTCTCTATTCTTGAGCAACAAGTGGGATTGATTTTGATTTTTCGTCTTCTAAGCTTTAATTTGTCCCCACTTGGTTTTTGTTCCATCATTAATCCCAGGGAGAACCAAATTGATTATGTGAGAGAAGTGAATGAGGAAAGTAGTTTGTGTAAAAAGAGTTTGAATCACGCGCCATATGTTTTCCCTCCATCAATTTTAAACAATAACTTGTGTAAATTTTATGATCCTATCAATTCTTTGATGGAGGATGTTTACATTAGTCAGTCTTCTCCTTGGCATGATTTCATTTTTCACCATTCAAACCCTTATTCAACTTTTTAACAAGTCAGGAATATTGTGTTATCAAATTCATTTATCTTTAAACCAATCCTGACTTGTTTTACTAATGAAAATCGAAGAAAAATAATTAACCTGTTTGATGAATGGTTGCACTGGATTTATGATTTTACCTAGCATTTGTCTGACTGGTTAGAGTAGGTAGGTATTTGAATAAGCTCGCTTGAGTAGTAGGATTTGAGTTCCTTTTTATTTTTCTGAGTGTTGAGTATTGCGAGCCTTTTGTCTTTATTTTGAGTGCTTCTCCTTTTGTTGAGTTTGTTGAGTGAGTTGAGTCTGCTCCTTTCTAAGCCCTTCTCATCTCCTGCATTCAAAGTAATAAAATAAAATGTTATAGTGTGTTTGAGTTAGTACTTTCATCTGCATGCATTTTAATTTCTGCTTTAGATTAGAATTTCATTTATGCAGTTTATTTTAATTTTACCCCATACATGCTTCATGTGGTAGTTTGATTTCCTTGTGTGTAGAAATAGGTACAAATAAAGATGAAAGAAAAATAGTTGAGTGATGGATTGAAGATTGATGCACCTAGTGTTGGGGACCAAAGATTCTAAGGTTCTGAAGCACTCTCTGTTAAATTTTCAGAATTTACTTCAATCTGATCTAGGATCTTAATTGAGAGAAAAACATGTATAGTAAATCTACAACATATCAATCATGGACACAATAATGCAAGCACACAAGAGACACCGATTTTACTTGGGGAAAACCATAAAGGTGAAAAACCCCAATAACTTCCTCAGAGATAGATAGAGCAATGATACAACCATAGTACAAGAGATAGTCTTCTCCTAGCAGTAGAGCCTCCTCCTCCACAAGTGCGCCACTCTCCAAAGTGTGAGTGAGAGAATAGAATGTGTAGAATGAGAGAGACACACTCTCTATTTATACACTAACTTGGCTTGACCTTTACTCAACTAGGTCGGCCTCAACTTAACCACTTAACATAATGCTGACTGGGCCGACCCCCACTAGGGTGGTCTAATAACCCTTTGACCCACATGGCTGACCCCTAATAGGGTGATATAATAACCCTTTGACCCACATGACTTATACAGGGCCAACCCCAACGAGGTGGTCTAATAACCCATCAAGTATAAGTTACGACACTTACAATATAAATGACAACACTTCCGTATAGAGGAATAATAACATCTCTATAGGAATACAATATACATATATGTGAAATACATTTCGAAGTTACATATACATCAACACTCTCTCCCTTAGAACACTTGTCCCATATGGAGCCAGATGTTATCACATACATAGTAGCTGGGCTACCATGTTTGCAGAGCAGACATCTGCACTTTTCTGAGCTTTTCCTTTGCACATATTCAGTGAGATCAGCTATGATGAGCATTATTGTTTTTTATCACTCACACATCAGACCAACCTTATATCAGAAATGAAGTATACCTTATGCCAAGGCCGAGCCTTAAGAACTCATATTCCATGACTGAGATGACCTTTTATTCCATACAGGTACATGGAAGTGTTCAGAGTTTCAGATGTAGTGTTCTCAGTGGGTATAGTTGGTCCAAATTACAAATATTGATATATGACCCACTATATATATGATGTGCATTGGTATTATTATCTTGTTGTTTAGGTCATTTTGATAGCATCGACTTGGCATATAGTAATTATGATATGGAAGTATATATATATGTGTTAAAATGAAATTGGTTGCTATGGATTTTATGCATGATTGTATTACTGACATTTGGAAACTCTTGCTTTATACTCATTGGTATTTACATGATCACTTTTGTCTTTTTGACTTGCTAGATTAGGCACCATTTTCACTTGTTTCCATCCATCCATTTATTGTTCCTCATTATTGATCTATACGCTGACTTACACCTTGACTTATGATCAGGGGTGATTTTAAGGGCGAATTTATTAGGGTTAAAAAAAGGTTGGGCGAATTTTTTAAATCGAATGAGTTTTTTTAATTTAATATAATATCCCACCATTTATTAAAACCCATAACCATGAGAAATCCGATCATCCACATGGTGAAAGAGGGAAAATGGAGAAAATGAAATTTAGCCCAATTAAATATGGGTCAAATCGTGACTTTGCTCGTGGATTTTCGGTAATGGTGGTGAATAACACTTGGATCCCCTGGAAAATTCAGTTTTGGAGGAGAATAGCAGGTAGTTCGCCCCAATTTATGGATTAGAGGGTCAAAATTTCGTAATTCACCCTGATTTATGGATCAGAGGGTTGGGGTTTCGTACTTCACCCCAATTTATGGATCATAGGGTCGAGCTTTGGTACTCCATGAGGCCAAATTGTTAGATTAAAAATATTTTTACTCCAAAATGGTCCATATTTAAGAAAAAAATGGAAATATTTACTCAATTGGGGTCCAGGGACGATTTTATACCTATATAATGCCCCAAGACTCAAGATTCAGCATGAAGCTTAAGTTCGATTGCGATTTGAGTCTTTACAGTGGCTGAGTGGAAATCTCATATTGGCTAAGTGGAAAATATCTGCATTTGTTCAAGGATCCTTCAGTCTGCAGATTTTGTACAAGTTAGTTTATTCTTGATGTTACAATTTAGTTAGCATGAATGTTGATTTTTTTGTTGGATTTAAATATCTATATTCCTTCCCAACCTGTGGTCTAGATCATTCCCTCCTATCCATGTCTATGAGAAAAACCTACTTGCAAATATGTTACATTCGATCGTTTTTCCCATACACTCTATCGAGCTAGTCAAAGTTATTTTCCTGTGTAAATTTTATCTCATAGAAACCCGACTCCGATCATTTTTCTACCCTATTGTTGAATCTGCTTGCTTTCCTGGGTGAAAATCATGATGATGGCATAATCCACTATCATTTTTGGGCCATGTCGTAATACATAAGTAGATATTACTATGTCCCCATGCATTCCTAAACACCTGACCACTTGTACTCTTAGGTACAATTCAACTCCTTCAAACTACTTAATCCAACTCTCCTCTTAGTTTTTATACTCGCCTTGCTTAGGTCACTGCATATAGATGTGAAAGAAATATTTTAATAAGGAAATATGATTTCATTATTGTGAATACTTGATATTATTTCAAATGTTTGAGATATTTGATTACATATTGGGTTAGGAAATTTCAAGGGTAATATTGCTCATGTTCTATTGAAATTGTGGTTTGAATCCTTCATAGAATGTCATTTATCCTTGAAGTTAAAATATCTTCCATTTAATAGAACCCATCCAAAATTTTTATTTCATCACATTGTAATGTTGATCCTGGTTATCATTACCAATCCCATCTTTTAGTTATTATCATCGTGAGTTCTGTTGTAGAGGAGCATGGTTCCAGTTTATGTGCAAATAATTGTACAGGCCAAGAAAAATTACGATCTTTCAAACTTTTCCTTTATCTCATATCATAGTTAATTATCATGCCCATATTCGATCATCTTTGCTCATATGCCCATTCCCTGATACCTACTGGAAAAACAAAGAAGTGGCATCATTGTATGAAGAATGGTTGAGTTCGCTTCAAATACAGAATGTATATGTTAATACACTAATAATAGAAGAAATACTTTTGCTCCATCCATGATGATTTTTTGGCTATGTATGTGACCTCCTGTATAATGCATAGAATCTATTCCTAGGTTCACTAGTCAAATTTTGATGCTTCTACAAAATCTATGTATTTTGAAAGAAATAAGTTCGATCCCTCTGAAATTGGTCAATTACTAAGCCACGAATCCAATCTCGAAGTACATTTAGTATCCCTTACCGATCATTATTGTGCTAAAAAATGGTGAAATTCCAATAATTATTTATCATATGATCTTGTAACCTACTCATATGGCACATCCTGTGTGAAACTGGGTTACTAATTCTCGCTTATGGTGATTTAGGGAGACATGCATGTACATCACTCTATTTAAAAGATACATGAACAAATTATGTATCATCAAAGTATCCTAGCCTTTTTTCAACATTTTCCCAGTTGGCAACTTCTTCATACTCATTCTATACATCTGTATTCCTATAAAAAGTTGTAGGACACCATAGGTGGGGCTGGTGAAACCTAATCCCAATCCAATGAGTTCCACTTCATTTGAGGGAGTTTAAATACAATGCTACATGGTCCATGAAAATATATTAAACATAGGGTATCCCATGGGGTCCCTTTTCTTCAAAGTAGGTGGAAACATAATCCATCTCTCATGAGCATCGAATAGATCTTCAATGTAATATGTATTTATAACTTCTTCATAATGGGAGATCACCAACATTTAATTCTATCTCATCTTATTTGTGTGCTTGGGGTCTAATAAAGTCCATTAGTGATCAATAATTATAATAGCATATAGTGTAAATTCATCCTAAACAAATAAATTAGATGTGATCTCAACTATGCCAAATAGATCCCATTCATTTTTCCATTATCACTAAGATGGGATAATCCCTTATCTTGTCCATTGTTTATAATTTATTCTGAGTGCTAAAGGGAACTATTTTCCTTCAATGTAAATTTTTCCTTCCTATTCAACATCTTTTCTATTTGATACCTCATCTTTGATGTAATTTATTTTTCCTACATGAATGATATGCCACTGTCAGAAGCCTAAATTTTGTTGTCTTATATTTTTGCTTGAAAAGAATGACTCAAATCAGGGTTGCACATAAGAAAACCACATAACAAAACCTGTGTCGAGATAGAATTTACTTTGTAAGAAAGATCTAAAGGACCCTGAATATTGTGGATTGGATAACTACATGCTTTGCTTATGAAAGATATAACTGATACCACGATTTGTGCATAAAATATTGAAATGCTGATCACTTTATTTTTCCCTTATATTCTACATTTTGTCTTGAAAAGTTCATTGTAAAATTTTAAACCCAACTTGCATGTAACAAAATATTTCTCAATATGAAGGAAGAGCTTAGGGAGTGAGCTCACTTTTCAAGATCATATTTGAACCTTATTGTTTTACTAGCCTTTAACTCTCCCCCTTTGACGACAATGGAAAATGATATCTATGTTTCTTCTCAAATGTCAATATAGTTTCTACTTTTTCTTCTTTGTTTCTATAGGAATATACTTTAAGGATATTCGAATGTTATTACGGAAGTATTCAAGTTACCAAGCTTCCATACTACATTTGTTCATCATACATGGGAGTAATATCTCTACCTTGACCTTCATAAATCTGTTATGAATCTCAAACTGAGTTTTTTAAGTTTGAATCTACCCATTCAGGAAAATGCCCACCATTGAGTGAAAAATTGCATGTTAAGTGTTGGAGTTGAGTGGATTAGGCTTTGCGCTCTTTCAACTTCAACTACATGTGCTTAAGAAACTCTTATCAAAGATCATTGCATCAAAATTTTTCTCAAAACTTGCATAACATTCAAGTGTTATGATCTCCTATTTCTTCCTCTTTGCTACAAATATCCTAGGGCTCATCACTGTAATAGGATAATTTTTTGGTTGGGTAAGAAAATTGCTCCCGTGAACATCCTTCATATACTTCTGATGATTGTCCAAGACCCTCTACATTTTTTGTCTCAATCCTTGATTGATATAATGCTAACTCTTTGTTGGTATACCTTATTCTGAACACTTAGTTAACTCCCCCTTTAAAAGTGCATCCTTTTGTTAAATTATTCTGCCTCAGGGCTTCTTTAAAGACTGCTATGAAATTAATCTAACAATATTCTAACTAAGCACACTTCATCTCATCAACCCAAGTCAAAGTTTGTTCTAACTCTCTTTCTTTATTCCTGTCTTTGTCTTTTATCCAACTCAGTCTATAGGTGTTCTTTCAACAATACTTCAGGGATGAACAGTCTTCCACCCAATTGTCAGTCAAATTCTCTCTCTAAGTGAATTATACAGGTCATATCACTTCAGATCTACTTGAAATTTTTGGGTCATGGCAATTTGCATTGTTCCAAGCAATTTTATAGCTTCTATATGATTGTTCAAGGTGCTATAAACAAATTTTGACAAGGACTGATCTTGTGTTGTAATATTGGACAATAATGACAAGGGGGTGAATCAATATTGATAACTTTTAACAATTAAAACCACTTTTTACTTATTCATTAACCCACGGGATCAACAGGATACAAGGAACACAACTTTTATCGTGGAATCACAATTGGGAAAACCAAAAACACTTTCTATAACTGCAAAATTATATTTACAATTGTTTTTGCAAGCTACAACTTGTTGGAGACTTCAATACCCAAGTTTCTCAAGTACAACAGAAGGATGATACAACACCTTGGTTTCTGCCTGCTACAACAGACAAGGATGCTACAACACCCTTTTTATTAGCTACTACTAGAAGGAGACTACGAACCCCTAGTTTATCAACTACTACTGAAAGGATGCTTCGACACCCTATTTACCAACTACCAATGGAAGGAGGCTACAACCCCCTGGTTTATCAGCTACTAAGGAAAGGAGGCTTCAACACCCCAAAAACCACTGGAAGGAGGCTACAACTCCCTTTCAGGCCTGTAGACTTCCCTAGCACCACCCTACCTCCCTATTCTTTGTTTTTCATAACTTCAATAAATTCTTACAGTATCTTCTGTTCTCTGTCCTCTGTTGTAAAAATCAATTCTAACCATAGAGACAATACTGTTCTTTTCTTACATTCTCTGACTTCTTTACTACATCAGATATTCATATTAAACACTGAGCAGACATCCTCTGTTATTCCTTTTATTTCTTTGGTCTCTGTAAAGCTTCAGATATTCATGTTCCTTCAAGTCTATTACTAGAGCTTCTTTATTTCCTTGGTCTCTGTTTTTCTCGAAGCTACATCAATCTAGACTTCAGAGCCCCCTTTCTTGCACTTTGAACTTCTGTTTAAATAATTCTTTCATCATGTCTTTTTAACCATTGTGTCTTTTCACCATTGTGTCCCTTCATTAAAACCTTTTCACCAAATGCATCTCTTCATTCTAGAAACATGCATTTTCATCAAAACGCATCCCTTTACTTCTATGTTTAATTAACATACTATGTTTATTAATCCTTCTATGTTTTAAGTAATCATGTAAAATACTTCTCTATTTAATTAATCTTGTAGCTTATTTATCCTTCTTCGTTTAATTAATAATAATTTACTCTGCTACAGGAATAATATATTTATGTTTATACTTTTCTTTATTAATAATACTTTGCTTAAGAATAATATACTTCTGTTTATATCTGCTTCATGATTTTTAATTCCATTTTAATAATAAACATGTTGTTTCTCAGAATTCTTGTTTATATATATGTTTATAATTTATACAATCATGTCTTTTCTTATTAATCATAACTCTTCAAATATTAATGTTTGCATTCTTCATATTCATTACTAAATACTCCCTTCAACATAGATAAAACATTCAACCTCCTCCATCTTCATATTTTCATTGCAGTTACAGATTTCTTCCTTTTATTATGCATGAAGGAGTTTTCTAGAAATGCCTTAATTATCTTTCCTTCCATTATTTTTTCAATTTGGTCTATTTATATCTCACACATGTGATCACCAAATGGAGAACTAAGACCAAGAATGGATGGACAGATCACCAGAGAACATATTCATGCCATTGGATTATTTTACTGGAGAAAATACAGCCTCTGGCGTGCATTTCCAAATGGCCTTTCATATTTCCTGTGTTTAACACTCAGACAAATTTTATTTATTTTTAACAGGAAAACATATTTTTTCTCAATTTGGCAGGTTTATATCTCACACATGTGACCACCAGAGAGGAAAATAAAACCATGGATAGATAGATAGATCACCAAGTAACAGATTCATTCCATTAGATTATTTTATTGACATAAAGATAGCATTTGGTGGGAATTTGCAAATGGCCTTTTGTAACTGGTTTTAACACTTACACAATTTTATCAAAACCTAGGTTCACTAAGGTGATTTTTTAATTTTACCAATATTGGAAATATGAAGCATTCAAAGCATGGGGGACAACATGATTATTCCCTCCATGCCAATTTCATCCTCTGAAACCTCATCCTCTCTCCTTGGCAGGCATTTTATTGGAACAATGCAAATCAAGGCAGAAGGCACTTTTGGAAGACTGATAACTTCACCGTCAGAGACATTTTGGACAAACTAATCATATGGTCATATGCACCAATAAAAAACATAGGTCCCTATGTCCTCATAATCATTTCATCCATCAAATACAAATTATGGCATGCATTTCCCAGAGGCCACTTAGGTAGTTTTACCATCACTGGTGCAAAACAACTTGAAACCCTATTTTGGCAGACCTATAACTTTGTCATCCAACACCCTTTTAGAGAACTGATACCATGGTAATATAGCCTAGTCAACAATCTATATCCTTATACTTTCATATAATTTTTATCATTCACTTATGAGATATGTCGGGAATTTTCCCGAGGCCACTTATACCAGTTTTCCAACAATTAGTCAATTTCCATATTTTTACCAACATGCCATATTTTTATAGAATGATGTCAGATTGAACAATTAATTCATGATAGAACTAGAACACTATCATATGTATTCTCAACCTCATCATACATTCCATGCCATCACTTCCTTTCTTATTCCTTTGTTTACTCTTTTACAATTCACTGATTTTGCCCTACCATCATGTCTTTTGTTATCCTTTGTCATTAATGAAATAATTTGATATCAATGACAATCACACTCAACATTATCCCCCTTTGGAATTGATGGAAACATCTAAACACTCTCTCCCTTTGACAACAATGACAAATGATAACTTGTTATGCCCTTGCTAGTAACCATCTTGACAGAGAATTTCCATTTTTTCTCCTTTTTGAAAACTAGCATTTTTTTTCTGCTCTTCCTCCTGTTAACTTGGACTTGGTGCTTACCATCTAGTTAACATTCTTATTTACCTTCTTTTATTTGGTCTTTGAATAAGAGATTGGATGATAAGTTCATAGACTCCCCCTATCAGTGTTCCTCCTCTTATCAACATTTTCTTCATCTTGTGACAGAGTTTACACTCATCAGTTTTATTTTGAGTTCTTACATTCAATCCTTAGCGCTCTTCCATATATTTCTCTTCAAATATGCAACATATAACTTGTTTTTTTAAGGATTCTTCAATTCCATACAAGGAACTTCTCAACTTTACATGTTTGCTCCCCTTTTTTACCAAAGATCAAAATGATATGCACTAGATTCATTCATACTATACTCTTCTTCCAGTGTTACTGAGATCATTCTTTTCCCATTACTTTTCGTCATAGTTGTTATTTTATTTATACTTTAGCTTTTACTTTTCGTTCTACACTTCACTTGTCGCATGGATGATCTTGAGGTAAGTACTCTTATGACTCTTCAATCTATCACTCTACTTCTTGTCTTTGAGGAAGATAGCTTTTAGATTTTTTCAATGTCTTTTATCCTTACCAAATGATAGTAATTAATTTCAAATACCAATTGCATTTTTCTGACATTAACTCCCCTTGAGTATATGATCCCTTCTAATGCTAATTTCAGGGTTCTCTTCTAAGTCATGAGAGATTTAAAAAAAACACTCTTTTTTAGTTCTACCATCATCACTATATTTTTCTTCATCATTTTTATCTCCATCAGTGTATTATTTTACATCTTCATCTTGATTTCCATCATAATGGATGTCATTCTTATTTACAGCACTATTATTCTCAACATCATCTTTTGAAACTTTATTGATGCTTGAAATTTGTGTTTCTTTTGAATCTTTGTAGTATTCATTTCTTCTCCACATCTTTCCATGAGGTACCCTGCTTACCGGTCTTCTATTTCTTTGTCTTTTGGATTTCATATTACATATATTCTCTTGTGTTTCCTTAGACAGTCTGTATGTTCTATTCTTGCAATGTTTTGCAAAGTGTCCAATATTGTGAAATATGAAACATTTAATAAATCTTCCGCGATTTGAGATGTTAGTGTCTTCTTTCCTTTTCATACCTTGATCTTCTTCTTTGATTCTACAATCAGAATCCTTGTGACCAAACTTGTGACAGCCGCATGATAATATCCATAGAATGTTCTTTTATATTTGGAGAATCTCTGGTTTTTCTGCTTTTAATGACTCTTTTCATTTGTATGTCTTATGAAATTTTTCATCTTAGGAGGATGAGCAGAATTCTGATGATTGGAATTCATTTTCTTGTGATTCTTCTACTACCTAGATATATATTTTGAAGCATTATCCCAACTTTTAAAATTTTCAACATTTTCTTGAGTGATGGAGCTTGATCCTTTAATGACATGTTCTTGATCATATCCAAGACCTGTTTTATTCATGGTGTATCTTTGCAAGCTGGGGATTTTATTAAGTGCTTCAGTACTTTCCTTGAACTTTTCATTGATAGTCTATTGATATTTTAGCCTCTCTCATTCTTCTTTGAGTTTAGCAAATTCTTGTTTTAAGTTCTCGACCTCTTTCATGTTAGCCAACACTTTTTGGCTTGAATTGTGCAGCTTTTCTTGGAGGGTCTTGACATCCTCGTCTTTTGATTTCTTCTCTTCTTGGTGTTTTGACAATTGTTATTTCAAAGATGTGTTCCTTCTTCTACATTTTTCAAGTTCCTCAAGAGTACTTATAAGTTCAGCCTTTAGGTCCACCTCTCCTTCCATATTTAAATCATATTTTGAATCTTGATTTAATGTCCCCATGCATAGAATTTCTTCATCTTCACTTATCTCTTCATATTCACTATCTTCCATGGAATAGAAGGTTTTATTCCTTTTATTAACTTTCTTCTTGTATATGGTTTTACTCTTTTGATCTTCCTTATGACTGCAAAGTTCTTCATCATCACTGAGAACATTAGGGCTTGCTTCTGCTATCTCATCAACTGAATAAAGCTTCTCCAATTTGATCTAGAGTTCCTTAGCTGAGATACATTGTCCTATATTCTCTTTGATGGGTTGAGGTAACCCATCAAGTATGGCCTCCATTTCCATTGAGTTATTTTTCTTGGACTCTTTCTGAGATGTAGTCCTTATTAGTTTTGGTGGGATATAATCAAAGATTACTGAATTCCATACGCCATATCCTAATGATCATAAGTATACACTCATTCTTTTGCTCCAAAATGCATATTCTTCTTTATTAAGTACTGGAGCTCTGTTGGAGGCAATCCCTTCTTGTTTATCCATAGTGGTTTTTAATAGGATATTCCTTCCAGTGGTTTAGACTATAGTGAAGGATCCTGATCTGATACCAATTGTTGGAATATTGGAAAATACTGAGAGGGGGGGTGAATCAGTATTGATAATTTGTAACAATTAAAACCACTTTTAACTTACTCATTAACACACAGGATCAACAAGATACAAGGAACACAACTTTTATCGTGGAAGCCCAATTAGGAAAACCACAAACACTTTCTATAATTGCAAAATTATATTTACAATTGTTTTTCCAAGATACAACTTGCTAGAGACTTCAATCCCCAAGTTTCTCAGCTACAAAAGAAGGATTCTACAACACCCTAGTTTCTTCCTGCTACAACGGACAAGGATGCTACAACACCCTTTTTATCAACTACTACTGAAAGGAGGCTACGACCCCCTAGTTTATCAGCTACTACTGAAAGGATGCTTCGACACCCTATTTACCAACTACAACTGGAAGGAGGCTACGACCCCCTGGTTCATCATCTACTACTGAAAGGATGCTTCAACACCCCAACATACACTGGAAGGAGGCTACAAACCCCTTTCATGCTTGTAGCCTACCTTCGCACCACCATACCTCCCTATTCTTTGTTTTTCATAACTTCAATAACTTCTTACAGTATATTTTGTTCTCTGTCCTCTACTGCAAATCATCAATTATGACCACAAAGACAATATTTCTCTTTTCTTACATTCTCTAACTTATGTACTGCATCAGATCTTTGTATTAAACACTCAGCAAACATCCTCTATTATTCCTTTTATTTCTTTGGTCTCTGTACAACTTTAGATATTCATGTTCCTTCAAGTCTATTACTGGATCTTCTTTATTTCCTTAGTCTCTGTTTTTCTTGAAGCTACATCAATCTAGACTTCAGAGCCCCCTTTCTTCCACTTTGAACTTCTGTTTAAATACTTCTTTCATCATGTCTTTTGAACCATTATGTATTTTCATCATTTTTCCCTTCATTAAAACCTTTTCACCAAATGCATCTCTTCATTCTAGAAATGTGCCTTTTCATCACAACACATCCCTTTTTATTCTCTGTTTAATTAACATACTATGTTTATTAATCCTTCTATGTTTTAAGTATTCCTATAAAATACTTCTCTGTTTAATTAATCCTGTAGTTTATTTATCCTTCTCTATTTAATTAATAATAATTTACTTTGCTACAGGAATAATATATTTATGTTTTTTCATGTCCCAAATTTGGCATTGGGTCACAATGGCTTAAGCAAATTGGCCCTATTCATTAGAGTTGTCAAATTGATGCTAAAGGTCAAATAATTGCCAAGGAGGAAATTACTAGTTTCCTAGGTTTGGGGTGGAAGCTTTGGGATTTGGAATAATGGGAATAATAAATGATATTGGAACATTAGGATGGCATAAATATTTAATAAAGGAGATAAATAAATTAATACAAGTGAAAATCAAAGTGGCATTTGATCATGAAGACACATGGAGGAAGTGGGACCCACACAAGCTAGAATTTATGTGCCACATGGCATCCTCTTCTTGCAATTTCGAATCCATGGGAAGCCTAATGTTCTTGGGATGATTTATAAGGTCAATAATACTTGGCATGATTCAGTGAGGTTGAAATATAGAGGAAGAGTAACTCCCATGGAAGAGGAACAGGCAATTTGGAGCTAGTGAGACACTTGGGCTAGATTCCCTAGCTCTATGACAACAATGATGAAAATGCTATGACGACACAAATCATACCTGAAGGATGACATATTCCATATATGACATGTCAGGGATAAACCTAGACTCCAAGAGGGTGCTCAAGGGTGTTAGGGAAGCTAAGATGCTTCCACATGTGATTTGGTGGAAGTGGGAGACTAGGAATTGTTGTACAAGTGCCATTCTTTGGAATCTCTTCCCAACTAGAGTTGGCATGAGTCTCTTGGAAGGAATTCGACCCATGGAGGAAATTAGAACTTTATAAATGTAAATAAAAAAGAATGAAAGCGGTTTTTTATCATTTGTAGAATTTGCAATTGCATTTGTGAAGAGGGAGAGCTAATGGATGACTAGTTTCTTGCCTTAGCCAATTTTGAGGGTGAAAGATTCCCATCCAAGTTGGTAATTGGAAAGTCCATTCAGACCTTTCATTTTGATACTTAATGGAGTCTTTATTTTCAGGTGTAAGCTACAGGGAAGCTCACGTTTTCTTCTATTTCAGCTCACTCCTTCAACCATTTCCAGTTTTGATGGCATATTCTTGATCCTTGAGGGAGGGCATTTTGGTGAACTATTGTACTTCTTGGGGGATATTATAATGCCCCATTTATATTTTAATATGAATTAAATACTCTATTCTTCATCTCCAGAAATTTTCAGGTCGAAATTCCAAGTAGAAATGTATAAATCTCATTTTTAATGAAAGAACAGTGCCATTTCCCCACTATCTTGTTGTGAACCAATGTAATGCTGATGATTTCGAATGAATGGATGATTATATGATGAATTTGTGATTAATGGACTTCCATTGATGTATTTTACAAGTTTCTTGTACTGTACTTGAGTATTTGAAGTATTTTTACTCAGTTTAATTGCATTGGGAGAAGAAATGGTGCCATTTCCCCAAGGGTTGAACTGGTGATTTTTGCAACTGAATGGGAGAGGGTTGGAACAGATATAATAATCAATTAATGGTGTACATGAGACCTTAATAACATACTTAATACATTCCGTACCTCTGTTCAGAAATTTGAGTGGGTTTGGAGGAATTTGGGAAGCCATTTTCAGTACTTACCCCAGGGGGATTTGAACCCCAAATTACTAGTAAAATTACATACCTGGTACAGAATCTTAAGAGATTTTTCAGAGGTATTTTGGTGGCCATATCTCATCCCTGAACTTCATATTCAAGTCCTAATATCATTCATACACCTTCCTTGAATATTTGAAGGAATTTTGAGTCAATTTGAGACCTACAGACCAATACTAGTCAAAGGGAAATTACTAGTAAAGTTCCCTACATTGGCTAGAATTGAAAGAGGATTTGCAGAACTATTTTAAAGGTCCAAAAGAATCCATGAAACACACATTTATGTTCTAACATAATCCATATACATTCTTAGAATATTTGGGAGCAATTGGAGCAATTTGGGGACCTAGAGCTCAAAACTAGTCAAAGGTCTAACTAGGGAAAAAAGTGAAAATTTGCCATTTTAATAAAATTCCTAACAAGGGACATTACAGTGGTATCAGATCATGGTCCTTGCACCTGTGGATTAGGTACATACATTCAAGAATAATAGGCAGCCATGTCTTACTATTATGATGAATCCTACGAGTACAATTCTTATGAGGAATATGCAGATGCTTATGAGCAATATGAAGCAGAATGTGAATGGTATGAGGAAGAGGTGCCATCATGCAACACTTCTTACAATTTCAAGAGAAATAAAGATTATTCTTATGACTTGAAATCTAATGAATATGAATGTTCCACACCAACCAAGGATAATTCTATGAGTGAGTTCCAAATATGGAGAGCAACATATAAAACCTTTCCCCAACAATATCAAAAATATCAAGAATATCTTGCTTTTAGCAAAAATACACAAAATGCCATGTATTTTGAGTACTATGATGAACATGTTTTTGAAAATAGGCCCAACAATGAGGATTTGGAGTTAGTAAAGAAAGTTTTATGCCCTTCTTGTAAAGAACCTTGGAGTGAGTATCATATATGTGTGCATGAAATAATGTCCCACTTGAGGAGAGCTTTTGGGAATTCATCAAAAAGAGATTCCAAAGATATTGATCCTAAGGAAAACAAGGGGAAAAATGCATTATCTTTCTTGAAGGATAAAAATTAAGAGACATCACAATAGCATGAAGAATATTCTATTGAAAATATGGAAGATCATTTGGAGACACCTTCTAGCTTAGACATGAACCAAAGAGCATCTACTAATGTATGCTTAAACTATGAAGAAGTACCTACTAATGGGTGCTCACACCTCTATGTTGGTGACATAGAGATCACTTTTGAAAGTGTTGCTACAATCCCAAGTTCCATTAAGCATGATAATGAAGGCCCTGTAGTAGTTGAAGAAGAACCAAGATCAACTTCCCCATCACCACTTGAGCTTCATGAAGTTGGTCCAAGCAAAAATGAAGAAGATGAGGAAGTTCATTTTCAAGAGCCTCATTTTCTTGAAGGGTCCTTAAATATGAAAGAAAATAATATCCAAGAGTCCCTCAGCATTCTCCATGACACTCAAGCATTGGTGTCAAATTCTTGTTGGAGAGCTACTTCATTGGAGGAAACATCCTTCCTTGAAGACATGGAAAAGATTCAAAGAGCAATGTGCCACATCAAAGGTAATTTAATGTCTTTTCTTTTTGATAGAAACCATTTGTTTGAGCTTAGTGAATTGTTACATGATGCATACTTGAAGAATAATGAGGATAATCATAAGCTCACACTTCAAAATGAGCAACTTCTTGAAAGTTGCAAGATACTTGTTTTTCCTCCTATGTTTCAGATTTTCAAATGGTAGATTGTTTGGAGAATTCTCATGACATGGTGGATCATGAGAAATGTGGAAATTTGAATGTTCTTGATGTGTTTGAAGATGAACTTGAAGAGATCCAAACACTTGATGTGGTGGAAGAGGAACTTGAATTGTCTCTTGATGAAGGTTATGCAATTTTTAAAGAAGAGCATGATTCCTCTACATTGGAACCAATCTACGACAAAGGTTTCACACTTTTGAAGGAGCTGCATGATACTACCCATATGGATCATTTCCATGATGAAACGTCTGCACTTTTTTATCATTTGGGTCAGTTAATTCATTCTCCTACATCCTACAATTCCATGTTTTGCAGCATTAGTCTCAATGAAGTATGTGTCAAAGGATTTTTTTTTATGGTGCCACATGAGGAGTATGGAACTCCTAGATTTACCTTTTATGATGACATCGTTGGAGCACATTCTTATTCACATTTGCAGCAGCATCATTTGTCACTTTATGATGATGCACATCTACATGGATGCATCTATGATATGCATTTTGTTAATTTTTTAGTATTAATTCAATATACTCTAGGATCTTTACTGAGAGAATAACATGTACAGTATATCAATGCACATCAATCATAACAAGCATATCAATCATCACAAGATGCAAACATAAGAGACAATAGACACAAAGTTTCTGTGGGGAAAACCCTAAGGTGAAAAACCCCACAACTTCCTCAGAGATAGATAGAGAAATGATACAACCAAAGTACAACCCAAGTATACAGAGATAGTCTCCTCCTAGCAGCTAATCCTCCTCCTCACATGTGCGCCACTTTCCGAGTGATGGATGATTGAGTAATGAAGTGATCAAATAGAGAGATCCTGCTCTCTATTTATGATTGTTTTGAGCAGCCTAATAAACCTATGGGTCTGACTTGTCTAACTCAGCCTAATAACCCTAGGTTAACTTAATTAGGGTCGACCCCACACATGGTGGTCTAATAATCCATCGGCAAGTTACAACACTTGTAACACTTGTTAATACAAATGAAGACACTTCTGTATAGAGGAATAATACATCTTTATAGGAGTACAATAAAATACATAGATGAAATACATTCCAAAGTTACATATACATCAACACTCCCTCTTAACTAGGAAGGTATTCCTTGACACAAATCTGCTAACACAAGTCTTCTTCTCTGGATCATCATCAGTGAATCATCATCCTCGAATCATCGTCATCATCACTGCTGCTGCTATCTCAATCAATCTCTAAATCTACTCATCATAGGAAGTTCTATAGAGCCAGTCCTTTTTCATACTGGATGTAGGCCCACCACCTATAGGTCTTCATCATCACTAGCCATACTGTGGAATACTCAAGAATGATTACATGCCTCAACAAAACCTTGAAAGAGCATCCCAGGAATGATTATGAGTACACTACTCAACCTATCGAATCTCCCAGGATCTTTTACATGTCGACCTTCACAAAACTTACTCAGAGCATCCCAGGATGTTACGAGCAAACCGCTCTACCTATCTAGATCTCGATAGAGCATCCCAGGATGTTACGAGCACACCGCTCTACTTATCCACATTTTAAAGGATCTTTTCTATGTGAACTTTCACAAAACCTACTCAGAGCATCCCAGGCTGTTATGAGAAAACTGCTCTACCTATCCAGATCTCAATAGAGCATCCCAGGCTGTTACGAGCACACCGCTCTAGATGTCTAGATTTTAAAGGATCTTTTCTATGCAAAACTATAGCAAAACCTACTCAGAGCATCCCAAGATGTTACTAGAACACCGCTCTACCTGTCTGGATCTTGATAGAGCATCCGAAGATGTTACAAGCACACCGCTCTACTTGTCCGGATTTTAAAGGACCTTTTCTATGCTACCTGCACAACTTGTCCATGGCCACAGAGTATCAAACCGATACTCACCATACATCATCCTTATGTACATCATCACATGATCAACCTGATCATCATCATAGCATCAACCAGATGCATATCATCTAGAGCAACATCTTGAAGCTCGTCATCTGTGATCATCCTGATCATCATCATAGCATCAACCTGATGCATATCATCTGGAGAAACATCCTAAAGCTCATCATCTGTGATCATCCTGATCATCATCATAGCATCAACTTGATGCGTATCATCTGGAGCAACATCCTGAAGCTCGTCATCTGTGATGATCCTGATCATCATCTGATGCATACGAAGTATATACCTGATACATATCATCATACATGATCTACCTGATCATACAGTGCATCCTCCTGATACATACATCAGTACATGATCTACTTGATCATACAGTGCATCCTCCTTATACATACATTAGTACATGATCTACCTGATCATACAGTGCATCCTCTTAATACATACATCAGTACATGATCTACCTGATCATACATAAGTACATGATCTACCTGATCATACAATGCATCCATCTGATACATACATAAGTACATGATCTACCTGATCATACAATGCATCCACCTGATACATATACAAATACATGATCTACCTGATCATACTAGTACCCACCTAATACATATACAAATCCATGATCCAACTGATCATAACAAGCATCCAACATGATGCATATACAAATACATGATCACACTAATCAAAGCATCCAATATAATGCATATACAAATATATGATCACACTTATCAAAGCATCCAACATGATGCATATATATAGAGCAGTAACTAGAGCATCGTCTTGATGCTCATCATCCAACTCTTACATCCATAGCCATGGGAAGCGTCCTCCTCTCACCATGCTTGGAATGGATTCTGCAAATGTGTCCATCACTTCTTCCTTGAAGTTTCATCAATCTGAAGAACACCAAGCATCTCTTTGAAGTACTCGAACTTCACTCTGGCTAGTGGTTTCGTCAACACATCTGCAATCTGCTCGTCTGTCGCATCATACAAGAGCTTTACTGCTCCTCTCTGCACCATATCCCTGATATAGTGATATTTGATCTCGATGTGCTTTGACCTGTCGTGGAACACCGGGTTCTCAGACAGCTTCCCACAGCTCTGGTTTTCAGAAAAGATACCAGTAGCCTCCAATGGGAGATCAAATAACTTAGAGAGTAGCTTCTGGATCCATACTGCCTCACAACTAGCCGAACATGCTGCAGCATACTCTGCTTCGGCTGTACTCAGTGGTACACAGGATTGCTTCCTGCTAAACCAAGAGATCACCCCTGATCCCATACTGAAGCAACACCCAAATGTGCTCTTCCTATCTGCAGCACTGCCTGCCCAATCTGAATCAACATAACCCTACAGGTTAAACTTTTGATTCGCATCATACTTGAGCCCATAGTCAACTGTACCCTTCAGGTACCTCAGAATATGCTTTACAACAACTAGGTGAACACCTCTGGGATCCATCAGGAACTAGCTCAATGTGTTCACCGTAGAGCAAATATCTAGTCTAGTGTTCGTTAGGTACATCAAGGAACCAATCATCTGACGATACATAATGACATCAACCGGATCAGATGAAGCATCACACAGAAGCTTCAGGTTTGATGCCATAGGTGTGGCCATGGCCTTGCAGTCCATCATCTCGAACCTCTTCAGGATCTCTACTGCATACTTTCCTTGTCCAAGGAAGATACCATCTGCACACTACCACACCTCCATGCCTAGAAAATAGTGCATCATCCCCAATTCCTTCATCTTGAACTCGACAGCAAGCTTCCTCTTGGTATCAGCAATCAAACTATCTTCTCCTGTAACAAACAGGTCATCCACATACAGTAGTATGACTGGATTGCCTTCCTCAACCTTGTAGTAAAGGTTGGAATCCGCTTTGCTCTTGGTAAAGCCCAAACTAGATAGAAAACTATCCATCCTACCATACCAAGTCCTAGGAGCTTGCTTCAAGCCATACAAGGCTTTCTTCAATCTGCACACATATGACTTCCTGTCATGTGTCTCAAAACCAAGTGGCTGCTCCATATACACTTCCTCCTCGACTACACCATTCAAGAAAGCAGTCTTGACATCCATTTGGTGTATCTTCCATTTCATCACTACAGCAAAAGCAAGTACTGATCTGATGGAAGTGTACCTGGCTATAGGAGCAAAATTTTCTTCATAATCAATCCCTTCTTTCCGGGAGAAGCCACAAGCTACAAATCTCGCTTTGTATTTCTCTATGCTGCCATTTGCAGCATACTTGATCTTGTAGATCCATTTGGAAGTCACAATAGACTTCCCTTCAGGTCTTGGGACTACATCCCAAACATCATTTTTCATTATTGATTAGTATTCCTCGACCATGGCATCCTTCCATTCTTTCTTTTTTGTTGCCTCTTCATAACTGGAAGGTTTTTTGTTCATGATATCACAGAGTAAAGCAACATAGCTGGTATGTGATCTAGTTCTCTTCTTTGCTTTGCGTTCTTCTTTTGGAATTCCATACCTTTCTGCATCTTCAATGAGCTCTCTAGCCCATGCAGATTTCCTCTTGTGAAAATCCTTCTCACGAGGTGGATCTATAGGTTCTTGCGGATCTTCAATTTCACAATCAACATCTGAAATTACTTCAATCACAGTAGTGTCTTGAAATCTGGTTTCCTTTGGTTCTTCATGATCTTCAACAGGTGTCTTCCTTGACTTGATGAATGCTGATTTTTCATCAAATGTCACATCCCTGCTAACATCAATCTTCTTGAACCCTAAAAAGTATATTATGTAAGCCTTCAAGCTTTCACTGTACTCCACAAAGATACCCTTCTTTCCTAAAGGATCTAGCTTTGTCCTCTTTTCCTTTGGAACATGTGTATATACTAGACAACCAAACAAATTATGAGATGGATGACTTCAGGCTTCTTACCAGAGAAGACCTCTTCTGGTGTCTTGTTGTCCAATATCTTGTGAGTTGTTCTGTTTTGCACATATACAGTTGTCCTGGCTATCTCTGCCCATAAATGCATAGGAAGATCCTGGTCATGCAGCATTGCCTATGCTGCTTCCATGATTGTTCTATTCTTCCTTTTTGCAACTCCATTCTGTTGTGGATTGTATGGAGCAGACAACTCCCTCTTAATCCCTGAATCATTGCATAGCTTCTTGAAGTCACCTGAAGTGAATTCTTCGTCGTTGTCTGATCTGAATGTCTTTATTTTCTTATCAGTTTGATTTTCCATCAAGACTTTGAAGTCCTTGAACTTGTCAAACACTTCATCTTTGTTCGTAAAGAAATCAACCCAAGTCTTCCTGGATAAGTCATCAATGAAAGAGACATCGTAAACATACCCATTCAGAGAACTGGATGACATCGGACCACATACATCGGAGTGGATAATTTCCAATATTCCTTTTGATTTGCTTTCACTGTTTGGAAATGCCTTCTTTATGTTCTTTCCTTTTGCACAACCTTTGCAAACACCTTCATGCTTGGTCTTGATTTCAGGAAGACCTTCTACAGCTTTGCTTGCAATTGGTAGTGCTCTGTAGTGCACATGTGCAAGCCTTCGATGCCAAAGTTCATTTGGCTCCATGGATTCATGTACCATGGCATGTTCAGGTTGTCCCTTCAATTTGTACAATCCTCCCTCTTGCTCTCCAATCACCACTGCATCATCAATAGTTTTACCCTTTGGCCACATTAGAACTTAGCCATCTACAAATGCAACCCTCATGCCTTTTGCATCCAATGCAAAGATGAAGAGTAGGTTCTTCTTGAGCCGAGGTACAAATAACACATCTTTCATATTCAAGGACTTTCCAGACTCTAGGTTGTAGGAGGCTTCCCCACTTCCTTTGATAGGATATTGATCATTATCCCCAGGTTTCACTTTATGGGGTGATTCATGTTCAGATAGATTTACAAAAGATTCTTTAAACCTAGTCATGTGTTTAGAAGCCCCACTGTCAATTAACCAATCATTACAACCATGAGAAATAGTACCTATGAGAGCAGAGATTAGAACATACTCTTCTTCACTTGATGAGTCATCATCATCACTTTCTGCTCTAGCTTTCTTCCTGGGAGGTTCATCATCCTTAGCAGCATGAGCATGATATCTTCTTTTGTTATTCTTCTTCTTCTTCTTGAAGTTGTTGTCTTTCTTCTTATTGGGACAATTTGAAGCAAAGTGTCCCATTTCATTACATTCATAACATCGAACATGAGATAGATCTTTCTTCTTGTGATGAGGGTGAGAATGTTTCTTGTTATGAGATTTCTCCCTCTTAAACTTGCTTCCCTTTGTGTGAGCTGTGAGAGCCTGATCTTCATTCCCCATCTTTTCTTCTCATGCCACAAGCCTTGCTTCTTCTTGTGAGCATTCTTCCCACAGTCTGCTGAAGGATACCAACTTCTTTCTTGCACAGATTCCTTGGATAAAGGAATCCCATTACCTGGGTAGGCCATTCAGAGTGGTCATGACAACTTCCCCATTCTCCACCATTTCATCCACTGCTTCTAGTTGTTCCTTGATATGAGAGACCCTAGAAAAATAAGATTGAATGGATTCTCCATTCTAAATCTTTACCCCTTTCAATTGGTTCCATAGAGTCATATTCTGATTTATGTTCTTCCCTTCAAATAGCTTGTATAGGGAATCAAACATCTCTTTGGGTGTCTTCAGAGATGACACATGGGGGATGAGATGGTCCTTGATAGAATCAACAATGATTCTCTTTTCCTTGACCAAGTTCTTCTTGTGAAGGGCTTTATCCTCTTCTCCCTCTGGGATAGGGACCTCTTCCCTTATGTAAGTATCCAATTCATTTTCTTCTAGGATTAACCCAATCCTATACTTCCATGCTCAGAAGTTATTAGCCCCTTCAAGTTTATCCTCAAGCTTAGTGTGGTGAGACGTCTTAAAGAGTACTTCAAATGGAAATAGAAAATATTTAGGTATTACTACTTGATTTGCTGAAAACTGGATCTGGTCTCGGATTAGGGTTTGTCAGAGAAACCCTAAAAATTCAAAATGTGAATTTCAACTTTCTGAAATGATAGAAATATGCGCCTTGATGAACAAATCATCCTGGTGTATTCAAAATTTAAGATCTGCAAAGCTTTACCCTTCAGAAATGCCTTCTAGTCTTCCCAGGTTCACTAGGGAGGACCCTGAATTAGGGTTTGAGTTTCCCAGAGATTTACCTAGCCAAAAATCTCAATCCAAAGCTTTAAACATTGATTTTTCCAAGGCGCTTCCAGATATGCCTTCAGATTTAAGAAATTCCTATTTTTGTGGAAACCCTAATTTTTAGTGCCAAAATTGAAAGTGCTCATAACTGAATTTTGATTGGACAGAAAGATTCACCTTGCTGAGGAGAGTCAATCTATCATATTGATTTTCCAAAATCTATGGGGAGAAACCCAAAAACAAGAAGCCCTAGCTTCTACAACTGCACAATGTCTTTTTCTCAGGTTAGCTCTGATACCATGTTAATTTTTTAGTATTATTTCAATATACTCTAGGATCTTTACTGAGAGAATAACATGTACAGTATATCAATGCATATCAATCATAACAAGCATATCAATCATCACAAGATGCAAACATAAGAGACAATAGACACACAGAGTTTCTATGGGGAAACCCTAAGGTGAAAAACCCCACAACTTCATCAAAGATAGATAGAGCAATGATACAACCAAATTACAACCCAAGTACACAGAGATAGTCTCCTCCTAGTAGCTGATCCTCCTCCTCACATGTGCGCCACTTTCCAAGTGATGGTGATTGAGTAATGAAGTGATCAAATAGAGAGATCCCGCTCTATATTTATACCTGTTCTGAGCAGCCTAATAAACCTATGGGCCTGACTTGTCTAACTTAGCCTAATAACTCCAGGTTAACTTAATCAGGGTTGACCCCAAACATGGTGGTCTAATAACCCATCAGCAAGTTATGACACTTGCAATAATTGCGACACTTTTCAATACAAATGATGACACTTCTGTATATAGGAATAATACATCTCTATAGGAGTACAATAAAATACATAGATGAAATACATTCTGAAGTTACATATACATCAACACATTTGAGTCACTTGAAGACTCATGTTTTTTCTTGCTCAACACTTGGTTCATTTGATGTCAGAGGAACTTCATCCAACATTTGGGTGAATAAATTTATGATTGGAGAAAAATTTTGTCGACAACCACATACTTTGATATATCTTTATTGTTCTCACATTCATGGATGTATGGGTGAGACTTCTTTGAGTCCTTTGAAGTCTTCTTGTTTTTTCTGCTCATTATTTGGTTCAGATTTTAGTGGAGATTCTTCATTCACTTCTTGGATGAAAGAATACATGGATGAATATTTTCATGCATATCACATCCCTTTGGAGAAGCATTATAGGACATGGGATCCTCACCTATGTCATTGGAGCAGATTTGATGGGTCACTTGAAGATTGTATGCACTTGGAAAATGGTGGTCTACTTGCTTTGAGGTATAAGCACTTTCATGACTCTTTGATGAAGTATATCCCTCATGTACATTTTCATTATGGTGTTATGTCCTTTGATGATATATATTTTGTACTCATGATGTTTGGAAGAATGTATACAAGAAAATGGGATCCAGGAATCCTCTTATTTGATGGTGTGGGTTGGAGAGCACTCTTAATTGTTAGGGTGCAATACAAGCAATGGGACCCTGAAATAATTTTTATCTCATTGGTTTCAAATATTTTGGGGAAACAAGCAGTATGGGAGATGGATTTCCCACTTAATAAAGTGATTTTTATCGGAGTAGTGCAGCATCAATCATGGTGGTTCCTCTCTAAAATCTTCATGGAAACTCAAAGACTCAAGGTTGGGCAATTCAATGGAAACGTCAAAGAATTATACAGAAAGCAGGTTCTTTAACACCCATGTTTGAAATTGCTTGAGGAAAAGAAATATTGGGAAGGGAGGATTTGTCATGTCCCAAATATGGCATTGGGTCACAATGGCCTAAGCAAATTGGCCCTATTCATTAGAGTTTGTCAAATTGATGCTAAAGGTCAAATAATTGCCAAGGAAAATTAGTAGTTTCCTAGGTTTGGGGTGGAAGCTTTGGGATTTGGAATAATGGGGATAATAAATGATATTGGAACATTAGGATGGGATAAATATTTAATAAAGGAGATAAATAAATATACACAAGTGAAAATCAAAGTGGCATTTGATCATGAAGACACATGGAGGAAGTGGAATCCACACAAGCTAGAATTTATGTGCCACATGGCATCCTCTTCTTGCAATTTCGAATCCATGAGAAGCCTAATATTCTTGGGATGAGTTATAAGGTTAATAACACTTGGCATGATTCAATGAGGTCTAAATATATAGGAAGAGTAACACTTGGTGGCCATATCTCATCCCTGAACCTCATATTCAAGTCCTAATATCATTCATACACCTTCCTTGAATATTTGAAGGAATTTGGAGTTAATTTGAGACCTACAGACCAATACTCGTCAAAGGGAAATTACTAGTAAAGTTCCCTACATTGACCAGAATTGAAAGAGGATTTGCAGAAGTATTTTAAAGGTCCAAAATCATCCCTGAAACACATATTTATGTTCTAACATCATCCATATACCTTCTTAGAATATCTGGGAGCAATTGGAGCAATTTGGGGACCTAGAGCTCAAAACTAGTCAAAGGTCTAACTAGGGAAAAAATGTGAAAATTTGCCATTTTAATAAAATTCCTAACAAGTTACATTAAATGTTTACACTCTGCTTTATTAATAATAATCTCCTTATTTATCCTTAATTTTGTTTGATGTTTTTATCAAATTCAATAGATTGCAACATTTCTTTTCATATTTAGATTTGTAGTTGTGTCATCAAGTTTGAAATAATTTCCAAGTTACCAACAATGTAATATTCAACTATATCATCTTAATACATCCATCTGAATTTTTTAATGAGGCTAAGATATTCAAGCATTCCAGATTCATTCTTCAATTTGTTTCTCTAGTATTCATATCATGATTCTCCAAGTACTACATCTTACTATCATCTTTAGCTTCTTGAATTTTTGCAGACTTGAGCTTTGTAACCAAATTCATTACATATGTAGCATCTTCAAATGGATCTAATCAAATTCAGATAGAATGGGATAACACAAATGATAATTATCTTAGCTTTGCCCATGTTGTTGTAATTTATTTGTTACTATGTTGCTCCCCCTTTCTATGTTCTTTCTTTGTCTCCATTCTATGCTCTGTCCTTGAGTTTTTCTTCCATCATCTGATGCACTCAAGGATTCTAAGGTCATTTTGAGAGACCTTAGAGTAAAAATTCCATATGACATCCTTTCTCTCGTTCATGGTTATAGTTAGTAGCTCCATCCATGATGAATTCTCTGCTTTGCACTTATTTCCTTTTCCAAACCTTTTTGGTTCCTTATCTAGGGGATATTTCCATGTCAATTCTACAATCTCTTGCAAAGTGTCCAAGGTTGTGTCAATTCAACAATATCTTTCTTTAAAAACCCTTCCCTAAAATTCCTTTAACTTGTATACTGAAAGTTGGATAGGGTTTGTAAACCATGAGAAAGACAAGAGCACTAGTGTCGAATCCTAAAGCATGGCGATATGCCTTGATTGGAAGTATTGTAGCTTGATGTAATGCCATGATTGATAAAGCTTGGGGAGAATCCTTGCATGGGAAAGTAGTTGTCATGTGATGTGATGATGTACTTGAAGGTACAATCATACAGGGTATGGAAAAATTGAAATGCTCTGATGTCTACTCATTTAGAATTTGTTGGTCTTCTTCCATCCTATCTTTAGCTTTAACTATACTCAATTAGGAAATTTCTTGGATATGATTCTTAACATAAGCATAGATGCCACAACTTAAGTGGTTTTCAGTCCTGGGAGAGCCATAAAAAACCTGGCGAGTGTAGTGTCCCCTTCCTACCATACAGCATGATAGAGAGGACGTGGTGCAAGAATCGGGCAATTAGCCCCATATTCATTAAATCAACTCATTGATACAAAGACAGGTATATGTGCATGCTATAGAACAGAACAGAGATCAAATAAAACATGCTAATATCTAACATACATTCACGATTCTATGACAGTCATTAAATAAAGATCTTTGTAGTAGTATAAAAGATCATATGGAAATGCATAATTGTTTAAATACACAGCGGAAGTAAATTCATTAGCACATCCATAATACATTCCAGCTATTCATCCAAGGAACAATTGCAAAGTTAAAAACACAAGAATACTTATCTTATGCGAAAGTAGTCCCACGCAACTGGCTATGCAACTGCAACGTTCCACCCAACCATAGGCCAGTGTGCTCCTCAATCTCTCAGCACCACTTCCACCCCCGAGCTGGGCATCATCTCTACAAGGAACCAGGGAACAACAGAGTCACACATAGCCAAGCATACATCAAGATGAGCCAAGCCAATCTACAATTGGGTTTATCAGGCTGCTAGCAGATGGAAAGGAAGAGTTGCTAAGCTAGTGAGCTCCAACATAGAGCCAGGGATAACCTTGCAAGATCTATCTAGCTTGGCACCCACAATACCTACACACCCAGCACAAGGAAGCATTTTTTTCTCTGCTATACAGTCCCTCAAGCCATGCCTTCGCTATCTAGTGCTCTCAGGGTATGCATAGAAGAGTAACCAAAGCCCTCTTGATCTTCTTGAGAGGTTGTCTCCCCCACTAGGTTTATCAAGCTACTTCTGTCCACTACCACTCCAAAACTTCAATTCACAGGTTCAAACCAAGATGAGGATGCACACAACAGCAGAACACAATTATGGGCGTAATGAAAATCGTTTGTACAGTGGCAAGCATGAAAATGATCCCCTAGGCTTCAGAAAAACGTGGGAAGGTTAAAATGAGCAATGGAGGTTTGGAGAAAACCCAAGGTAGCAGAAAACGTTTTTAGGAAAAACGCCCATGGAAAATCGGGGACAAAACGAACTACCTACAGTCCCAAATCGCAGCCCCTCCTTCCCAGCTACTATCCAAAACCAAAAACGGGTTTTTGGGCAGGGAGAACCCTGCATTTTTGCTCCAAAAAACGTGACTGTAACTCCCATCCTTCTCTATCTGCATGAATGAATGAATACTGCCCATTCCCCATGGCTTTGGGCACCATTCCGTGGGTGTTTTCTTGCCCCACAAGCAAAAACACGAATTTCCAGGTTGATGGCTTGCCCATGCACGAAATTGGCTGCCATACTTCTTCATTTCCAAGGCATTAACTGCCTTAACCAATTTCTTGGAAGAATTAAATGATTGGGTGCATGAGACAAAAATGGGTAGTTGGTGGTTTATGGGTTTCCTCATTGACACATGGATAAAGACCATTGGCTCAAGGGTTTGGAATAATTTCCCCCCCTTTTCCTTGTAGAATCATGTAGTACCCCTCCTTTAGGGTCCCCTTGAACTGAACCTGAAACTTTAAAAACTTCATACAAACAAATTAGCCATCATAGTTATTGGAAAAATAAAATAAAAAGCGTGAATAACTTAACAAAAATAAGCAAAACTTTAACCTGTCAACCCGATCCGGTTGGTCCATTGTCGCCTTTGTCTTCCGTAGGATCCCTCCAGCAAAGCTCGTTTAACCATTGGCGAAGCAACCGTTAGCTTCGCCACCCAACCATAGGCTCATGCTTTCAGTCGCATGGCCTCCCCCGAGCTTTGGGTCGTAGAGCTCACACAAGTAGTTCAAAAATTCAGCTTGGCCTTCCCTTCCCACCAGGATTTCTAAGCCAAACCCTTAGATAGTAGCAAGTCTTTGAGGCATTTGAAAATTATGACAATCGTCCAAATTATGGGCCCTTTACCCATTCCCCAAGCCTTCCTTATAAAGAAAAATCTCATGCGACACATGTCGCTTCATGCATAATTACATATTTTTAATTAATTATTTAATTAAAACACTCACCCATCCAAGTGTTAGTTTCTCTGGGAAGTGCACCAACACCCCTAAGTTTGCTCTAGTTTGTCCCCCAGATATTTTAATTAACTCCTAGCTTTTAGTTGACTAGGTGTCTAATCTTAGGATTCTATTTTGCTCCTAAATAATGATTTCTATTATTTTAAATGCTCAACAAAAATAACTATTCATGTGCAAATGCCTAAATTATTTTTATGCATTTGCTAAGTAATAATCTAGAGTTATTCTCATAAGTTTTTATGTAGTTAAATTTAACAATCAAACTCACTAGGATCACGGTGCCACGTCGTTGGGATCCTAGTTCCTTAATTTAATTTCTCTGACATGGCACCACTCCGTCGAGTCGAGTCATCCATAGTTTCCATTCCTCGGCAAGGCACCACATCGTTGGGTCCTTGCATTCACTCTTTCCGTTCTCGGCAGGGTACCGCACCGTCGGGCCCTTCTACCGTCATCCTTCCGTTTTGACTTGTGGGAACTTTATGTAGGGATTTCAGGAGCCGTTACCTTCCATCCTCCATCTACACGCTATCTAGGGACTAATGGCGCTGAGGAGTGAGTCCGTTCTCACTGCGCGCCCCTCAACTCGTACGTGACCAGCTCCGTCGTGGCCCACCTCGTATGCCCTCACGCTTTCCTCTTGATCAAGCGGATCAGTGCTTATCTGCTCAAGCGTGGTATTCCGTCGGAAGTCGACATCGTCGTCGCTCTCCCTGTGTGTGATTTACCCATACTCTACAACCCTTCATGTTCCTTTGTGTGTCCGTTGGTGAACCGTCTCACTTGTTTCTACACACACTTCTCACAACAATTTATTTAGTAGAACTGTCCTCAATAATCATCATCTGATTTCTAAATCTAGTATTGTTAAACATTTATGATTTATTCAAACTTCTAATCAAATATACATTTTGTCGACAAATACATAATCACCGTATAGCTAGTCATTAAGCATTATCCATATGTACAATTTTCATATCAAAGTTAATCGTTAAACATAAAATCGTCCATTCACAATAACTACCCAAAAGCACATATATCAATCAATCGTAATCATAAATATACTCAAAATAAAATCATAGGGTTATTTTATTAATGTTTCAAATAGTCGGTGACTCAGCAGGTGCCCTCAATGTCTATATGTTGATGTATATGTAACTTCGGAATGTATTTCACATATATGTATATTGTATTCCTATAGAGATGGTATTATTCCTCTATAAGGAAGTGTCGTCATTTATATTGTAAGTGTCATAACTTATACTTGATGGGTTATTAGACCACCTTGTTTGGGGTCGGCCCTGTATAAGTCATGTGGGTCAAAGGGTTATTAGACCACCCTATTGGGGGTCAGCCATGTGGGGTCAAAGGGTTATTAGACCACCCTATTGGGGGTCGGCCCACTCAGCATTATGTTATGTGGTTAAGTTAGAGCCGACATGAGTTAGGTAAAAAGGCAAGTCAAGTCAAGTATAAATAGAGTGCGGGAGACACTCTATTTGCTCACTCACTTCTCACACATGCTCTCAAGGAGGAGAGGCGCACTTATGGAGGAGGAGGATTGCTGCTAGGTTATGTCTATCTCTTGGTTGGTTGTATCATTGCTCTATCTATCTCTGAGGAAGTTATTGGGGTTTTTCACCTTTATGGTTTTCCCCAAGTAAATCTTTGTGTCTCTTGTGTGCTTGCATTATTGTCTCCATGATTGATATGCTGTAGATATGCTATACATGTTGTTCTCTCAGTTAAGATCCTAGATCAAATTGAAGTAAATTCTGAAAATTTAACATGGTATCAGAGCTAGCCTGAAAGAAGGCATGATATGGCATGTATGACACTTGTTGCACTTACGATGCTAGGGCTTGATATAGCAAAAACCAGTCATCGTAGCACTTTCGCTATAAATCCGTTTTGGAAAATTTTTCGGACCTGAAATTGTTACAGGCCGAAGCTAAGATCTCCAGGTATCTTGTGTCCAAAGGACAACCTCTAATTCGTTGTACTTTGTGATTTATGATCTGTTCAATATAGGGCTTCTGCCTCTTCCAGATCTGAGTCAAAATCAGGTGACCTTGGGAAAAAGGTCATATCTTGGGCTAGGAAGCTCCAAATGAAATTTTGTAAAAAGTGACAGGTAGTACGCAGTATGTTCTATCTCAGAAAACTTTTTCAAAGGCCGAAGTTGAACCAGTGACACGTGGTACGCCGTACAAGTGCGCTCTCCTGTATTATTCCATAAACAGGTCACGTTGCGACATTTGGCATAACTCTCTCTCAGAGAGTCCAATTGAGGTCAGACCTGTCAGGATGGAAAGGCGACAGGCAGAGCTATCTCAGAAAACTTTTTCAGAGGCTGAGGTTAAAACAGTGACACATGGCACGCCGTACAAGTTCGCTCTCCTGTTTTATCCCAAAACAGGTCACGTTGCGACATTTGGCATAACTCTCTCTCAGAGAATCCAATTGAGGTCAGACCTGTCAGGATGGAAATATAACAGGTCAGGCTATCTCAAGAAACTTTTTCAGACCCTGTGGATCAAAAATTTTGGAGTTACACCAGAAACAATAAGGTACATATTTCTGTCAAAACAGAATTATTTTTTGGTACCTTCATTCATGGCTTCCGGAATTTAGGGCTTTGAAGAAAGTTGAAATTTTTGTAATCGGAGACCACGGCTGGATGCTACTCATCAAAATAGAAATTTAGAGACCAAGATCAGAATTTTTGGTTGGGCATAAGGCCGGGCTTGATTAGACCCTAGTTCGGGACTTTGATCAGAAAATTGGAAAATTAGGGCTTCTGTAAAAATGGGAATTTTTGAAATCTGTGACCACGGCTGGAAGCTCCTCAGAAAAATAGAAGCTTAGAGCTTTGGATCAAACATTTTGATTGGGAAGAAGAGTGGGCTTCATCAAACCCCAGTTCAGGGTCACATCCAGTGAATCCGGAAGTTTCAAAGGCAAAATTGAGGAGTCAAACTTTGCAGTCTTCAAATTTTGAATATACCAAATTGATCAGCTCATCAAGACACATATTTCTATCCTGTCAGAAGGTTGAAATTCAAAGTTTGAATTTTTGGGGTTTCTCTGACAAACCCATATCCAGCTCCAGGTCCAGTACTTGCAAATCAAGTGGATTGGGTTAATCCCAGAAGAAGATGGATTGATCATCTGCATGAGTGAAGAAGTTCCTGTTTCAGAGGGAGATGAGGCTAAGGCCTTACATAAGAAGATTACAAGCGATCTCGACAGGTATGAATCATCGAGGTATGTTTCGATATTTGTCCATGATTAAGTTTATGGTATGTTTGTCTTCATGTTATTACGGTCAGTACAATTTTGATTTTAGATTTGTCGTATCACCTTAACAAAATTATGAATGCATGATAGAAGATATTCATTGGTTAGGGTGTTGACACTTATGATTGTACTAATGCATTATGGTGTTGTATGAGGTTTATGTTGTCTACTAACATGAAAGGTACACCAAGAAAGACAAATCATGTTCTGGTCCAAGAACATATGATCATGATAACATGAGGACAAAGATTCATCCATTGTCATGGATCTCATAGAAGATCCATTTACGAGGTATGTATAACTTGGTTTTGTAATAGTTAACCTATGAGATATACAGGTTACTAGCACAAGTCATTGAAGAAGAACAAGAAGACATCATGTGAGTATGTTAGACATAAATAGCTAGCATGCTAATCCAGGTATGTTTTTCCTATATCAAGATAGAATCCTACCTTGTGTTAGGATCTTATACTGTTGTTGATAATGATTATTCATGAAGTCATAGGTTTGAATAATCATGGTTGTATGCATATTATGTTTCTTACCTTAATTGATGATATGACTAACCAGAAGAATCATGATGGTATAGGTTTGAATAATCACAGGTTTTATGCATTTTATATATCTTATCTTTATTGATGATTCAACTAATCTGAAGAGTCATATGTTTGAGTAATTACAGGTTTAGACATGTTATGTTTCTTATGATTTGACTAACCATAAGAATCCTACATAAACCTTGAATGCTAATGCTTATTATTTCTGTTTGAAATGATCATGACTATACATGCTTGAGATTATTTTGTTTTAATAGTATACTAATGAATGTATGATTTTATATGAGATCACAAGGATATCACAATCATGATACTAATAAGCATGCATAGGAACCAAGGATGAATGTAAGTTCAAGGACATGTAATCCAGGAAGCAAAGATCAAGAGGGAGTACACTCCAGTGGTTTATGCAAGGATGCAGATATTAAGAGGGAGTTGACCATCTCTCTATATCCCACAACAGAAAGGTGTAGAAGAAGCTACTTCAGATTAGGACTCCAGCAGCTCCTGCAAGGAAGCGAAAACTCAGAGGGAGTCCACCCAACGAACAAACAAAGATAAGTATTTGAATTGTCATTTCTTAAATAATACTGTTCAATAAATGTATATACTGATGTTCCTAGAATTAGGTTGTGTATTATGCATATTAGAATAATTGCATTGATTAACAGTATACTCCTAATATGCATGGGTAAGTGGCCTATGTCACTGTACAACATTCCATTGCTACTTATCTAGAATGAAACCTCTTTGCTGACATGTTGGGAGTTGTGCACACTCTTAACAATGTTCTGGTAGAGATTGGAAGGCATCTAGAAAGTTACGGAATATGGATAAATGTTGTATTGAAGCATTGGCTAAGATAATTGCATGACTGTATGGCATATTTCTTTATGTGTAAGAATTTGTTCTGAAAACTATGAGATGTTTTCTAATCATGCAATTTAACTTGTTGTGTAGGAAAGATCGTATGCCATCTCCTACAAAAGAAGAACTACAACATTTGTTCCAGCAACAAAGATATATATTGAAGATATTGAAGATATTGAAGTTCCCAGGATCTGGGATGAAGAAATGAAATGCCATGATCCATCGATCATGAAGAATGATGTTTGAGATATAATCCCAAGACATGAAGGGAAGTTTGCTATGACTTCCAAATGGAATTATCAGATCAAGCATGTTGTAGATGGCAACATTGAGAAATATAAAAGTGATGAAATAGAAGATGCGCCAGATGGATTTCAAGACAGCATGGTGTAGTCACATATATGTGCAGAACTTGGTATGGTAGGATAGACAGCTTTCTATCCAGTTTGGACTTTACCAAGAGTAAAGCGGATTCCAACCTTTACTACAAGGTTGAGGAAGGCAATCCAGTGATACTACTTTTGTATGCAGATAACCTGTTTGTTACACGTGAAAATAGTTTGATTGCCGACACGCAGCAGAAGCTTACTACCAAGTTTGAGATGAAGAACTTGGGGATGATGCACTATTTGTTTTTGGCATGGAGGTGTGGCAGAGTGGTGGAATCTTCCTTGGACAAGGGAAGTATGCAATAGAGATCCTAAAGAGGTTCGGGATGATGGACTGCAAGGCTATGGCCACACCTATGGCATTGAATCTAAAGCTTCTTTGTGATACTTCATCTGAGCCAGTTGATGTTTCTATGTATCGTCAGATTATTGGGTCCTTGATGTACCTGACGAACACGAGACCAGATATTTGCTTTGCTGTGAACACATTGAGCCAGTTCCTAACGGATCCGAGGAGTGTTCACCTGGTTGCTGTAAAGCATGTTCTGAGGTACCTGAAGGGTACAGTGGGTTATGGGCTCAGATATGAAGCGAATCAAAAGTTTAACCTGCAGGGTTATGTTGATTCAGATTGGGCTGGCAGTGCTGCAGATAGGAAGAGCACATCTGGGTGTTGCTTCAGTATGGGATCAGGTGTGATCTCTTGGTTTAGCAGGAAGCAATCCTGCGTAGCACTGAGTACAGCTGAGGCAGAGTATGTTGCAGTCTGTTCAGCTAGTTGTGAGGCAGTATGGCTACGGAAGCTACTGTCTGAGTTATTTGATCTCCCGTTGGAAGCTACTGGTATCTTCTGTGATAACCAGAGTTGTGTGAAGCTGTCCGAGAACCCAGTGTTTCATGACAGGTCGAAACACATAGAGATCAAATACCACTATATCAGGGATATGGTGCAGAGAGGAGCTGTGAAGCTCCTGTATGTTGCGACAGACGAGCAGATTGCAGATGTGCTGACGAAGCCACTAGCCAGGGTGAAGTTCGAGTACTTCAGAGAAAGGCTTGGCGTTATTCAGATCGAGGACACTTCGAGGAAGAAGTGATGGACACATTTGCTGAAGCCATTCCAAGCATGTTGGAAGGAGGATCCTTCACATGGCTGTGGATGTAAGCGCTGGATGATGAACATCAGGATGACATTCTAGTTTCTGCTGGATATGATCAGTTGGATCATTTTATGTATGTATGTACGCATCATGTTGGATGCTGGATATGATCAGTTGGATCATGTGTATGTATTTTATATGCATCATGTTGGATGCTTGGACCATGTATCTGTATATGTATCAGGTGGATACATTGTATGATCAGGTGGATCATGTATGGTGATATATATCATATGTTTTGTATTTGTATCAGGTGGATACATTGATGATCAGGAGGATCATGTATGATGATATGTATCAGGTAGATACTTGGCATGCAACAGGATGTTGCATTGATGATCAGGAGGATCATGTATGATGATATGTATCAGGTAGATACTTGGTATGCAGCAGGATGTTGCATTGATGATCAGGATGATCGTAGATGACGAGCTTCAGGATGTTGCTCCAGATGACATGCAGCAGGATGTTGCAGTGATGATCAGGATGATCATAGATGACGAGCTTCAGGATGTTGCTCCAGATGACATGCAGCAGGACGTTGCAGTGATGATGATCAGGATGATCATGGATACATCAGGATGATGTATGGTGAGTATCAGGTTGATACTCTGTGGCCGTGGATCAGGTTGTGCAGATGAGCATGTAATCCGGTGCCCTGGGAGATTTGCAGATGGTCTTTCGAGGTTTTGCCTATGGCATGTAATTCGGTGCCCTGGGACATCTGGCAAATGCTCTTTCGAGGTTTTTCTCTGGGAGGACATGTAATTCGGTGCTCTGGGAGATCTGCAGATAGTCTTTCGAGGTTTTGCCTATGGCATGTAATTCGGTTCCCTGGGATATCTGGCAGATGCTCTTTCGAGGTTTTGTCCTATGGCATGTAATTCGGTGCCCTGGGAGATCTGCAGATAGTCTTTCGAGGTTTTGCCTATGGCATGTAATTCGGTTCCCTGGGATATCTGGCAGATGCTCTTGCGAGGTTTTGCCATGACCACATGTAATTCGTTGCCCTGGGAGATCCTATAGGTAGAGCTGTGTGCTCGTAACAGCCTGGGATGCTCTTGCGAGGTTTTGTGGTGAGGTCACATGTAATTCGGTGCCCTGGGAGATCCTATAGGTAAAGCTGTGTGCTCGTAACAGCCTGGGATGCTCTTTCAAGGTTTTGTGACGCACGTAAAAGTCCTGAGGATTCCACAGTATGGCCAGTGATGATGAAGACCTGCAGGTGGTGGGCCTACATCCAGTATGAAAAAGGACTGGCTCTGTAGAACTTCCTATGACGAGTAGATTCAGAGATTGATTGAGATAGCAGCAGCAGTGACGATGATGATGACTCGATGACGATTATCTAGTGACGATGATCCAGAGAAGATGACTTGTGCTAGAAGAACTGTGCTGAGAAATACCTTCCTAGTTAAGAGGGAGTGTTGATGTATATGTAACTTCGGAATGTATTTCACATATATGTATATTGTATTCCTATAGAGATGGTATTATTCCTCTATAAGGAAGTGTCGTCATTTATATTGTAAGTGTCATAACTTATACTTGATGGGTTATTAGACCACCTTGTTTGGGGTCGGCCCTGTATAAGTCATGTGGGTCAAAGGGTTATTAGACCACCCTATTGGGGGTCAGCCATGTGGGGTCAAAGGGTTATTAGACCACCCTATTGGGGGTCGGCCCACTCAGCATTATGTTATGTGGTTAAGTTAGAGCCGACATGAGTTAGGTAAAAAGGCAAGTCAAGTCAAGTATAAATAGAGTGCGGGAGGCACTCTATTTGCTCACTCACTTCTCACACATGCTCTCAAGGAGGAGAGGCGCACTTATGGAGGAGGAGGATTGCTGCTAGGTTATGTCTATCTCTTGGTTGGTTGTATCATTGCTCTATCTATCTCTGAGGAAGTTATTGGGGTTTTTCACCTTTATGGTTTTCCCCAAGTAAATCTTTGTGTCTCTTGTGTGCTTGCATTATTGTCTCCATGATTGATATGCTGTAGATATGATATACATGTTGTTCTCTCAGTTAAGATCCTAGATCAAATTGAAGTAAATTCTAAAAATTTAACACTATAATAGTCTAGGGGCACTACAAAAACTAGTACCTCATTATTCTAAATAGTTAAGGTACTGAGGCGGGCATTACATACACCCCCTCTTATTAAAACTTCGTCCCGAAGTTAAGTCTCATGTACTTCCATGGTGAGTTCTCTTTCTTTCCACATTCACTGCTTCAACATAACCAACATTGCTAATAAAATTTCATTTCCTCCTTTCTAGCATCATATAAGTATATATCTCATAATTGACAATATAACTAAATCATATCTTTCATAGTGTAGCAATCCCCACAACAGTCCTCTATTGGCTCATTAATTGTAACCAAATTTGAAATCATCCATAACAAATTCCTTTCATTCAGCAAAACTATAAATATATCATTTATGTAACTCTGTTAAGCACTAACACATTTCCACATAAGGAATAAAATCTTCAATACCAATTTATTCATTTTCTATGGTTACGTATAACTATCATATATTTTAAACAATATCTGAGTTTTCAAATAAGAATTAACCCTTCCAAATTATGTTCTTCAATACATACTTTATCCATTCCTAAACTAATCTTACATGCAACCTCTCTCTTTTCATAATCCAAAGTATAATTAAATACTGGAGTTCCATTTACTTAATATATCTAAAAGTATAATCTCAGATTTGTATAAACAAAGTTATGTAAAGTTTTCTCCTCTTCCTAACTCAAGTACAACTAAGATTCTATAATTCAATGTAAGTTTAACTTCTCTCTTTTCTCAATCCAAAGCATGATTACAAACTAGTAGTGCATACCTGCGAAGCCATCACCTTGATTTTAGAGAATAAGCATTTACAACCAATAGATAAAATTCTGGACGCAAAACCCCTCATCAAAGTATATGAACCCTAAATACCGTTCAAACTTTCATACTAGCAAATTTAGAGGAGAATAATTCTAACCTGTTCAAGAAGCTGGAAGTATCCTTGCCGAAGGAGAAGAAGTAAGAATCACAGCTTTGATTTTTCTAAGTCGATCTTTGTAGCAAGTGTATGTCATAAACTTAGCTTAGAAGACAATTATCACAATTCGTATCCAATTTTATTATAGAATGATAATTAGAATAACAATCATATCTCATTATTTAATTACTTTAAGCCATAACTTCAGACAAATCATTTAATACACATACCATCTCTTCTCCTTTAGTTTACTAAAATCCATCTAAACAATCCTTCAGGTTTCGCATTCTATTGTTGACACCATGTAGCTTTCATTAGTTTAACTTCCAACAATATTTGGTGCATTTTCTTTCACCATGAATAAGTACTAACCCATCACCGAAATATTAATTTTAAGGGCATAAACATATACTTTCAATTCACCCCAACTTCATTGGTGAAGTTTCTCACTAACCTATTAATTTTAAATATCATTTAACACATAACAATGGATTCGATGCATACTACCGAGTTTATTTGATACATTCTAATATAATACTTCAACCATAAACAAACTATGACTGACTATCAAATGTAGGACTTCAACTATGGCTGACTATATATATATATATATTGATACAAAGATCTTGAGTAAAGGAATAATACAAATATTCATAATCATGATGCTAAATGAGTGTAACTAGAATCTATCCTCTTTACTACTCTCCCTTATCTACAAGTAAACTTTTGACACACAACTTTTCTCCATTCTATCTACATAAAAATCATTTACCGGTGTAAGACTATGAATGAGATAATTATCATATAAAAAATATTTAAGTTTCAATACACATTACACACTAGCTTCCACTATATGTTAACAACCCATTATTGGTTTTCTTCTTGTCATGTTTTTAATCTATGCATACATCTATAAACATCCTATCTCTAGTTTACCCACATATTACTATGTATGAAAATTTAAAACTTACATTAATGTGTATCTATCCACAATTTGTCTTCATTGCTAACTTGTATATTTAACAACTTCACCATACATAATGTTTAAATAATAAATCTATCTATACTTTAAACACATGAAACACTTATTTGAATGATCATTCACATACATATTGTTCCCAATGTTTAAACATTAAATTTGTCTATATTTCTAACATAATGATTAACCATATAAATTATCAATATTTAATATGTATCATTGATATTACACCTAAGACATTGGCTATATGTATCACTCATAGATAACAACATATAAATAAACATTATCACAAATTTTATTTATAATTTTAACTCTATGATAAACCATATCAATTCTCAATGTTTAACATATATTATTTATTTATATATCCTAGACAGTAGTTACATGTATCACAACATATAAATGAATTTCGTTAGCATCACTTTTTTCCAGAATTCATACACCTGACACTAAGCTTAACTAAAGGATGATTACGAGATAGACAAGCACTCAAGCGAAACTGAAAGGTAGTCCATCAACGCGGTTTGGAGTAACTGCCTGGTTGCATAAGGTAATGTCACTGATAGTGGAAGACATCAACAAGGTCGGTGTGATCAATTACATTTACAAAAACAACTTACAGGTGGTATGCTTAAGAGACAGATATTAAGCTCATTCGATGTCACAGACAAATAATATGGCTCGGCTTTCTAGTGGAGATATTGTAAACCACAACGCTCAATCATTTCAAGAGTTCAGATCTCAGGAAAGGAAAAAGGAGTTCGATCCAGTCGGATAAGATAATACGAATCTCGGTCTCTAGCTGCCTGAAGGAAAATTGAATACACTCTTCAAACTTAAGGATTTTAATCCTAGTATAAGGAGGCGTAGTGCTAAATTCAAGTTTAATCACCACTTACAGAGCAGTAACTTTGATTCAACCAAACTCAAGGTAAGTAAAAATAAAAAAATAAAATAAAACACATACTTAAAACACTGATTCACAGGATAAGGGTCTCAACATGACAACTATCCTTTTTATGCTAATTCTAAAGCAGACAATAATATGTATATATATTGGTACATATCACTACTATTTCTTTTACGACTAAATTATTGGAAAAGAAAATGCATAAAACTTCATATACCCAATTCCTAATTTTCTACAGCAATCGAATTAATTAAATATCTAATCCAAAATCTTAATTCCTAACCCTCTACTACACAACACGTATGCTTAATCAATATGATTAAACTTATGAAGTTTAATTTATATCATATATATAAATGTTCAACCTACAGTATCACTTCCTCATAATCGATTCCTGATGTGTATGCTAAATTAATATAATTAAATTTATAAAAACTAGCTGCCTTAAATAATAATGTTCAACAATATTAGCAACTTGGAGTTCGATTCATAATCCATCTAATGTAAATATACTAATGACATGCGATATGTTTTATACACATATATTTCATAAAGAAGATTCTACTCATATCTTATCCATATCTATTTTTAATACCTTAAATTTCAAATTCTATTATAACCAAATCTAGTCATATATATATATATATATATATATATATATATATATATATATATATATATACTTTTTAATTCTTACTCACGCTTGAAAGTACTAAAATCTTAGTTTATTTAATGACATGACAATCCTATCCCTAACAAAAAGTTATTTTAATTATTAATCATGCAATGGTTCAACAATTCTTTTGTTACGATTTAGTATCTAAATTATCATCGCTTGTTGCTGTCAATTAAAAACAATATGTGCATCATTATTATTATATATATATATTGCAAGGAATGAGAAAACACTTCCTTCTTTTTAAAAGAAAGAACAAGTAATCAAACAACCTGTTTAATGTAAAACTTTTCATCATAATAAATTCAATATCTATTAAAGGAACAGTTATAGTGTTCCTCGATTTTGTCTATATTTATTACAAATGCAACTAAACACCTAGCAATTTCATTCCTTAAACTTACCACGGCATTCATCATTTCTTAATTTCGGATGTTTGTAAATAGATTCATAGATATCTCTGGGATATATATATAAAGTGTTCAGAATAGAGCTTTATAGGTATATATAATGGAATAGTTCAAAGATCTTCTCTGAACGCTGCATTGAAATGATCGATGACTCGATCTAACTGCATCAATATCCAAAGCTCTGCGATTGTATAAAATATACAGAACCAAAAATAGCTCAAATTATATATTCACCGATCGCCGAAAATAGCTCAAATATATTCACGGATCGCCGAATTTTAAATGATCGATGGCTAGATCTATCCACATCAATTTCCAAGAAATGCACAAAGCAAGGAATTATGCAAAAAAATATAACAATAGCTTATAGGTATATCTCTCTGTGTATATATATATATATAAAGTACACAAAACGAAGATTTATGGGTGCATAACAAATTAGCTCGAGGTCTTCACCGATCGCCAGATGGAAACGATCGATGGCTCAATCTAACTACATCAGTATCTAAATCTCTGCATTTAAAAAAAATAAAAAATAAAAGAACGGATCCTTGGTCGATTTTCATGGATAAACGAATTCTTTATTAGCACATACAACAAGATCGGTATCGATCGCTGGATATGATAAATCGTAGTTCAATCTTCTTGGGTGGATATCCATCGATACAACAACTACACCGAAAGAAAACTTAAATTTATTTAGCATTCGCGCCAAAGCATGGGTTACGGGTGTATATATAACAAAAAGTGACACAGAGGTGACACAAAGAGTTACTATAATCGTCAAATAATAAACATCGAGTTACGTTTAGAACCACTTCTAGGTCTTCTAGTTCGAATTCTAAGTAGAAGTAGTTAATAAAAACTGTAATTGTTTCCGCATCTAACTCCAAGTAAAGATAACATCAATGTTCATGCTACTCAGCATTAACATGAGCTGTCATGCTGTATATTTTGTTAATTATGAAGAAGAAATAGAAATCTTGATTGGAGTCCACTTCATGTGGAGAATCAGTAAAAGAACGAATATTAAGGAATCATTCAAGGAAGATATCTATCAAAACCATTTTATGGGTTGTTAACCATCAGATTACGAATGACTCCCAGTTCTAATCACGCGGATGGATGAAGTTTTAATCATGCGGATGGATGACATGAGTTTCCAGACAGGTTTAAAGATGTCCATCAGAGGAGAATAAGTGCAGATCCATTTTGGCACTCTCCCTGTATTAGTTGTACACTTTACACAGCAGTATGTAAATTCTTTGGTAAGATAGGGGTTCGATTTAGTTTCTCCCTCGGGTGAACTCTTCTACAATTTGAAAATGTTCCCAATCTAAATCCGAGACGATACTACTATCATTCGCATGGAACCTAGCGACAATCAACCCTACATATTACCATCTATTGATTTGGCATAAATCTATGGTTGTCCCGTAATAGGGATTTTAATTTACAGATCCGATATATCAACAAAATGCATATTAATCTTGTAATATCATAGGTCTTTTGCGTCATAGCCCTTATAAGGTCTTAAGGGTATGATAACTCGTGGTTCACTATGTCTCCATGGAAATCTTTGCAATTTGAAAGGGCTATGGTAGTTGTGCATAACTTCCAAAGAAGATACACAACACCAGTTTTCGGAGTGATTGCGTTCACAAGAACGGATATGGTGATTTTTATTTATTTATTTATTTTATCAAATAGGACGATTTTATTATTTAAAATCTCATTCGCAGTTTGAAACTAAAATAAACAGGGCTTCTTGATTATCTAGTGGATAGTTTCTTAGACTCGCAACGCTTCATTCTCAGATTTGGATTAGATCTCTGTCTTCAAATTTTGTCGGCAAACATTCTTACCAAACGAAATTTAAATACACGGATCCAGTTATTCAGATTTAGCTAAATGAAATCTAAAATGTACAAATGCGTCCCGAGGCCGTATAGCTCATAAAATACTTAGTCTTAAGAATAGATTTGGTTCAATCTACATTCAGAAACATCAAATACAATACACAGTCATTCTAAAGGTAATTTCAATTTATTAAATACTCTGTCATAAAAAAAAATTAAACAAAAAAAAAAAATTGATCTGAATCGATCGATTAGATTCGTAGATGAGGGGTTCGATTTCTCTTAAGGTCAAGCAATTTAGCAGAGGGGTGATTCCCGGTTCCACGAACAGAATAGTTCATCGATTAATATAAGTAGCGAATGATAAGGAGTGGAGACCATACGCGGGTTGTCTGTGATCTCAAATGTGAGATTTAAATTAAATAAACACTCAGAAATCAATCACTTCACGCGAGCACGCAGATAATCTGTGCTTTTACTCAGAAACTAGAACATTTAGGTTGTCCCAAAGAAAAGGGAGAACGAGGGTTTTATTTTGAGAATTCACAATGATCATTTTAACTAGGGTTAATGCAAGGAATTGACAGAGTATCGACCTTACTAAAAACTCCAGATCCAAATCTATCACTGACATTTTTTTATTTTTATTTTTTTTCTTCCAAGCAAATAAACCCTCCTAAAGCTCAAACAAAAATACAAGTATTCTGCATTCTTCATACAAATATAATATACGAATATAGCAGTAAATAAGGAAAGTAACCTATCCCGAAGGTCCATTAGGTTGCTGTCGAGTATTTGATGTGCCCATCGTTGTTGTCGATCTTCTCCAATCCTCACGATTCACCGACAAAACCCCTCATAAAAATATGATTCCGGTGCCCTCAAGGCTCGACCGGCTCTGATACCAAATGTAGTACCCCTCCTTTAGGGTCCCCTTGAACTGAACCTGAAACTTTAGAAACTTCATACAAACAAATTAGCCATCATAGTTATTGGAAAAATAAAATAAAAAGCGTAAATAACTTAACAAAAATAAGCAAAACTTTAACCTGTCAACCCGATCCGGTTGGTCCATTGTCGCCTTCGTCTTCCGTAGGATCCCTCCAGCAAAGCTCGTTTAACCATTGGCGAAGCAACCGTTAGCTTCACCACCCAACCATAGGCTCATGCTTTCAGTCGCATGGCCTCCCCTGAGCTTTGGGTCGTAGAGCTCACACAAGTAGTTCAGAAATTCAGCTTGGGCTTCCCTTCCCACCAGGATTTCTAAGCCAAACCCTTAGATAGCAGCAAGTCTTTGAGGCATTTGAAAATTACGACAATCGTCCAAATTATGGGCCCTTTACCCACTCCCCAAGCCTTCCTTATAAAGAAAAATCTCATGCGACACATGTCGCTTCATGCATAATTACATATTTTTAATTAATTATTTAATTAAAACACTCACCCATCCAAGTGTCAGCTCTCTGGGAAGTGCACCAACACCCCTAAGTTTGCTCTAGTTTGTCCCCCAGATATTTTAATTAACTCCTAGCTTTTAGTTGACTAGGTGTCTAATCTTAGGATTCTATTTTGCTCCTAAATAATGATTTCTATTATTTTAAATGCTCAACAAAAATAACTATTCATGTGCAAATGCCTAAATTATTTTTATGCATTTGCTAAGTAATAATCTAGAGTTATTCTCATAAGTTTTTATGCAGTTAAATTTAACAATCAAACTCACTAGGATCACGGTGCCGCGCCGTTGGGCTCCTAGTTCCTTAATTTAATTTCTCTGACATGGCACCAATCCGTCGAGTCGAGTCATCCATAGTTTCCATTCCTCGGCAAGGCACCACATCGTTGGGTCCTTGCATTCACTCTTTCCGTTCTCGGCAGGGTACCGCACCGTCGGGCCCTTCTACCGTCATCCTTCCGTTTTAACTTGCGGGAACTTTATGTAGGGATTTCAAGAGCCGTTACCTTCCATCCTCCGTCTACACGCTATCTAGGGACTAATGGCACTGAGGAGTGAGTCTGTTCTCACTGCGCGCCCCTCAACTCGTACGTGACCAGCTCCGTCATGGCCCACCTCGTACGCCCTCACGGTTTCCTCTTGAGCAAGCAGATCAATGCTTATCTGCTCAAGCGTGGTATTCCGTCGGAAGTCGACATCGTTGTCGCTCTCCCTGTGTGTGATTTACCCGTACTCTACGACCCTTCATGTTCCTTTGTGTGTCCGTTGGTGAACCGTCTCACTTGTTTCTACACACACTTCTCACAACAATTTATTTAGTAAAACTGTCCTCAATAATCATCATCTGATTTCTAAATCTAGTATTGTTAAACATTTATGATTTATTCAAACTTCTAATCAAATATACATTTCGTCGACAAATACATAATCACCGTATAGCTAGTCGTTAAGCATTATCCATATGTACAATTTTCATATCAAAGTTAATCGTTAAACATAAAATCGTCCATTCACAATAACTACCCAAAAGCACATATATCAATCAATCGTAATCATAAATATACTCAAAATAAAATCATAGGGTTATTTTATTAATGTTTCAAATAGTCGGTGACTCAGCAGGTGCCCTCAATGTCTATAGTAGTCTAGGGGCACTACAAAAACTAGTACCTCATTATTCTAAATAGTTAAGGTACTGAGGCGGGCATTACAAATCATGCCCTATCTCTTTTGTTGCATTGCATAGCCGGTTGTGGGTTTTTCCATTAAAAATTCGTATTTACATGGTGTCTTATTTACATTGTGTCTTATTTACATTGTGCCCATCTCGCACAAGAACCATAGGCATCTATTTTTAATTGCCGATACAAAATGCTAAATCAACGGTGGGGCCTTGGCCTTGAGCTCCTCACCATGATTAAATTACAATATTCACATCATTTACGATTTTATACAAAGGGGGTCGAAATGGGGACATTACAGCGAGTAGAAGTGGCCCCTCAGTCCTAGTATTAAACACTTGTGAACAGTAGCAGCCCAGTGGTCCCATCAGGAGAGTGCCATGGTTCAGATAGGAGAGCCATAAAAATTTAAAAACCCATTAAAAACTCATAGTAAAAGCCACACCCACAGTAAATAATGGCAGTAAATTTGTAAAAATGACAACGGAGAATCAACGAGAATCTAGGATTTGTGGAGATTGACCTCGATCCTGGGCCAAAAGTGGAGATACCTTTCAATGTAAATATAAGCGTATTTTTTAATTATATAAAAGATCTAGATTTATTAATTTCAACAGATCATACATTGCACTTCTTGGATAATATTTGGCCTCATATGTGATTTGTCCTCTTTCTTTATTTTCCATTTAATATTTCTATTTTGGGAAAAGATGTGTGTGTATTCCATGGCAACTGATGCCTTCTGACTTTGTGTCTTAATGAGTATTTTTATATTAGTCCCAAGGGTTATGGGTATTTTGTTGTTTCATGGAATCTGTTTCTAGCTGTAACTATATTTTTTCTTGCTTTTGTATTTCTCCTTATTTTAAATGGACTAGCCCATTGGTTTTAGGGATGTTACCAATCTGTGATTCAACTTCTAGTTTCAATTCTATTATTATCCCTCTTTGATGGCAGATCGTTTTGGCTTGGGGATTAACTCACAGAAGCACCATTCACACTCTAGTTTAATCTTGTTGCTTTGATTATGTGATAGCCAATTCTACATGTGTGATATCATTCAATTATTGTGCTTTGTGTAACCTACCAAAGAAATACCATTAAAAGACTTTAAATGCACCTTTTAATATTATGTTCAATGTTACGGAAATTCTTTAGTTATTGTAGAATCACACAAGTAGACAAAAACCAAATATTACCATGTACTGTAGATTTAATAATGTTCATAATCCATGGTCTGTATTTAAGTCTAATGTTCACATGGTTTGGTATTAACATTGTCTCTTAGCCTGCAATGAATATATAGGAGCTCTAACAATGTTCATGCATTACAACCTGAATTGCATTTAATTGTTCATGAATTGTGGTTGTGGGTTTTTTTTAGATATTTCTTTTCTGTTACTATTCAATTAGTGACTGTTTATCCATTTACATAAACGTCATTATAGGCTATCAATCCAAGGAAAATTAGAACTTCCTGATATAAAATGGCCCAAAGGTGTGAGGGATGATTTGATTGGTAAATGGGTTAATCATCCTTGTATAGAGATTGATGGCTTTAAAAATGCGTCCAATTGTATTTAGGAAGGAGTTGCAATTTTCCTCTTTGTACTACTATTCAGTCATTTCTATTCTGGAACATTTTTCTTCCCATTGCAGATTGATATATGGTTCCATTTTATGTTTTGCATTAGTTCATCATTTCGAGGGATTTTCACATAGTTTTTTGTTTTGCATTAGATCATTATTTCTTATTTTTTGTGAATAATTTCCATTTATACTCACATAGTTCACTCCTCAAGTCTTTGTTTCTTTCCTCAAGGTGTTTCTTTCATAATCTAGAGTTTTTCTTAAAAGGTAAACAACCAAGTTGTGAGTTGCTACAGCCATTACTCTATGTCCTTGTTTTATAATCTATTGGTATCTTCGACACTGTAATGTCTCCACCTTGCACCTTTCTAGATCCATCAATAGATTTTTAATTTGAATACCCTTTGCCTAATAAATCCCTATATCCTTATGTTCTGCAATGCTTTGTTTAGTATTGTGAGGAGTGGGAACAACCTCATCTTTGTTGATGCTAGTATACTTGGGTGGAGTGATTTATATCTTCTTGGTAGATTGTGGTCTAGTATTCATTCTCCTACTTGTTAACAATCAAATTAACACCCCTCGTCATGTGACAAAAGAAGCACATTTTTAATATGCGCCCACAACATGAAGACAGAAACACAAGTACATGTAGAGACAAGTTGTTAACACCCAAAAAGTGCTCACTAGCTCATTTCCTTCTTCACATGACCCATTTGTCCACTTTTTCACCATTTGAGCCTCTAAAGCCATCAAAAGGTCACCAAAAGACCTTAATACACCCCTTTTTCCACTCAAAATGAATATTTTTCCTCAAAAAACATAAAAAACCCTCAAAAAGGGTCCAAAATTCTCAAAAATATTAAAAAGGGAATAAACATATTCAAAATATTCAAAAAAGAAAAAAGGAGGGAAAAGGTACCTAAACCTTGTTGGTCAATACCATTGTTTTCCTCAAAACCATAATGGTATTCCCCACCACCAAAAGCTATAAAAAGGTGGTAGGGGCTCCTCACTTTCCATCCATCCATCATGCTATCCTCATGCTGTCAAAAGCTCCCATGAGCTTTTGACCATTGTAGCTATCTTGGAGAAGAGACCTTTGGATCTTGGAGCTACTCACCTTGGAAGTTGCTCAACAATCTTCGCCACTTGAAGGTATCACCATTGCAAGCACTTGCTTGCCCCTATTCTTAATACAAAATTATTTTTTACATATTGTCAATTGTTTTTGCTTTCGATAATATTTCCATTGTTTGCTTATCTATTTTACATAGATCCATGATTAAAGTAGTTTAAAGTAGTTTGTTATTTATTTCTATTGAGACTGCTGCTACTAGTTAGCAGGTGTCCATTGCACTAAGCTTGGTTGCAAAACCAAGCCAACAGTTTTTGGCGACTCCGCTGGCTTCGAATTCTTAGATCTCAGTTTTTTGCTTTAGATCTTAGTTTTTGTTAGTTTTAATCAATTTATTTCATAGATCTGCCATCCTAGACAGCAGATCTATTGCTGTTCTAGATCTTGGCCCCTTCTATTGCCATTAACAATCCAAAATTTCCATTTTCGGGTTCGTTTTTCGGCGACCGTTTTCGGCTTTCTCCTCGCGGTTTTTTTCCTGACAGTCGCGCGGCTCATCGCGACCTTATGCATTTTTTCCACGCGGCTTGTCACGGCTTCGCGGCCAATTTACGCACTGCACATCATGGCTTCGCGGCCATTTGCCGCACTGCACATCGTGACTGTGTGACAAAAATCTGCGCTGCACATCGTGGCTTCGCTGCTGAAACCCGCGCTGCCCATCGCGACTGTGTGTCAAGAATCCATGCTACACATCGCGGCTTCGAGGCCGAAACCCACGTGGCCCATCACGGCTGTTTTCCCGAAACCCGTGATGCAAGTTTTTTCAATTCAGCCAATTTTTTGAAAAATATTTTTTGTTGTATTTTCTGCCCATTTAGCATATTTTACAGTATTAATTTTCTTACATTTTTATAGCCATAAGAAATCTTTTACTATATAGAATGCTTCATTAAAAGTCTTTTTACAAAATTTTCAGAAATTGAAAGAGAGATTTTTCTGCATTTTATCTAGATCAAGGTTTTACTGTTTATTTGCTCGATACTTTGCCCAAGCAATTTTTAAGAGATCCATTTATTTCTTGAAGTATTCATGTTATTTGATTTCCTTCAAATTATTTCAAAGATCCATTATTTTTGAATAGTTTTTTCAAAGCATTTACATCTCCAAAACACCTTTATTTTTTGCAAAACTGGAAGCGTATTTTCTTTCATTTGTAAAATCGCCCAAGTGAGGCAAATCAATTTCAGTTTAAATACCACACTTGCACCCACTTTGCCACATAATTTGAACTGAGCCTTAAAATTTACCTTAAACTCAACCAACTTTTAACCCCACTTGGGGAGCACTTAAAATAATTTTGTAGTTAGGTAGAATTGAGGGGATAGGTGTTCCAATAACACCCCTCAGTTATTACATTTGAGACATACCTGTTGTCCATTAGGGAACCAAAATCCCCCAGTATTTTTTGGCACAGTCACAACCAGTTTATCAAAGGGCCTCTCCCCTAAGAGGTTTGAAGTCGCGAGACTGGTTCTGGAGGCCTAAGTGGAATACCGCAATCCATTCAATAACCGAAGGCTACCTTTCGTAGTTCTCGGGGTATCCCTGTATGGGGGTATTGTGGTAAAAGGACCAAACGACAGATTCACCTTTTCTAAACGTGTCATGAACAGGGTATCCTAGTTGCCACTCTTTAGGATTGTCTACCCGGTGTCCCTCCCGGTAGGGGGATATCTAGCCGTTGATTCAACACTCTATATTGTCTGACTTGGATTTCATCACCTTGCAGAGAATATCGTTTGTTGACTCACAATACTTCTAGTTAGGTGTTTGCATGATACATTACCCACCTTTGGTCTAGTAGCACCTCTTTTTTTTCTAGAAACTGTTTGACTATTGGTATTCTGACCAATTTTGTTGCATCCCTCCACTTATTATAGCATAGCTGCTATAATAAGTGCTTTTTGAGGTTGATTTTTGGCTTGAGAGCCTTTATTTTCACTCCCCTTTTTTTGCACTCTTTGTTGCATTAGGGTTTCGAGTTTTTTACATCACCACCTTATATTGAAAATTTGTATTTCTCACCATTGAGAATTTTAGATGATCTCATCATCTTCAGGGTGAACCCCCTCAATTCAGTCTACTTGGCTCTCCACATCACCGACGTCAAGCCTTATCCCTTGACTCGACACGTCATCGGCCAAACATACAGTCATCCGATTCTTACACACCTCACTTCACATCTAATTCTGAGGCTGAATCCGAAAACCCTACTGAATTATTACCAACCAACCTCATGGCTGGAACACAATACAACCCACTTTTTACCAGTACTATTGGAGATACATCCACAAAGCCTTCCACTACCATGCCATCCATGGTAACAACAACCCCTCTAGGCATGCCTAATATAGGGGACACTCCACCTTTAGGTATGCCCAACACAGGACTACCTCCTATTATGGGTATGCCAAACATAGGAATCACACCACCTGTCATTACCACAACCCAGATCCCAAGAATTCCTGGCACTATTCCTAACCCCGGTGTAACCCATGTTGCACTTGGAAACGTTGGTCCATACCAAACCATAGCAGTTGGAGGACACATACCTTCAATACCTAGCATACCCTTAGGGGCTACTGGAGCACTACATAATGCCACCATGAATAGTTATGTCCTAGTCACTACACCACACCCATCTACTAGTTTACCTTACATGGCTAGTCTGAACTTACCAGACTTAGCTAGGCTAACCAACGATCCTATCAGGCACAACCCTACATGGCCACCCATGCCTACGAAGCTCCCCTCGGACATACCCAAGTTTGAAGGAAAACCTGGGGAGGACCCTCAAAACCACATAATGTCTTTTCACCTATGGTTTTCATCTAACTCCATAGTGGATGACTCCGTTCGTCTAAGACTATTGCAACGAACGTTCACTGGATCTGCAGCCAAGTGGTACATCGAACAACCACATGGGACCCACCAGACTTTTACGTCTCTCGCCTCCACTTTCCTCTAGTTTTTTCAGCTACCTGTATGTTACGATGCAGGAGTTGAAATACTGTTGTCTTGCAGACAAAACACAGCTACCCACATCACGGACCACATCCTGACTGGCGCAAGTGTCGTAGCCTCTGTAAAATTAAACTGCATGACCGTATATTTTTGGACTAGTTCCTTAAATCACTCCTACCCCTCATAGCAAAAGACGTCGCTTCCGAATGACCCCAGTCAGAGGAAGAAGCTATCCTAAAATCTCATCAATTCGACCTAATTTATGCCCAATCAGGCTATTTCTACACCATCATACCAGATGCCCCACGAGACGATTCTTCACGTGGTGACACGCCGGGGGCATCACATGACACTGATGGTATTATTGGCCAAGTCACGCCGCAAATTAAACCTTTTAGCATGGTGAGCACCATAAATGCCCCAGACCTCTCTACAGCCACATCTAATTCTGGAGCAACAACTTCCTATGCTCCAACGAATCAGACTCATCACACTCATGGACCCTCTTGTCCACAACATTGTTGTGGGCAAGCGCCATCGGCATATGTACCTCCCACATACTATAACCAACCTGCCACCCAGAACCCAATTCAGTTCCCACCACAACCAATGTATTACCCACAGCAAGCTACAATAGCTAACCCAACACCTCCAATAGCTCAGGGTTACCAACAACCCCAGCAGGTAACTGGACCACCTCCAACCCCACTAGCTTATTATCCACCGCAACTTGTTCCCGCACCTGCGGCAAACCAAAATCCTCCCACTGCTCAAGGGCAAGTGTACACACAACACAATCAGCCCCAACATCAAAACAACCAATGCAACCAGGGTGGACAACAAAACCATGGAAGAGGACGTAACCGTGGCAAAAACCAACAACATCATCAAGGTCCACCACCTACCAATCCTCCACATAATAACAACGTTGTTCCTCCCAACCAGAATCCGGATCGTCATCCCAAGCAGCCTAAAAAGAATAACCTCAGAACAAACCATCCTTGTTCTATTTGCAGGGTCTATGGCCACTACACACATGCTTGCCCACATTTGGAGCAAGCTCGGCAACTCTGGACTGATGATTCCCATCGTCAAGGGTAAGCGACTCCTCAGGCACCACCGAACCCCCCACCCCCTCAGCAGCAACCTTTGGTGCTGCAAAACCCCCTACCAACCCAAGGCGTAGTGAACACTCAGCCATTGGCTCCCCCTCAAGGCAACGCGCCACCACAACAACAGATCACTTATGCCGCTCCTGATTAGCCCATGTTTGATTCAGGTACCCACCACTTGTTAATGATGTCAGCTACTGATGTCAACCTCCAAACCCATCGAAACCAATATGGCTCCACCCCTGAAGAACCTCACGTCGACAAAAACACTAACACTCATCCCACTGATCAGACGTTACGTATACCTCTGCCTCCACTCGATGGCACCTCTAAAGCACCTTGCTTCCCATTTCGCCGTATCAACAATAACCCCAATGCTTGTGCTACATCGAATTACAGCATTGTAGATGACTTAGCCCAGTCTCCCGCAGCCATGTCTGCTTTAGAAGTCATAAAAAACTATCTTTCACAGCACAAGACTTTGCTCTCTGCCATTGGTGCTATTGACCCTAATGATTCATAACTGATGGCATTCGATTCGGACCAGTCCGAACCATGCCTGTCTTCCACTTTAGCATTCCAAGTTTTTGTTTTCATTCAGAACCTTGTCATCCATCGATGCATTATCGATGAAGGTGCCTCTACATGCGCTATGTTCACAATCATTTGGCAGAAGTTGGGATCCCCTACTCTCCAGCAGTCCACCACTACCTTGCGAGCCTACGATGACCATTCAGCTCAACCCCAAGGTCTGTTAGCTAATGTTCCCATCTAGCTGGCTGGTAAAACCGTGCTCATAGACATAGAGGTCTTCAATGCCCAACTTGATTATAACCTCTTACTTGGTCGCAGCTACATTTATGCCATGCGGGCGGTTGCCTCATCCGTTTTTCGTACCATGATGTTCCCCCATGACAGATGCGTAGTGAAGGTCGACCAACTCACCTATTACGATCCCAAGGCCCCTGCTGCACCCGAAAATGTTCTCCCCATGGTTGAACAACCTGTTTGTGGTGCAACTACATCGTTTGTTTCCTCCGTGGGACCCATACTTTACTCCGACATGCCAATGACTTCTACATTCCAATCCATTCCACCGCTATCACCAGCGCCTAAAGTATCTGACCTATGTACCCTGTCCCATAATACACAAACACCCATCAATCAACCGCCCTTGTTACCCAAACCACCATTGGTACCTAGTCACATTGGTGTTACACCCATCCACACAATCCCCTTCCTATTCCCTCCCTCGGGAGTAGTAAGCGCCCCAATTATGGCTACCCTCAGCCTCCTCGGGTTAACCTTAGGCTTACCCGTGTGGTATATTTCGCCTCCCATTCCCCCGTCGACACCAAATGTCGTACTACAACCGGTACAACCCATTTTCACTACTAGTCAACCACCTCCTGGTGTCACTACCCCTTCATCATCTATGAATCCCCCTCCTCTTATCAAGCCCACTGGGGGTAGAGGCTCACAACCATACACCGCTGTACCCCCTCCCAAGGCAGTTAAACCCCCTCCCGTGTTTTGTGCTCCCCCCAAATGCTCGTTGTGTGATGAGTTAAACCATCCGATTCACCAATGTCCACAATTACCTACATTACAGGAACACATGCAAATGCTTGACGACAACCCCAACATCCCGGTTGTCGAACTAGATCCAAACCCTAAGCCTCATGATAAATCATTGCGTACCAACTACCCTTGTGCCATATACGGTATTTACGGCCACTACTCACATCACTATCCTGATCTCCCAGACTATAGAGCAGCTCTGTACGAGATGAATAATTTTGACCTTGAGACGGTACCCACCACAATGGAGGAGATCTACCCTCCCATATCACCCCCATCCGAAGAGATTCACACCATTTATATGATCTCTTCGACTACCACTCCCTCGTCAAACTATTTTACCACTCAAAGTTTCCACAATGATGAGGAAATTCTAGAGGCTCTTACTGCCCCTGATTACCCCTGGGAAGACATGCACCATCATTCCTATTTCCTCCCATAACAATCCTCCTCCACTACAGCCACCCAATTTATAGTCGAGTCCAAAGATTTCCTCCCCACCAAAGTCGACTGGTTTAAGGATCCTATTCCTACTCTTGATGCCTTTGAGAAAGGGAACATGTCAAACATTTCCCCTCTTATCCAAATCGACATTTCCACCACACCTGGAAAACCTGAGCTCATCTCGCTAGGTGCATCATGCACTCAAGCGGAAACTCAAGCATATAAGAAACTCTTCCAAGAGTTTTGTGATGTCTTTTCCTAGTCTTACACAGAGATGCCTGGCCTTGACCCACCATTATAGAACATCACATTGACACATGGCCTGATGTACCCCCCATTCGTCAGAAACAGCGCCCCATTCATCCTTCCAAGCTCCCCGTTGTTAAAGTCAAGGTTAAGAAACTTTGCAAAGCAGGATTCATTTATCCTATTGCTTATACCACCTGGGTTTCAAACCCCGTTCCCGTTAACAAAAAGCAAGGCACCGTTAGAGTATGCACTGACTTCCGTGATTTAAACCGAGCTTGTCCCAAAGACAACTTCCCCACGCCATTTATTGACCAACTCATCAATGCGTGTGCGGGGCATGAAGTCCTCTCTTTCATGGATGGTTTTTTCGGATGCAACCAGATTCAGATCCGTAAGGAGGGTCAGTACAAAATTGCCTTTACCACCCCTTGGGGCACCTTTTCCTACCGCGTCATGCCTTTCGGCCTTAAAAATGCTGGTGCCACCTTCCAGAGGGCCATGACCTATTGTTTTCACGACTTGGTCCATATCCTGCTAGTCTATCTTGATGAGCTTACAGCTCGTTCCCGGAAACAATCTGACCACCTTAACGACCTCCGACAAGTTTTCCTGCGTTGTCGCAAATATAAAATCCACTTGAACCCACACAAGTGTGTCTTTTGCGTTTCGGTAGGTCGGTTGTTGGGTTTCATTGTTTCCCAGAAAGGGATTACTATTGATCCCCTAAAAGTCGAAGCCATATTAGACCTTCCCTCTCCTCTCACGCTTCGGTAGCTCCAAAGTCTGCAAGGACGATTCAATTTCCTTCGTCGCTTCGTTCCTGATTACACCACTAAAGTTCATGGTTTCTTACGCCTGCTTCGTACCCACATACCCTTTGTTTGGGATGAGCAAGCAGAAGCTGCATTCGAAGCCCTCAAGAAAGCTCTCACACAAGCCCCTTTGATCTCCCCTTTGGATTTCTCTCGGGACTTCATCCTTTACGTCTCAACATCCCAACATGCTGTGTCTGGAGTATTGGTTCAAGAAGACGCCTCTCACCAAGAGCATGTAATTTATTACATCATCCAGACTTTGTCTGGACCACCCCTACGTTACCCATACGAGGAGAGACTAGCCCTAGCTGTGGTCTTTTCCGTCCAAAAATTGCGACACTACATTTTGCTCAGTCATACCACAGTTGTCGCCGACTCCAACCCTATGGTCTATCTCCTAAACTGGTGGCTCCTGCAAGGTCGTGTTGCTAAATGGGTCATCATTGTCCAGGAATATGACCTCACTTTTCAAACCCCTAAGAGCACTAAATCCCTTGCGCTTTCCCAACTCATCACCAATCTCCCCTCCCTTCTACCATTCCTATGCCCTATTTATAGAAATTCCACCATATTTCAAAGAACCATTTCGGTGTCATACGACGTCCGTTCCTCAAACCGTTGGTACCGTTGGAATCAGCACAGCGAGAACTTCATGATAGTTCTTTCCTTTTTCTATTTCACTAGGTCCATTTTTTGACAATTTTTTTCACACCCTCGTCACCTCAGTTTGCATGCCACATTGACTGTTGTCAATTTTTGACAAGCCTTATATCGCTAGATTCAGTTTTTCGCGCTCGTGATGACGTTTGAGATCATTTCTCGCCCTCACGCCTAGATTTTTCAGGCATTTTTCCCATGCCCCCTTGTTGCCTCAGTTTGCATGCCACATCGGCCGTCGTCCATTTTTAACGAGTCTTATATTGTTGGATTCAGTTTTCCGTGCTCGTGATGAGTCTTGAGATCATTTCTCACTCTCACCCCATAATTTGTGGGTATTATTTCAAAATGCCACCCATCACCTCGGTCTATGTGCCACATTGGCCGTTGCCCCTTTTTGACAATCTTTATGTCACTGGATTCAGTATTCCGCAAACATGATGATGCTTGAGACCTTTTCTCGCTCTCATCAATCCCTTTTTTGTTCAGTATAATTTTACCCCTTTTTCGGGCCGAGCAATCCATTTTACAAAAAAGGCACTGAGGGAGTTTCTGTTATGCTCTTTTCTGACTCCTAAAATAATGAAAAGATTGTCGAGCAACCTTGCTTCCTTTCATGCTCACTAAACATATCTGAAAGGGCATCTACCTAGTATAAGTTTACCCCTTTTCCGGACCTTGTAGACTAATTACAAAAAAGGAATACTCTAGTCACATCGACTAGAAGAGTTCTCCATTTGCATCATTTTATGCTTTTTCGGGCCTTGGAGACTAATTTACGAAAAAGAACACCAATGGAGTCCACTTACCACTTTCAGACTCTCTAAACATGAAAGCAACCATGAGCAATCACCATCCTAGGCTCGTAAAACCAACAGGATAGTACTCACAACCACTGCGGAGTCTTCTTATTGTTTTCAGACTCCTTAAAAAAAAGCACTCATGAGCACGAACAGTCCTGGGCTCACAAAATCCACAGGACAGTAGCATTTTCGAGCATAATTTTATCCCTTCTTGGAGCTCATTAAAACTACGAAGAAGGACCCAATGGTGCTTCTTGGCGCCACAACAGATCAAGTCTACTCATATGGCAGCTTCCCCATTTTGGTCACCTTTGTTCAGAGTATTCTGTAGTATGTCACCCTGAGAATCCCTCGACAGCACCCATCAGCTCGTCCCCTCAGTTAATACATACCCTTCAGTCCTTAAATAGCTATGATCCCCACACCTACAAGTCAGTTCCCTACGCTGCCAGGTCAACCATGTCATCATGCTCTGAACAAAGGAAGTTTGAGTCTACCCACTCCATGACCCCACTTACTTCCCATCCCCACAAGTATGAAAGTCCTACCATCGGTACCACCACACTTCAGTTCTACACCTCGTGCTCCTATCAAGGAAACATCATTGTCTTGTTAGTTGCTAGTCTCCCTCTGTCGACGACAACCAAATTTATTCCAGAGGATAGACCTAGACTTCCTTGTGTCTTGGACTCATCACCATTAATGATGAGTGCCTGCAAATCATTTCGAGAAGAGTCCTCAGTGCCTCTCCAAATGGTTGTTTCTCACATGCTCGACTTCAACACCTTGATCGTATCGTTGAGACTTGCACAGGGCATTGGTCTGTTCAGTTATTAGTCGAAGACCCCGGATACCACCTGACTCTTCCACATTTGAGAATCTACTTATGGAAACAACCAGTTACATTTTTTCTATAGATATCCGGGCTGCGCATGGGGATAGTATTCAGATGTACCCCAGTTTTGTACTCCCTTGAGTATACAGTTACATATACTTCCCAGAGATGGCTCACAATCATTGAGTCCCTACAGATGTTGGACACCTTCAGTTTCAACAGTTCATCAACCCTTCTGAGACCTTATTCAGAACAGTTGATGCTTTATTCCAGTGTATCAGTTATTGAGATCAGTCATGTTATGATCATGAGTACATCCCAAAATGATGTCCCCTCTGGACCATTATGATGTACCAGCAGATTTTTTATGTATTTTTCAGGTCCCCCTTCTTAGGACTAAATGTTATGTATATGTCTTGATACGAGCATGGGTATGCCCGCCTCGTCCATTATCAGAGATTATTCCTCATTCATATTGAGGCCATGTAATATTGTTTATTTTGCAGATTCCAAGGGCCATGGATCCAGTCTCCAATCGGTCTTTTCTCTTCCCCAAACCCCAGAAAAATGACAAAAGAACTATGATGTCTATCAGCCATACGATGAGCTCCTTCCCTCACACATCAGGGGGCAATATGTTAACACCCAAAAAGTGCTCACTAGCTCATTTCCTTCTTCACATGACCCTTTTGTCCACTTTTTCACCATTTGGGCCTCTAAAGCCATCAAAAGGTCACCAAAAGACCTTAATACACCCCTTTTTCCACTCAAAATGAATATTTTTCCTCAAAAAGCATAAAAAACCCTAAAAAAGGGTCCAGAATTCCCAAAAATATTAAAAAGGGAATAAAAATATTCAAAATATTCAAAAAAGGAAAAAGGAGGGAAAAGGTACCTAAATCGTGTTGGTCAATACCATTGGTTTCATCAAAACCATAATGGTATTCCCCACCACCAAAAACTATAAAAAGGTGGTAGGGGCTCCTCACTTTCCATCCATCCATCATCCTATCCTCATGTTGTCAAAATCTCCCATGAGCTTTTGACCATTATAGCTATCTTGGAGAAGAGACCTTTGGAGCTTGGAGCTACTCACCTTGGAAGTTGCTCAACAATCTTCACCACTTGAAGGTATCACCATTGCAAGCACTTGCTTGCCCCTATTTTTAATACAAAATTATTTTTTACATATTGTCAATTGTTTTTGCTTTCGATAATATTTCCATTGTTTGCTTATCTATTTTACATAGATCCATGATTAATGTAGTTTAAAATAGTTTGTTATTTGTTTCTATTGAGACTGCTGCTACTAGTTAGCAGGTGCCCATTGCACTAAGCTTGGTTGCAAAACCAAGCCAACACAAGTCCTCCTTGATCTAATCACTTCTTCCATAAATGGAAGGATTAGGTGAAGAAAGTCAGAACTTAAGAGACCAAGTTCAGTAAATGAACCACTCACCAAAGGTTCGAAACTAAGCTGCACTAATCAAAAAGTGAAGAGAAATGCATTAAAGTGCATTAATTGTGCTTAAAATATGCTAAGTTGTGCAAAAAGCCAAAAAACTATGGAAAAGTGGATTTTCAAGTTAAAATAATCTAAAATGAGGAAAAGGAGTAATCCCACATTTAGAAGAAAAGCTTAAGGCTCATTTCTCAATGATATATAAGCAAGGCATGGGAGGCATTGTAGAGCACACAAAGGAAGAGCAAAGACATGCTGAAATGATTCTGAAGGAGGAGAAGCTCAATTTCTTCAAAAGCAAGGGTGGAGAAAGGAAAGCTTAAGGCAATGGAGGAGGGATTCACACCAAGATCCATGGTAGGAATGTATATCTTCATTGTTTTAATATGAAATGATTCAAGTTTGTTTCATTTGAATGTTTGAATGTAATTGCTTATCTTGCATGATTTAGATGTTTAAAGTGGCATTAGATCTTAGCTTTGCTTATCTTAATTGATAAATGAATGTAGATATGATTAATGACTTGTGATAATCATTTTAATATGCTGAAGTAGAGGCTCACCACTTCTTAGTAAAATAGCATGTTTAGAGTAGACACAACCCTACACTAATTGCTGTTATCAGATTGGCGACCATACATTTTGTTGAAATTTCTTGAAGTTTCTTGATTTTTCTTCATTTTTTTGCTATTCTTTCTTCAGATTTACTCCTTTGTGGCTCAAAGATCATGAAAAGAACCTTAGATCCAACTTGAGAAGCTCAAAACTAACGTAGCCATGCCTTTAATTCATCAAATCACCTCAAATTGCACTAAGATATGAGTTTCTTGCATTTTGAGCTTTTTGAATGTTGAGTTTCTTGAATGATGAGTTTGAGGAATTTCGAATTTTTGGAGTTTTGAGCTGGTAGCTCTACGTGATTTCTGTAAAATATGCTAATATTTTAAACTTTGAATATCTTAAATCTTTGAGCTGATAGCTCTTTAACCTCTGAGTTGAAGAACTTTAAGCTCTGCGTGTCTTCAAACTCTGACATACATCAACATTGAAGATCACTCTAACCTCTAAGTGTGAATTCAACCTCTGCATTTTCATTAGATCTCTGCCTATTTTCTTAATCCCTGGATCTTCTGCGTGTGGCTAGACAACTCAGCATTTTTTCTCTAGATATCAGCTTCAAACTCTGCCTAGAGCTCAAAGCTCTTCCTGGTTATGAAACCCTGCACATCTCAACAATAAAATTTGTCAACAGCATGAGCTTTGGAAGTTTATAGATCTCAGCATCTCAACGTTCTGTCTTGGTGTTTCTTCAACTCTGAAATCCCTGCATTAAGGTGCTAATACCTATGTGAAACCTTTAAATTGCAAACTCAGCGTGAAAGCATTTCAACCCCTGCGTGAAACCTTTAACTCTTTGTGTGTTCAAATCCATAATTGTATGGTACAGTGAATGCATGTTTATTTCCATTGTATGCGTTTTCATGGTGACTGTTGTATTTCTACATACGTTGTCATTTCAATATTGACTGTCATATGGTGAAGTGGTTTTGGTATTGGTGAAGCGTTTGGGTGAAGGCGTTTTGAGATTCCTTTGAGCTGTATTACTGAATGCATTGTCATTTCAAGAATTCACTATTGATTGGCTGCATGTTGTTTGATTGAAGGCATTTTGGTTTTTAGTATTGAGTTTTGGTGAATGGGTTTTGGTAATTTCAAAACCATATTAAAATTGAATTTTGAATGCATCAAACTTGAGCGCTAAAACAACATTTGAACTTACCTTCTAGAAATTGTTCCAAACACTCATTTCCAAAGTTTTTAATTTTTTTTTTGCATATTTAGATTCTAGTCTTTAATTTTGGATTACAAAAAAATTTGCAAAATTTTTGAAGTTTTTTCAAATCTTTAATTTTGGATTACAAAAAACAATTTCGCAAAATTTTTGAAGTTTTTCAAATCTTTAATTTTGGATTACAAAGAAAAACAAATTTGCAAATTTTTTTGAAGATTTGCATAGTAGGTTCAAATCTTTAATTTTGGATTAAAAAGGAAAAAAATTGCAAAATTTTTTACAAAGCTTGAAAAGTTTGGATTAAATTGAGATATGTTTGGATTTGTATGCCTTTGAAGGCGCCATTCACACACTTGGAACATCACATGTTGAGATAGTTTGAGACAATTTCTTTCCAAAAAACATAAATAAACTTTGATTTACTTACATTTTGTTTTGGAGTTGGAATTTTTCATAACTTTCATGCACAATTAAAGAGAGTTGCACCTTTAGAGTTCAGTTATCTTGAGATATATTGTGTATGAGGCACCATATCCTCTTCATTCGCACCTTATGGTGATCTTGTGAATGAGAAAGTGTATCTCGCATATAATAGTTTAGGCGTTGATTTTATTTTCAAAGCATCTTATATCGAGCCACCGTATCCTCTTCACTCGCACCTTATGGTGACCTTGTGAATGAGAAAGTGGATCCCCCATGTAATAGAATTAGATTCATGTTTACTTGAGATATCTGTTTGGGTTGCATTGGTCTTTACACATCAATCATTATCCATATTTCAGAAGAAAAAAAAACCATGCATGAACATATGAAATATACTAGAAATTTTGCATGTCTGAAAGAATCTCATGAACCTCTAACTCTTCCTTAATTTAGAATATTCATCGAATTGAAAGCTAGAGTAGTGAGCATTTTTCATTGTTTGGTTCATTTTCTTGTTTTCGAGTCAAAACACCACCAGTTTCACTTCCACTCCTGAAACTAAGCAAACTACCCTTAAAATTGGCACTTAATCTAAAATTGACAAACTTTTGATTTTCATATCACCAACAAGTTTAGGTTAGTGCCCTGGATTAGGTTTGGAGAGTTAACACTCCTGGGCTGCAAAACTTGGAAACTAGCATTGATTAAAGAGAGTAAATCCATTAGTAGCAAAAATGCTTGTCGGGAAAGTGCTTCTGAAACATGTGTCAAGCACGAGGTCAATCTGGATAAGTGAAGGGTGGTTCCCCCCTTTTTCTTATTAAGTGGGACATGAGCTTATCAAGGAGATTTTATGTTCAGTGACAAGTCTTTGAGGTGACATCACTGTTTCTAGAGTTTCTGGTTATGGGATTTGTCCTCGACTTACAACTGTTCCTCCCGTCCATCGATTGTGAAGTGGTAACTTTAGTGGCTATTTCTAGGATATCACATAAGCTATTGTGAGTGGGAAACACTTGCAATACCTGAGACATTCTTTGAAAATTTTACTCCTTGGGAGGGTGATTGGTCAGGAACCAACACTTGCACCCCTAGCGATTAAAGTTTATTGTAACTATTTCTCATACCTTCTATGCTAGCAATTGTCTTAGGCCTAACATCCCTCAACAACTACTAGTTTCGGAAGGCTCTCCAATCCAGCTTTTCACTGAGCTTCGGTTCTTTGGAAGAGTAAGTTTACTTGCTTGAAATCTCTAGGAATTTCTACCATGTGGACACTTTTTATTTTGTTGAGTCTAGAAAGCCTGAGGATTGTTTGATTCTTTTTTCAAAAAAATTTTAAACACATCATTTATTAAATTTCTTCAAAGTGGCTTCTCTCCCAACCTGCCAATCAAGGCAACATACAGGTGAGTCTCCAGAAATTGAAGGCCTCGCTTCATTGCGAAGACGGCTACAAAATACAAAGCATTTTGACTTTGAAACTGAAACACTTCTGACTTCAATTAACAACAATAGAGCAGAAACACATCAAACAAATACTGCAACATTACCTGTCAAGGCAAACAGAGAAACTATTGATCCTCTTGCTCCATTTGAAATTGAAACATTAGAAGACAACACTGCAACTCACGTAAATCCACCTTTGACAAATCTTTCAGGCCTAGTGGTACTTCACATCACTGAACCATTGCATACCATCAATCCTCTTTTAGCACATTTAGTACACATGCAAAATTCAACATCTAACCCTATGGCTTCATCAGGAGCACAAGGGACCACATCAGCACCATCTCAAACGAGTGTTGGAGGTAGAAATACTTCCAACATCCATGTGGCTTCATTAGGACCACAAGGGACCACATCATCACAACCTCAAACGATTGCTGGAGGTAGCAATACTTCCAACTTGACCTCTATCACCACTCCAACAGTTAGTACAGCTTCGGGTCCATAAGTTCAACTAGCACTCTAATGAAAGTTGGTACAGTTTCGGGTCTCAATCCCGGAATTACATCCACTTTACCTACAGGAATCCCCACTGGAGGGTGTGCCTTACCAAACTTAGGTTTCCCATCTGGTTCGGCTACTCAAGGTCAAAAAAATCAGGGAGTAAACCAATATACTATTGGCATACCAAATAGTCTTCCAAGTTCTACACCTAGGGGGAATCCTTCACTTTGGAATCTCAATATCCCTAGTGGAATTAATGGACCATGGAACAATAATGCTAATTAGGGTAATACTCCACAAGTTAGTGGAAGTGCCTCGGGAAGCCATTATCTAAAATTTCCTAGAATAAATCCTAGGGGAAATCCCATACCTCCAACAAGTAGCACACCAGGAGGTAACCCATCCACCAACCCCATTCTACCATGGAGTGGGCAAGTTCCAGGAAGTACCCCATCTTCTTGGGCACTACCCCTGCAAGGAGGCAATCAACTTTGGAACACATATCCAAACCAAGGAAACAGTCAATGGAGAGGAAATGTCCCACCAAGTAACCAATCTCAATGGAACATACCCCCGCAAGGGGGAAATCCACCCATAAATCCCAACCAGGTAGGGAGTGGTAATGTTCCACCAAATAACAAACCTTATTGGAACATACCTCAGCAAGGGGGAAATCCATACATGCAACCTAGTTCACAATGGACTGGGAAACATCCAGGAAATAACCAATCCTTTTGGATGCAACCTCTGTAAGGAGGTAACCCCTCTTGGAATGCTTTTCAAGCCCAAGGACCACATCAATGGAGTGGTCAAGTTCTAGAAAGTAACTAATATTTTGGGAACCAACCTACAAGACCTGCATTTGATCTAGCTAGGCTGCCACATGAACCTCATGTCAATGGTATGACGGATTCACTCAACCATCTTGAATAGATTACCCCACATTTTGGACAAGTTTCTATTTAGAATTCGCAGCCCACAGCTGGCTAGGTAATGCAAGAACCTGCTAATCCTTCCAATAATTATAACATCCTCATAGTCTCATCCATAGACCTGAGAGGAAAGAAGAAGAAGTATAAGAGTAAGCAAAGTGATAACTCTGGGAAAAGAGATGCACCAACTATGCTTTAATGCAGTGGGAAACAACAACCCACTATTTTGACACCGTCATTCCCTCCAAGGGGAAACTAGCCAACCCCCCTGCAAGGGGGCAATGATCCTAATGCCAATGTCTTCATGTGTGATCCTGAGATGAACATTCAAACAAGACTTGATTCTTATGATGTCTCTCCTAGTACATTAGATCAATCAGAATCACAACCAAGTGGTTATCCCTACATTGAGAAACCAACCATAGACTTAGTACCATATCCCCCCAAAGGTGTTCTATGTAGAACAATGCATAATCCTAACACGCGAGTTTCTCAAAACGGTAATGTTCTTGAGGATCTAGTTGAAGCACCATGTGCCATGTGGGCCTTGGAGGTATTGCAATGTCGTTCTGCGCAAAGAAAGGAACTATTGTCTACCATTGGTGCTATTGATCCGTCCGATGAGACTTTGATCACATCAAACATAGACCATTCAATATGTAGAACACTTTCCGAAGTTGCTTTTTAGATTAAAGTAATGACTCATGGTAAGAACATTTGTCTAACCATAGTGGATGAAGGGACCTCAGCTTGTGTAATGTCATTTAAATGTTGGAAAGCATTGGATCACCCCTATCTGTTGTAAAAGTTTAAAACCAAGCTACTCAAATAGCTTCGGCAGATTCAGATCAAAATCTTCCCTTGATGGAGGAATATGATTCGGTTACTTGGCCCATTTGGGCTATGAGATCTCTCAGCTCACATGACTTCCTGGATTACATTTGATCATCAAATGAAGATATCCCTAAAGTTGTAAACATTTGGTTGTACCCACCTAAGGACATCTTTTGTGGGGCCACTGGGAGCATAATTGGATTAAATCTACCCAATTATAGGAGCATGATCTGCATGTTCCTCTATCTGATCTGGTATATTTGGAAGCTTGCATATAGGTTTAGGCCATCCCTTAGTGAAGATGCATTTGAACCTTTTGCAACCCAAACTTGCCATAGGGTCGAACCTATTGGAAATTGGTGGGTCAACCCTTCATATCTGTATTTTCCACCATTCCGACAGCAGATCCTACCAAACATGGGACACCCTAGTCAGCACCCCATTGCCATTTTGGTGCCCGTGCTGATTTATTATCATAGGCCCGGGAGCCCTATTAGTCCCATCATGACTTGGAGTTTGAGACCACATATTTCTCTTTCATACATTTCTAACCATATCCGGATGGGCTCCCAATTTCTTTTCATTTCACATAAGCATGTGTTAAAATATCCACTTGAACATAAGTGCAAACTGCTTCGCTGCTTATTGCTTATGTTGCGTATTTTCCTTTGCAGTCACTTTTTGTTTCAAGATGCCTATCAACTATTGCTTCTGTATATTTGACCCATACCCATGGAGGAAACATATGTAAGAGTGTACATAACTAGCTCAGCCCTTGTTTTCAATACAGATCTTTTCCTTGGCCTAACCCATGCCCTTGACATTTAGGTGCATGGCCTTGAGACACTCGTTTCCTCTAATGTATCATAGCATGCTTTATTATTTTTTCAAACTAATAAATGAAAAAGGTTAAAAAGAATTGGAAAACACAAATATCCAAAAAGGGAGAGACTTGAATCATTCATATCATAAGCAATGAAGAAAATGGAAACAGTTAGTCCTTGTCACCCTTGAACACGGCACATAATATTGTATCTGTTGTCAGTACACCATCTACATTTGCCATAGGAAACTGTACCAGTATTTTGAACAAATCTCCACCGATGGGTTATCCTTCCCGTCACCAATGGGGCTTTCGTTAATGCGTCTGGCATTAACAGATTTCATTAAGGTCGGTTACTCAAAGTCCTATGTTGCCAAGTGTCCATTCTGCGTCGTGTTATGTGTTCAAGGGAAGTTCAAACTCAGTCGGCCATTCCTAAAATATTCCTGACCAATCATCTCGGCCTTCCTTGTGTCAGTATACAGTGTTGGATCTTGCAGTTCTACTAAATTATATCAGACTATTGATCTTTGTTTCATATCAGTCGATGTGGGATACATTAATGCCGTCCTTTCGATGGATCTATTCCTATCGACATCAAATCATTATCTATGACATGGATCTAGAAACCCAAGAGTACCTTGGATCTTGCAGTCATTAGTGGCAGGTTTCCTCACAAATGACAGTGGGTATACATTAATGAACCCTGATTCTACAAGTGTTCGACTTCAGAACATCTATTCACACTTGCTAGTTTGTACTCAGTACCTTAGATTCCATCATCATTATCGGTGGGTCTCTTCCAATATGTTAACGGTATACATCAAGGACCGGTAATCAGATGGTATTTTATTATGCTCGACATCAAATCACTTATTTGCATGATATAAACTCGTACTATCGTCAGTTTGTATTGAAGACCTTGGGAAAAACAGTTGTATCACTCATCGATGCACTTCCCGAGCTGCGTAAGATTAGACTACCATGTCAGAAGTTCAATAAAGAATTTGTTCTCGCACTCAGCAAAGTGCATGTTTACACTTCTAAAATTTTTTACTTTTGGCATGGATCCACTGTGTATTTTTCATGGCCATGCTTGTTTACTTTTGAGCATGGGTATGCCCACCTCAGGAATATATTATATATTTGAGACATTGCTATGTTTTTCAGGTGTGATCCTCAATCCTACGCCCATGATTTTTTCCTTTCCTCATCCTTGCTTTGAATGATAAAGAGTATCAGTATACAGAGAATAAATTTCAGTAATGTATTTCAGCCCTTAGTTCTGCTTCGGACCTCACACATTAGGGGGCATCTATTAATAATCAAATTAACACCCCTAGTCATGTGACAGAAGAAGAACATTTTTACTAAGCGCCCGCAACATGAAGACAGAAACACAAGTACATGCAAGGACAAGTCCTCTCTGATCTAATCACTTCTCCCATAAATGGAAGGATTAGGTGAAGAAATTCGAAACTTAAGAGACCAAGTTTAGTTAATGAACCACTCACCAAAGGTCCAAAACTAAGCTAAACTAATCAAAAAGTGAAGAGAAATGTATTAAAGTGCATTAATTGTGCTTAAAATATGCTAAGTTGTGCAAAAAGCCTAAAAACTATGGAAAAGTAGGTTTTCAGGTTAAAATAATCTAAAATGAGGAAAATGAGTAATCCCACATTTAGAAGAAAATATTAAGGCTCATTTCTCAATTCTATATAAGAAAGGCATGGGAGGCATTGTAGAACACACAAAGGAAGAGCAAAGGTATGCTGAAAAGATTTAGAAGGAGGAGAAGCTCAATTTCTTCAAAAGCAAGGGTGGAGAAAGAAAATCTTATGGCAATGGAGGAGGGATTCACACCAAGATCCATGGTAGGAATGTATATCTTCATTGTTTTAATATGAAATGATTCAAGTTTGTTCCATTTGAATGTTTGAATGTTGCTTATCTTGCATGATTTAGATGTTTAAAGTGGCATTAGATCTTAGCTTTGCTTATATTAATTGATGAATGAATGTAGATATGATTAATGACTTGTGATAATCATTTTAATATGCTGACATAGAGGCTCACCACTTCTTATTAAAATAGCATGTTTAGAGTAGACACAACCCTACACTAATTTTTAATATGATAACAACAATTAGTATAGGGTTGTGTCTACTCTAAACATGCTATTTTACTAAGAAGTGGTGAGCCTCTATGTCAGCTTAATAAAATGATTATCACAAGTCATTAATCAGATCTACATTCATTCATCAATTACGATAAGCAAAGTTAAGATCTAATGCCACTTTAAACATCTAAATCATGCAAGATAAGCAACATTCAAACATTGAAATGGCACAAACTTGAATCATTTCATATTAAAACAATGAAAATATACATTCCTACCATGGATCTTGGTGTGAATCCCTCCTCCATTGCCATAAGCTTTCCTTTCTCCACCCTTGATTTTGAAGAAATTGAGCTTCTCCTCCTTCATAATCTTTTCAGCATGCCTTTGCTCTTCCTTTGTGTGTTCTACAATGCCTCCCATAATTTTCTTATATAGCATTGGGAAATGAGCCTTAAGCTTTTCTTCTAAATGTGGGATTACTCATTTTCCTCATTTTAGATTATTTTAACCTGAAAACCCACTTTTCCATAGTTTTTTGGCTTTTTGCGCAACTTAGCATATTTTAAGCACACTTAATGCACTTTAATGCATTTCTCTTCACTTTTTTATTAGTGTAGCTTAGTTTCTGACCTTTGGTGAGTGGTTCATTTACTGAACTTGGTCTCTTAAGTTCTCACTTTCTTCACCTAATCCTTCCATTTATGGGAGAAGTGATTAGATCAGAGAGGACTTGTCTCTGCATGTACTTGTGTTTCTGTCTTCATGTTGCGGGCGCATAGTAAAAATGTGCTTCTTTTGTCACATGACTAGGGGTGTTAATTTGATTGTTAGCACTACTTCCTCATGTTTTTTCATTTGTCTTTGGAGGTAGTAGGGTAATGGGTGCAACTATTTTTCAATAGGTTATCATACTTCATGTTCGACAATTAATGCTCATCAAATTTCTAGTTATAGAATTTTGAAACAATTTACTATATCTAGTCTTGTGGATAACGAGGGTAGTCATTTCTTTATGTGTTATAGTTCAATGAAAGTTGTAAATACATTATATTTCTTTAATAGTACTATTGAATATCCCATGGGCTAGAGCGACTTCAATCATGTGTTTTAGGGACTTGTGAGATGCTGGGAACAAAAACTGCATTAGTTTGTTTGATATTTTTTTAGTATGGTATGTGGCCTTATGCTCTGTAGAAAAAAAAAAGACAATACATAAAGGAAGAAAGAGATGAAAAAAAAACATAATGTTTACTTTGGTTTTGTTTCTTGAGAGCAAGCTAATCGACAAGCACAACCAAGCAAATTCTTTAACTACTTTCCTATGACGTGGATATGAAGCTAACCTCCAACTCTTTTGCAGGAATTTACTCTCTCATGAAATTATTTCATATATGTCTTTAGTTCTACTGTGAAATCTTAAATATAATTATGAATTTACATCTCATTCTTAAATATAATTATGAATTTGAATTGCTATAGGCACATGACCCATTTAATTTTTTGACTATCCTACAACTTAGGTAGTGCTTGAAAGTACTTGTGCATGTCATTGGCTTATAAAAGCATGTCCTCATTGCTTCTATTTGTGATCTTTGGAGGAGACATTAAAATTCAGATTACCATTCATCAATTTAGGGATAGGGTTTCAATGTTAAAGTTATAAGTTTTGAGTCTCAGTTTTAGGGTTAGGGTTTGAGTCTTCACTTTTAGGGTTTTTTATTTATTTTTTCATGTCTAAAATATGTTGAAAAATGTAACTTCCAAATATATTCTTATTGTACTTTTACTGTATTATTGTTATACCTCCTTTGGGGGATGTTATTGATGTATTTGGTCATGTAAAATTCATTGAAAGAGTCAATGTAAACACTCATTGTAAGTCGGGTCAATATAAATTGATAATGTGCTATTGTACTAATTTTATATCATTTTTCTCACGCAGGCTTCACTTCTGGTTTCAATATCAATTTGGAATTTCAATAGTGGAATATTAAGTAAGATGTCAAACATGCATCGTGGAAAGAAAAATAAAACATCAAAACAAAAGGATGTAATATCATAATTTCAAAAGCCTCAATCCAATAATCCACATCCTATTCATGCTTCAAGCTCTCTTGAGTAAGGTATTGATAAGAGAGATTTCAACACTTTTGAGAATGCATTTGCAACCCATACAATGGATGGTAGAATAAATTCCTCTAGTGATCAAAGTGAGACAAATGCATTTTCATCAGAAATTGGTAGTTCAAATGTTGAATATTTTTCCTTTCAAGGTGACACAGTCCATTCAAAGAAAAGGAAAAAGGGCCAATGGGACATGGGGAGAAAATTCCAACTTGATTAGGTCTCAAGATGCCCATTTATTGAACCAATACCTCCAACAAATGAGAATGAGACATCACGAGAATTTAAATGCATTTCATGTAGTTGGAAAGTTGGCAAGTAGTGAAATTGCAAATGAAGCTAGACACAATAGAGAAGCATGTTGGAAAGGTGTATGATAAGAAAACTGTAAATGGTGAGAAGGAATATACTGCTAGATGGAAAGATCTTAGCCAATGTCGACATCTTCAATATGAAGAGGAATATAATAAATTCTTAATAAATAAGAGAAAACTCAAGGAAAGTAGAGGAACCATCACATCTCAATTTGGAAAGATGATGGAAACAAATTTGTTATCAAAGACGATACAATTAAGCACTATATTTCACATCCTATCCAATGGTCGTCATATGACAGATTATCCAAAAATGATGAAATATCTATATTTTATTCAAGTGCCAAATTTTCCATCTTCTCATTGGTCTTTAACGAGTGGTTGGGAATGGAGAAAATATCTATCTCAAGTCTAAAAGGATGATATGAAAGAGAAGATTGTGAATCATTTCACAATCTGTATTCTCAGGAAAACGCATGTTCGGATATATGCAATGTTCTAAATTGGAATTCTAGGATTCATTAAGCTGAAGTTTGTTAAATTTATCGTTATATGCTTGTACAATATTTATATTGGATCAATAGGCTTATTAAGCTTTAGTGACTCAATGTGATATGTGCAAAGCTTAGAAAAAATAATAGTCCATACCCATTCGTAATAAAGTGAACAAAGGTCATTATCATGTAGAGTGATCTACTTATTAAAGTAGACCTACAGTTGTGTGAGCCATAGGCTTTAAATGGATGAGTGTGTGAGCCGTAGGATGTAAATGGATGCTATAAATGGATGAGTATGTGAGCCATAGGCTGTGTAAATGGATGTTGTAAATGGATGAGTGTGTGAGCCATAGGCTGTAAATATATGAGTTTGTCAGCCATGGGTTGTAAAAGATAACTGTTGTGATCTTGAGTGTCGTAAAATATGGTGTAGTTGAGAGTATTTCCCAAGATGCAGAGTTTTACTTGTTATAACTCTATTGTACATGTTTTAGTTTTATAGTTAACGAGAGTTGGCTTTTCTACACATTCTTGAGTGAGTTATTTTCTGTGGTTGAATGGTAGTTATTTATTGTTGTATATTTATTTAAGTTCATATGAAATTATGTTAACATAAGATAAATATAATAACCAAGTTACAATGAGCTTAACAAACTCCTTATGATGATCCCGGCTATGGGGATTGAAATATTAAGTTTCAAAATTCTAGTATGAATGTATGTTCCTCCTTTATCAATTTTTTTGGGATGTTGTTCATACTTAATTAGTGTCCATTAATACAATTTGTATCTGTAACGTCCCCCCCCTCACCCTATCCGACCATCGGGAGGGAATTTTGGCCAAACCTGGGCTCTAAAAATTCGCCCCAAATGCATAATACGATTTTCAACCAATGTAATGTGTGTAGAAATGTAATTAAACATGCACATCGGAATTAAATTCTAACCACACACATCTAATATGAAAATACAAGCATAAATATTACATGCATCAAATAAAACAGTTCAGATTCAAATACATGAGAGTACTTATCTTTATTCAACGCAGATCCAATCAACTGGTTGTGTAAGAGCACTTTTCCACCCAACCATAGGCACACCGTCCATCATATACTCTTTCTGCTGGGAGGCCACCCACAAGCTTGCTTATGAGTCCACCAGGGCGAAGGAAGCACCTATACGCTTCTATCTCTCAGCCCACAACCCACTCTTCTCTTTGTATTCTAATTCAAATTTCTAGGTTTAATACACAGACTAGTAAAATGGACATCAAAAACAATGGAATGACTCTTCGTAGTGTAGCAGCTTTTGCATGAGAGGGAATGAGAATGGAATGATAATCAAAAGAGTGTTGACTCTAAGGATATGAGGTAAGGGTGAAAAGACAACTGACATGGCTTCTGACCATAGAATAAATAGGACTACTAACAGCTGACATAACTGTCACAACCCCCATGCTTCAATAACTACAAGAAGTGACTTTTCCCACCAACCTCACAGGTGCAATCAATGATTGGAAAATGGTCAAAAAATGATATAATTGGATTATTCTCATCACATGATAGAATTTTGGGTGATTTCTAAGGTTGACACATGGCAGCATAGGATTTGGTTTCCCATAGGCCCCCTTCATCTTCCTCTCTGGTTAAATCATAGCCCCATTGGTGCTCTTACCACAGCCATTGTTGGACCATTTTATTATTTATGCACATAATATTTACATATACTCTAAATTGCCATAAAATCCAACCAAACAGTCTAAATAAAATATAACATCATACATGCCTATCCATTCACTACTCAGGCCTTGGCCTTGAGCTCCACACTAGGAATTCACACTAGCATATTTACATCATTTACATTTTTAATGCAATCATGGGGTCAAAATCGGGATACTACGGTATCTTTTGTAAAAGAAAAAGTATTGTGTTTAAATTTTCACATTCATAAATACATATGTACTCTATTGAATAGGCCGCGTCTCTTGAAAATACATTGGTATCAGATTCAAAGGATAGGTGTGTTTATTAGAGCATGTACTGCATGGGGAGCCTTTACCCTAGAAGGAGTTAGGTTGTGTAGCAATAAACTAGCACGCAAGTGAATTTTTCCTTGGAAGCAGTCAATTAATTCATTCTAAACTAGGCAAACTTCTCCCCCCTCTGTCCAGTAGTCAGTGAGAAGAGGATGAGGATCTTGTGAATGTTACCTTGAATAACCTTCATGATGGCTATTGCATCTTTATAATTAGTGTATGGTTTGTTGAGAGAGCCAATCCTCTTTCGTTTTAGGACTTAGAGGGATTTCTCATTCACAAAATATCTCTATTTGTGATGATATTAATGATATCACTAAAGTTTTCATGTCTAATGCAACGTCTCCTAAGGTGAATAATACTTCGTTCCTATTTTTTGGTGCATAGAAACCCATGTTATCAGGACTAACTGGTTACTGATCCGGTTGACTTCAAAAAGCAGGATGTTTGGATCATACTGTGTATTATGCTTTTTTTTTTCTGCCTTAGTAGATCTTCAGAAGAGGTTATGATTTTTATTGTATATATCCTTCCACTTTTTGTTCAATTGTTTGTAAATATTGTTTTGCAAATATAAGATGTATTTTTCAAATCAAAAAACCAGAATTTGTAAAAAATTGGCAAGAAAAAACAATGGATGAAAAAATCCATTAAATATTCATTTTTTGATTAAAAGAAAATATATTCATGTACATCCATCCGAATCCAAACTATTAGACACAAATATGAAATTTTTTCTCATATATATGGGATGTAAGGGTTTAGAATTAGATTAGGGTTTTAAGTTTTATTTTTAATCTTTTATTTTTGTTTTTTAGGTGATTTTGCCCAGCACATACCCACCTGTATGAAATTGTACAGAACCAACCAATCTAGACTAAAATGGCCTGTTGTATATAGAACTAACCATTTTCAATTTGATTGGCTTGGTTTTACTCAAAAACCCTCAGAAATGATCTAACTGGTTGGTTAAGAAAGCTTTGGTCCAGCTCTGATAACACTAATAAAAGCAAATGTCTTATCTTAAGGCATATTAAGGAATGGTTCATTGAACTCATTGCTGATGGATATGATAGCCTAGTTCTCTTGGGTGACAACAACAAACATAAGGTTGTTGGGCATGGAAATGTGATCATGGATCTACTCAGTTCTAGTTTGTGCAAAATGTTTTTTATGTTCTCTGTAAGTCAAATGGCTAAGCAGAATATGGGGATTGTGTATAATGCTACCAAACATATGAAATACAAATGAAGATGTAATCACTGTAGGTGTTCAATAGAACAATATTCATATATTCTCAAGAGCATATATTGCAATTATTTATGGTATGATTGATGTGGTCATTTGAACTACTATAGTTTTCAACTAATGAACGAGTTAAAGATAGTGCACGAGCTTCTTTTATCATAGAAAAGTGATAAAATATGCAATGCATGTGCACCATTGTTTTAGGATACTTTTCATTGGATTAGGATCCATCTCCTTCTCCATAATGGATCTTAGGATACATCCCATTTCATCATACTTTGGAGTTTATGATGAAGCAGAGATTCTTGACATGGTTGAATACGAAGAAATAGATAATGCAGTTGACATTGAATATCTTACCTATAACAAACATAGGACATGAGGGGGTGGGGCACAAATATTGTCAAAGCAACAGTGATAAGGTGTAGAACAAAACCAACCAATGTTGAAACCCCTAGTTTAGGTGGTCCGTTTAAATGATTACTTGTTTTAATCATAATTTTTATGTACCTGTCTGGGGTATGATTTTGTGTTATGATACTATAACATTGTATACCTAGCTCCACGCATATTTTTATGATCTTTTTGGTTTGTGTGCACTGATGTTGGAAACAAAGTAGACATAGATAATTTCATTGAGGGTTGGAAAGTAGAATCAATAAGAGAGGGAGTTGGTGGGAACTTCCTGCTAAGTTGTCTATAAAATTTAGATCATCATGCCAAGATTATTGAGAACCCCCAAAATATATTTGTTTGTGAAGTCTTTGTGTCACCAGGGCCTTGCTGCTAGAGATGTGTTATATTTGGGAATAGATGTCCTCAAATGTTTTCAAGAGGAATAAATGGCCCTACACATCTAGTTCCACTTCCACCCCTTAGCCTAGTCGACCTGGTTCTAGATCTCTTCCATTATCAAATCTCTCCTATATTCAATATTAAGATAGTTGGAAACTCTAATAGGAGATACTTAACCATGGACTGTCACCTTCCATGGTAATTAATTCCTTGGTGATTCACCCAATTCCCACATGAAGGTATTTGCATGAATCTTGGTTTTGATTGCAATTTGATAGTGGCTGAGTGGTTAATATGCATTTGCTCAGTGTTCCCTGGGTCTGTGGTTTATGCAGAGGTTAGTTTCTCCTTATAAATTATTTTCCCTAAACTTCTTGTGTGGATTCTTGTTTGTACGCTGTAGTGTTAAGGATGAATTTGAATTATCCTTGGGTAAAGTAAAATAAAGTAAAATAGTGGCCTCCTTCAGCTCACGAAGTTGCTATAATTCCTTCATGCTTTCATGCATAGCTTCAATTTCATATGTACTTAAAGCAATATTGGACTTTGCCAAGCTCAACTCCTTGTGTGTTCCATTAGCTTCTTGTCTAGGTCAACAACACGGTTATGAAGTGGTATTCACTATTGCTCAAACATAGTGTATAAATCTTTGGTTTGCAAGTCAACTTATAAACATTGAGAATTATAGTCCACCCTGGATGTAAAAGCACTAATAATTTTAATATAAATATTACTAGTCACAATATGAATCTTTCCTACCCAATCATTCTTGTATTTTTCAAAGGTGAACTGCCTTTTTCTCAAGCAACAGTTTTTCACTTGCAAGTTTCTTACAGTTCTCTTGAGTCAATAAACCATTTTCTTCTAGCTATCATGATTGAATATTGGTGAAGTTAAATATGGTTTTACTTACTGTTGAAAGAACCAATATGAATAGATTATTTTTAGGATACATTCATATGTATATTTATATAATTTGGAAAGATTTTCTGCATGATATAGTAATCAACCTATATATGTCATCATTGCATGTGTTAGTTGACTTCGTAGTAGGTCCTGGATGTTCTTTCTAGCTCATGTTTGTTGTATTGTCTCATCTTTTTTGTTCATGTTTGCACTAAAAGAAAAGGCATGGAAACCATTTTTGTTCATCTTTGTTAATCGTTTTTGTTCATGTTTGATGTTCTTAGTTTTTCATGTTTGTTCATGTTTGCAAGTTTCTTACAGCTCTCTTGAGTCAATAAACCATTTTCTTCTAGCTATCATGATTGAAGATTGTTGAAGTTAAATATGGTTTTACTTACTGTTGAAAGAACCAATATGAATAGATTATTTTAGGAGACATTCATATGTATCTTTATATCATTTTGGAAGATTTTCTGCATGATATAGCAATCAACCTATATATGTCATCATTGCATGTGTTAGTTGACTTCGCAGTAGGTCCTGGATGTTCTTTCTATCTCATGTTTGTTGTATTGTCTCATCTTTGTTGTTCATGTTTGCACTCAAAAGAAAAGGCATGGAAACCTTCGTAAGGATATTTGAAGGCTAAATCATTTATTGAACCTTCGTATATAATTTTAGATACACAAATTGATTCTGATGAATTGATAGAAGATAGTACTTTGGACAAGAGTTATCTTCAGGAAATTGAACTAAAAATAGAACAAACACAGGATTTGAATTTGATCAAAGGCATCATTGTCAATGATATTAGACTAGAAATTGATAGAATAACGAGGATAGGACAATTGGTTCTAAACAAAACTCTTTTGAACCCTATTGATGGTCAATTTGTTACCTCAACTAGAGAAAACATCCAGGAGCAGCCATATCTGAATATACCTAATCTTGAACTTTCTCTAGGAGCAAAGAAGAGTTCCTCTAATCCAGTAAATGTTACCTTTGTCTTAGAAATATCAAACTACCAAGTGTTTGAAAGAATATCATCGAAATCCAACCAACTATAGCGTAAATACATCAATTTGTCTTTTTGGACATCGTGTAAACCATTGTGTAGAAAAGTTAGTCGAGATAGTGATCTCATGATTTCCTAGTAATCTTTGTTGATTTTTCCCAATGTTCTTGAAAGCGTGCAATTTTCATATGTTAATCTCATTTTATGAAACCTCAAGTTTAGTTGGGATTGCCCTGCACAAAATGAACCAGGATTTTCTCTTCATGTTATCAACTCATAAAATTATCTCATTTGTTGATAATTGTTTATTCAAAGTAAGCTATTCTTCACTATATTATCTTTGATTAAGTGTGTAATCAAACACAAGCCAACTTAAGTGAACCTTTTTTAATATGAATTTTGAGATTCAGTTGATATGTTGGATTAACTCTCTCATGTAGTAATATTAATGATTTTTATGTTGACTACAATATTTTAATGATAATATGGGAAACGAAGATCACCCTGTCTAATTGATCCTCTTGTGTGTTTGCTAACCTCTTTTTAAGGTGCCTAAAATTACTTTTCCAGTTGGGTGTATTTCTTTCTAGGTTATTTTTGTATGTTGTCTTCCCAATGATAAGCTGGGTTGCTTGGAGATAATTCATGTCAGTGAATAATTGTTTAGGAACTTCTTTACTAACCTAGAAATTTACCAAAATGCATCATTCTCTACTCTTAGCCAATAGAACGTTATCATGTTTTCCCTCACTTATATGGTGTCAACTCTTGTATATAGTTGATGAAAAAATACTTTATACCTACATTTATTTGCTAGTCTAAGAAGGTTTAGTCTGCATGAATAGTAATTTAAGTTTGGTCTTATTTCTGTGATAATAAAACTAATTGAGAATATCAAGGTCTGTGAGTCACTATATGGAATCAAACATATGAACCAAGTTTTTTTACATGGATTCTGGGAAAGTATGAAATGATTTTTGTCAAAAAAATTATTTAAAGGGATTTGGGTATACACAAATAATTCAATTTTCAAACTACCTCAATTTCAAGAGTGTGTGATGTTGTTTGTTGGATCCTTTCTTTTAAGGAAATATTTGTATTTTTTTCATATTATTTTTAGTGTTTTTCATGAGGAGGTACATTACAAATTATTATCAAATCCATGTGTTACAAGTTTACAATGCTTGGGTTGTATGGGCTATTGTTCTGATACACAAGAAATGCCAGGAATTAGGGCTATTGTTCTGATACATAAGAAAGGCCAAGAATTAGTAGACATTTTCTATAGGCAGATGATCTTGTGAGGCCATAAATATGTGAGAGCATGAAGTGTGACAATTGAGAGAGTAAAATTGTGATTATATAGTGGTATCCTTTGATGATTTTCTAGAGGAGCTTTAGGTCAGTCTTCCAAACAAAATTGCAGTAAACATTTTCCTATGCACTTGACCTTGTTAGGGGGTTTAGTTGAGAAACCTGATCATTTTGAAACACCCTTTCTTCTTCAACTTGTTAGAAAGCTCTTTGTTGTTCACATAGGATTTCGTAGCTTCTTCTAGTAAAGGCTTCACTTTTAGTTGAGCCTCACGAACAACATGATTGATGTTATTGGTGTTGTAGCAAACAATCCATTCACTAGCATACAACCAAAATAGACCCTATAAGTTTGAAAAGATTCAAATTCTTGTGACACAGAATCGCCATTGGTGGAAGCACTTAGCTTGTTATTATGACATATATTTTGTAATAGAGGAGATCTCAACATTGAGATCTTCAACTCACATTTATCACCTACTAACCACTAAGAGGTTTTTTTTAAAATCTGTTTCAAGTCCAATTTGTCAATAGCTTTTTATTATGACATATATTTTGTAATAGAGGAGATCTCAACATTGAGATCTACAACTCACATTTGTCACCTACTAACCACTAGGAGGATTTTTTTAAATCTGTTTCAAGTCCAATTTGTCAAAATAGGATGGCAATATTGGCCTTAGAAAAATAAAGCATCATAGATAATAGTGTTGATGGGGAAATTCATAAAGAAATAAGAATCTGATTTGTGAATTTGCTTTACACTATCTAAATGCTACACAAAAATTAAACATGTCAATCCAGCTCAAGCATCTAGAAATGTCAGTTTCCTTTTTGTAGCAAGGAATTTATTTATGCTAATTACTGGAGATTGTTGCAAAGACATTCATAAACTTGTTGTGTACCTGTCATATTATTTCCCCAACTGGAGGATGGTGTTCAAGTAGGAATTCCTATCAACTAATAATATTTGTAAGGAGATAAGGCTTAGGATTTTTTTAATTTTTTGGGAATTAATTTTGGAGGCCCCACTAGCCTTTGAAGGCCATTTTGTTCTGTCATAGATGTGTTCATAGTATTTTTTCCTTGGCCCAAAATTTTACTCCAAATTTATGTTCATGAAGAGAATGCAATTGTATCCTATGCGATGAACCAACAATCCAAGATGAAACTCAAGTGTCATTAAATTATTCTAGATGTGACTAAATCAGAGAAGCATTCAATGCATCAGTCCAGGGATCTAAAGATGTTACTAAAATTTTCAGCTAAGTATGTACGAAGCCTTCTCAAGGAGTTATTGGAGACAAAAAAATTACTTCTTTCTAGTATGGGAAAAGATGAAACTTTGTATTCAATATATTTATTTACAATGTAATTTGAGTGTTGTATAATTTTTTTAATTGCATGTTAGATATCTTAGACAACCAGATTGAGTTGTGTAAATCTTATGTACTCTGTTTTTCTCATTTTGATGATCTCCCATAAATCTTTCTTAGGCCTTCCAAGGGTAATAATAAAAGGTTCATTTCATTATATTTATGTTCATTACCATTGGTTTTTCCAACAACCAATTGTTGATTACATTGCAAAGGGAATTTTGCATCGATGTAATATCTTAACTACTGAGTTCTGTGCTTCACCCTGGTCACCTTCTGTAGTGTTTTGATTTTATTATAGTTCCCACTTTCCTTAGGATTTTTGAAGTGGTCGAGGCAGGTATTGAAGTGCATGGGGCATTTCTATCATCATTGGTTCAATTTAGAAGTGCGTGGGGAAAGTATTGAAGTGCCTGGGGGCAATTTTGAAGTGCTTGGGGAAAATATTGAAGTGCATGGGGAGTTTTATCATCCTTGGGAGAATTTAGAAGTGCCTCAAAAAATATTGAAGTGCTTAGGGCATTTTTATAATCTTTCGGAGAATTTTGAAGTGCTCGGGGCAAGTATTGAAGTGCCTGGGGCGTTTTTCTTGTTAATGGGTGAATTTTGAAATGCATGGGGTGTTTTTATCGTCCTTGGGGGAATTTAGAAGTGCCTGGGAAAATATTGAAGTGCTTAGGGAATTTTTATCGTCTTTCGGAGAATTTTGAAGTGCTCATGGAAAGTATTAAAGTGTATGGGACGTTTTTCTCGTCACTTGGTGAATTTAGAAGCGCATGGGGCATTTTTCTCAACACTAGGTGAAATTAGAAGTGCCCGGGGTTTTTGTTTATCAATGTATGGATGCTTTTATAGTGTTGGGACGTTTTAAAATAGTGATGGGAAAAGTTATCACTTGCCGAGGTAAATTTGTGGGGATTGAGGCATTTTTGTGATTACCTAGGTGATTATATCATTGTTAGGTGTTTTTCTTTCTTTCCTAGGGAAAGTATTGAAGTGCCTAGGGCATCTTTATCATCATTGGATGAATTTTGAAGTGTCTAGGGAAAGTGATGAAGTTCTCAGGAAAACATGGAAGTGGATGGGGGCGTTTTTATCTTTGCCGCGAGAATTATGTAGTGCCTGGTGAAAATATTGAAGTGTGTGGGTGTTTTTATCATCGTTGGGGGAATTTTGAAGTGGTCGAGGAAAGTATTGAAGTGTGTGGGGTGTTTTTCTCATCACTGGGTGAATTTAGAAGTGCATGGGGAGTTTCTATCATCCTTGGGAGAATTTAGAAGTGTCTGGGAAAATATTGAAGTACTTAGGGCATTTTTATCATCTTTCGGAGAATTTTGAAGTGGTTAAGGAAAGTATTGAAGTGCATGGGGCATTTTTCTCGTCACTTGGTGAATTTAGAATTGCATGGGGCATTTTTCTCATCACTACGTGAAATTAGAAGTGCCTCGGGTTGTTTTTTATCAATGTATGGATGCTTTTATAGTGTTGGGATGTTTTAAAACAGTGATGGGAAAATTTATCACTTGCCGAGGCAAATTTGTGTGGATTGAGGCAGTTTTGTGATTGCCTAGGTGATTATATCATTGTCAGGTGTTTTTCTTCCTTGCCTAGGGCGAGTATTGAAGTTCCTAGGGCATATTTATCATCATTGGAAGAATTTTGAAGTGTCTAGGGCAAGTAATGAAGTTCCCGGGCAAACATGGAAGTGGATGGGGGGCATTTTTATCTTCACCGCAAGAATTTTGAAGTGCCTGGGGAAAATATTGAACTGTATGGGTGTTTTCATCATCGTTGGGGGAATTTTGAAGTGGTCGAGGAAAGTATTGAAGTGCGTGGGGCATTTTTCTCATCACTGGGTGAATTTAGGAGTGCATGGGGCAAGTATTGAAGTGCCTTGGGGGAATTTTGAAGTGCTTGGGGAAAATATCGAAGTGCATGGGGAATTTCTATCATCCTTGGGAGAATTTAGAAGTTCCTAGGAAAATATTGAAGTGCTTAGGGAATTTTTATCATCTTTCGGAGAATTTTGAAGCACTCAGGGAAAGTATTGAAGTGCATGGGGCGTTTTTCTTGTCACTTGGTGAATTTAGAAGTGCATGGGGCTTTTTTCTCATCACTAGGTGAAATTAGAAGTGCCTAGGGTTGTTGTTTATCAATATATGGATGCTTTTATAGTTTTGGGACATTTTAAAATAGTGATGGGAAAAGTTATCACTTGCTGAGGTAAATTTGTGTGGATTGAAGCATTTTTGCGATTTGCCTAGCTGATTATATCATTGTCGGGTGTTTTTCTCCCTTGCCTACGGCAAGTATTGAAGTCCCTAGGGAATCTTTATCATCATTGGATGAATTTTGAAGTGTCTAGGGCAAGTAATGAAGTTCCTAGGAAAACATGGAATTGGATGGGGGCGCTTTTATCTTCGTCGTGAGAATTTTGAAGTGCCTGGGGAAAATATTGAAGTGTATGGGTGTTTTTATCATCATTGGGGGAATTTTGAAGTCGCCGAGGAAAGTATTGAAGTGTGTGGGGAATTTTTCTCATCACTGGGTGAATTTAGAAGTGCATGGGGAAAATATTAAAGTGCCTTGGGGGATTTTGAAGTGCTTGGAGAAAATATTGAAGTGCATGGGGAGTTTCTATCATCCTTGGGAGAATTTTGAAGTGCCTGGGAAAATATTGAAGTGCTTAGGACATTTTTATCATCTTCCAGAGAATTTTGAAGTGCCCGGGGCAAGTATTGAAGTGCATGGGACATTTTTCTCATCACTTGGTGAATTTAGAAGTGCATGGGACATTTTTCTCATCACTGGGTGAATTTAGAAGTGCCCGCGGTTGTTGTTTATCAATGCGTGGATGCTTTTATAGTGTTGGGATGTTTTAAAATAGTGATGGGAAAAGTTATCACTTGTTGAGGTAAATTTGTGTGGATTGAGGCATTTTTGTGATTGTTTAGGTGATTATATCAATGTCGGGTGTTTTTCTCCCTTTCTTAAGGAATCTTTATCATCATTGGATGAATTTTGAAATGTATAGGGCAAGTAATGAAGTTCCTGGGAAAACATGGAAGTGGATGGGGGTGTTTTCATCTTCAACATGAGAATTTTGAAGTGCTTGGGGAAAATATTGAAGTGTATGGGTGTTTTTATCATCGGTGGGAGAATTTTGAAGTGGTCGAGGAAAGTATTTAAGTGCACGGGGCATTTTTCTCATCACTAGGTGAATTTAGAAGTGCATGGGGCAAGTATTGAAGTGCCTTGAGGGAATTTTGAAGTGCTTGGGGAAAATATTGAAGTGCATGGGGATTTTTTATGATCCTTGGGAGAATTTTGAAGTGCCCTGGAAAATACTGAAGTGCTTAGGGAATTTTTATCATCTCTGGGAGAATTTTGAAGTGCAAGTTCCTTGGGCAAGTATTGAAGTGCCTGGGACGTTTTTCTCCTCACTGGGTGAATTTACAAGTGCATGGGGTGTTTTTCTCATCACTAAGTGGACTTAGAAGTGCATGGGGTGTTTTTCTCATCACCGGGTGGATTTAAAAGTGCATTTTTCTCATCACTGGGTGAAATTAGAAGTGGATGGGGGCCTTTTTATCTTCGTTGGGAGAATTTTGAAGTGCCTGGGGAAAATATTGAAGTGTCTAGGTGTTTTTATGATCGTTGGGAGAATTTTGAAGTGGTCGAGGCAAGTATTGAAGTGCATGGGGTGTTTCTATCTTCATTGGGTCAATTTAGAAGTGCATGTGGCAAGTATTGAAGTGACTTGGGGGAATTTTGAAATGCTTTGGGAAAAAATTGAAGTGCATGGGGATTTTTTATCATCATTAGGAGAAATTAAAAGTGCCTGGGAAAATATTGAAGTTCTTAGGGAAATTTTATCATCTTTCAGAAAATTTTGACGTGCCCAAGGTAAGTATTGAAGTGCCTAGGGCATTTTTCTCATCACTGGGTGAATTTAGAAGTGCAAGGGGCATTTTTCTCATCATCGGGTGAATTTAGAAGTGCATGGGTCGTTTTTCTCCTCACTGCGTGAATTTAGAAGTGCATGGAGTTGTTATTGATCAATGTATGAATGCTTTTATATTGTTTAGACGTTTTAAAAGAGTGATGGGCAAATTTATCACTTGTCAAGGCAAATTTGTGTGGATTGAGGCATTTTTGTGATTGCCTGGGTGATTATATCATTGTCGGGTGTTTTTATCCCTTGCATAGGGAAACTATTGAAATGCATAGGGCATATTTATCATCATTTGAAGAATTTTGAAGCGTCTGGGGAAAGTAATGAAGTTCCTGGGAAATCATGGAAGTGGATGGGGGCGTTTTTACCTTTGTTGGGCAAATTTTGAAGTGCCTGGAGAAAATATTGAAGTGGTAGGGTGTTTTATCATCATTGGGATAATTTTGAAGTGGATGAGGCAAGTATTGAAGTGCATGGTGCGTTTCTATCATCATTGGGTCAATTTAGAAGTGCATGGGATAAGTATTGAAGTGCCTCGATGGAATTTTGAAGTGCTTGGCGAAAATATTGAAGTGCATGGGGATTTTTTATCATCCTTGGCAGAATTTAGAAGTGCCTGGGAAAATATTGAAGTGCTTAGGGAAATTTGATCATCTTTGGGACAATTTTGAAGTGCCCAGGGAAAGTATTGAAGTGTCTGGGGCGTTTTTCTCATCACTGGGTGAATTCAGAAGTGCATGGGGCGTTATTCTCATCACTGGGTGAATTTAGAAGTGCATGGGGTTGTTATTTATCAATTTATGGATGCTTTTATAGTGTTGTGACGTTTTAAATCAGTGATGGGAAAAGTTATCACTTGTCGAGGAAAATTTGTGTGGATTGAGCTATTTTAAGTATTCACTGACAAATATGCAACTCTCCTACCATTCGACACCAAAGAGAAGAAATTTTGGTGAGAATATTGGTTGGAAGCTTGGAATTGGTCCAAGAACTCTCTCTCTATATAAAGGAAGTGACTCGCTACTAGGATATTCACTTAATTCTATCAATTTGTTGTCCTATCAAGATTCATAACCCCACATGTCCATTGGACCATTAAGGGACGAGATAACAAATAGAGTCCTTCTTTCCATGAATCTAGTTAGTGCAGTCGTGTTTCATCGACACCTTCTAGTTGTCAGTGATCAAATAATGCTTGTGAAATGTATAAATAAATCCATCTTCTCCTCATTCCTACACTTGTTCATTTGAGAGTCTAGGAGTCGAGAGAGTCTAGAGTTGAGCTATGGTGTATGTTCTTTTGTTGCACTATCTTAGTAATCCACAAAATCAAAATATTGAGTCTTATAGGAAAAAGACTCGTCAAATTTTTACTATATTTAATAAATCAGTGAAATATTTGCCAAGTTTTTACAATTTTTTATAATTAAGTGAAATATTCACCAATATTTTACAATATCTTATAGTGAAATATTCGCCAAGATTTTACAACATTATATAATGAAATGAAAGATTCGCCAAAAAAATTATATATACATGTTATATTATTGATAAAATCGCCTTCAGGTTTTCCTATATATCGGGGATATTCGCCCATTTTTTATACATATAAATTTTGGGGGGGTTCTTAAAATCATCCTTGCTTGTGATATGGAGGACCTCCCCGCTTTTACCTCTATGTTGGACTGCATCCATGTTTATTTTGTGTCTTGGCTCTGAGTTGGAAACAAAACTTTCCTTTGGTGAGTTGGAGTTTATACCTTGATCTCTCTAGTTGATTGCCCCGATGTTTGATCTTGATTATGGAAGTCCCCATAGTTGCTTGAGTTGTGTTGGCTAAAAATTGAAGCAAATTGTAGTACCTTTGGAAATTATTGATATATATCTTTTGTAAATCCCAATGAAAAGGGTTGTGAAATGTAATGCAATGAAATGTAAAAGAACCCCAGATGAAAGTTGTGATTAGTTGTGCTTTTAAGCACATGCAAACTCCTAGAGGGGTCCTAAAGGCCTAAAAAATCAATAGATAAATGTATGCTGAATCTAAAGATTCCCGGCCATGAAATTATATGAAATGAAATGAAAGGTCCAAATAAAGCAGTGGTTAAGTATATGCCAAACCTAAAGACTGCTGACCTTATGTGAAATTTTCCTCATTGAGCCTGTGAGTTATGATATGAGATGGAGCAAGGGACAACTAATTCAAAGTGTCCCCTAGAAACTCAAGTTATGGTTAGCTGGGAACCTAGTTCACGGCAGTTCGAGTAGTAGACATTTTTCCAAGGTCGAATAAACACTTCTCTAAACAACTTACCCATCTGTGAGACAGAACCATTTCTTGTGTATTCTCTGTCCAACACATGCTTAAGTGTGTAACACCATTTCCCTTATCCAAAGTATCACAGTTTCAAGTTAGTCAAGTCATCCCCATTCAGCCTAGCCTTGTATGCTTAGCCTTCACCCTCTGCTAGCAATTTGATCATGTTTACAAATGAGTATATTCTTGAGGTTCTTCTTGAAAGTAAATTATTAACTAACCTATTATTATTTATTAACTGATAGTGAAATAATGCTTAATGTTTTAAAGTCTTTCCGTGAAAATGATTTAAATAGCATGTCTTAAGCATTTGAATTTGTAGCATCAAGCTTCTTTAGCTTGGGTTATATTTTGATCAGTTTGATTGGTCAAACCTAGTTTGACCAAGGTCAACCTTGGGATCCATGATGAGATGGACCACTTACATTGTATGACATTGATATATGGTCCTTTATATACCTTTTGATGATTTCATATGATGGGCACAGATTTCAGATGATGATTGATGCAGTTTTTATTGATTATTATTATTTCCAGATCATCATATTTTTACTTGTCTGGGTATGATGGATGATGCAATTGATCTTACAGATTATCATGAGGTGTATGATTACTCATCTCTAGTGGATTTGGGTCATCTGAACCCATTGAGACACTTACTTTTCAGTTCCAAGCACTTTCAGAGATGGTTTGAGCAGTTTTTCACCTACTGGCCAGTTTGGCCATGTTGAGTTGGCCTGTCCAGTAGATGCATTGAGGGCAAGTCATTGCCTAGGGCGCTATATAGGAAGAGAGTGGTACAACCACTTGTTATTACCATATTACCCCCCTTCCAGACATGATGGTATAGTCAGATTTTGTGCCTAGGAACCAGGAAGTTGTTTTTCAGGAAGTTTGGTGGTTTTTTAGGTGGATTAAAAATGGAATAAAAAGGTCATTTAGGAATTCGATTTGGGAAATTGAGGCAAGGTTTTGGCATGAGGTATTCTCTGAGGTCATCTATGGTGTATACCACACCTTCGAGATCAGTTTGCAGCATTCAGTGGGATCCACACAGTCATTAGGAGATCTTTTGATGCATTCTTCTCTTAGTTGTGGGGACCAAGATTTGATCATTTGTACACTTGGACATGTCACTGAGTCATATGTTATATTATTGTTCCATGGGGTGATTCTAGTGAAGGAAATTAATGCCTCATATCCCCACCATGTGCTCCTATTCACTTGTCCTTGCCATCTTTTATGGAACACTTGTATTAGTGTCACTTTTATGTGGTGCGCACACCCTAGGGTATCTTTTAGCTAGTGCACACCCCCCTCATGTGAGTGATCCATGTTATATTGTACCAGATCATCTTAGCCGTTGATTGTATTATTTTATCTTTTTATCTCAACCACTCATTTCAAAATTGGTTTAGGGTTTTGGTCTCCCTCATCCTATTTAAGGAAGAGACCCCCCTTATTGTAAAGGCATCTAGAATTTTTTGGCTCTTGGCTACCAGAATAGAAGAAATACTTTTTGATCACATACTTGGATCTTGATTTGGGTGTTTGATTATGGTGATTGTAAATGCTTCTTCCATTGCATTGAAGGATATCTTATTGCTACCTTGTATCGTTTTCCACTAATCCGATTTATAGGTGAAGAGACCGATTTGGAGGAGTGCGCATTGGTGGGGAGACTTTCCCTACAACCTTTTGTCAAATATTGGTTCAAACAAGGAGTGATTTTGTCTTTGTACCAATCATTTTATATCTTTTTCCTCACGCTTGTATCTACCCTCATTTTTGTTGTGCTAATTGAGCTTGTCTCCTTGGTTTTGCAGGAATAGAGGGGCACACATGTGGAATAGGGAAAAACGCATAAGAAAGGAAAATAAAAATTTCTTCATTTGATCTGTGTGGAAGTAATCCTCTTCATAATTGACATCCATCTCATTATCCAGGTACGCTTGAAAGGAATAGAGAGGCACATGCATGGACTAGGGAAAACGCATAAGCAAGGAACATACAAATTTCTTGATTTGATCTATGGGGAAGTAATCCTCATCATAATCGGCATCCATCTCATTATCTGAGTATGCGTGAAAGGTACGTATTTTACTTCCTTAGCTTATCCATTATTTTTAGATCTCAAAACCCTAAACATCAAAACCCTCATTTTTTTATTTTTCATATCTATGGAGATATAGCAATTATTTGGGCTTAATAATTAAAACCCATCTCTACATTAGCCACAACATTCCCGATCTAAAATTTGGTGGACATCTGATTCCATTCACCCCCCGATCTAAGGCACTGGGCCTCTCCAAGGGAGGTCGCACTTTTGGGTAGGTGGCCATTTTTGCTAGATCCTAACTTGGGTATTACTAATTCCTCATTATTTCATTAGATACATTCATTTGCAAACCCCCTATTGCTTTTCTTCATTGATTTTCACCTTGTGGACCCCACTTGGACCAATTTCCATATTTTAAGGGTGGACCCCACTTGGATCTATAATTTTGGCACTAGATCTATCTAGATCTATTACTTTGACCTCATAAGTGGCCTTTATATTTTATTGGTTAAATATTTGTCCTTACTTAAGCCTCTTCAACCAATCCCTAACTCATTGGGTCCACTTATCCATTCTAGATCTAGTTCTAATCTCATCTTGATACTTTACCTTATCATCATCACATTTCCCTAGGAGGTCTTGATTTGGTTTGCTAGCCTTCATTGGCTAAGCTAGGGTCTCCCCCTTTGTCTTTCTTGGGCTTCATCTAAAGTGAAGAGTGCCTCAGTTAATGTGACACCCAATTGCATTGGGAACCATGGCATCTCTTGGTTCAACTCTTTAGCTGGCCAACACCTCTACCGTCTTCGATAGGATAACCTTTATGGACAACTACAAGTTGTGTGATAATGAGACCAAATCCCTAACCACTTTTTAAATGATTGGTTGAGATTAAAAGATGCATCATAGATCATCAATGGTGGATATATTTTATTTATTAATTACATGGATCAATGACTAATCCATAAGAAGGGGAGCGTACTTTTTCCCAAGGATGCCCTAGGAGGGGCCAACATAATATAACAACGTGATATAATATGGACTAACATTGTAAAGGGGTCACTAGGGGCATAAATCACCCTAGGAATCAACCTTTTACAAATATACAATATAATGATGTAACAATATAAATGATCAACTCATGAAGTGTGCCCCATGGGAGGAAGAAGTCCTCTCTAGGACAAGATGTCATCATGAATAAATCATCCTGAATGAAGCAATGCCATGTAATGCACATATAGAGCCATAACATATCCTCATAAATCATCCCCATGCCATTTACTTTCCCACAATAGCCAAGTTGATTTTCCCAATACAAATCATGGTCATACAAACTACTGGTAAAATCATCCTGGAGAAGTAAAACTGCTCTTAAGTCACTGCCAGGAACTCGGTGCACCAAAATGACTACACATATGAATCCGAAAAGATAGAAATATGGTAATGATGACTATTCACACACCCTATCAATCCTGTAGAGCCCTAGGAGAAAAAGGCACATCATTGCTGAGTAATAAAAATGGCCACTGCAGTAAAAAATAATAAAAATCCTTGTATATCACAAACTATGACCATCTGCTGCAAACTGAAACTAGTGAAGGTATGCTGGAGTGTCTAGAACATAAATAATCAACATGTAGCTTTGCAGTCACTTCCTTGACAACCGTGTTGACCAAGTCAAAGCATCCAAATTGAAGGTAGAGTAATATCCTATATGCATATAAGATGAACTTGGTGTCCCTGCAAATTCAAAGCACATTCCTTTAGTTGAAATATGGTTATTTTGGATTTGTATGTGGAGGTGTATTCTTGCAATGTCAAACACCTGGTCATCCCCTCCATCCATGCCTCTGCTCGTATCCCTACACGACCCCCTGAAAACTCTGGAAGCCGTATTTTTTGAATCTCCCTCGTGATATCTTGACTGTGTCATTTTCAAACTTTGTACTTTTTGATGGTTCTCCCATTGTAGTCGCTTTCTTCTTATTATAAATATCCATCTATTTTTTGGATTGCAGATTGTAAGTTTCAGATCATTCCCTTACAGTCACTTTCCTCTCAACAATGTTTTGCATGTTAAAATCAATCATTTTGTGGTCTTTGAAACCCGTGCAATGAATTCTATAAATATGTGGAGTGCGTGTTAAATCCAGTCATCTTGTGGAATTTAACATTTTTCAATGGGTTTACTGTTTAGTGTGAACTAGTTTTTTTATGGTAGTTCTGAATGTTTCCATACTTGACAAATCTTCTATACCACCCTCTTTTCCTATCAGAATGATAGTCATTGTGGTTGTTAAACCTCACAAATAGACAACCTTTTCGTTGTTATGTCTTTGTCTATTATTTCCATGCTGAAAAAATCTCCCATGTAACACTACTCTCTTCCGTCAAATCAAAGTGGAAATCGACCCCCCTTTTTGGCACATGTCTGTCTACATTTTCTATTGATTTTCGAGGTAAAGCGAGTGAATCTCAGTGGATTGATCTTTTACCTACCTCCCTTCTCATCTAACCTCAACTTAAGAGTCGATTTGAATGCTAAGTGTAGCGTTATTCAAATATTTTTGAGTAAGATTTCGTGGGTCTATCTAGTTGAGTACCGAGCTGTGGTAAGTGATCAATAAATAGAGGTTGTAATGTCCCTCAAAATGCACCCTAACAAAAAATTCTTAAGGGTCTTCATATTGTCATAACACACAAGTTTACGTAAATTAACTTCACCAATGATAACTATTTGGAGTTCTCCTTGTAACTATGAAAATTAACTTTAACACTGATAAGTTTAGTGATTTTCTCTTGTTTATATCCCGATAATTTCATTTACATCCAAATAGTTTTATTTGCTCACTTATTGTATTGAGCATAGTATTACGATATATCATCATAATACTAGTTACTAACATTCTTGACATATAATCAATTACTTCTATATCAAGTGGAAGATAATCCCTACATAATACTTCCACATCATATTCAGGCTTGCTTTAATTTCTTAATAAGTGTTTCTTACATTAATTATCACATAGCCCTTTTGACGAAGAACTATTGTCACTAGGGTTGTTGTAATACCCCTGGCCCAGATTTATAACTGATACTACATTCTAAACATTTTTTCTATGATATATGTACATAGCATGTTTATAATTTTAATATAAAATTTCTAGCTGGTTGTGTGGTGAGCAATACGTTGAAGAGGAGATCTGGATATTAACCAAGGCTTGTGAGGGGGAAAGGTTTACATGTGTAACTTGTCTCCTTGATCAGTTGTTTTCTAAACCTTATGTTAAAATCCCAAAACCCATGTTCCTAAGCCAAATTCAAATGGAGGAGTGATTAATAATTAAATATTATTAATTGAAACTTTGGAAGAACTTAATTAATTTTAATTAAGTTGTTAATGGAAATTAGGGAGAAGGTAACGTGTTTCCTATGGGATAACCATGTGGGAACCCAAAGGATGACACTCATTTTTCATGAATTATGGGGGAAAAAGAAAGGGTGATTTTGGAATTTTGGTGAAAACTATTGTTGGCTGATACGCTTGCCTAGGAAATTATGGTGGTGCTAAATCCTTGAGTCAAATTCAAATGCTGGTAGTGAAGAGTGTCACTACGTGTCTTTGAATTCAGAAAGGTGGAAGAAAACTATGTTTTACAACCTATACTGGCATTGTATTTCCTTTGGTTGAATTAATCTATCAATTGGAAATTTGTGCATGAAACCTCGAGTGGAATTCCGACGCTTGCAGTGAAGTGTATCATTGTGTGTCTGTGAAGGAGCTATGGTGGGATAATTGTGGAATTGACAAGGAATTGGTTTAAAAACTGTTGTTTAGTTTGTGCCTAGTTGTGATTATTTCATACTTCCCTATTTTTATATTTTGTCCCTGTGAGTGAGCTGAGGGGGTTGGTCAGTTATCTCTGGTTAATGTCTAGATCTTGGCTCGGGGGTGGACTTGGGAGCTAAAATAATGCAGGTTGGACAAGTTCTGTGGTTGGGTGGAGCATGGCTCACACGTAGTCAATTGCTTGTTTCAGGACAGAATTCCATATAAGTATATGTAGAATTCTACTTCTTTAAAATTTATTAGTTAAATAATAATTTACGATAATACTAATGGTGAGAAATCATGGTTTAGAATTTGTATTTTGATATACGTTAATTATCTGCAAGTATGCTTTGAAAAAATAATAAATCCCCTATTTTAATTTAATCCATAAGAATTTAATAACCATTAGTTAGAATTTCTAGAATTGAATTAAATTCTGATAATAAGTTTCTTGTAGTTAAATGGTTTAACTAATTCTAGAAATTGTTGGTAAATTCCCGTTTTACTTGTTTTACAAATTTTCGTAATTCTGGAAATTGTAGGCAATTTCTCGTTTTACTCGTTTTACACATTTCCTTAATTCTGGAAATTGTTGGTCATTTCCTGTTTGATGTATTTCCTTGGTTACATTTACTAAAATATGAAGGAAATATCTTGTTTACGTCTTAGTTTTTAGGAATTTGTGAAAATTGCTAAAATATAGTTATGTTGAAGAATTTGTGAAAGACAATCAGGAATAAATTTTCAAATGTTGAAGACATGTTATGGTTGTGTTATGGGTGTTATAATAGACTTATGCTTCTGCAAAAGTGTGCATAATGTATTTACGCATGTGATTAATATTATAAATATTTTTTTCTTTATAAAAAAATAAAAATAAAAATTTATATGCGTTTTGTTTAGTCATTGTAACACAAGAGGGCATTACAAGTTGGTATCAGAGCGCATGTTGTAGCTCTCGAACCTCTAGAATCAAATTTATTTTCTTAAAAAGATATATATATACATGTACATGAATATATGATGAAATTGATTTCTGAAACTAATAATCATTGTTGGTCAAGATTTATATTGTTACATAGGAATTTTCAGCCATTTAATTTGCAGACTGTCACTCAAGACAAGCAAATGGAGTTAAAGAGATGACAAAGGATATTGTATTTTATAATTTTGTTGAAGAAGTTAGTGGAGAAGTACAAGGTAATGAATCCAATGGTCACCAAAGTGGGACAAGGACCATAGATGTTGTGCAAACTTTGAAGAATTTGCGATTTGTAAGCGATATAATTTTGCAAAGTTTGGAACAACATAACCAAATCAATCAACATTTAATGAAAAATTTGGTCCAACTACAAAATCAAATGCATCAAGTGACTTCTAACATGGAAAAAGGTGAAGATTCCATGAACATAGACATCCTTGATAGGTATCACTTTTCTCAAGGAAAAGATGATAGTAAGAGGAAATTATATTCCCACCGTAAGTACAATGAAATTTCTCATGCAAATAAGAGTAATCAGCAAAATAAATACCCTAGAAAGCAGCGAAAGAGAAAGCATGATGCGATATTAGAAGGTGAGCTCAGAAAATTAAAACCTCCAACCTTTGATGGACAGAAGTCAGGTGACGCTACAGAACTATGGCTTATGGAAATGAATAACAATTTGCAATTACATAACTACTCAGAAAACTAAGAAGCGTGGATTGTAATATATAATTTGCAAGGAAAGGCTTATAAATGGTGGAAACATCTCAAACAAGTGGAAAGTTTATATGAGAAGAAGATTTCTTGGAGGAGATTCCAAATACTTTTCAAGAAAGAATATCTATCACAACAGTTTTATGACTAAAAAATACAGGATTTATTTGAGCGCAAATTGGGAAATATGTCCATGGAGGACTATGAAAAGAAATTCTTGGTGCTGCTGGGATATGTTGAGTTTATTAAGGAAGAAAAGGTGAAAATACAACATTTTATTAGTGGCTTGCGTACATACTATAAAGATAGATTGACTTATGATGAACCTTGCACTCTGAAAGATTGTTTCAAAAAATATAGATTCTTATATGAGCAAGGAAAAAATAGGCAGGAAGTGTAAAAGGTTTGGAAAGGTAAGCTGAAAGAGAAGCAAGATCACAGGAAAAAGGGGTTTAAGCCTCTAGATATCAAGAAGGACAGTTACACTTCTTTTAAACCACCGATACCGAAAGGAGAATCCAGCATGGTTGAGTCTTCAGGGAAAAAGAAATCAACCCAAGGCAAATGTTGGGGATGTGGTGGTGATCGCTTCTTAAACAAATGTCTGAAAGAAGATACAATGGAGCCGGTGTGTATAATATGCAAGAAGATTCTACTGTTGGTGATGTTTCTAGAAGCATTCCTTGCATCTATGCAACGTTGGATAATTGCCAAGTTGATCATCAATCTTCTATGATCGAGATTGAAGGTAAATTAAAAGATGTGCCTATTTCTATTTTAATTGATTCTGGAGCTTCTTATAGCTATGTTAATACTAACTTGGTTGAAAGGTGTAAAGAGGAAGATCACAACTATGGTAAGAAGTTGTTTTGAAATGAATGGAAACCAAGCCAGTGAAGATTTGGACATCATTCCTCTTGGATCCTATGATGTGTTGATCAGAATGGATTGGTTAGAGAAACACTTTATTGTGTTGGACTACCACAATAAAGTTATTACATGTTTGAATGATGATGAAAGCAATAATGTACAAATAAGAGGACTTCTGAGACCCATATCGTTAAGATAGATTTCCTCCTTACAAATGAAGAAATGCATCAGAAAAAGGTGCGAGATGTATGCGATTCATGTAGAAGAGTTTCCTACTAAAAATTAATCAAGTTTGGATGAATATCCAATGTTGAAAGAATTTGAAGATGTATTTCAAGAAGTTCCTGGGTTACCACACAAGAGGGATATCGACTTCACAAATGATTTGGTACCTAGAACTGTTCCAACATCAAAAGCACCATACATAATGGGTACTCCCTAGTTAAAAGAATTGCAAATACAATTTGAGGAGTTACTTAAGAAGGGGTATATACGACCTAGTATATCACCTTTGGGTGCTCCATTTATTTTTGTAAGAAAGAAGGATGGCATGGTTAGATTATGTGTGGACTACAGGTAGTTAAACAAGGCCACAATTAAGAAAAGGTACCCTCTACCTAGAATTGATGATCTTTTTTATCAGCTGAGAGGTGCGCAAATATTTTCTATGATAGATTTGAGATATGGATATCACCAGATACGCATTCAAGATGAAGACATATGTAAAACCTCTTTCAGAACTAGATATGGGCATTGCGAGTTTACAATGCTTCCTTTTGGTTTGACCAATGCTCCAACTACATTCATGTGGTTAATGAATGGTATATTCATAGAGTTTTTGGATAAGTTCATTATAGTATTTTTGGATGATATACTTATATATTCCAAAGCCGAGGAGGAGCATGAAGAACATTTCAAGGTTACTTTACAAAGAATGAGAGGAAATCAATTGTATGCCAAGCTTAGCAAATACACTTTCTATCAGAGATGGTTGTTATACTTGGGCCATTTCATTTCCAAAGAAGGTGTGGCAATGGACCCAGTTAAAGTAAAGAATATTATGGAATGGCCTACTCCTCGCAATGTTTCTGAGGTAAGATCATTCATGGGACTCGGTGGTTATTACATAAAGTTTATAAAATATTTCTCAAAAATAACCCATCCGATTACATCTTTGTAAAAGAAAGGTGTACCATTCATATGGAATCAGAAATGTGAAAACCGTTTCAAACTTCTAAAGGAATTTCTCACATGCACACTTATATTGAAAATTTCAGACTCAGATAAAGAGTATTTCGTATGTATTGATGTATCACTTGAAGGAATTAGTGGAGTTCTAACGTAGGAAGGACATGTGATTTTCTATGAGTCACGATAGTTAAAGCAGCATGAGAAAAACTACACTACTCATGACTTGGATCTAGCATCCATTGTTCACGCACTTCACATGTGGAGGCACTATCTTTTGGGAAGTAAGTTTGAGTTAAGAACTAATCGCAATAGTATAAAGTCTTTATTTGATCAGCCTCTGCTAAATTCCCATCAAGCAAGATGGGTTGAATATTTAAGGGAGTTCAATTTCGAAATCAAGTATTTAAAAGGAAAAGAAAATCGAGTAGTTGATGCACTCAGTAGAAGGGGTCAGCTGATGAATGTTTTAGCCATCAGTACTTGGAATTCTAAATTACAAATTAGATTGCATGAAGTATTGAAAAATGAAAAAAATTATCTACAAGTGACAAGAGCATTGCAAGAAAGAAATAAATCGTTAAAGTTCTTCAATTATGGATGGTATTCTTCACTTTAAAGATTAAATTTATGTACCTAACAATGAAGAGTTGAAAAAATTAATAATGAGTGAAATGAATAATGTACCATATGCAAGGCATCCCGGATACCAGAAAACTCTAACAACAATAAAGAAAAATTAGTATTGGCTAAACATGAAAAAAAAAGTGGCTAATTACATTGCACGTTGTTTAGAATGTCAAAGAGTCAAGCCAGAGCATCAATATCCAACTGGTTTACTTCAACCTTTGTCTATTCTAGAGTGGAAATGGGACACAGTAACTATTGATTTTATTAAAGTTTTTCCGAGAACCACGAGGTAGCATGATTCTATCATGGTAGTGGTTGATAAGTTAATGAAATCATCCAATTTTATTCCAGTTCAACCAACTTTCAAGGCAGCTAAATTTGCATAGATTAATATGAAATAAGTTGCTAGGTTACATGGCATTCCAAAATCCATTGTGTTGGATCGATATCTGAAATTTACCTCTAATTTTTGAAAAGACTTATTTAAGGAGTTTAGGACTAAGCTTAATTTTAGCACAACTTATCATCCTCAAACTGATGGGCAGACCAAACGTGTAAATCAAGTTCTCGAAGACATGCTCAGGATGTATGTCATGGAAAAAATAGGCAAATGGGAAGAGTATTTTTATTTGGTTGAATTCACTTATAATAATGGATATCAAGTATCTTTGAGAATGAGTTCGTTTGAAGCTTTATATGGTAGAAAATGTAATGCTCCAATCAATTGGGACAAACCAGTAGACAAGTTAATCATTGCGCCTGAAATTCTTTAGGATATCTAGCGACAAGTAGTAAAGATAAAACAAAATTTAAAGATGGCAGAAGACTGCCAAATGAGTTACGTAGATAAAATACGAACTCATAGAGAATTCTAGGTTGGTGACATGGTGTTCCTAAAAGTTAGAGGCAAGAAAAGTTCCTTGCAGTTGGGAAATTGCAAGAAATTGGCTGCTAGATTTTGTGGCCCATTTGAGGTCCTTTTTAGAGTCGGATCAGTAGCTTACGAGCTAGCACTACCTCCCACATTCAAAATCACAATGTATTTCATGTTTCATTACTGAAAAAAGTATGTTTAAGATAATAATCATGTGCTTGATTGGTCTGTTTTGCAGGTGGAACCCAAAGGGGAAATACGGCTTCAACCACTTTGCATATTAGATCGCATAAGCAAGATACTCAGGAATAGAGTCATCAGATAGGTAAAAGTCCTATGGACCCATTACAGCCCTGAGGAGACTACTTGGGAATTGGATTATATAATGTGGGGAGAGTAACCGCATCTATTTTGAAATGAGTGTATAAATAATGTAAATATTCCTGTAGTAATTATGTATATGTATATTTTGATACAATGGTAAACACTACGAACAATGTAAAATCTAAGGGGAGGGGAATTGTAATACCCTTGGCCCAGATTTATAACTGATACATCATTCTAAACATTTTTTCTATGAAGTATGTGCATAGCATGTTTATTATTTTAATATAAAATTTCTAGCTGGTTGCACGATGAGCAATATGCTGAAGAGGAAATCCAGATATTAACTGAGGCTTGTGTTGAACCTTGTCTCCTTGATCAACTATTTTCTAAACGTTATGTTAAAATCTCAAAACCCATGTTCCTAATCCAAACTCAAATGGGTGAGTGATTAATAATTAAATATTATTAATTGAAACTTTGGGAGAACTTAATTAATTTTAATTAAGTTGTTAATGGAAATTAGGAAGAAGTTAATGTGGTTCCTTTGGGATAACCACGTGGGAACCCAAAGGATGACACTCATTTTTCATAAATTATGGAGGAAAAAGAAAGGTTGATTTGGGAATTTGGGAAAAAACTGTTGCTCGACGATACGGTTTCCTGCGAAATTATGGTGGTGCTAAATCCTTGAGTCAAATTCCGACGCTGGTAGTGAAGAGTATCACTGTGTGTCTTTGAATTCACAGAGGTGGAAGAAAACTATGTTTTACAACCTATATTGGCATTGTATTTCCTTTGGTCTAATTAACCAGTCAAGTGGAAATTTGTGCATGAAACCCCGAGTGGAATTCTGACGCTTGCAGTGAAGTGTATCACTATGTGTCTGTGAAGGAGCTCTCGTAGGTTAATTGCGAAATTGAAAAAGAATTGGTTTAAAAACTGTTGTTTTGTTTGTGACTGATTGTGATTATTTCATACTTCCGTGTTATTTCTATCTTTTCCATGTGCGTGCGCTGAGGGGGTTGGTGAGTTATCTCTGGTTAATGTCTGGATCTCGACTCGACTCGGGGGTGGGCTTGAGAGATGAAATAATACAAGTTGGACAATTTCTATGGTTGGGTGGAGCGTTTCTCACACACAGTCAGTTGCTTGTTCCAGGACAAAATTCCAGATAAGTATATGCGGAACTCTACTTCTTTACAATTTCTCTTTTAAATAATAATTTAAGAGAATTCTAATGGTGACAAATCATGGCTTAGAATTTGTATTTTGATATACGTTAATTCTCTACAAGTATGCTTTGAAAAATTATGTTTCCACACTTATGTGCATAATAAATTATATGTTGGGTGCAAATGAAATTTAAATGAATTTAAATTTCTGGGTAAGTTTAATTTACCCTGAATAAATATTTCTTCAACCCGATAAATTTTATAATATGCATCTTACTGGAGTTGATGCGTTTAAATGATTGGGAATTAATATTTTTGGGAAATGGTTTAACTAATTCTGGAAATTGTAGGTAATTTCTCATTTTACTTATTTTACACATTTCCTTAATCCTAGAAAGTGTTGGTAATTTCTCGTTTTATGTATTTCCTTGGTTACATTTAGTAAAATATGAAGGAAATATCTTATTTACGTCCTAGCTTTTAGGAATTGGTGAAAATTGCTAAAATAGAGTTATGTTGAAGAATTTGTAAAAGATAACGAGGAATAAATGTTCAAATGTTGAATACATGTTTTAGTTATGTTGTGGGTATTATAATAGACTTATGCTTCTGCAAATCGCAAGCTGTAACTCCAATAGTCATACCTAAAGGCTCTTTGTCTCGAGGTTGGCGAAGAGATGTCAAGTATAGAAACATTGGTATGAAAAGATATTTATACATGATTGGTGTGCATAAAGGACTAACCACCGTCTGTATAAACTCATTGCATGAACTATCTAGAAAAGAAATTCCAAACACTTCACGTAACAATCCCGAGATAGGTTTTTAACGGGAGAAGGAAAAACATAGATATTGATTGGGCGTAAAAATATTTTTAATTGACATAGGACCTAAACAAAATATAGAGGGATTATATATATATATGAGCTTACCAAGAAGCTGATAGAGAATTCGAATCTAGTGAAGTTTTAAGCCAGGACATAATAGAGCGATAACCAACGACTTCCAAAGGTCAACCTCCACACACACATATATAGATTGATTGTTTACTCTCTTTTAAAAGAAAATGAAATCACATAAATAAAATATGCATTCCACATGCTTAAACCTCAATCAAGGATCGACGTTTTCACACATGCATGATAAACAAAATCATAACCAAATCATGTTAACGTATAGTTCAAGTGAAGTCATTGCGAAAGGATTCAATATGTTTATACGACGGAAAAAAAAAACGATTTAGTCTAATTTATATGACAATAAGCACATCAACTTTGGGAGAGTTCGACTTCCAGAAATAAATAGGCATACTTTATCTGTTGTAGTGACTATGATTTCTTTAGTATACTCAATCTACATCGTAGATTGGAACATCGTTTTATGCAACCTTGAGAGATATTTTGATCTCTGGAACAAATCGATTTTCCATAGTTTATACAAAATCAATAGAGATAAATTGGGTTAAATATTGTTTTCATAATTTAAAATGGGGTATGACAGCTTGGTGAGCTAATTTTAAATTACGACAACCCTAAAATAAAGATAGAAACTATGTAATTTTCATCAATCCTTACAGAGATCTAAACTCTACAATGACAACAAATTAATTATATTTGTACTTTAAAACAAAATATAAAGATTGGGTTTATTCAGATAAAACTGGTATAATATGTGCCACATCCACATGACATAAATGACACATCACCTAGTGGGGCCATTGAAAGTGTCTCTCGATGCAATAATATAAATGAGGAAACGGTTTAGGATATTTATAAGAGCTTCTATTTTCAAGTGATGATAAGAATTTAAATTCTATTTTAACTTTATAGACATGGTTATTATATAATATTTTAAATCTATAAAGTTGTAAGTGTGCCCCAAACCATGATATTTTGTATCTATGGAGTTGGAAGTTTGTAGAAACCAGTTAAGTACTAGGTGCACATAAATTCTTCTTTTTTTGGTTGCTTGAATCTTTTTGACTTGTGGGAGTGGTCTATGGTATGAGAAACGACGACCCATGGGCATCTAAGCCATCAAATTCATATAAGGATCCCATTTGACCTGGATCACACCATCATCGACCTGACTTGGTTTTTGGGTGTCACCCCCCAACTAAGTCACCCCTAAGGGGAATTGAACTTGGGTTGCCTTGCTGACAATACCCACACTTTAACCAAGTGAGACAGCATTAATTGACGGTGCACATAACTTCAAGTTGAGAAAAAAATAGCATAGGTTAATGTTTTTATTTTTTCAATGGGAATTTATGTGGTTACTACAATTTTCATTGTTTGTTGGTTTTGTTTTTACACCCAGTTAGGTCGAGGCTCATGTGGTCCAATTCGAGCTAAAAAAAAATAGAGAACAAGGTAGAGATAATGGAGATTAGACTACATGCAATGGAAACGCAAAAAAAACCTCAACAAGAAGATGCACCTATGCTTGAAAATTTTAAGTTAAAAGATCGGATTAAAGAGTTAGAGGAAAAAATAAATCACATCCTAACCCTAAATAATATAGAAGTTAAATTAGATATCAAACCCATTAAAGAGGAAATGAATAAGTTGATAGCTTTAGACCAAGATTGTAGCAAAAGATCTTTGAACCTCATAATTTTTGGTATAAAAGAGGTGGTAGAAGATGATACATTAGCCATTGTCAAGACATAACTTCACAATAGTTTACAAATTGAAACTATTGGTCTCACCGAAGCAACAAGGATTGGAAAATTAATTGAAAATAAAGAAAGGTTAATGCGGGTTAAGGTTATCTCTACCAAACAAAAGTATGATATACTTAGTAAGACCTCAAATTTAAAAGGCTCGAGGATATTTATAAATGAATACCTCATTCCATAATATCGGGACGAACTAATAAAGGTGGTCCAAAAGGTAAAAGAAACTAGGAAGGAGGGGAAATGGGTATTGATTAGAAACAGGAAAGCTGTTATTCGAGATAGAAACCAAAATGGTAATAAATAGAAATTGGACACACTTTGGATCTTCTCTTGGAACCTCTGAGGTTTTCCATGGAGCAAAGGCCCCAAGTTATGTTGGATCTCGAGTGAAATTGATATTATATTACTGATTTAAAATTGGGAGCACAAGGAATTCAAGGTCCCCGGTATAGATAATGTCCTTTGGTTGATATGGAATAAACGTTCATGTCATAGAGGTGTTGGGGGTATATCCTGCTACATTAGGAAGAACATATCCCCTCAGGTTAAGCTTTATAAGAAAGACCGTTACAACCAAATTATTTGGATAGAGATCACAAACATTAATAATTTAAAAACCTACATACCCATTTGTTATTTTTCCCCTATTAATTCCAACTTCTATAAAAATAACAATTTAGATAAAGATTGTCCTTATAATGGTTTAGAACATGATATTTATAGCCTAAGGAAGGAAGGAAATATCCTTTTTATGGGTGACATCAATGCTCGAACTTCGAGTAACCAATCTATTCTTTTAAGCAATTATTCCAAACCTAATCCTCTTTGGTTAGACGAATACCTTGAGCTAACTAATCGGTACAAAAGAAGTTCTAAATATCTAGGTGCAAATTTATTCGGTTCTGAGCTAGTAAATTTTTGTAGTAACCAAGATCTTATCATTTGTAATGGAATAACGAAATGACCAAATTCTAGTCGGATGACTTGTATTCATGAGATTGGCAGTAGTGTCGTAGATTATGTTATTTCTGATATCCCTTTATACAACAAGTTAGTGGATTTCGACATCTTAAACAACCAGGAGCTTGACTATGATCATAGGCCTTTAATTATAACTCTCAATATTTCCATGCATAGTGATCCCAAAGAGGAAAACTATCATTTCCAAAAGCACATGATCTTTGATAAAAATAAAACCGACATTTTTCTCTGTGATTTAAAAACGATTTGTTTCCTTTATCTAGTATGGATAATATAGAAAATATATACCATAATTTTTACCACATCCCTCTCATCCTCCATTAGCAAGTACTCTATTGAATTCTTGGTTAAAAAGGGATACAGTATAACCAACCCTTAGTATGAGCAAGAGTGTAAAAATGCAAGAAAAGAAATTAAGCAAGCTATTGCAAAATCGATAAAAATGGACAAGATAAATCACTACAAAACCCTAATTAAAAGGAAAAAAGGCACTATCTTAGTAAACGGAAGGGAAATCTCTTACAACTCTCCAAGGTGGCTCCTAAGAAATTATGGAGGAAAATTCTACTTGCAAAACAAAAGAATATAATAAGATTGCTTTAAAAGATTGGAATTCCTATCTTAAAAATATTTACGAATCCTCGGATATCAGAGATAAAATTAAAACGCTCCTTACAAAAAATATTTTTTTTCATTAGAAGACATAAATTTCGGGGTTAAGCACTTATCAAATGGAAAAGCCAAAGACATTGAAAGCTACCAAGCAAAAATATTAAAAATTGGGGGGGCTGTCCTCATCCTGCACATCCATGAACTCTTTAATTTAGCAGTCAAGAAAGGGTTTCATGTCTCTCGAAATGTGCAGGTATTGAATTGACTCAAAGGACCTCTCAAGAGAGGTACTTGTTGGAATAGGCGAAGTAGCGTGGGATCGCGGATAGCGTAGAATAAGTTAATATGGAAGACCACTAGTTGTGAATCAAGATAGGCAATAAGGTGGTCCACCCCCAAGGAACAAGCGTCATTTAATAATCAAATTAACACACGATACTCAGAGACATTGTTGGTCGCAAACCCTAAGCAAGTTCTTCCTGAGCTAATCAGTTCACTAGTAGTAGAATAGAGTACCCAGGCTACCAAAGCGAGGTTACGGGTGTGCCAACTAGCGTTGTATGTGAATCTGAAACATGTTTCCATCTGTACATCTAGGAAGAACATGGTATAAGCAGGAGGATAAGATCCTAACTCACTAAAAAAACAAAGTGTCACACCAATCAAAACATATGTCATGTACAAAATATAGAAAGTACTAATTCATAAATGACTTAGGCATAGTACCACATTAGGTAGAGCCCATTACGACGCTCCCCCAAATATATTCCATCATAGTCCTCGAGTTCATATGCTCCTTTTTCCAACACACGCTTAACTACATATGGACCCTGCCACATGGACTCAAGTTTTCCTGCCCCTAGTTTATCATGTTTTTGGTCATAAGTGAGGACCAAATGTCCCTCATTGAAGATATGAGGTTTGACTGACTTGTCATATTGGGCCTTGATGCGCTTCTAATCACATTCATTGGCTAGAGCTGCATCACAATGGGTTTCGTTGAGATTTTCCAAGTATAGAAAACATTCTTCCTCAGCGGTGGTGTTGGGTAAGAGTTCAACATCTAGTTTCAATGACAGAATCTCACACTCTATAGGTAGTATTGCATCTAGTCCATAGACCAATTGAAAAGGCGTGAAGCTAGTGGCAGTTTTGATGGAAGTCCTGTATGCCCATAGGGCTGAAAAAAACATGGTGTGCTAGTTGGACTTATGTGTCCCTACCATCCATTGAATCATGGTTTTCAAGACCTTATTGATGGCCTCTACTTGTCAATATTGAGGGTACTAAGAAGTTTATTTCTCATGTCGAAAACCTAGCCTGGCGCTTAATTCATCCACCATATTGTTCTGGAAATGGGATCCATGATCAGTGATAATGGCTTTGGGGACTCTAAATCGTGCAATGATGTGATTGAACATAAAGAGTGTGGTAGTTGCGCCATCTTCTTTGTACGTAGGCATAGCCTCAGCCCATTTGGTAAAGTAGTTTACTGTAACAATAACGTAACCATGCCCTTGACCGAGGTAGGCTTACAATGCATTAAGTTAATGCCCCATTTTTCAAATAGACCGATGGCGATAAATGGATGGGGCGGGGTGTGAGTGCTTTTTCTGATGAAAAAACTGACAAGGTGGACACTTATTAACTTCTTCAATGCAATCTTTGGCCAATAGTATCCATTGTGTAGTATTTTCTGATATGTTTCCATCCCAGAAAGATGACCGCCACATGCCCCTGAGTGACAATCATTCAGTACGTGTTCAGCCTCCTCATGAGTTAAGCAACATCGGAGGATAGAATCAAAACCATGACGATACAATGTGTCACGAATGATTAGGTAATAATTTTCGTGGTGACGCACATGACGACATTCATTACGATATAGTTGAGGATCGAACCATTAGGTCTGGAGATACAATGTGATATCTCCATAACATGGGTTAGAAGTACTGATAAGATATAAGGACTCATCGAGGAGGGAGTCCATGGGCTCAGTTTCTGTATCAGTACGGGGAAGATTGCATATCAACTTCACGAAAACCAATGAATTTTTGGATTTATCCTTCTCAAACTAGAGGTCGAATTCCTAAAGAATCACGATTCAGCGTGAATATTTCCCCCCTAGTACCTAGCGTGTAAGAGCGTACATGGGTTTAGATTCGGAAATGATAGTTGTAGTGTGGAGGAGGATATAATGGCAGACCGTTTGGATAGCAATGACTATTGCAAGATCTAGCTTCTCGACATTTGAGTATCATGTTTCAGAGTAAATGAGACCCTTACTAGGGTCGTAAATCACGTGTTCCTGGGTGTTACTATCTTCCTGAACCAAAACCATAGCGATGGTGGTAGTGGAAGCAACAAGATAAAGGATATAATCCTTGGTATAGTTGGGCGGTTGTAACACAGTTGCATAGGAGATAGTGTGTTTCAGGTTGTTGAATGACTCCTGAGCATAATCATCCCAAATGAAAGGGACGCCCTTCTTGATAAACTGCATGTATCCTTGTGTCTTTTCTATGAAATTGCACACGAAACACCTTAAATAGTTTGCCTTCCCCTACAAACTTTGAAGTTCTGGTATATCCATTGGGGGTGGTAGAGAAACAATGGATTCCACCTTCATGGGATCAATACAGATCCTGTCTTTCAAAATTATGAATCATAATAAGCATCCAGAATCGACACAAAAAGGACACTTGTGAGGTTTGAGACAGATATTATACTGTCTACATCTGAGGAATAAAGCCGTCAGATGATCAATGTGGAAATCTTGACGATTCGAATGAGTAGGTAGATCGTCTAGGTAAGGTTTCATAAAGTCCTTCACATCGTGGAAAGCATATGATATAGCCAGTTGGAATGTGGCACCAACATTTTTAAGGCCAAAAGGGAGTTTGTGATATGCAAACATTCCCCATGGGAAGATGAAATCTATGTTGTGTTGATCGGTAGGGTGGATCTCTATAAGGTCATAGCCGGAAAAGTAATCCATGAATGAGAAGATAACGCTTCTGGCACCATTGTCAATGATCTAGTTAATGAACAGGATCTTAAGTTTAGCCTAATTTCACAACCAAGATCACTGGAAAAAACACAATCACAAGATAGACATAGATTTACCCTGGGAAACCCTCATGGGGTAGAAAACCCAGCAAAGCTTTCCTCAATATAGATAATCAACCAATACAAGATGTAGTACCCAAACAAGAGCTCCTTCTCCTCCTAAGCAGACCTCTCTCTCTCCTATGCGCCAATCATAAGTGAGTGAATGAATGAGATGAATGAGGAATACACCTCCTCTATTTATACTCATGTTCTAACTGAATTTTCACCCTAATGGGGCCCACCTTTCCAGAAGTGTCTAATAACCCCTAAACATCTAACTCAGGGCCAACCTCACATGGGAGGTCTAATAACCCTAGTTACCACAATCTCTCGGAGGAATAAACATCTCTAGATATACAATAGGGTCTCCTCAGAGGAATGGATCATCTCTGGAATAATAATACAAATATAATATTCTTAGAAGTTACAATATTTCAACACTCCCCCTTAACGAGAAGGATATTATAACAACATCTGCAGGAGCAAGGAGTCATCAACTACATGGTACATGATATATCTACAAATCATTGGAAGCTTTCTTTATACATCATCAGTAACTCAAACAGTTACTGGAACATCTTCAAGATCTTCAATACTGGAACACCATCTTCAGTATTGAGTCTTCATCTTCTGCAGCACTTGAATAGCTATAGTATCATCATCTGTATCTCTCGATCTATAGTGTCTGGATCATCTCGATCTATAGAATTTGGATCATCTCGATATACAACATCTAGATAATCTAGATCTATAGCATCTGGATCATCGTGATCTACAGTATTTGGATCAACTCGATCTACAACATCTGGATCATCTCGATCTACACAAGATCCAATTCCAAGATGATCAATCCTTCTCACTTTAAGACATCTCTCATGTCTTCGGACGATACAGTCCAGATCTACTTACACGATGATCAATCCTGATCTTTTTAAGAAAAATCTCATGTCTAGGGACGACGCATTCCATGATCCTTTTAAGACAAATCTCATGTCTAGGGATGTTGCAATCCATGATCCTTTTAAGACAAATTTCATGTCTAGGTACGATGTAGTCCATGATCCTTTTAAGACAAATCTCATGTTTAGGGACGATACAGTCCATGATCCTTTTAAGACAAATCTCATGTCTAGGGACGATGTGGTCCATGATCCTTTTAAGACAAATCTCATGTATAGGGACGATGTCGTCCATGATCCTTTTAAGACAAATCTCATGTTTAGGGACGATGCAGTCTATGATCCTTTCAAGACAAATCTCATGTCTAGGGACGATGCAGTCCCAACCACACTGCCAGTCCTTTTTCATACTGGATGTGACCTAGATTAGATCTAGGATTTACCACCACAAAGCTAGTCCTTTTTCATATTGGATGTGACCTAGATGATATCTAGGATTTATCATGTACATTTTGAACTAAAATCTTAGGGACGATGTAGTCCTATCATCAATTTTCGGAGACAAATGTCTACGTGTCAATTTAGGTGACCGAAGTCTGGGGATGATGCAATCCCTCTCATATACTAGGGACTTCTTTATCGAAGACATATGTCTATGGATCAATTCAGGGGACCAAAGTCCAGGGATGATGCAATCCCTCTCATCCACTAGGGACTTCCTTCTCAGAGACATATGTCTACAGATCTCTTTTAGAACATGTGTCCAAGGATGATACAATCCAGTTGTCAACTTAGACCCAGTCTAAGGACCATTCACCAAAATCACTGTCAGTATCACCAATACAGGTATCCACATCATCGACCTCACTGTCAGTATCACCAATACAGGTATCCACATCATCGACCTCACTATCAATGCAGGCAATTTCATCATTAGTGACCACATCACTCCCCCTTTCGAGGAGGGTCCTTCTGAACTACACCAAGCTTGTCTCGGAAATACTCAAACTTTACTCAAGACAGAGGTTTGGTCAATATATCAGCAACTTGTTCGTCAGTGCTTACATACTCGAGCTTGATAGCTCCTTTGTGCACCATATCCCGTATATAGAAATATCAGATCTCTATGTGCTTTGACTTATCATGGAACACTGGATTCTCTGTCATCTTGATACAAATCTAGTTGTCGCATAGGATCACAGTGGGGTCCATCTCTAATTCAAATAGTCCTGACAACAGTTTCTGAAGCCAAACTACTTCACAACTAGCAAAGCAAGCAGCTATATATTCCGCTTCAGCTGTGCTGACAGCCACACTAGACTGCTTCTTGCTGAACCACGAGATCATGACAGATCCCAGACAATAGTACCCTCCCAATGTGCTCTTCCCATCTCATACACTACCTTCCCAGTCAGGATCTGTGTATCCATGCAGTCTGAAGTCATGATCTCCAATATAATATAGACCAAATTCTATCGTACCCTTTAGGTACCTCATCACATGGTTTGCAGGTATCAGGTGAACTCGTCTAGGTTCCACTAGATACTGACTCAAGGTATTCACAGCAAAGCATATATCTAGTCTGGTATTTGTCAAATACATCGACAACCCAATTATCTATCTGTACAGAGTCATATCCACTAACTCTGATGAGTCATCAGCTAACAACTTCAAGTTGGAATCCATGGGATTGGCCATGGATTTACAATCCAACATGTCAAATCTCTTCAAGATTTCCACAGCATAGTTTCCCTGGTTGAGAAAGATTCCTCTTAGGCCTTGCCATACTTCTAGACCTAGAAAGTAGTGCATCAATCTGAGATCTTTCATCTCAAATTCTGAAGAGAGCTTCTTCTTGCACTCAATAATCTGTTTGTCATTTCCAGTCAGAAATAGATCATCCACATATAGCAACAATATGACAGGTTCATCATCCATAACTTTGAGATAAAGATTAGGATCGGCTTTACTCTTGGTAAAGCCCAAGCTTGTCGGGAAACTGTCAATTCTTCCATACCAAGCTATAGGAGCTTGCTTTAGCCCATACAAGGCCTTCTTTAGTTTGCACACATGGGTTCTTACATCTTCCACCTCAAATCCTTGTGGTTGTTCTATGTACACTTCCTCCTCAATCACACCATTCAGGAAAGCTGTCTTTACATCCATCTGGTGTAATTTCCACTTCATCATGGGTGCAACTGTGTTAACACCCAAAAAGTGCTCACTACTTCATATACTCCATTACATGACTCATTTGTCTATATTTCCTACCATATTTGCCTGCAAAACCTTAAAATCCCATTAAAAAGCCTCCAAAAGGCCACAAAACCATTAAAAAAACCTCCAAAAGGGCAAAAAAAACCCTTTTTCCCCCAAAATAATCCAAAATTCCTCCAAAATAGCAAAAACCCTCTAAAAAGGGAATAAACAATACAAAAAAGAGGAAAAAGAGGGGAAAAGGAAGAAAAAACCCTATACAGCTGACCTAAACCATATGGTGCCCAAAACCATGGGCCAGCACTCCACCACTAAAAACCTATAAATATGTGATGGAGGCCCCTCATTTCACATCCACAATCATATGTATCCTTACTCTACCAAAATCACTCCTGAAAACCTAGCTCACCCTTGAGCTACTTTCACATTTGAGTGCCCTTTTGGCCCATTTCCAAATCCCTTTGGAGAAAGAGAAAGGATCAAAACTAGAGCTTGGAAGCAACCCTCTTGGACTGTTGCAATGGCTTCACCAACCTTCACATTGGAGGTATAATCAATACAAAAACCCTTTTTATTATCTTGTCTTTTCTGTTTTATGCATATGCTTAGAGTAGTTACTATTTTACTGTACTGTCTTTCATTTACTGTTTTTTCTAAACTGCTACTAAGAAGTCCCTTCTCCTTAGTAGGTGCTCATTTGCACAAGCTAGGGTGAAAACCCTAGCTACAAAGTGCCATGATGGTTCTAATGGAAGTGTACCTTGCCACTAGTGCAAATGTTTCTTATAGTCAATTGCCTCTTTGTGAGAGAATCCTCAAGCCACAAACCTTTCCTTATATTTTTCAATGATGCCATCCATAGCATCCTTAATCTTGTATATCCATTTGGAGGATACCACACTCTTGTCCTTTGGCTTGGGTACTATATCCCAAACATCATTCTTTATTATTTACGGGTATTCCTCCATCATAGCCTCCACCCACTCTTTCTTATGAGATGCTTCTTCATAACTAGTGGGTTCTTGATCTACAAGATCACACATCAGGGCCACATAATTGGAGAATGTCTTTGGTTTCTTGCTCACCCTAGTGGAGCCTTCAGGAGCTCCATACCTTTCTACTCCTAGAATAATGTCTATTTCCCATGCTGGTGTTCTCTTCCTTGATATGTCCAAGACAGGAGGTTCTTGTGGTTCCATCATGTCATGGTCTTCAGGTGTTTCCTCTTCAACGGTTGGTGCAGCTTCTTTAATTCTGGAAAGTGCATATTCCTCATATACTTCTTTGTACTAACACTTCCTAGATCTCTTGAGAGCTGCCTCTTCATCAAATGTCACATCCCTACTTATTTCCATATGATGGAATCCTGGGATGTATATTCTGAATGCTTTGGATGCTTCACAATATCCAACAAATATTTCTTTCTTCCCGGAAGGATCTAGCTTGGTCCTCTTTTCTTTTGGAATGTGAATGTATACTGGGCATCCAAATATCTTGAGGTGGCTTACCTCAGGCTTCTTTCCTGTGAACACTTCTTCTAGGGTTTCTAAATCAAGAGCACTATGAGATAGTCTAGTCTGCACATAGACTGTTGTCCTGGCTGCTTTAGCCCATAAATACATAGGTAGGTCTTGATCATGTATCATTGTCTTTACAGCTTCCATGATGGTTATATTCTTTCTCTCTGCAACACCATTTTGTTGACGATTTTAGGGAGTGGTTAGCTCCCTCTTAATCCTAGCTTCTTTACAAAATACTTCAAAGTCCTTTGAAGTGTATTCTCCACCATTATCTATCCTGAGTATCTTAATCTTCTTTTCTTAATGGTTTTCTATCCAAGCTTTGAATTCCTTGAATTTTCCAAAGACTTCATCTTTTCCCTTTAGAAAATATATCCAAGTCTTCCTTGAGTAGTCATCAATGAATGTAAGGTAGTATTCATATCCACTCAAGGATGTGGATGGCATTGGTCCACATACATCTGAATGGATCAATTCCAATGTACCCTTAGTCTTTGTTTCACTCTTTGGAAATGGGTTCTTCATATTCTTTCTTTTTGCACAACCTTTGCAAGTGCCATCATGATCAATCTTGAAGTCTGGTAGTCCTATGACTATCTTTCTCACATGAGGTAGTGCTTTGTAGTTAATGTGAGCAAGCCTTCTATGCCATAACTCACTTGGGCTAGTGGCTTCATGAACAAGGGCATCTTCTGGATGGCCCTTGATTTTGTATAGACCTCCTTCCTCTTCACCAATAACAATTGCATCCTCAATTGATTTTCCTTTGGACCACATGAGTACTTGTCCATCTATGAATGCAACTCTATAGCCTTTCTTATCTATTGTTGAGATAGAAAGTAAGTTCTTCTTCAAACCTGGTACATATAAGATTTCCTTCATCTTCAATGGAGTTCGAGAGTCAAGCTTGTAGCTTGATTCACCAATTCCCTTGATGGGATATTGATAATCATCTCCCAAGGATACCTTCTGAGGAGAGGTCTTTTCTTCCAAATTTGAGAGAGTTTTCTTTTGACCTGTCATGTGCTTTGAATCACCACTATCAATGAGCCATGTATTTTCTCCATGTGTTACTGACCTAGAGAGTGCATAGAATAGAACATATTCTTGTGCATCTTCTTCCTCTACTTTGGTCCTCTTCCTTTTAAGCCTCATGTCTTCTTCTTCTTTACTATCATCTTCTGCTAGATGTGCATGATGTCTTTTGTGAAAAAATCTTCTTCTTCTTTGAAGGACAATTTCTAGCAAAGTGTCCTGATTTGTGACAACTGTAACACTTAATTGAGGAGAGGTCTCTTTCTGTGGAGGATGAGATTTCTTATGGCCATTCTTCATGGATTTGTAATGACTCCTTCTTCTTCTAGTGTGAGTGGCCAAAGCTTGGTCATCTTCTTTGAGTAGGGCTTCTCTGTTGGCTACCCTAGCCTCTTCTTGAATACAATCCTCCCATACCACATCAAACTTCATACTTTCTTTTCTTGCACACATCGTTTGGATGAATGACTCCCAAGGTCTAGTTAGACCATTTAGATCAATCATGACTAGTTCATCTTCATCAAGGGTATCTCCAATGGCATCTAGTTGTTCCTTGAACTGGGAAACCCTTGAGAAATAGTCTTGAATAGATTCTCCTTTATTCATATTGGTGCTCTTCAATTGAGCTCTCAGGTTCATCTTCCTATTGATGTTCTTTCCCTCATACATTATGGAAAGAGCATCATACATTTACTTTGGGTTCTTCTTGGATGCCACTTGGGGAATCAAGTGGTCTTTGACAGAATCAGCATGATTCTCTTTGCCCTAATCAAGTCCTTCCTATTCTTCTCTTTGGCTTAATCTTCTTCAGGTTCTACAACCTCATCTTTAATATATTGGACAAGATCATTCTCTTCAAGAATGAGACCAATTTTGTATTTCCATGCTTGGAAATTTTCTATACCTTCTATCTTGTCTTCAAGCTTAGTGCTTGGAGCCATCTTATCCAGGGGTCAAAGAGATTGAAGTTTCTCAAGAGATAGAATAACACTTACGAGGAGACGAGCTTGATTAAAGTGAGAATACTGGTGTGTTCTGGTTCTGTAAACTTCAACTTTTCACCTTCCGGATCTACAATATAATTTCTAGTTTTCTGGTGCACAGGTTCGCAGCTTTTCTGGTTCACTAGTTTTTTGGTTTTCTGCACTTTTGGTCAAACTAGGTTTTGACTTTCCTAGAGTTCTACTCACTCAAAAAGTTCGATCTAGGGCTCAAAACTTAGATTTTGAGGAGGGCTATCCAACCATGCAATCAGATTCCAAAAATTCCAACTTTTACAGAAACCCTAACTTTCATTGGAGGAGGAGAGAGAGGTATTTTCACCTTCTGAAAGATGTCCTATTCAGGCTAGCTCTGATAACATGTTAAGTTTAGACTAATTTCACAAGCAAGATCACCGAAAGAAACACAATCACAAGATAGACACAAATTTACCCTGGGAAACCCTCATGGGGTAGAAAACCCAGCAAGGCTTTCCTCAATATAGATAATCAATCAATACAAGATGCAGTACCCAAACAAGAGCTCCTTCTCCTCCTATGCACAACTCTTTCTCTCCTATGCACCAATCATAAGTGAGTGAATGAATGAGATGAATGAGGAACACACCTCCTCTATTTATACTCATGTTCTAACTGACTTTTCACCCTAATGGGGCCGACCTCTTCCAGAAGAGTCTAATAACCCCTAAACAACTAACTCAGGGCCGACCTCACATGGGAGGTCTAATAACCCTAGTTACCACAATCTCTTGGAGGAATAAAAATCTCCGGATATACAATAGGGTCTCCTCAGAGAAATGGAACATCTCCGGAATAATAATACAAATATAATATTCTTAGAAGTTACAATATTTCAACACGGGGTAGGGTAATTTTCCTTGGGACAAGCCTTATTCAAATCCTTGTAATCGACACAGACCCTAGTAGTGCCATGTTATTTAGTAACGGGGATGAAATTAGAGACCTAATCTGTTAAGGGAATAGGATATATGAACCCATCCTTTAAGAGCCTTTCAATTTCTACCTTTATAGCAGCAGTTTTTTGAGGGTGCACAAGGTGTAGTTTTTTCTGGACAGGTTTTGCGTCAGGATATGCTTGTATCTCATGCATAATGATAGCAGGATCAATCCCGGGCATTTACTCGTAGCTCCATGCAAAGACATCATAGAATTGTTTAAACAAGCCTGTAAAAGGGGTGACTTCTTCTAGAGAATAAGTTTGGCCTAAGTGAATTTGTTCCATGACTCTAGGTTTAACCGAGATGTCGATCGCAATGGTAGGAGTGATGTTATCAAAGTTTCCCTCTATTGCCATATCCACTATCAGGATAAGATATTGAGGGTAAGTAAATACATCTGGTGAAACAATCGTTTCTATGGTGTTCTCTACTAAATCTTATAGCGAAAGGAAAGACGATCTATGGTGGAGGTCTTCCCATGGGGCTTCATCTACGCTCATGATCTCCATCTTTGACTCGTCAAAATGAAAATTCTAGAGTAGAGGATCAGGTTGGGATGAGATCCGCTGTAATGGCAGAGAACTTGAATTAGATGTCGTGGCAGAGTGGACATCAGGTAAATCAGGTGCCGATTGGATGGCCTCATATATAGCTTCTGTAGGGCTAAGAGGCATCACATCTCCAATTGTATCTAGATGGTTTGGATCAGGCACAATGCATTGAACATGTGAGTAACGCAAGAATGAAATCATTTTCACTGTGGAAACATGGGAACGGGGATCTGATGTTGAAAAGACTCCCATGAGGGATGAATATTTGAGGAGTCCTACCCCCACACTCTCATATATCTATGTCAAGTGTCCTAAAAGAGGGACATTGTTTGCAGAATGACTAGTGGTGTTAGGTGTACAAAAGTCTAATTGGTCGATAGTGACAATATTCCCTTGGTGGGGAAATTGCACAGTGTGGAAGATGGATGATGCATCTACAGTCATGGAATAGAACCAATTGCGACCAAGTAGTAGGTTGTAATCCAATGGGGCAGCAAGGACTTCCACGTTAATGGAAATGCTTTTTCCACCTAACTTAATGATCAAATATTGTAGTAACCCATTTGGTTGAAAGCCATGTCCATCAAAGGCCTTCACTATAGTTGGGAAACAGTTCAACTCGGGAGAGCCAATGGCTCGTCAACAAGATAACGACATAACCAAGGTAGAGGATCCTTCATCTAGGGCAGTACAATGGATTATTTTTCCAGCAACGTTAGTAACAATTTGGAACAGAAGTTGGTGGGAAAGCCTCAGCTTGAAATACTCTAACTTGAACATAATGGTATTGGAGAAATCCGAGTCTACAACTCCAATCACAGATAACAGGGTCTTACACTAAATGGGACAGATTTGTAAGACTTCTAGCATCGACATAGCACAAGGGGCTTGCACTAAATCCTCTACTGTAATGTAGTTTTGAGAAGTCGAAGCATTAGGATTGAAAGTTGCTTTTCTAATTGTGCTCTTGGGTGGACACAATACTAAATCCAATAAAGGTTTATCTATGACGAGAGGACCTTGTGGTGATGGAATTCTAGATGCAGATGTGGGTTATTTTTTAGGATTACCCCCATCATATTCCTTCACAGGAGGAGAGTCATATGAACATGATTGATTATTCAGGTTGATTGTTTCACTCTGCATCATGAGAACATGAGTAATGGAGGATGTTTATCCTTGAGGAGTAGATGGTTGTTGCGCGGTCATCTTTTGTTGTTGTGTAAGGAAGGGATCAGTTAAGACTATGGGTGTGGGGTTCCCATTAAGGAACTTTTGGACCTCATCCCGATGTGGGAACTCTTTGGTGAAGTGGTCACCAAAGCACAGGAAAAAAGGATACTTAACCTTCTACTTTTGTTTGGTGTCATTGGGGTTGTTCTATCTGGGCTCCTACTGATTAGAATACTTTTTTTTTTACCTTTGTTCTTCTTTTTACCACCGGATTTTTGAGGTGAAGTAGATTGAACTAAATTCATTTCGTCGGTGGCAGTAGGGCTGGGTGATCTTTCGGTGTTGCTCCAAGCCTGAGACGAGGGTGGAGTCAAGCCATGGTGGTTATGCAATCCACCATATTGTGTAGCAGGCTGGGTATGAATGGAACCAATGATGTCATCGCCATGAGGTCACGTAGGTGGTTTTGTTGGATTGTAGGTAGGGCGGGGTGCATCAGGAAAGATATTGTATAAGGTGCTAGATTGACCATAGACAAGGTCTAAGTACTGAGCACGAGTTATGGCTTGTTCCTTTGTGACGACCCCACCCATAGCTAACTATTTGGCTATGATGGGAAGTAGTGACTTTGTAAACCAAACTGCAAGGAGTTGGTCTGGAACGGGAGATTTAATCAAACGTATTCTCCTCCTCCACTAATGAATATGATCAGAAATGTGAGTGGCAGTAGTTTGACGAAGAGAAGTCAAAATAACCGTGTCGGTTTCGTAGCAGATCGGTAATTGAAAGTGTGTCAAAAATAACATAGCTAAAGATCGAAAATCGGGAAAGGAGTTTGATGGAAACTCAATGTACCACTTTGCAGCAGTGCTAGTAAGGGTTTACTGGAATAACCTCAAACATATGGAATCATTCATTAAGGTGTTGGATGAACACCACAAATGATAAGTCATTACATGCTTTTTCGGGTCCTCACCAGGTTTGCCATCAAACTTCAGGATGTTTGATAGTAACTTCACAGGAATGGCAAGCCAATTAATGCCATGATAAATGGGATCGTTAGTCAACTGTGATAAGTCTGGAATATCAAGTGTATCCAAAAATGGTAATTGTTGGTTTGGTTGTGGATACTAGTACTAATGATAAGGCATTTTTGTACCAGTAGGACCATGAATTGATTGGTTGTAAGGTCGTCCCGTAGGGAACTAGCCATATGGGGGTGGGTCGCCTGGGTTGGGAGGTGGACATTAAGGGTGTCCTCCTCTTCCATAATAAGGTGGTCCTCCGCCGAAAGGTGGGGGTCCACCTCCCCCAGAGTAAGGTGGTCCTCCAACAGAAGGTGGGGGTCCTCGTCCTCCAAAGTAAGGTGGTCCTCCATTGGAAGGTGGGGTTCCTCCTCCTCTAGAATAAGGTGGTCCTCTGCCGGAAGGTGGGGGTCCTCCTCCTCTAGAATAAGGTGGTCCTCCACCGAAATGTGGGGGTCCTCCTCCTCCCAAATAGGGAGGTGGTGGTGCTGGTGGACTGGATGGTGTTGGAGGTGCTGGGACATTTGATGGAGGTGGTGGGGGTGGCCCATTGGTTGGAGGTCCAGTCAGTGGGATGTTATGGTGCCCCCTTAGGGTGTTTGGGTTTTCAGGATAAGGTAGTCCAGGAAACATATTTCTTGGATAATTAGGTCCTATAATAGGATTATGATGTCCTGGAAAAATATGCCCCCATGGGGGTTGGGTACAAATAGATGGTCCCCCTATGTGATGTGTCCAAGTAGGTTTTCCCATGGTTGGAAGAGAACTGGAAACCATACTACAGTTTGGTTGTGAAGTATATCATCCGCTCACATTATGTCCACTAACTGGGTGATGAATCTAGTTAGATTATATCCACTATTTAGGGGTTGCTCCCCAGTTGAAAATTGCCCACTTACTGGAGTGTGCCTAGTAACCGAATGTTGACCACTAGTGGTAGGTTGACCCATAAGAAATGGTTGACTACTAACAAAGGGATTACTTCCACTTGACTGTAGACTAATAGGTATATTATATCCTCCCCTCAAATTTTGAGGTGGGGGTAGTGGAGGTAATGTCCCAACAACATAGTTAATAGTGGTTGAAGGATGCCCTCCAGAGGTTGGGGTCAAATAAGGTGTTGAACCGATCGCCTTAGTTTGAGGTGTACTTGTTGGGAACGATGGTTGACATGGTTCATAAGTGGTCACGGTAGGTGCCGAAGTTCTTGGTGAAGAAAATGATAAACAATTAATAGGGGAATATTGTTCAATACATGACAATTCCGGGTTAGATTCGGGTGGGAAAATCTATAGTCTAAGTTGCTCACCGAATGTTCGTAAATAGTCAATAGTCGCATAAATAGGTGCAAAATAGACATCATTAGGTATCCACAGAGGAAACTGAATTGGATTTTTCAAAGTTGGAAGTGTCTCAAAATTAGAAACATGTCGTCCTAAAGAAGTGTCCCAAAATGATGAAGTTGGACCAAAGGATAATGATACCGTGTCATTCTAGGGTTGACTGAAGATCTAATATGTAACTCCAGAATGTCCTTCCATGGAATGATGTAAATATGTTTCATGTGAAGTAGGTTGTGCCACAATTATAGGACTCATAGGATCAATGTTATGTGGGTGTGTGGGAGGTGAATAGCTCATCCCCGATTCCATGGTATAAGTGTCTTCTTCACGTGACACAAATGTGCATGGTTGATTCATTTTTACTCCCGAGTTTTCCTCATAATTAAGACGATATTCAGGTGGCAATTTCAAAATCCTTCGCAATCTTCTTAAGGGTTGATCTACCAAAATGACTAAACAAAAATTTCTCCTAAGAGTTTTATATGAAAAAATAAAAATACACTCCAAAATCTACACAAGCTAAAGATGCAAGAAAAATGATGTGGTGGGTGTTGATTCCATGGTATGGAACCTCAAAATATTATCAAGGTGGTGCAACTCGCAATATACCACAGGGTCCAATAGTTATACTTGGCCCAATCTTTTGGAGCACTAACAAGGGAAGATTAGGACCGTACCCCTCACCATATAACCTGACTACCTAATGAACGTGTGTATTAACTCCCCAAGTGTTTCTCTTGGCGTATTTCCATGCCAAGACGGCCAATTGGTTAAATCGAATGGTTATAGGAATCCTATAAGGGTCTCCCGATATACACTAGGTACGTGGGAGCTCAAATCCGTAGTGGTGCTGTCTAATGCACAACCGTACGACAGGAGCCTTCCAATATACTATCGAGTATGTGAAGTACCTTTCTATATACCCAAGGGTAGTGAAAGGCCATTCGATATACCGACTAGTATGTCGAAGAACTACGATCCCCCAGGAAACGAATGACAGATGCCATGCTTAAAGACGTCAGAACACGTCTCCAACTTAGCACACAAGTATCTATACATTTTAACCTAATACTACCGTTAAATTTGATCTTTGACATTTAAGTGAATGCATGAGGTGTAGACATGAATTTAAAAAGAATGCAAATCTAAGCTACATGCAAATGCATATCTTTTCTTTTATTTTCGATGAAAACTAAACTAATGTAAGGATAAATTTTCTTTGTTTCCAAAAATGAAATGAACGAGTACCTCTAAACGTTGAAAACCTACCAAAAAGAATCCAAGGAACTCTTTCACTAATCCAACAAAAATGAAATAAATAACACCAAATCTAAATATTTTTTCTTTTTCTCTTTTCAAGTTCAAGCAAATCTACAAAAAAGTGAAAAGGAGAATTTCCTTTGAACACAACTTCAATTTTCCAAACTAATGATAAAAAAATTGGAAGAAAATAAAAAATGCAAGAATCTTTCAATCTTTGGAATGCTTAATGAAAAGTTCCACTACACTTGAAATTTTCAAAGAAATGATGAATAATTTTTCGTAACCAAGAAAATGCAAGATTCTGATAATTTTTTAAAACTTTTCAAATATCTTTTAATGATAATTTCCAAAGTATGAAAATATCTACCACACTTTAAAGAAAGAAACTTGAAATGAAGACAATGAAAAAAAAATATTATTTCCTACTCAAATGCACTCAACATATCTAAGAATGATGCCACTTTCCATATCTATATTCAGAAAATGCAAGAATACACTACTGCAAACTCTAATCAGTTGGAAATTCTCAAAGAAGTGTGACCACCCAAAATCTCAAAAACACTCAAAATGAACAAAATCAAGCAAAAAATTGCAATAACAAAAATGAGAAGGCTTGGATGTCAAATCGAACAAATCGAACAGATCTGGTGAAATGATTTGGAGTCACAAGACTTAGTATATCGATGGGGGATTGAAATTTCCCACAACTACTGAACCACACGCTTGACTAGCTAGGACCCTAACCGACACTTAAACTTCACAATCAAGCCGACGATAAGCTATGTTGTTCCTAGGGGTTTTGTGACTGCAAGGAAAAAAACACAGAACTCAACAAATCAGGACGAAAGCCAACATGAATAATTTCTTATACCAAGTGCAAATCAATGGAGGGAAACACACCATGCAAGTGTGCACCAGGGCATTGGAAGATCGAACAATGCACTCTGCAAACAGGTAATCCGCGTCAGCGATGCAGATTGCAAACAACCAAGTAGCATCAGTGACGTAGGTTGATAACAATCAAAGAGCGTCAGAAACACAGTGATGTGGGGAATGAATGGCCCAGGTGCGTTAGGCGGAATCTAAGCCACAAAAAATGAAAATACATCAAGAATAAAAAGGTAACAAGTCTAATGATGATCCTAAGTAGAGTCTGGATAACCTAGATACTCACTAATGGTTAGATCCAATGGAAGGAAAGGAAATTAGAGGCTTAATCAAGAAAATCAAGAATTGAAAACAAATCAAAACTGTTATCTATAACTCCCCAGTAGGGTCGCCATTTTTGCTTGAAGAAAATCTATTAATGCGGACAAAAACTGATCTCTCTATCCTAAATGATTTAGATCTAGAACAAAAGAGTACACAACATAATTATATTTCCTAGTTAGATTAAACTGCAAGGTAGATCAGAGAATGAGTTACCTTATGATCGTAATTCCTTTCTCCTCGCTTGATCTACTTCTTCGTCCTCGATCTCCAACTACAAAACAAGATGGAGCAAATGGAAACAAATGAGCAATATGAAAGCATATGATTATGAATCTAACTAGATAAGTGGTCGAAGAAGCCAATCCTAAACAATATTATAAGACACAACAAGTTTATGGAAAGATATTTATATTAAATGTAATTTGCAGCAAATACAAAGTAGAGAGAGTTACAACTGATGCCTTGACATTATGACTCCAACTCAAATGATCTTGCCTAAAAGATCAAAGCCTCCTAGTCTCCTATGGATGAAGAAAATAGTCCTAACAATATTTCACCAGCATATGGGTGCTTTATCCTTCCTTCCTTAATAATGGAGAGGGGGTTCATATATATAGGGCTAAAGGGGTAGAATATGTTGAGGATTTAGGGGAGAGGCTTAATGTATCATCCCATGGGGTTAAGTGATCGATAGCCACCTTTCCAAGCATCTAGGGATAAGCTTCCACATCACTAACCTTCGAGAAATCGCTTGAATCTTCCTTTTATCCATTTAAACCAACTCCGATGCACCTTGCATGAAGGAAACATGTGTTAGAAGTAGATCAATGCACCTTGTATAAAGGCACACTACACCAGAAATGCACTCTGCTAAGGTGCAGAGTGCATCACCTTTAGTTTGACACTCCTTGCTAGAAGGAAGGGCGCATCGAGGTAACTAAAAAAGGTAAAGGGAAAGAAAAACAACCTTCCTTATGATGTTTTATCCCAGGAAACTTCAGGGATTAAGGCATAGATATGACACATGACTCATGGTGATGATATTTTTCTATAACAAGAACTTCCTACTAATTCGATTGATTCTTGGAAAGTGTTAGAATCTACTTTCATGAGACAATGGGGAGAAAAGTGGGAGCACCTGTACTATTTGACAGAATTTCCATCCCTCAAGAAAATAAATGATGAACGAATTAGGGATTTTATTAAAATATTTAACAAATTAGTTAACAAGATACCTATAAACATTAAACCTGCTCAGGAAACAACAAAGGTCGCTTATGCTAGGGCCTTTGAGTTGGATTTTTCCATGATGCTGAAGGAAAGGATGTCATCAAACCTACTCATCATGTAAGATGATGCAATTTATGTTGAGGGAAACATGACATCACCTGGGAATCTCAAACCTAGGTATGATAATGATCAAAAGGAAAAAAGAAAGATAAAATATGTCATTGGCTCATATTGAGGGTTCAAAGATTCTCAAGATGTGAAAATTAAGGAAATGTCTAGGATCATTAAAAACAATAAAATAAGCTATCCAGATTGGAGCTAGAAGGTAGTAGTCCAAATAGACATCTCCAAGGGGGAAACTAAGAAATCCAAACCAATTTAGGAGATCATATAACCATTAAATGATGTATAGGGAAAGGATAACTGAGGAGCAACTTATTCATCCCTGTATCAGGGAAAATAAAAACAATAATAACCTCCCATACTTTCCCCTTAAAGAAGAGTATTTGGACCCTAAGGAAGAGTTGTATTGGATCCACGCTTATCCTAATGCCATGCACCTAACTAAGGATGACTATGATATTTCTTTACTATATAACGCATCTGAGTTATACCATGAACAAGAGGGTGAATATGAACAATTGTCATCTCAGTATCGCTTGTTCACTGAAACACTGCAAAATGATCTACAAGGAAAATATGACCTTAGGCCCAAACCATGTGTTGCAAACCAAGTTGATCATCCCCCCTGGAGAATATCTTCTATAAACCATCCCAAGAATAAAAATTCTAATCCTTCTAGTTCATCCAAAGTTAATAACCAATCAAAGGACAAAGCATTTGATCTTATTGATCCAACTACTACAAAGAGAAGTAATAACCCTCATCCCAAAATTCCAATCAATCATGACTAGGGGGAACAAGATAGAGATGTTGTCCCCTTCAATATTGAGAATGAGTTAGGAAATATTAAGATTCATGTCCCCTTAACAGAATTGGATAAGAATCATATCTATCAAAAGTATATTGACAAATGTTTCAGCGGAGCAATGTCGAAAATACAACTAGATACCCTCAATATCTCTAATGAGAAACCCATAGTCAAATTTGTCCCTTGCGTTGATGAGAAAGATGAACCTACAACCCCTTTCTATGTAACCTTAAGCATCATGACAAGCTACTACATAACTGCATGTTGTATTCAGGATGCTCACATAATATAATACCTAAGGATATCATGGAACAATTGGGATTGGAGATTACCCGACCATACCATGATTTGTAAATATTTTACTCAAAGAAGGTTATATGTGTGGGAATGATCAAATATTTGGCAGTCACATTAGCCCAATTGCTAACAAAAATAATTATGATGTATTTGGTAGTTGTTGATGTTCCTTCTAAGTATACCATAGTTCCAATGTTTGCAGGAGAAACCTACATACTATATTGGGAAGCTAAATTTGCATATGTGGTAAATGAGCAAAACAACCCAAAGAATTGCACTCTTCATACAACCAATGAGTACATGGGATGTTTCATTTTGTTAGTAAATGAAGTCTTTGAGGATGGTTACTATGAGAAATATATGCCTCGAATCCCTATAATCAACAGTAATCAAATATGGAATCTTTATATTGATGGTGCCTCCTCTAAAGATGAAGTGGGATCTGGTTTCCTTTTGATTCCTCCTATAGGAGAAAAAAAATTCACTATCATACAAGATGGAATTTGAAGACAAAAATAATGTGGTAGAATATGAGGCCCTGATACTGGGTCTCCAGGCTGCCAAAAACATGAAAATTACTAGGTTGGTTGTCTTTGTGGACTCAGAATTGGTTGTGCATCAGATTAGAGGTATATATCAAATAAGGAATCCACAGATGAGGGTCTACAGAAATTAGCCCTAAGATATGATTGATAATTATTTTGATTCCTGTAAAATAGCTACTATATCCAGATACCAAAATCAATAGGTTGATTCTTTATCTTTTGCAGTAGCTAATTTCAAGCCTCCAAAGAAGCCCAACTTGAAATATGAAATTGAGATGAGATATAGGACATACATTCTAGATAATGTCAAGCATTGGCAAGTTTTTGAAGATGATTTACAAATCAAGAGATATATCGAAATGATAAATGAATTTTTTTTCCAAAAACATTGATCAAGGTGAAGAAGATGAAGATGAAGAGAAAATCCATACTAAGACTAGAGCAGTTCTTGAAATGGTACACCATAATGCCAATCATAAAATAATGCCATTAAAGAATAACTTTATCCCAAAAGGACCAGTTCCTTTAGAGCATCTCTTTGAAATGAAAAAGTATTCCTATCAAACTTATTGTTCACCCAAAGAATGAGGATGTTAAAAACTTTAATTTAAGGAGTCAAAAAGATCCAAAGTACTTTAAATTATCCAAATTTCTAACTGTTGATAAAAATTAGAGGTATGCAAATCTCTTTAAAGAATATCTAGATGTTTTTGCATGGAAATATGAGGATTTGAAGACCTATGATATTGTTTCCATACAACGTAGGTGATTCCCCTGAAGCCAGATTATAATATTATTAAATATAAATTGATACAAGTTAAGCATGTTTTGTTTCCCATGATTGAAAAGGATGTTAGAGATTTGCTAGATGCTAAGATTACAATTCCAGCTCTTAGATACTCAGAATGGGTTTCCAATTTAGTACTAGTAAGGAAAAAGAATGGAGAAACCAGGTTATGTGTGGACTTCAAAAGCCTTAACAAATTATCTTTAAAAGATAATTACCCTCTCCCAAAGATGGATCACATCCTTCAAAAGATAGTAGCAGCAAGCATGATTTCTATGATGGATGGGTTTTATGGTTACAACAAGGTGACCATGCATATAGATTATAACTAGAAAAATCCTTTCACCACACCTTGGGGTAATTTCATGTATGATAAGATGCCTTTTGGATTGATTAATGATGGTGATATCTTTCAAAGATCCGTGGACATTGCATTCATTATTAAAAAATATAATTTCATATTTATTTATCTAGATGATATGATATCTTCTCTAATACTAATGAAGAGAACCTTAAACACCTTAGGAATACCTTTGTAAATTGCAGGAAGTTTGATTTATCGTTGAACCCCCAAAAAATATTACTTTGCTATGAAAGAGGAAAAGTTGTTGGGTCATATTGTTTCAAAATAAGGTGTTAAAATTGACCCATACAGAGTTGAATCCATGAACCTAATTTATTTACAAAGAAACAAAAAATAAATATAGTCCTTCCTAGGAAAGATAAACTTTATTAAGGGATTCATACCCAAGTTTGTAGAAATTGTAAAGAAATCAAATGGATAGTAGAAGCAAGAGAATCATTTCATCATATCAAAATTGATTTGGGAAAATCTCCTGGTTTAATTAGTCCTGAGTATAATAAAGAATTCTGAATTTTCTATTTTGGTTTTGAAGCCACTATTGTAGTTGTCCTCTTACACAAAATGATGTAGGACATGAGCAACCAATTTCCTTTTTTAGCAGAGCATTCATGGATGCAGAGTTAAAATATAGCACCAAGGAAAAGAAAGCATATTCTTTAGTCAAGTGACTCAAATTGTTTAGAGGCTATGTTTTGCACTCCATAATTATTGCATATGTACCTAACAGCATGGTCAAATATATTCTCAGTCAACCTGATAGTGAAGGCATAAGGGGAAAGTGGATTTATAAAATACAAGGGTATGATGTAGAGATAAATGCCACTACACTTCTTAAAGGTCAAGTATTAGCTAAAATCCTAGCTAAATCCAAATGGAAGATTTTGGATGTCAATATGATAGGGTAGATTCCAATAGTAACAAGAGTAGAGGAAGGTAACTCTCAAATATTATCACTTGAAATTAATCCTAAGTTTTCTAGTTCTAAATTGTTTAAAGATATGGATCATTCAATTACAAATTATTTGTTTCCCTTGATATTTTGATAAGGATAAAGCTATATCTCTAATACACAAAGAGATTAAGTACTTTATTTTGGACGAATAATTATTTTATGAGGACCCACTAGGAATCCTTTTAAATTGTGTTGTTGAAGAAGAAACATAAGGGTTAATAGCATACTTTCACAATGGAATCTATGGGGATCATCATGCATGGACATAAACATCCTACAAAGTGCCAGTGGTTCATTACTATTGGCCTAATTTGTTCTTTGATGTTAGCATAATGGTTAGGGCATGTTGGGAGCGCCAAATGTTTACATGAAAGGATAAGTTGCAACCTTTACCACTCATACCCTTCAAACTTGAAGCACCATTTCAATAATGGGGTCTAGATTTCATAGGATAACTCCACCCTAAATCCAATGGTCAACATAGATGGATCCTTATTGGCATAGATTACCTCACAAAGTGGGTAGAGGCCATCCAAACTAGAGAATCTAATGATATTGTCATTATTAAATTCCTGGAGGAAAATATATTGTGAAGGTTTGGGTGCCCCAAGAAAATAATTACTAACAATGCACAAGATTTAATTCTATTAAAATGATGAAATTATGGTAGGACTACAAAGTAGAATTGGGACACTCAGCTACCTATTACCCATAAGGAAATGGAATTGATGAATCATCACATACAATTTTAATCACAGTCATCAAGAATATGCTAACTCAAAACAATAAGACTTAGGAATCGCACCTCAAGAATGGATTATCGGAAGATAGAATCAATACCAAAAGGTCCATAGGTAATTAACCACTTTAGCTCAGATATGGAAAATAAGCCAATTTCCCTATCTAGATGGTATTTCTATTTATGAAGATATTACAACCTAAAAAGGAAGAGCCTAATGACATGGAATAAAGAATCCATCAATTAATACACGTACAATAGATAAGGGAGCAACTTGGTACTAAACGACAACTTCATGAAGGCAGGATGAAGGTTGTTTTTTATAGGAAGGTAGTTGATAGGGATTCCTAGATGGGGAACCTTGATCTAAACTGCGATGCAAGAAGAGAGGACAAATCTAAACATAGAAAGTTTGATCATCTCTAGATAGGTCCCTTTCAGATCATGACTATCCAAGACAACACACATCTGTAATCGATCATATGGATGGTGAACTTCTTGGGAATCCTGTCAATGGAAGGTTTCTAAAATGCTTTTAAAGTACTAATTTCTCTAATATTTTTCAATCATGTAAAATAGTAGACATGGGAATTTTTCAAGTTCTCTCTTTACTAATATTCTTTGATTTTTTTTTCATTTTTAATGTGTTTTTGTTCGTAAGTGTTAAACAGATGAAGGGGAGCCGCTAGGATTCATTTTGAAATAATATTGAATAAAACAAACTTTGTAGCCCAATGGAAGTGAAGGAATTAGTCTACAGTTCTCAACCTCTCCTAGAGAGAAAGGTTGTCCCTAGTGGAGCCAAAGTTAGCACTCATATATTCCTTTGATTACATATTTGGTTTTGGCCAACCGGAAGCTAATTTCATGATCATCTATCCATGTCTAAGATAGAAATAATAATGACCACATGATCAAGGGATACTACTCGAAGGTTATTTCACATCATAAGGACAGTTTCAAACTCTATGAGGAGAAGGGTTGATCAAGTTCCCACACAAACAAAACTACTTGAGAGGAAGGCACTACCAGTCATGTTGAAATTGGTCAAATTGGTGACCTAAAGTAGATCAATCGTCATCATACCTTCATGCCTGTGGAAGCACTCAAGAGTTAACCAATGCATATGATCCTGAATTAGTACCACCCTCAACAAGTGATGCTCTCATTGAGGTTCAGACTCACTAAAGTAGGATTATAAAACCACATTCGTTCAAGCCTAAAACCACTTATTTGGACTGGAAGGAAGTACAACCTCCCAGTCGTCTAGAGATTGATGTGAAGATGGGACCTAGGGAAACTGAGTTTGGTGTGAAGTGGAACTTGACAGGTACACAGAGAATAAATGTGTCAGGATATTGATGGCTTAGATCACTTTAGGTCCATCAAGCATCTCGGGAATTAAGAAAAATGTAGGAGCCTAAAGAAAAAACCACCAGTCCACATGGAACTCATGTAAGCATTTAGTCTCCCCTCAACAAAATTTCAAAACTTGTTTACCCTCAATCATTGTAAAACCAATCTAAAATTACCTTCATGTTTCTCAGGAGTCCTAAAATAAGTAAAAACTATAATCTAGAAATATATGAACAAACTTGTCTAGATACCTCCTAAATACACCATTCATAATACTCCCAAAAGAAACTATGGGAATTGGTCAACCCAAATGTTACCACAACAAACTTATAGTGTCTAAAGCAAGTCCAGAAAGTAGAAAATAATTCTTCCTCCCAACCTGAATCTACTCACTACGCTAGTCATAGAAACAGGGGACCACTAGCCAGTTTGGAATGCTCCCTATGAATCATTTCCCTCCACTTGATTGTAGTCCCAATAGATAAGCCTTAAATAAAACCACACAGCTTATCACCGTTCCCTATACACTAGATTTCCACATGTCCTTTCATTCAATGTGCCATTTTTTTAATATATGGGGTTAAAGGCCTCTGAAATTCAAATTTCTTCATTATTCCTGAGAGCTCCAAGAATGATAACAACACTCTCCAACTCACATTACTCATACCTATGATGAAGCCAATCAATTATTCCATTAATACCAACAATTATCCTCCTCAATTGCTTCAAATGGCCTCAACACCAAAATTCATTGTCCTAGAGTCTTTGGGAAATCCATATCTGCAAGACGATCACTTGTGGACTCCAGGAATGGATACTTAATGAAGGTATCTAAACTAGAAGCATACTTTAATTATCGACCGAGGAGCGTATAAAGTTAAGAGGTGCTAAGCACTGTATGTGCTCTATAGGATAGTCTTCATCGTTTTAGGATGTTGGGATGTATCTTTGAAGGTTTCTCAAAAAGGAAATGGAAGTGATCTACTATTAAACAACAAATGAAGGAATATGAAAATATTGTAAACCTGTGAACTAGAAATGCTAAAACAAATAGATCTTTATGCTAAGAATTAAATGTTGGAAGATTGTAAATCTAATCTAAGAAATAAAATGTTGAAAGCTTGAGAAACTCGATCTAGAAATAAAGTACTGAAAACTTGAAGTTTTAACCAGAAATTCAATACTGAAAAATTAATCAAACTTAATCTATTCAAATACAATGCTGAAAGTAATAATCATCTACTCAATTCAAATCCAAAGAACTTAAAACAATTAACTCTTATATAACTGAACTCAGATAAAAGAAATATTCATAAAATTGCAGGTCTAAATCAATTCCTAAGATCAATATAACGCACTTGAAAATAGAGGTAAATATGCTTGCACAGAATGCATGTACAGGACTACGGAAAGTGCATTGTAGAACTACAGAATCAATGTTGATGAACTACAAATAAAAAGTGTTGAAATGAAATGATCACTGAACTGAAATAGAACTATGTCATTTAAACCATTGTCAAGTACTTCATATACGATGATGATTAAATCGATTAACAAAACATATGAGAAATACCTGAAATAAAAGTGAAGCTCCTGACCTACGTGTTGGTGGGGCCCTCTCCAACTCATATTTCAGGAGTGGAAAAAGTCTTATAAACACAAAGCTTGGAGCAACATCAATTCTTCATTAAAATTGTAACTTCATGTTCAAAAGAGTCTTAAAACAGAATTGTCTCGAATAACATATGCTGAAGATAAGTTCTACAAAAATTCCAATAGGAACCTCTTACTACTCAAGAGGTCCATAGATATATCTATTTTGAAACATAACCTAACTCTATGCTTTAAATGCCAATTATGCTGAATAAGAGTTCTCTTCTACAAATAAGGAAAAAGGGTGTTGAGCCACTTATGATCTTTCAGTCCTCAAGCTGGAATTGATGATGGTCTCTTAGATTACTTGCGTCTTCTCATACACACTTATTTCCATATAATTAGCTCATAGAAAACACTTTTAACATAAAAGAGTAATCTCTAAACTACTCTATCAAATAATCAAAACAAATACATTATACCCCACTAACAGAAGCATTTTCCATATCCATTATTGTGTTTGTGTGGCATAAAAAGGCTTATAAAGTACCTAATTTGGGGCTCATCATCTCCCCTAGAATGAAGGATTCACCCATCCTTGGGTGAGACATTTTGTTCATGGATAGCTTCTCTGATGTCCCAAGCAACGATCCTGGGAGCCCCTGCATGCCTATGATAGCTCTAGGTTCGATCATCTCTGGCCCATGCTCTCTTCTCTTCCTCCTCATCAATCTGTGCTTTGATAGTCAATGGGAGAAAGAATGGTGGACTGAACTTCATTCCTATCCATCTGAGTTGGTGTTTGATCAAAGATTCCCTGTATAACTTGGCCTTAGTAAGTGTTGTTTCTAACTTGAGGAGGGAGTGAGGTTCCTTCTTCTTCAAATATTTTGCACTCCTTTCCCACCTCTCACTGATGGCCTCCTATACCTCTTTGTATGTGCATTGAAGGGTGATATCAAAATGCGTTACTGCCTCCTGTTGTTTTTCAAGCAAGATAGGAATTAACTCTTCATCAGTGGTGATAGTTTGGTGGTCTTGAATTACCTTTTCAGGGTGAGATGCCTCGGCCCTGATCCATAATGGAATTTTCCACTTCTATGCAAGATATATATGATCATCTTGTGCCCTTTCTACCTCATGGTTCAACAAAGAGCATAATTCTCTTAGCTAAAAGTCACCTACGTAGGGATTAGGTGACCAGTTAGGTGAGCTCGGCACCACAAAGTTATGCACGAAAAACTCACACAGTTGATCCTTTTCCAACTCTGTGCAGTCCAAAGAAGTGTCCACAAATTCCCTTGGAGTGTTCAATTCTAGAGGCAGGCCTTGTTTTAACCTCTACAGCTGGAACTTTCCCCACTTTTCCTTTAAGTAGACCGTATAGATTCTGGATGGTGGTCTGAGTTGCAATATTCCATCATAGATTTTTGTAGTGACAGTCAATGTGTCCTCTAATTGCTATATTTTTTGGTCTTTCTGAGCCAATTCTGTTTGAGCTTGGACCAATTTCTCCCTCAGTGCTAAATTTTGTTGTTCTGCCAGCTTCAATTCCCCTGCGTGTTGCATCTTCAATATCTGGGTCTTCTCATGTACAAACAGTGGGGGTGCTAGTGAAGTTGGTTGGCTTCTCTGGATTCTTGCTTCAATTTTTAATGCTGCCAACTCCTCCCTAACTTTTGCTAACTCTGTTAGTGCCTCAGCTAGCTGGTCATTGACTCTTGGGTTTGTATTTTGATCAGCAGGGTCTACATGCTGATTAGTGGGGTTTACATTTTGATCAGTGGGGTCCCATTGGTAAGAATACTACTCTTCTGATGTAGCTGGGTCGTCCTGGTCTACCCAATCGTCATCATCGTTAGATAGGTTTTGAATTATTGGGTTTGGTACTTTTTCTACCCTCTTGGTCTGTTTTCTTTTGGGCTGCTATGTGATCCTCTTACTTTGTCATTTTTCCCCTTGCTTGCTGGTGGAAACCCCTGATTCTTTTTGGCAGGAAGTGTCCTTTGAATGCTTGATTCTTAGGAGGGTATCGGCCATAACTTCATTGTCGCTATCCAGGTCAATATTTCTCTTGACTCCTGATGCATAAGAGGATTTTTCTTTTGACCCAGAAGCTAAGGGTATGCTTATATTAGGTGTACCCCTCATTCTCTATACATCTTCGGCTGAGACCACTACCAACTCCTCCCATGAGAGTTCTGGAACCTATACCAATAATTCCTCACAAATTATCAATTTGATTAGCCTATGGTGGGCTAGCCCATCTTCTTTTCCATTAACTACCTTTTTGATCATTTCTCCCAGGGATAGGAGAAGATAATAGGGAATGCTGATGTTGTTATTCGGTGTGATATGGCTCCTGTGTCTCAGAAGCTCCAAAATTCAGAAGTGAAAGATAGGGACATAGCTAAGCCTCCCTGTGCACGTAATGTATTTCTGAACGATAGAAGCTATCTCGTCCCAGGGTGCTGGCATTGTGATTCTTTTTACTCCATTCTTGTCTTCTTCATAGGCTTCCCCCTGTATGAAGAAGGATGCCTTTGGACTCTTGTTGGATTCCTGGTCGTCTCTACTCCAATGTAGACCCATGGGAAACTCTGTGTATTTTGCAATTGCCTACTCATCTAGTCTGATATGTAGTCCCCTTACCCGAGTGACAAACTGTTTATCTTTGTTGTGCTTCAAGTTCCTTGTGAATTCTAAAGCCACCTCGGTATTGGACCCTCTCAGTCCTGAGATGAAGGGCATCCAACCTGCATTATAGAGGATTGATAAAACCCATGGGTTTTCATAATTCGGCTTGTGATCCTTTGGGTCACTCTTTTTGAACCCCTTTGTCATCTTGAATTTTCTACTATAATCAACAAAACAAAAACTTTGAGTGTGGCTAACTTACCTCAACTGGTCGGGATTGATCACAAGTTCGAGGGCAGCTTGCTAGCTAAGTGGCACATGAACTTTCGGTCTCCTTGCTTCTGGAAAGCTTCTAAAGAGATTTTATTGCAAAACTGGGTCCTCATGCATACTATGCTTCCTTATTTAGCTATTTTCACGCACTTCTCCCGATCATTGTGCATCGTACTTGCTTCCTTATACATTCTTTTCCATTATTGCACCCTCTGTTTCTTTCCATATTTGTGCATTGCTCTTCTACTTTGATCATTTGGGGATATGGTAGCTAGATGCATGGGTTGTTATTCGTTGAAATGTCTAATGGTAAGTAATCATGATTTTGTGAGGTTTCTTTGAACAGTGCCGCCGAATCAACTTAAAAGTTGTCCCAAGCTTTGGAAAATAACCGTTTTGTGGGGGATGACGATTTGATTTGACAATAAAATAGAGAGTTAAGTTATTACCTTCCATGATGAGCGTACTTGAGTGTATGATTCGTGCTATATTGTATGGGCACAGAATTCTGTAGTTGAATTGAGGTGCGTCTGTAGTAAATTTGTTCATGTCAGTAGTGCCTTCGATTTGCGTTATTGGTAGTTTTTTTTATATTGTTGCCTTTGCTTGCGTGATTCTTTGGGCATTTTTCTTGATTTTACTTTTTCAATACATTCATCCTTGTGCTTGTATTGGTGCTATGAATAGTGATTTGATTTCGGTAGTGGTAGTTTTGCTGCTGCCCTGGCTCGCTTGATTATAAAATCTAAAAGCTAATGTTTGTTGGCTTGCATGAATTTGCTTTTGGGCTCTCTTTACATTTCTCTCTAGCTCACTTGATTGGTTTTCTAGCTCGCATGAATTTGCTTCCTGGCTCGCTTGAAATCGTTTTGTGGTTTTGCTCTGAAATTTCTTCTTGTTCTGCTTTGAAATTGGTCTCTGGTTCTACATAGGGATGGATCAAGTCCATCAATTTTATTTTTGAGAACCTGAGTGGGTTGTTGTATAGTCCTCTCTCTCTTTTTCATTTTGTCATTTTGTCATTTTCTTTTTTTTTCATCATTTTTTTTTCTTTTTTTTCATTTTTTCTTTTTCATTTTTCTATTTTTCCAGTTTTTTTGTTTCATTTTCATTCATTTCAATTTTTTTCATTTCTTTTCATTTTGTTTTCTCTTTTTAAAAAAAATTCATTGATGCTCTAGGCACTCTATCAGCATTAGATTCTGCTGATAGAGTGTCTGTGTGAACTCCTCTCTAGATTTTGGTGTCTTATAGAGTTTGAGTCTCTGTCCATTCACAATCATGGGGAATTTTTCCTCATCTATTGTTGTAATTCTTACTGCTCCATTGTCATAGATGTTTTTAATGATATAAGGTCTGAGCCATCTGGTTGTTAGTTTTCCTTTAAATGTGTGAAATCTGGAGTCATGGAGTAGTGCTCCGTCACCTTCTTTAAATTTCTTTTGCTTGATGATTTTGTCATGCCACTTCTTTCTTTACTACTGGATGATTTCAGTGTGGCCAAGTGCTTGTTGGCGTTGCTCATCCAGCTGATTTAATTGTAGCAGTCATTCTTGTTGGATGTCTGAAAGTTCCATGTTCAAGTTAGCTACAATCCTCAATGTTTTGATCTCAAACTCAATGGGCAGCATTATTTTCTTCCCATACACTAGCTCATATGGGGTGAAACCTGTTGTTGTCTTCCATGTAGTATTATAAGCCCAAACTTCCTCACTTACTCGGTCTTCCCAATCTCTTTTGTGGAGTTGTATAGTCTTTGTCAAGATTCTTTCTAGATATTTGTTTGTCACCTCAGCTTGACCATTATCCTGAGGGTGGTAGGGAGTATATTTTATGTGTTTAACCTTGTTTCTTCGAAGTAGATCCTCTATGAGGTTGGATGTAAATTTTGGGCCTTGGTTAGAAACTAGCTCTCGTGGGACTCCAAATTTGTGGAAGATTTGTTTTGTAAAAAACTTTGCCACATTAGTTTCATTTGCTGTTGCAAGTGCTGCTACTTTTGCCTACTTTGTAAGGTAGTTAGTGCATACTAGGATATAGCTTTTCTAATTTGATTGTGGGTTGAATGGGCCAATGAAATCAAATCACCATTTCTCAAACGGTTCTAATGAGATTTGTTGATGGAGAGGCATTTATTCTCTTTGTGTAGGCTTCCCCATTCACTGACAATCATCACAATGTGAAGTTCATATTCATAGGTGTCCTTCTGGAGTGTTGGCCAATAATATCATGTCTGCAATATTTTATAGGTTTGTTCTCTTTGCAGCATAATGTCCTCCACATGGATCATTATGGGTGGCATGCTGTATGCCATGGACTTCATCTTCTCTAATGCATCTTCTTAATACTTGGTCTGGTCCTTTTTTTTAAAGCATCCCCTCTATCCATGTGTAGGTGGCACTTTTCCTTATGACTCTATTCTTCTCTTTGTGGTTGTAATGTTGTGGGAATTTTCCATACACTAAGTAGTCTGCTATGTCAGCAAAGCATGGGATTCTTTGTGGAGATTTCAAAAAGATGCTCATCAGGAAAATTGTCATTTACCACTTCATTGTCTTTTCCATGGGTGAGCCAAGACAAAAAATCAGCCACTACATTGTGTTTGCATGGCTTATCCAGAATTGTGATGTCAAACTCTTGCAAGAGGAGTAGCCATCTAATGATTCAAGCACTTGTATTAGGTTTGTTCATTAGATACCTGATTGCTGAATGGTCTATGTGGACAAAAACTTGGTCGCTAGTTATGTAGTGCCTGAATTTGTTAATGGCATGTATGACAGCCAAAAACTCCTTCTCTGTGACTGTATAATTTAATTCTGCTCCTGCCAAGTTTTTGCTGATATAGTATATGGCATATGGCTTCTTCTCTCTTTCTTGTTCAAGGACTAATCCAATGGCCTTATTTGATGCATCAGAATGGATGTGGAATGGAAGTGCCCAATTCGGCCCTTGGAGTATTGGAGCTGTAATTGTTTTCTCCTTGAGTTTGTCAAATGATAACATACAATGTTTTGTCCAAATGAATTATGTGTCTTTTGTGAGAAGGGAAAACATTGGTGCAACAATTTTGCTATAACTCTCAATGAATCTTTTGTAGTATCCTATTTGTCAAAGAAAACTTCTCACATCTCTCTGTTTCACAGGTGGTGGCAGTGTTCTGATGACTGTTACTTTTTCCTGATCAACCTCAATTCCCCTTTGTGAAATATGGTGTCCAAGCACGATGCCTTCTTCCATGAGCATTCTGCATTTATCATTGCTAAGGCATAAGCTCATTTCAATACATTTTTTCAAAACTAGTTCTAGATGTTTTAGTGCCTGGTCGAAATTATGGCCATGGGGTGTGAAGTCATCCATGTAGACCTCCATTTGGTCATTAATAAAATCAGAGAAGATGCATAAGATTTCTCTTTGAAACATTGTTGGGGAATTATAGAGTCCAAAGGGGAGCACTCTGTACGCATAAGTGCCCCATGGGCATGTGAATGTTGTTTTGTACTGATCAGCTGAGTGAATGAGGATTTGGTTGTACCCACTGAACCCATCCAAGAAGGAGAAAAATTTGTTCCCAGCTAATGTGTCCAGTACTTGGTCGATAAATGGGGGAGGGAAATGATATTTCTTGGTTTCCTTATTGAGCTCTTTGTAGTCCCCACAAATCCTCCACTTCCCTCATTTTTTAGGAACTATGACCAATGGTGATACCCACTCACTATCTGAGATTGGGTATATGAACCCTACATGTAACAGCTTTTATAATTCTAGCTTAACTTGTCTTTTAATGCTGGGTTCATTATTCTCTATGGTTGTCTGATAAGACCAACACCCTCCTTTATATAGATGTAATGCTTACAGATGTCTAGGTGGATACCCTTCATGTCAATGTATGTCCATGCAAAGGCTTTGTTGTTGTCTAACAGTACCTTCAGTGATTTTTGTTCTTGTCCTGGCTCCAAATTGGAGTTAATATTCACTATTCTTCCAGGCATTATCTCAACTATTTTGATCTGAATTGGATGTTGTTCAAGTGTGAGTACCTCGGCCCACATTATGTCAGATTTGAGGGTTGATATGTTTTCTTCTTGTTGTTGACCTATGCCAAGAAAATCTTCAAACATATCTTGATTAGAAGAAGCATTTTGGATAAACCTATCTAAATGACTATCTTCATCGATGGCTTTTAGTGATAGGGAAGCTTCAATGGTAAGGACAGGTCGGATGTTTTGGTCTTTTAGGTCATCATAATCATCTATCTAGTTTTGATATTCTAGGTCTAAAGACTTCCTTGCTGGAGGATAAATTGTGATTTTCTTCCTAGCTTGGCCACTGGTGATTGTCATGTTGCCCGATCTACACCCTATGTAACCATCTGCAGTTTCCTTCCAGGGTCTCCCTAGTATTATTGGGTATCCACTAAGTTTACTCTTTACTTCGATGACTATAAAGTCAGTTGGGTATTCCCAAGATTCGATGTTGATAATTATGTCTTCGAGCATTCCTTCAGGTTTGACTGTTGATGTGTTAGCTAGCTGTAGGACAGTAGTTGTTGGTCTGACCATTGATTGTAGTCCTAGGGCTATAATGGTATCCTTAGTCATTACATTTATTGCAGCCCCTAAATCAATTAGGCTGTTGGCAATATGTCTGTTATTGATGGTCACGTTTACTACTTGGTTTCCTAAAACAAGATATTTGGGGTTTACAATGACACCTAACATTAAATTTGCTAACTGACCTACTACGTTTATCGTGGGTGGGTCATGTCTTCTTCTGCCATGACTTTTCAAACAATTTTCTTTGATAAACTTGTTACAGATTGGCACATCTCTTATGGCCTGTAAAATTGGAATTTGGATGTTTAAGTGATTCAATTCATTCATAATCGCATTTTCCTCTTCTTCTTTAGTATTTTGTATAAGGTTTTTAGGTAATGGAGGGTTTCTATTTTGTGTTTGTGGCTGAATTTCTTCTTTCTCAGGGCTTGTCTCGTCTAGATGCTGAATTTCAAGTTGTGTTGTTTGTTCGTGAGCTTTAGCTTCATCTTCTTTGTTATGCTGTGTGGGTGTGCTTTGCAATGTTTTCCCAGACCTGAGATTAATTTCGTTTATCTCCATTGTATCCACAACATAAGTTGGAAACTGCACCATTTCAGTATTGTAGTCTTGTTGTTGTCCTGGCCTATTGTTGTTAGGGTTTGGAATTGGCTTGGTAGGAATTGGTGGAGGTTTGGGGTGTGTTTGGTTATGTGGTGGCAACATGATGAGTGGTTGTTGTAATGGAGCCCTCCAATTTGATGAATAAGGATATTGATTTCCATAATTCGTGGTTGGCTGAGAAAAAGGTGGGGGGTATGGAGAGTAGGATTGTGGGTAATAAGGTTGTTGATATGGTTGGCTTTGCTGCCATTGGTTTGGAGTTGGATGAGATGGCCATGGGGCTGGTACTGAGTTCCAATTTTTATGGTTACTTCCCTGATCGAAGTAGACTTGATTGTTGGGTTGGTAAGGCCTAGCAAAATGATTTCTCCTTTGATTTAAAAAACAAAGTTGTTCTATTGTACCTTTAGTTGTGGGATCTTGAATAGTAGCTTTGCATGAGAGAAACAAGGGGAATTTATCAATGGAGTGGTCATCAGTGCAGAGGCCACATATTTCTATGGTGTTTAGTATGCACTTCTTCTTCTCATGTTTTTTTCTGCAACATGGACAAAAGACTACCAATGCTTGGTTTATTTCATCTTGTTTCTTCTTGATTTGAAGTGCATCAAGTTGCATGGCCATGCATTGTCGGATATCGGTCTTGATGTCATATAAAAGGTTCCCTAAATCAAGCTTTGTAAGGTTTGATCCTGAAGATGTTGATCCCCCAGTAAATGGGTGTGAATCCCTTGTCCCACTTTTACCTTTCCTAGATCTAGAGTAATTTTTGAAGATCTGTAGGATTTGGTCATAGGTTTTCTGGAATATATCTCCATCTCCTAGAAGGTTTAAAACTTCTAGATTTTCCTCTTTTATCCCTCTAACAAGGACAAGTTTTAGTGATTCTTGAGGGTGAAAACATGAAGTTGGAAAACAATTTTGGCTTGTTTTTGACAAACCAAACTGCTATTTTTTATGTTTTTCAATTTCGACCTCTTCAAACCCATATCTCCCTTAGGAATTTCAACTTGAATTAACCACAAAGGTTTTTGAGAATTGAATTATCTTTCTACTAGTATTTTTTTTATATTTTTTTTATGGAAATATCGTGTCACAAATTTGTTGTCAACCAATGGCATATACTTGAAACTTTTAGGTACGGATAATGAGTGACCTTTGTTGACAACATTTTTTTGATAGATGGTTATTCATTTTAGGGAAAACAATTGTAGGCTCATAATATACAAACACTACAATTGATCTTGGACTATATTTTGAGTTTTTTAAGACTTGGGAACTATTTTTTATTATTTATCGAAACAACGTATGTTTAGAAAATGGTGCATTATCGACACATGTTTTTGTCTTCACATTTTTTCTCAAATGTAACTCTTATTGGAAAAAATAAAAGTACCCTTTTGAAGTGGACGAACCAATTATGTTCTGTGTGAAATTTCAAATTTTTTGGTGTTGTCTTTGTTATGATACTGAATTTTCATTTCGGGTGATTTTCAGAGTAATAAAATTCTTAAGGGATAAGGTTTAGAAAAAAATTATTAATAAATAATAATTCAAATTGAAATGAAACAATTATTATATCATTGGAAACTAGATTCAGAGATGAATCCATTGCTACCAAGTCCGACAAATAATACTTAAAATTTGCAGTGGTTTGGGCTTGCTAAAGTTGCAGGTTCTAGAAAGATGCCTGATATTTTCGCAGGATTTGCTGACCATAAACTCTCCGCCGAAAAATACCATCCAAAATATCAGATGAGAGTTTCGTTCAAACTCTCGTCCAAGATTTTTTTGAAAATACAGTGCGACAATTGGTTCAAACTCTCGGCCTAGAGTTTTTTTAAACTCTTGGCCTAGAGTTTGAACTCTCAAAACTCTCGAGCTAGATTTTTTTAAACTCTCGACCGAGAGTTTGAGGTTGAATTTTTTTTCCCCTGTTCATCTGCATGCCCTCTTTTTTTTTCACTCCGTTGTCATGGAAGTGTTTCCCAGCTTCGCATTTTCACCTTTGATCTAAGGTGCGGTGACTAGCTCGTTTGTAGCTAAGTTGAAATCATTGTGCGTAATCTTCTAGGGATTCTCTTTCTCCTTGTTGCATTCTAAAGATTTCATCTCTTGTATCTTTTTCCATACAGTAGTCCCTTTATTTTTCTAGGAAAGTTTGTTTCATTTGGTTCCATGTAAAGATGTTGTTCCCTTTTAGGCTCATAAACCATCTGAGTGATAGATCTTTTAGTGTAGAAGGAAAGAGCCTCAGTTTTTGTGCATCAGTGGTGTAGCCAAATGACCTATAGACTACCTCAAACTCAAATAGAAATGTGTCAGTATCCTCTAAGGTTAACCCATGGAAGTTTGGTAGGTTATTAGGGTTGATTTTCTTCATCCTGGCATCTCCAAGAGGTACACTTATGGGAAAAGTGAACAGTTCTCTAGGTTCCTCATCTTCTTATGCCATAGTAGTGTTGGAGCTAGAGCTAGCAAAGAAGTTATCTCTGTGTGGATCATATCTAGAATCAAATTCTTCCTCTAAGTTAAGGAATTCAAATTGAGAATGATCAAAACTACTGTTACTCATAGGACGGTTAGGCAGAAATCATCCAAATCTATCTCTCTATTGTCTAGGCATTCATGGTAAAATTTTATGTTTTCTGGTTTTTTTCTTTTTTGTGTGTGTTTGTTTTTCAAATACGTCTGCTATGAATTAAGCACCTCCCTAGAAACGGTGCCAAAAAGTGGTGGAATCCAAGAATGGATACTTAATGAAGGCAGCTAAACCGGAAGCATACTTTAATTATCGACCGGGGAGCATACAAACTTAAGAGGTGCTAAGCACTGTATGTGCTCTATAGGATAGTCTTCGTTATTTTAGGATGTTGGGATGTATCTTTAAAGCTTTCTCAAAAATGAAATGGAAGTGATTTACTCTTAAACAACGAATGAAGGAATATGAAAATATTGTAAACCTGTGAACTAGAAATGCTAAAACTAATAGATCTTTATGCTAAGAATTAAATGTTGGAAGACTGTAAATCTAATCTAAGAAATAAAATGTTGAAAGCTTGGGAAACTTGATCTAAAAATAAAGTACTGAAAACTGGAAGTTTTAACTAGAAATTCAATACTGAAAATTAATCAAATTTGATCTATTTAAATACAATGCTGAAAGTAATAATCATCTACTCTATTCAAATCCAAAGAAGTTAAAACCATTAACTCCTATATAAGTGAACTCAAATAAAAGAAATATTCATAGAATCGTAGATCTAAATCAGTGCTAAAGATCAATATAATGCGCTCGAAAACAGAGGTAAATAGGCCTACACAGAATGCGTGTACATGACTAAGGAAAGCGCATTGTAGAACTAGAGAATCAATGTTGACGAACTACAAATAAAAAGTGTTGAAATCAAATGATTGTTGAACTGAAATAGAACTATGTCATTCAAACCGTTGTCAAGTACTTCATATATGATGATGATTAAATTAATTAACAGGACATATGATAAATACCTGAAATAAAAGTGAAGCTCCTGACCTATGTGTTGGAGGGCCCTCTCATACTCGTATTTCAGGAGTGGAAAAAGTCTTATAAATGCAAATCTTGGAGCAACATTACTTCTTCATTAAAATTGTAACTTCATGTTCAAAAGAGTCTTAAAACAAAATTGTCTCGAATAACATATGCTGAAGATAAGTTCTACGAAAATGCCAACAGGAACCTCTTGCTACTCAAGAGGTCCATATATATATCTATTTTGAAACATAACCTAACTCTATGCTTTAAATGCCGATTATGCTGAACATGAGTTCTCTTCTACAAATTAGGAAAAAGGGCGCTGAGCCACTTATGATCTTTCAGTCCTTAAGCTGGAATTGATGATTGTCTCTTATATTACCAGTGTCTGCTCATACACACCTATTTCCATATAATTAGCTCATAGAAAATGCTTTTAACATAAATGAGTAATCTCTAAATTACTCTATCAAATAATCAAAACATATACATTATACCCCACAAACAGAAGCATTTTCCATATCCATTTATGTGCTTGTGTGGCATAAAAAGGCTTATAAAGTACCTAATTTGGGGCTCATCAATCACCTCATTGATACACATAGGGAAATGTGTTCAACCCTGTAGTAGCGATTCCAGATATACACCAAGTTGTGAGAGAAGATGAGGCTTGTTTTGATGCAAGTCAAGACTTCTTATGCCTCTGGGAGTCAAGTTTACTGTTGGCCTTCGTTCCTAGAACATGTCGATTCCTAGAGCTGGCTATCTAGTGCATGGAATTATACTCACCAGTAAAGAGGGAAGTAGTGGCTAGAGATCAGACCATCATATACCCCATCACCAGGGAATTTATATAGGAGATGATAGAAATATATAAAGACAATTACCAACATCGTTTTGATGAGGAATCCGTGAGTTCCAAGTTCCATGAACTAGCCCAAGAGGACAATGACAAATTTGTTAAGACATTGTTGCCTCCGGGAGGAAAACTACAACATAAAATATCCGCTTAGGATATCACAATTTGACATGTTAATCATAATATTTTATTTTAGAAATAGTACATTCAATGAACAACCATTGAGAATACCAACCTTGTCCTATGACATTATAGAATAAAAAATATTATTCTTTATCTAACGTTATAGAATTAATATCCAACAAACACAAAATTAGTGAATTTATTATTTTCGACCCAATCCACGAGAATAAATGTACCAGTGTTTCCTTTATCTATTGCATAATCTATTTGTCTGTCTCATTATAAATAGATTTCACATGTCTAAATTTGACATTATCATTTTAAAATGATCTGATGTCTATGTTCAAGAATCATCCTTCATCTATTTCATAATTTTGCGTCAAGCAATCCACTCCCTGTGTGGCTTTTAATAATTTTGTGTCGAATTTTCTTTGTCTAGTGTCAGTTATAAAAGTTGCAGATCCAATATCCCATCGTTAAATTTCTCCAAGCAAATGTGTCAAATGTGTTGGTGCATCCATGGAAATGTCTGTGTGTCCAATGTATTGGCGCGTCCATGCCAATGTATGAAGGATCTATTAGAAGCAAATTTCAACTTCAAGTTTCCCTATCAATTCGAGTTTTCAAAATTGGTGGAGAGCAAATATTTTAATAGAATTTGTGTAATATTGTTGTGGCATATGTTGGATTCAAAAATAATATATATATTTTTATAAAACCAAGTATTTTTATAAAACCAAGCACATTGTAAGGTCCAAAAATTCTAAAGCAGATTTGTATACATATAACATAAACACGTATATAAGTTTAATAATTGAATGGATAGCTATAGCTTTTAAAATTGTGTTACTCCATTGCAGATTTCACCAATCTAACGGTTCTACAATGAATATTTCTCTTTTGTTTGGTTTTGATTGTAATCTTAGTTAGTGTAGAAAGTGTACTCTCAAGTAAATGAAAAATTTATTTATAATTTTTTGAACAATGAATAATGAATATGATTTTAAATTTTCTATGTTTCTAAGTTTTTTCCTTTTTTGGCTACCTCTTTATTCTTTATGAAATTTGTTATTTTTAACTTTGTCTCTACCATGCGTCAAGAGGGATCAAATCTCTTAAGGTGCAAACCTTTCCTCAAGTTTAGCACTCTAAAGTTATTTACACTTCAAGGGATGTGATCCCTCTCGATACTTTGTAGAGCAAGAGTTAAGATGGATCCATCTTAGTGTACCATATTTATGTTCCTGCCTGTTAGAAACACTTGCTTTACAAGAATTCTTGGTGCTTCTTCTAGGTTGTCTGTCCCTTCACATAACCGTGGTTGTATTCGGTTTGATCATATCTGATGGTAGTATAGTAGGTTGTTAATGGTTGACTATAGTTGACTTTGGTTGACCATAATTGACCATAGTAGAGATTAGCAATTTCATTCATAATTGAGTAATTTACAACAAATTTGGAAACAAATTCAATTAACCATTATTAACCACAGTACATATTAGTGAGTCCATTCGCAAGTGAGCAACATACAACAAATTCATAAACAAATTTAGCTAGCCATTATTTTATTGTTGTTGAGGATGGTTATCTATGGTTGACATAAGCTAAACATGGTTAACTTAAGTTGGATATGGTTGTAAGAACCGTAAAACTCAGAAAACCCACTAAATAACAAAATAATATTAAATATGCATGCAGATATCTGATCCAACACAAGAATATAATAAAATGTTACATCTTATAAAATCTAGAAATAAACAAGAACAACATGCATAGAAGATCTGACAAAGAAAGTGGATCTAATCAATAATAACAAAAAATATTCTATGAAAATCATACCTCGTTAGATGACCTAGGAGATACCATTACATTGAAAACTCCAATAGTGCAACTGAAGGTTGGGGGACGACTCTCCACCCAACCAAGCCCCAGCCAAAAAGGTTGAGACCCCCGAGCCCCCAACAATTAACCCTATGCCAGTGCTATCTTACTTTCCTCTCCTCTAGAGCTGCTCTTCCAGGATGCCCAAAGACAAAAAAAAGACCCTTATCTTCACTTCTTCTCCTCCTTTTATCTCCTCCTTCTCCCAATTTCTTAATTTCTTATTTAATTTCTTTCTTTATGCAAAATTTGTTTTCTGTTACTTCTTTTTCATGTTTCTTTTTATTATCTTACATTACATTATATTAAATATTCCCTATATTCATATATGAGGGTTGTTACATACTCCCCCCTTTCAAGAAACTTCGTCTCGAAGTTATAATATTCAAGCAATAAATACAATACTTATTCACTCAATCAATCTAGTAAATACTAGAATATGTAGGTAGTTAGTACTATTGTGAAGTTAAGAGATTTATATGTGTGGCCACCACATAGAATTCTCTAAACCACACTAATACAATCAAACACCCTAAGTTACAACATGCTCTTAAGTAATTCCCTATGAGTCTAGTATGCAACGATATCAACAATCATGCATTATACATACATAAGCATTAGTTAATTAATTAATAATTAATAATTGTGTGTTTGTTTACTTCCTCTTTCCTTACTCACCCTCTCCCTGAGAATCATACCATCCGATAAACCCCCATAAACATCTCCTCCAACTCCAGATAGTCACGCTCACCATGGCATGGGCCCTCTACTGTAACCTGTCGGCGGATCATGTAGTAGGCATCAGAATCTCCCCGAGAAGTTACCGCGGCATTGCCACCTTTCCAACTTTTGGTAATAATACGACCTCATTAGATTCTAACCGAAATCAGGGCCTCATCGGTACTAGCCGGCATCTGGTTCCTAGTACCCCGATCCTGATATCAAGATCATTATACCCCAAGCATCTCGGAAGGCTAGCCTAAACATCCTCCACAGCACCCTCAAGGCACTAGCCCCAAGCATTAGAAGTCCTTCTACATAAACCTCCCTCCCAGTGAGTATGTCTCCAACCATGGACCCTGGTCACATCAGAAGTTCTCTCGGAAGTATTTGTGGCATTGCCACCTTTCCAACTTCTTGTACAAAAGTCAAGTGTTGCTGGCATGGAGCTAATTGTTGGGCTTGTCCCCCAACCCATAATATATTTATAGTAGCGATTCTCATTCGTGGTTATAGGCTCCCACGAAATCATAGAATACTTAGCCTCATCGGGCTATTTGAGCGGATCACTTGGAACAACTCGCACTTGCCATAATGAATAATCAATAGTAACCATTTCTCAATATAATAATATCATGGATCAACCTTGAATCATGTGCTAACAAGAATGTCTAGCCACCAATTCATATTGCATTACATTGCATCATAAGCCATTGTCACGATAAGTCATGCCAAGTTTAACATCTAATGCATTTAGGTGCTTTGTGCTACCATTATAACATAACTGGTCATGATACTTTCATAATTTCACTAAGTATCTCATTAATATGCCATGATAAGCTACCATATTTCAACATGGAGTAACAACTCACATAATCCATCATCATATCAAATATGCATTATGACAACCCACATAATCCATCATCATATCAAATATGTATTCTATGGGGAGCAATAAGGGTTAGCATGAGATGTTAACATGTCATACCAAATATCCGGTATACTTTCTTATTCTTCACTAACACAAAACATAGTTGTAAAATACCAAAATTAATCACAACATGCTTTCATACCCTTTGTGTGTCAAATGTCATTTATCTCTAGATGTAATGATAAGCTCTTACGATGCTAAATTAATACCATCACGAGATAATCTCATTTTATGTTCTACACGTCATCTATCATATATAGCACCATAACAACATGAAATAACATCAAGAACTATCACATGCAGAACCTATGGCTACAATTCTCATGGCTAGAAATAATAACATCAAATTTCACATGAATAGTGCATGAACATGAATCACATGTCTATAAGGCATCATTCTAACAACATGTAATAACAACCTATCATGTACCACATAAATTACATTTCAAGATGCCATAAATAAAACTATGAAGTACCAGTTGAGTATCCACAATTAGCTATGTACCTCATGTCCTATACATCTATAAACCATAATAAGATGAGAATCGACATGAAATGTGCATCATGGAAACTAAGTAGCAGTATGAAAAACTGAGTATCATCATGAAATATGCAACATATGTCCCCTAACTTCATAAACTATGCAAGATAATTCAACAACTATAATAGGACCCTAGTTCATTGGATAATTTTGTGTGGAAGACATTATGATTCCCTATGGTGTATCTTGCTAGAGAGAAGAGAGTAATTTGAATAAAAACAATTCAATTTTCATGGATGCACTGCATTCATAATTTTAATGGTAAAGTTTTGTTCTCCATGTTTTTAAATAGAGCAAGTATGTGGTGTCTCTGAAAGTACTATTCAAGAATCATCTTCAACAATCCCAATATACTTAGCTTGTATGGATACTTTTATGATCTGGTATGCCCACTTTCCAGGCCCTTCTTTCACCCTAAAATCTAATATCTAGCTTTTTTTTTTTTTTGAAATGAAAGGATTAACAACTTACAATCTTAAGCCTTCTACTTTTGACCCTGCTGGCTTCCAAGCAAAGCCTCTTACTCTGTACTCTAAGATACTAATGAGCAAGGTCAACGTATGTTATACACAAACCTACCTATGCAACATAAGACTCACAATTAATAAAAGTTTTGGTTGAGACATACATTTCATCACTTATTTAATTATGCATATCTTATTTCATTAATTTATGCATTGACCTTTTAGTAAGTCCTCATTAAAAAGTTCTCATAAATTTTTTTGACATTAATACATTCATCTTATAATAAATTGTGAAGCTACTCCTTAATTTTTTTTTTTGACTTTCTTATAAATTTGATGAAATTATTAATAAGTTGATGAAGATTCACATTAACTATAAACTGATTTTTATATATATATATTTTTCTATCTTTAATAAAGTATCAATTTTATATATGATTGTAACTTCATCAATTCACTTTTACCTCAAACACATTATGGGTTGAAGTATTTTAAAATTGAAATTGCACTTTTTCACAATAAAGTTAAATACGTTAACTATTCTCCAAATGTAAAGGTATTCTCCAAATTTAAAGGTTTAGTTTCATTATAAAGAATGTTAATAATGCCACATTTACGTTGAAGGTGTATTTCTCACTATAAATCATTTTGACTATTGCAGATTTCACAAAATAATAACACGTGGCTGTTTTTTTTTTAAATAAAAGAACTTGTATATATTTATTTGTTTAATGACTATTGTGTTTTACTTTTACCATAGGTGAAGTGAAATTTTTATGAGGAGACCGTAAATCGACATAAGGATTATTGTTTATCAAAGAAATAAGTTAAAGGATTAAGTGTTTAATTGTTTTCCAAATTGATGGATAGAAGACGCGTTTTCTTAGAACACTTCTACATCATTTGACTTATGATAAAAATTAAGAGAGCCGCATCAAATAATAAACTGCCAAATTGGTGTGAAGAAAAACGCATTTGTGATTCACCAAAATCGCAGAAGTAGAATTACGTTGGTTTGAAAAGTAGCATTTTATTAAATGTATACTTATTTGTGATCTTTTTGACAGGTGTAAGCAGTGTTGGAATTTGGTTTTCATTCTACCCGTCGAATTAATTTTTTTTGACGTTTTGGGTTTTTATATTACCCATCACAAAACGTTTTGTTTAAAATTTTACCCGTCAACAATGAAGTCTTTTTAAAAAAAAATCGTAATCAAAATCCAGCTTTTTAAATAGATACAAGTCTTTGTAAATCTAATCGTTATAAAATAGATACAAACCTTTGTAAATCTAATCTGTCCATACCCTTGCTTTTTTTTACTTTGCCCTTGGTAAGGGTACAACTCCCCAATACTTCACAAAAGTAAAGGAGTTTATAGACACTGAGGATAAAAATACTAGGCTATTAAAAATAAAATAAAGGCACGAAATGCCTACCTAGTTCGGACTCCAGAGCTCATTGTAGCAGAACATTAGAGGGCTTCGCTCCTCAAGCAACTGCATGAGTCTAGACAACAAAAATCAAAATCTCAAGGAGCAGGTGGCTATGATGGAGACTGCAATTAAGCAATTACAAAATGCAAGCATACCAAGTGCAGTCATGCATAGTTCACAAGAATTATAAATAATAATGATGAATATATAGCTTTGTATGCTCTTTTTTTATATATTTTGTTGTTTTACAAACTACATTTCATTCCAAATGTTGCACATAGATTTCATGTCTCTCAATGCCTTATTTAGTGTTGGCCTTCATTTAAATTCTGCATCTCTCACTGAAATTGAACCATGAGACAAATATACTAAGACTTTTGAGTCCAAATCTATATAAATTACATAAATTATGGGATAAATCGCTAAATACACATGCTGCACATTATTTATGTTATTTAAAATTATTAAAAAATACGTACTTGATAATGTTTCTTCAAACTCATAGATTTAAGTAAATGTTTGAATCTAAACAAATCACTAAATATAATTTACCAAAAAAATAGTGCATGCATTACCTTTGATAATGCAAATAATTCTCAAACTTTGTCTCCAAGGCTCTCCAACTCCCAACGTTTTGTAACATTTTAATGTAATCAATGAGCATTGAGCACTTAAATTTGTAAGCTCATTGCAATAATAAAAAAGTCAAAAAATACTGGAAAAATCATTGAGTTAAAGGAGTTGTTTATTTTAGGAAAAATCAATGCAACTTGTAAATGGAAAGACATGAAAGTAATTCTAATTTAATAGATGTTTCTATTTTTTTATTAAATGTATGGTTGCAACTTGGAAATGGAAAGACATGGAATTAGATCTAATTTAATAGATGTTTCTATTTTTTTAGTCAATGTATAGTTTAGAAGTTGGAATTTACAAAATATAGTTTTATATAAGATAAATATATTAATATTATTAGTAAATTAATAATATAAAGACGTTTTAGAAATTTTATTGCCCTTCAAAAATACGTTTTGAAAATTTTCTTACTCTTCATAATCCAAATTTTAAACCGTATTTGATGGGCAAAACGCCCCATGACGGGCATTTTGCCCGTCAAATTCCATCACTGGGTGTAAGGGAATAATAGTTTATTTTCCAAAATAATATCAGGTTGCGTGATTAATGTCCTTGTTGTCAGACTAAAAAAAATATGTATCAATTTAGAAGGCACATGCCACAGCTAGAGGGGTTACTGCACCACTTTGTATCAACAGTCGTTCAAGTTTGAGATCACATTTATGTTCTGCGTATGATCGCAGAAGCAAGGAATTGGTCACTAATTCATTAATTCGAATTATCACCAGATATCAAATGCTTATAAAACGGTTTCATGAAATGAAGACCGCTATAAAGGAGGGTAGGCTCATGGCTCATTCAAATTCCTTCATCAATATTGTCAGGACAACAGTTACATGCACGCATTGCCGAGAGCACTTGTTGAAAGGAAAGTACGTTACGGCTTTCGAATGGATCGTGGCATCAACAGGTATGCAGGTCGGACCATAGCACCATTACATGGAGGAATCATGCGGGACGATGGCAAAGTTGGCAGCAAAAATGCCAGGGAAATGCTAACCCTAGATGGAAAAGTGGAAACGTGGAGTTACGCAGGAGTAGACCGTTTCCGCAGAGACGACAGCAAAAACGCCAAGGAAACCCTGACCTTAGATGGAAAAGTGGAGTTATTATTTGAGCCTTGGTTTAACACTCATTAATTTTAAGTGCATGGAAACCAAGATACTCTTCGACAGATGTCGTGAAGGAAGGAACCGTAATTTGTAACTCTGTATTGTCATTGAAACAACGACGATCATGCTACTATGGAATACTGTATAATTGTGGAAGTGATATTCAATGCTGCATATTTTGATGCATTGTCTAGATCGATACCATAGCCATTGAAGGTAGATCGTTGTGGTTTGTTCACCATGGGGGAACACTAGAATGGATAACAAATGGATTATTTTTCTTATGATTGGCTTTAGTGTCTTATCTTATGATATGCACCCGGTTAATAATGCATGTGGATATTATAATTTTTTTTTTGTTATGTGCTCGATTGGCTCACCGAAGGTATGGCTACAGAAAGTCCAAAGATTCGTGTGCATATCTCACTAGTGCGATCTCATATCGAACTTCTTGCACAATATGTAATACAAGGTTTCTATCCCAATTTATTCCTATATTGCAAGGAATTATATCAACCTTCTCACAAATAAACATAAGCAACTCTTAAATGTTTAATGTGTAGAAATCAATTGACTTTACAGCTCACAAAATGCAAGTTGTTAACATGAATTCTCCTCACGTACTTTATGGACGTGGACTATTCTACTTTACCCATCACATAGGTCGGTCACATGAACTGGATTCTTTACACCAGATCCATCTCATGGACAGTTCAGCCCTGGATGTTGACAAGCATTTCCATTCCTTTACATGCACAAAAGGGCAATTACTCTTTTCATCACACAAGTCCTCCTCATGCAGGTCCAATTGGCTTCACAATCTAAATTTTCACAAATCTTCACAAATATTTTGTTCCTCATACAGACTCCTTGGTTTGCACAAATATTGCTCACACGAACATATTTTTCCTCATGTGGACAATACTCAGGTTACATGCTGAATTCTTCTTTTAAATATTTATACATCTTCACCATGGCTTTGATACTGGTATGAATATCAGAGTTAAATACAATAAACCAAAAGTTCAGTTGTTACTATAGCCACACCATATTACATGAGTTTCACACAACAAAAGAAAAGAGCTTTCTACATGATTACCACACTATTTAGACGAATACATAGTTATTCATTCAAGAAGATCTACGGAGAAAGTTAGTCTTCTAACTACCGCCAATCAATGTTAAAACATCCTAATTCTACGATGTGCATATAGCGGGAGTAATTTAGTTTATTTTAAAAAAAGAGTGGCATGAGTACACCTGTTACTAGATAGATTTGATCCAATTCATGGACATCTTCTAATTTGTGGGGGAGAGGACATTGATCCTTTATTATTATCTGAAAGTGATATGTCATGTCTATCTTCTCAATAACTTGAGGAAATTAGGAGTTTACACAACATCGATACTGCCATTGGCAGAACAATAGACTCCATATACGGATCAATCATTGGGATTAACAATTCCCAAAGGTAAACCTAAGTTTGTTGACAGATCACTAACATCCCTATTCTACCTATTCTACTGAAGGATTAATACCTAATTGATCTTCAGCTATACAACTTATGTACGGTTTCTGTTGTGGTATTTTACTATATTCCGCCTCCACCACTGGACCTTTTCGTATATTACTGATCTATCCCTCTATGCCAGATCTGTCTTGTCCTGTTTGTCTACTTGAAAGGTGGATATGATCTCTTTTGTAATAACCTCCAAATAATAATAAAAAAACAGTTTTGAAGATCGAGGATAAGGTGATTCAATCTTTGCTTTGCTAAAGATGGAGGTAGAGCCACAGCCACGACCAACCCAGGCAATCTGCATAGCTTCAAACTAATCTAGCCGGTTCGTTTAAAAGACAACTAATTTCTATTAAATTCTGATTTATATTTTTTAATTCACAAACGTAGAGATCCTTTTCCGAGATAAGTTCTGGTATTTACTGATCTCTTTTTTCTATTTATAACATGAGAGATTATGACCATTATCGAATTCATTGTTTCACTTCCATCTATTTAAACAAATGAACCAGATAGTCAAACGAGGGAACAAGATATTCAATCGATTGCACGAAACGACTGGAAAAGAGAAGTGATTACCGGGAACAGAGCAGCTGAGAGCTAACCTGGTCACGGAGCAGCAGCAGATATCTGTTTTTTTTCTTCTTTTCTTTTGGTGTTATGGAAAGAACACCTAGGAGAGACCCTGGTTTTGATCCAGACAATGAGACAGCCATGCAAGGGCAGTAAGAGCAGTTATTTCATCTTCATGATTCCGGGTTTGAGCAGGATTTCATTGATATATTTTTACAATTAATTTTAGTTAAGGACTTTTCGTGGGAATCACTAAATTTTCTTCTTGGAATGGCCTGGATATCGATCTGTATGGGTACATATAGCAATCGACTGAGAAACAAACCCGAAATAAATTTGAAATATTGTCACCCACTTTGACGGTTTATTTGTATGGTATACGAAGGAAACATCATTTCATATAAGGCATCCAGTAATAATTTCACGCATGGAGGGGAAAATTGCAATAAGCAAGCACATGGGGCAGCGCGCCATTAAAAAAAAAAAAATAATATGTGGATAAATTAAATCAAAGTACACTTCAGAAATCCAACGATAGAGTAACACAGGAATATAATTACATGCAATGCAGAGTGCCCTTCTTCTTTCAAACACAAAATAATATATGGAGCTTCTCATAAAAACACGCCCTTCTTTCATAACTCAACACTGTGAATCAAACAAATACACAATACCCAATACGCAATAAACGACATGCAAAGCAGATACTTAAGCTATACTGTGTAGTGACCATTCATTTTGCAAGAAGCTGACTGCAATAAGAGCAATAGCATTTTTACAACCCTTAAAATATACGATCATGCAAGTATAGAAGCACCCTTTCGAACCCAGTAAAATTGACTGAACATTATTTATCAGTTCTATGGTATGTATCACATGCCACACATTTTAAATGGGTAATTGGTTCAGTATTCCACTATGCAATACAAAATTCAATAGATTAATTCCAATCCTTTTCTTTTGAATCAACACAGTTTTTTGACACAAAGGGAAAACAATCAATGGACATTCAAGTCCTAGCATTTGAACCAAACTCTCATTTCAAATGTAAGAACCGTAAAACTCATAAAATTCACTAAATAACAAAATAATATTAAATATGTATGAAGATCTTTGAATCAACACAATAATATAATAGAATGTTACATCTTATAAAATCCAGAAACAAACAAGAACAACATGCATAGAAGATCTGACAAAGAAAGTGGATCTAATCAATAATAACAGAAAATATGCTATGAAAATCATACCTCATTAGATGTCTTAGGAGCTACCATTACCTTGACATCTCCCATAGTGCAACTGAAGGTGGGGGGACGAATCTCCACCCAACCAACTCCCAGCCAAAAAGGCTAAGGCCCCGAGCTCCCGACAATTAACTCTATGCCAGTGCTATCTTTCTTTCCTCTCCTCCACAGCTCCTCTTCCAAGATGCCCAAAGACAAAAAAAGACCCTTCTCTTCACTTCTTTTTCTCCTTTTATCTCCTACTTCTCCCAATTTCTTAATTTCTTATTTAATTTCTTTCTTTATGCAAAATTTGTTTTCTTTTACTTCTTTTTCATGTTTCTTTTTATTATCTTACATTATATTATATTACATTATAATTATTATATTAAATATTCCCTATATTCGTATATAAGGGTTGTTACAATGGTTAACCATGGTTGACAAAGTTTAACTATACTTGACCATGGTTAAATATGGTTGACCATAGCTAACTATGTTTGATGATGGTTAATCATGTTTGACCATTTCTAACTATGGTTTACAATGGTTAATTATTGTTTGATCATGGTTGAATATGGTTGACCATGCTTGAGCATTCTTAATCATGGTTGAGTATATTTGACTTTGTTTTACTATTGTTGAATATGTTTGACTATTATTAACCATGGTTGACCATAGTGTGAGCTAAGAATTCACAAAAAGACATGTTGTTAGATGAAATTGGACTCTATTGTGGGATGATCGTCTTTGTCCCAATGATGAGCTTTAGTAGAGGGCTCGAAACATTGATTATATCTTCTTCATGAGAGAGTAAACTCCATCTTCATATAACAACATGGTTGACTATGATTAACCATAGTTTCCCATGGTTGACATTCTTTACCTATGGTTGACTATTGTAGACCATGGTTGGATATAGTCAACCATGGTTGAATATATTTAAGAAATTGTTAGCTAAACTATTAAGATATTCATAATAAATGGATTGTATAGTAATTGTATATGATAATTTGAGAAAAAATAAAAACATGTGATAGTTTTTTAGTTAATATTACTTTAATTTTTTATGAACGTTTTAATACTAAATAAATATGAAATCCAAAATACTATTTTATTTTAAAATTAATAAAACCACTAACATTTATTATTCTTATGTTCATAATAATAATTAACAAATATTATTTCTATATTCATAATAATAATTATATATTGTACTATTTTATTTAATTAAGTAAAAAAATATAGAGCATCTAACTAATCTACTAGTGCGGAGAGGGATCAAATCTCTTGAGGTGTAAACCTTCCCTTCACTTCTTCACTTTTTCACCATTTTTTTTAATTTTTAATGTTTTGGACACACGGGGGGTCAGTTGGTAGGCAATATCCTATCATGTCCATTCATATTGGGGAATAAACTATAATATGGAAACGAGAAAATATAATTCCTGATATTAAGGGGCCAAGGGGGCTTAATTATGTTATATGGCAATACAAATATTTTGTGTATATTTTATTACATTTCATGTAGAAGCAGTAGAGGGGAGGTAGAGGGAAAATCAAGGGTAAAGGGCATGAGGTATTGAGTTCGAGGTAGGTACGTTAGCTAGTTGAGTATTTATGGGATCCGAAGTAGTTTCCAAGTGTGAAAATTGCACCACCTACATGGCTTTAGCACTGTTTGATTGATTACAAGATTTAAAATCCAAGAGTTATAGTATATCCACCTGGATTGAATGAGCTACATACCCACTAAAAAATTTAATGAAAGAAGCTGCATAATGCATACTTGGAAGTCATATTATGAACTCGTATTGGAGCTCCCACCTCGATATTGAACAACATTGTTCGAGTAATATGCCATTACGACATTCTCATTACACAACTCTCAACAAAATTAGTCTTAGCCGATCCCTGTAGGGTTTCGAGGCCATTTGTATGACATACGAGTGAACACGTGATTTCCAAATCCTATTATCATTTTAAGGTCAAGTTATTTGTAAGTACATGGATTATTCCAGCTTGTTCTTTTCATGGAAGTTGAATGAGCTAGAGGAACTCGTCATGGTTACACTGGGAATCCATAAAGGTTAAACTCATTCCCTAGAGTATTCATTACTTATTGTTTCATTCTCATTTAATCTCCATTATTCTACATGGACTCTACTTAGCATTTTTTCTTGTGATAATGTATTGATTGCAGGATGATGGTAAAAGGACATTCTTCCACCTAATTTTTTGATGTTTTTAATGGACAACACAAATAATGGCAAGTTATTCATTCTCGTTTAGTCAATAAGATGGCATCACATCTAAATGCATAAATGAGTAGAAGAATACCATGTCATATGTTATTTTCTGGTAATCCATATCCAATTACGATGGTGACCATTGGGATTCTTGATGATGAACAAGCTCTCAAGAACCATATACCCATAATTATGTATTCCTAGGAAGAAGAAAGTTTTATCTGTTATTTCACTAGTTGTTACTTAAAAGACCTTTAAAAATGTAGTTCAATCTTGTTATCTTTTAAGTGGTCTTTCTCGTTTGTTTTCATCTCAAATTCTCTGTAACTTGGATCAAATCCTAAGCTATCATGTTCAGTCTTCATTCAAACTTACATTATATCTATATGCAAATATATTTAACATTTTTCAAAAACAATAGTAAAATAAGTGAAACTCACTCTACACTCTAACACACATTATTAGTCCATGCCTTGGAAAGGCACTCTTAGAATCGATTTTCTGCTCTGCAACTACTAGGGCACGCTTCCGAAAATGTTTTAACCAAAGTTTTCTAATGCTTTTTGTCTTCTGGAAAATAGTTTGTTTTGAGGCCTTATTTGGCCTCTTTTCGAGGCACCTCGGTATGACATGATACATATACGGTATACAGGTACGCTTGAGTCACCTACTGGCCTAATAAGAGAACACATGGTTGCTTGAAAACACCCCACACTACATTGAGGGAGAGTGGCATGCACATCCATGAAAATGCATGGAGGGAGCATGGCATGCATAGTAATGAAACCTATGATGTATACAAATTACTCTTGCTTGCAACAATAAACAGAAAATATAGAGTGCATATAGGACATGCTTGCAATAGAAAACAAAAAACCATAGAGCGCAAAGATGAAATGCTTACGGTTTGAACAGTATCATTCATTGGATAACATGGAAGGCCATGTTGAGGAGCTCATCAATAATATCCATCCGCAACACAATGCAACGCCCTATCTTGCATCCTGGCCGACACTTACCTCGATTGGGCCATGACTTCAACTAGAGAATCTACACCCATATTCATTATTAATTTTGCTACTATTTTTGTAGAATTCAGCTCGGAGGCACAACATGAGCCTCATTCTGAGGAACCCAGTAGGAACATTCCCATAGTGTCAAGCCATTAGACATCAATGAGACATGGATGACCAAGGAGATGCGAGTGTCTAAGAACCATTACTCATAGAGAAACTCCATATGGCATCACAAGGCTCACCCAATGTGGAACAATGATGTATGTAGAAAGCAAAAAAAGATGTCTGGGGTATCAAATCCCCTTTAGCTCCATCCTCCAAGCAATTTTCCTCTCTAAGTATTTTTAAAGAATCCCAATTATGAAATATCTAAGTATCCACTAGTATCATTCAACCATGCTAGTCCTACTTTACATGACATAGAAAATGTTGGTTCGTTGTTCCTGCAATATTAATGCGTCTGGCACATTCACTTTTGCTAACACCTAAATGCAATTTGAACATTTCAACTCAGAATAAATGAAATTGAAGGGTACAACATCATTTCTTAACTACTGATCATTTATCCTTTCTTCCGAGTGTTGTAATAATTGTTCTTCATGTTTCTTTGCAGTCCAATGTCAGGAAGGATATTTAACATTCGAGGTGTAATCCCTATACTAATTGCAGATATTCCTTCATTTTTTAAATCGAGTGCAATCCCTGTAAACCCATACTTTTCACTATATTTATAACGTGTAGCAATGTTTTTTAGGATTTCCAATCCTATACTTCACTATTTCATTTGTTGTGATTAATTAGTTGCAACAAAACTTTAACAATCATAGTCACTCTTTCAATATGATAATGTGGTTGTTTTGTTTGACTTAAATTTATCATGTTTTAAAAGGCTCCCGTTACATATAACCCCCTTAAAAAGGAAATTGCCTAATTGGTTCTCTATTTTTAAACTAAAATTTATCTATTAAAGCATGAGCATTCACACAACCACGATCCATATGCACCCCCTAGGAAATGAACTCAAAGAAAAAAGTAAAATAATAAATAAGTGTTTGGAGGGCAAGGTTAAATTACTGGATCTGATTCTTCAATAGGTGCTTCGACTTCCTCTGTCTCTGTTTATGGCTTTTATGATGTTGTTGGCTCGGATGTAGGGACTCCAACATACCAACTCTCGATATAGAAGCCATGTAAGTAGGTAAACCGAATCACCCTAGTAAGTTCGAGGGACTAGCTTCCCATCTTGCTAAAATGAAAAGGGTATTCGAGTAACAAAACTCATCCAAAATCTTCATAAAAAAATCTCCCAACAAATGCATAGCACAATTTTCTTCATATATAACTATTCAATATTACGCACGGAGAGGTATAGCGTTCCTCTTAATATTAAGAAAGTAATTTTATCTCAAAATATGAGAAAGCATTAGCATTGCTTATTTATCTGTTATGATAATACTCTCCTAGCGACCATAAAAGTAGTGTGATTCCAAATCTTGATTTTTTTTTGTAAGCTGCAGACTCAAATTTAATTAACAGAAACCAAATATACATCTAGAGCCAAAGAGAGTTTTGCAGATTAGGGAGGCCTCAGGTGATGAAGCCACCATCCCAATTGCTCAAAAATATTGTAATGACTGACATAATACATAATGAAGACCCCCTGAGTGTGGTCTGCCCATGAAAAAATTGGGACTTTCATCAAAATAAGAGACTCATACTATCTGTCGGTGCTAAGAACTAGACTGTGCAATAAATAAAAACAAAAAAGCTGGTAATCACCGGGAGCTATGGCAGCCCAATTATCAATTTGTAGGAGGTTCTTCTGGTTTTTCCTCCTCGATGGGGCAGGTAGCATAAAAATATTCAAAGTTCCCTGGAGGGGGCAGAGTTGGAGAAGGAGAACTTGGAGTACGCATGCCATTCAGAGCAGCGTCACGATCAATGGTTGCAGGAGCCGAGCTTTTGTTCTTTCTGAGCTTGGACTTCTTCTTTGCAGACCCAGTGTTTGGGGTTTCCAGAACAACTTCATCTTCATTATTTTCATGCACAACAGGATCCGAGTTGCTTCCAAGGGAGAAAATGTCCTAGGTCATGTTGGCATCAAGGGTGTTGGAGTGGTCCACAACCTCTTTTAGACCGGCCTTGACATTTCTGACAATGTTGGAGCTAGATTGCTAGCTAGCTTCGACCTCTTCAATTAGGGTGCTCATCATGTTTTTGAGAATCCAGTAATGGTTTATGGCTTCGCCATTGCTTCCGGAGGCAAGGGGTGTTGCCACCCTATGGGCTTCCCACCCATCCATAAGACTACAAGTCTGCGTAGAGATGCGTTCTACATAGCCGTCCATCACCGTCTAGTCCATGGCTACCTTGGGTCGTCGGCTCGATTTCTTGCTGCCATTACCACGACGAGATAGCCCACTATTACGAATCGTCATAATAGTGAGAGCCACAGGAGAGATCACACAGAGATTTACAGACTCGGCAGCATAAACCATAGAGAAAAACTAGAGCTCGATGATAGGTTTATCCTTCATGTCAATGGTAGGATTTAAAGAGCCAAGGAAATAAATATTACAATCTATCCTCCTCATTGAAGGTGGTGATAATGAATGCAGGTTATAGAAGTCGAGAGGAGACGTCATTCTAGATTCGCGCAGGAGAGATCGTGATTAATACCCTCGTCCTCCAGCCTTAAATACTCGCCGGTGTCGAGGTTGTTTCTTTGATTGTCATTTTCAGTGGACAGGTGTGTGGCTTCTGTCAACCGAGTAGTAGGCTCTTGCATGTAAGGGCCATCTCCACGTATAGCAGGGCAAGATGGTGGCATATTCAGTTGCATAGTGGCCGAGGTGGGAGGTGGCTGATCACCCACATCCGGGAGTAATTCCAAATCTTGTTATTATCCCATCAGTATATTAATACAACAAATCAACAAAGAAATTATGAATAATAGTAAATTTAAATTGGTAGAGCTCAACTATTTAAAAAAATAAATGAAAAAATTTGATTCCTATTTCATGAATTCGAACTTATCATAGAATCGGGGTGTCCATCCCTTATAAGCTTGATAAAGTTTAATTACTTCATTGAAGAGCAGTCATGCTTATTGCTTAGTTATTTTATTAATGAGTGCTTTTCTTTAAAATGGAAACATAGGATGGGTTGTGTAATCCATTCTTGACTTATATAATTTTATTATTAATATTATAATTAGGTAAATTGGTATTATAATTTGTTTTTAGTAATTTGATATTATAATTTTTTTATTTAATGTTTTTTCTTAAAATTAAATAAATTATAATTTTCATTATTATATATTAAAATTCTATTTAGATCTCATTCTACTGAAATATTAATATATAAACACAAACTAAATAAAATAATCGAAATGAAAAAAATTGTATTATTACTTCTTTTGAAATCACTCATCATGTGGCACAATGTGAATAGTAATTTCTAGTTTCCAAGTTGATTTAAATTTGAATATAAACTATTGATCTTTGAATTTGAACGCAATCCTCAACTATCAAATAACTCAACTTGAACAAAATAGCTATGCTTAATGTCGAAAATCTCTGTCCTTCCATGATACTTAGAATATTTGAATGTGCAATGACACTTTGAATATTACGTAAGTTACAACAAGCTTTCCCATGTCAAGCTTCCTTAAGTTTGTATTGTCCCTTGATTTCAGTTTCTATGACCAGTTTAGAAGATTTTTGGTTAAAGGGAGGCTTTTAATGGCTTCCACCATAAATTTAAACTTGGTTCAATAGTTTTCTATATGTTGGATAAAACTTGTGTAGATAGACTAATAAGAGTCTAAGACCAAATTTGCAAGTGAACATTTGGACTTACAACAACTTGCACCTTTTATATGTTGGATAAAACTTGCATAGACAGACTAATAAGGTCTAAGACCAAATTTGTGCTTTTTATATGTTGGATAAAACTTGCGTAGATAGACTAATAAGGTCTAAAGACCAAATTTGCAGGTGAACATTTAGAGTTACAACAACTTGTTCTTTTATAAGAGATTAATTCTATATCCATAATCCAAAAGTAAGATAACTTGATTTAGAAAAAAACATTGTTAATTAGTATGTCTCATCAAAGTAAAATGCATTAATATTTTATTAATAATAATATGAGAGATATGATGCCTCATCCATACTTGGAAGGCTATATGACCGTGACTATAATCGCTAGCAGTTATTTTTTAAGCAAACAATGACAATGTGATTCATCCATTGAAACCTGCTAACTTCACTTTCACTTACCCAAAGGCATCACTTAGCCAAAGGCAAGGACTTACTATTTTACAGCTCCCCTTGTTTATCATATTGATTCCATACTGACATTAGTGGTTTATACTTAATAATTCTACCCATTCATTTCACATACTTTGTTATTACTAAAACTTGGTAATTTGAAAGGTAGGATTAAGCTTGGGTTTTCAACACCCTATTTATAGGTTTATAACTAACACCTTTTGAACCCTAAAGCTTTGATTACCATAACAACTATACAATCTATCCCTTAAACATTGAAGGTCAACAAATTAGGTCCGAATGTTGGTCCTAAAGGTCACTAGAAGAATGCAACCATAATGCTCTTGCACCCATTGGTGTTTTTTGACTTACGATCATTATTTTAATGCTTTGATTGATATAACAATCAAGACATGATATCATTTCGTGGACTCCACTATTTTGCAATCAACGGCTTGGGAAAGGTGTAGAGATCGATGTTCAAGGTTGGACCCTCTGATATAGCTTCTTAGAGAAGTTAATCGAACCCCTTTATTGCTTATGGCACTGCATTAACTCGGCATGAGTACGAGACAATGGTATATGTTCATCCTCCACACTTGGCATTCATGGTGACATCGTTTTCCATGCTCAAATTTGTGGGTGGTAAATGGTGCCAATACGCTCCTCCTGTACATTCGACCCTCGGGGTTTTTATTTTGACAGTTTTTTTTCATTGTAGTGTCGTGACAGACTCCCTTATTGTTACAGGAAAAATGATCATGTAGTTGGGAATTTGATACTAACAGGTAATACCTGTGTTCTTTCTATGCAGCTAGTATCAATATATATGATTAATTTTTTTGTTTTGTTTTGTGAATGAATTCTATGGTTGAAATGAGACTTGTGATAATGTGGTTTAATTTTCAGATCAGGCCTCCAGCAATGCGAACCATTACTAGTACCCCATTGTTTGTGCTAAGGTAAATATTTAAATTTTCTATCATACTAGAATTTAATAAATTTCTTGTTCTTTTGTCATGGTTTTTAAATGCGGTATCTCGTGGTTGGGAAAAGCTTGCAGGTTGACAACTCTAGAAAGGCATCTTTCATTTCCTGCATTACAAGAATTTTAGTGGCAACCACTTATGATACTCCTCACGATCTTATCACTGCTTGACGAGGTATAAGAGTTTATCGCTTTTAGGGTTGGATTTAGGGTTATACCCCCAATATTTTCCGCTCGCTTGAAACAAGCATTTGTTCTTAACTCCGAACATGGGTTTTGGTTGTAAATTGTTACAAGATCCATCATTAAGATTGATGTAATGATAACTACATACTTCTGTTGTTAAATAAATGTAATACAAATAGTTTATTTCATGAGTTGTATTGTATCCTAGGTTAGTTGGAGGTTACCCTATTGAACTTGTTCGGATAGATTTCTACTAGATCATCCAGATTGATTCACTACTGTATTTATGTTGTTTTTATTTGGTTTCTAAATATCTTAGTCTGTACAATCACTATAATTGAGGATTTCAATTACATTTCTTTTAATATATAGTGAAATTTGCAGTTGATTGGCCTAGTCTTTTAGAGGGCATATCTATGGTTTAATGTTTTCAATTTTGACAACAATCATGGGGTTTTCATAGCAACATTTTTGATGGAGGCTGTCCAATGTCCTTAATTAACCATTGAATTTACATCCACAAACTATTAACAGCCTTAGGGAGAGAAGCCTGTTGTTCCAATATTTTACCTCTGTGCCTTTTGGGGGAGGAACCAACTTACTATGCCTTCAAAGTGAATGTTGGGATCTATAAGTGTCTAGCACTTCTCAATTTATTGCCAAATTCACCTGATGCCGAGATTTTTGAAAGTGCCAGTACTTCTCTTATATTACGTCTTCCTCTAGTGGGTCTTGATCTACAACTATGTTCACCAATGATTCAAGCAAGAGCTTAAATCCGTAGCTAATTTTGAGTGTGTTGGTAGTCTTTTTATCGTTTGGGTTTTCGAATTTGTAAAAATTTTAAGTGGATGCCACCGATAATTTGCTTATATTTCTTGGCACCCTTACCTACTTCGTATCATCCTCTTAAACTAAGATGCAGGCTAGTTTTTTTGTAACCTCATGGTTATGATACCACTTGATAAAACGCATAGGCGAAAATGGCAATGCCCAAGAGTTAAAACCCTTATATTTTTCATTATAAAAACATATTTATATTAGTTACAAAATTTTGGTGGTTGGATATTTTCAAGCTAGAAGTGATGCTGAGAAAATAAACAAGTTTCCCATCTGAAAATTACCAGTGAGTGCATTACATTTAGGTGAATAGAGAAATTCATTTAGGCGATTAGAAACACACGAGATGAGAATTCTGGAATCATCCTAAAATTTCTATAAGTAGGAATTAAAACACACTTAATGCAAGTACACCTTGCCCTGAGTGGTTAAAGTAGGCATAATGGTATTTCCAGTATATGTTAAGTGGCTATTAATGTAACATCTCTAAAAATACCAAAATTTAAAATTTTTTAAAATAGCAATAATTATCGAAGTTTTAAATGCGGAACATATAAAATAATTAGATTTCTTAACTAGGATAATTAATAACAATGACACATCATAATTCTCAAATAAAATATGATATAATTGTATTTTTTATTTCAGATTTAAACGGATGCTAATCTCCTTAACGAAAGATCTTTTTATGATTATGCATAAGAATACGATTTACAGATTTGCTTAAGTTCTAAATATAATTACAAGCTGTACATAGTTTGTACTATTATGATGTTCTTGGTGATGTGCTGACAGTTTGTTTGTATGATGATGAAGGGGTGCTATGAGGTACCCTGGAGTTTACTTAGCTGTGTTTAGCTAAGGCATTTGAATCTTGTTTCCATGTGTAGACCGCAGGTAAGAAATTCTATGACAACATGTGTCTTTCAATTCATAGTCAATGTAAAATTAGAATTCTAAGTACTTCCTTGCGAAACAAGTTACTGGAGGTATGGATACTTGGTTCTAATTCTAGTTTATGTGTTGACTTACAAAGCTCTTCAATGTTATAATTTAACGTCGTCCAATTTTTTTGTTATAATGCTACATATATTATCATATGACTACTGTCATTATTATTAAAACAGTGATACTAATATCTAATGATAATGCTATTAGGAAGCTTGTAGAAATAGTGTTTATACTTTTGAACTACCATTATATTTTGCATCTACAGAAGTTAGACTATTCTAAGTCCTGAATTTATCATTTGAATACACAGTTAATATATGTAAAGTATAGTGACTAGTGCTTGTACTATGAACTTAGCTTTATTGTGTATCTTGTCACCACTTAAACTATACTTATGGTGATACGTTGATCAATAGTCTTTACAATACATGGCTAATCATATGAAATATATTGTGAATGTGTTGTTTATGCTATGAACTAGGATTATAAAGCTTCATCCTATTGCTTATACAAAAACTATAGAAATGAGATAGAAATGTTTTATAGTTACTATGCATCCACAATAATACATTGGCATGTAATTCAAATGTTACGATGCCTATGTCAAAACTTTGAACTATAAAAAGAATGTGCACTTATGGATCTACTAAGCAATGATACGATTCATAATATGCAATCCTAGCTAAGCTTTGGCATTACAATGATATTACCCTATGCAAACAATATCGTCATTGGTAAGGATTGAACAGGTATTAAATTTACTGTTGGTGTGAACTGGCAAGTTGACAGTGTCCCGTCAATGTATTTATGGTCCTGACCAAACTCCATAGTGGAAAGTGTTGCTGTCGAAACACGTAATCCACCCACGTGAAACATGGTTGATAATTCAACTATGAATCCTAGCTGTGCATGGTTACCATATCGATTCTCCTCCGAGTTGTACACAGTATTGTCCGTTGGTATGCGATGCTAGCATCATCGTGGTTGTTGTAATTAATGAGGTATCAATGCAATAGTTTCCCAACTTTCAATGTAGCTTGTTGGTACCTTCTTGCTCGTTGATATCACCAAATATTGATCGTTGAAAATGAAACCCTAAACCTCGTTGTGTGTAGTGATGGAGAGTTTCCCGGTCTTCATTTTTACATTAGAGAGTTGGAGTTACGAGGCCGACAGGCTGCTAACATGTAGGGTTGGAGAGAGTATCTATCGGGAGGTTTTGATCCTGTGACCTGTGGGAAGTAGTTTTAATAGTTACACGCTTAATCTCTCTGCACTGAAACCACAATACGCCAATGTAGTGATGGGGATTCTCTTGCCAGTGTATTGAATGTAATTCGAACTGGGTTCGATTTTCCTGTTTGTGAGAATGGTCTTCTATGTTGGCTCCTGGTTGCTGTCAAATGCCAACATGCTTCATCGTTTGTTGGTGTAGTGTGTCAATGTTCAGAAGTATCATTTTTTTTAAGCGTAAGTGTTTTATGATAGTGAAAATAATACTGTGTTGATTGCTTTGATTCTTGCATTTTCTTGTTTTAATCTTGCGAACTGTGCTTTGGCAGGTACCCACTTCATAGGAGGTTACTATGCAAAGGGTTTGGAATGGAAAAGATGCATCCACTTCTTGGTAAGCTCCGGTGGTTCTCAAAACCTCGTAGGTTCCTTTGCCATGGTTTTGATGGTGATTACTGTGTGCCGAGAGTTGGAACTATTCGACCTTGTTTCGGTGATGACAGAGTGTTAAGTTTTAAAGCCTTAATTTGATGAATGCTATACAGCGGATAACCTTCATTTGTCTAAGTTTCTATTCGGCTCTTTGATGCCTGGTTGTGCTGCTTGCTAAGAACTTCGACTTCGTATTTGTTCTGCTGTTTGTTAAGGGTAAAACCCTGTGTAGTTTGTTGCTCTACGACCTCATTTTAATGGTTTTGGTTGATAAGGGGTAAGCCCTGTGTACTATGGAACCTTGACAGGTCCGTAATGTAAACTCTGTTATAAATTTTGAATCGAAAACCAAGAACCGAGGGTTCTCTTTCTCTTATAAACAATGGCTCGATTTTGCAATGGAACACTGTGTTTTTAAAGTAATGGTTGAGATATTATGTAAATAATTGTTAAGGTGGTGCCGAAAAATGATGGTTGTCTATAGATAGTTGTTTTCTGTACTTCATCGTCGTTGTTGAAATTTATGTTTTGAAAAAATGATGGGGTAAAGTTCGGTTGTCAAGTGTTATTGAACTGGCTATGCCACATCGTTCTATTTTGTTTTACGAATGAAACCCTACCTGTAGCTTTTGTTGGCAACCGTATTTGTACTGAGCTTTTGTACCCAATACTGGGATTAACCTGTGTATCAAATAGTTTCGATACAGTGTATGTTTTCTTGCTAGGGTTTGAACAATTTATACTTTTGGCTAAGTGAAGTTATTTGATGTTTAAATATCTTGTTTGTATTCTTAGTATGAGAATTAGTAAGCTAAAAGTAGAATGTTTTTTAGGGTTAGATAATAGGTCTATTGTAAAAATAATTATCTGAGGTTTTCCATGAATGGCTTGATGAGAAGTTTATCAAATGTGTACCAAATAAACACTTAGATTCTAGGTTTTGTGATAACTTAGGGTTTTAATGCTACTGTGCAGATATTTAATAAATGATGTATCGGAAGTGTGTGTTAGTGAAATAATATATATGTATATTTATAACAACTCTGTACAGAGAGTAATTTTGCAGCTGCTATAATTCTTAAAATATAAATGCTTTGAAAAAAATGAAATGTATAATATTGAAATGCATGTGATTGCTATCTAAACTAGATAGAGTTAGAAAGAAATATATAGAACTGTGCAGAAACAAAATGTGTTTTTCTTTTATTCAGGAATTAGATGAATTCTATGCAGTTGTTTATACTATACTGTAATGTTTACTGTATTTAAATATATGGCAGAATTTTAACAAGAACAATATTGTATTCATCTTTCCAATCAATGGCAATCTACCTATCACTCATCTTTCTTAATTTACTTCTCTATAATGGAGTACGATGCAGATAACAGCATGGGGAAAAATATAGAGATGGTTATCAATTCAATCATTTCATAAGTTCTTTCATTCAGAATCATACTTAGATCAGAAAATAAAATAGTTTCTTCTATATGACTATAATTAATAATTTTGTTATGCAGAAACATTTAACTGTAAACAAAAGTAAGAATAGTAAAACCTGGTTGACTATAGGAGAAACAAACAGCCCAAGGAACCTGTTCCATCCAACCTATTCCTGAAGACAACCAAGTTACTTGCCTTAGGACCCCCGAGCCTATTCACTGAACCACCAGGAGGAAGATTTTGTAGAAGCCTTAGTACATCAACTTGCAATAGAATATAGATTGTCCAGTCATCAAGACTCAACAGTCAAAGAGACCTGCACCAGCACCTCTAGTTTTCCTTCTCAGTATAATTAGTAGACTCATAGTTGCACTCTCACATAGCCTCCCTATTTGAATCTCTCAATGATCACCTGATGCACTTGACGAATATTTCTGCAGGAAATATTGTAAGGGCTTCCTGCCCAATTCAAATTGCCTTATCTAAGCTGCCTAGGCCTTTTAGTGGTTAACTGGTCATTAATGAGTTGCCTGCTCTCTTCCAACCACCTGGGGGATAATGCCACAAATTTAGGGGTGGTTGTCCCATAACCAACAGCTAGTGGTGGAGTGCAAATGCTGCCATATGTCCCATACCTTCTAACAGCTTCCATTCCTTCTAGTGGGTCAGTGAACACTCATTTACCAGTTCCCTTGGGTGTTTGTCTCATATTTTCATTTATTTAAATAATAATAATCAGTAATTACAATCATCCTTGACCAAACTTGGTCATTTACAAAAAAATTATAATTAAAATGTAACATAAAGTATTTTGCAAATAAAATAATATTCTCAGAATTTGGGTAGGTGACACACACCCCCTCTTAAGTCTCAACATCATCATCGATGTTGTTTAATCACTCTCTGAGTGTTCCTAAAACAGAGTTGGGTATGCTTCCCGCATACTACTCTCCAACTCCCAGGTTGCCTCTTCTGGGCTAAGGTGCTTCCATTGCACCTTTACCTTCCCAATGGTGCGATTCCGTAGTAGAGTTTCCCTCCTTTTTGAGGATGCAGTCTGGTTTCACCTAAAAATCATCGTCTTGTCCCACCTGTACATCATTCCAATTTACAACATGAATAGCATCATGTACATACTTATTTAAAAATGATATATGAAAAACATTATGTATCTTTACATTTGGTGGCAAAGCTAGTTGGTATGCCACTGGTCCAACCCTTGACAATATTTCGAAAGGACCACAATACCTAGGTGCCAACTTGGCACAGCTTCTGAATTTCAATGAAATTTTTTTTGCTCTTACCTTGAGAAAAACATGTTCACCAACCTGGAACTCTTTAGGAGTTCTTTTAAGATCTGCTTGACTCTTTTGCCTATCTTGGGCAGCTTTAAGATTTATTTGTACCTGTTTCACAATTAGCTCTAATTCCTACAACAATTCATCTCCTAAAATAACTCTATTTACTGGATCATTCCAAGAAACAGGTGTATCACATTTCCTACCACAAAGAATTTCAAAAGGGCTAAGTCTAGCTGATGCATGATAATGGTTATGCAAATTCTGTTAAATGCAAGTAGTCTTCCCACTTTCTAGACTGATCCTTAACATACATCCTAAGCAAGTCTTCCAATACCTGATTCACTCTTTCTATCTATCCATCAGTTTGTGGATGAAATGCTGTGCTGAAGTTTAAGGTTGTATTCAACCCTTTAAACAAAGACTTCCAAAAGTTTCCAGTAAACTTAGAATCACAGTTTGAAATTATCACTTCTGGTATCCCATGTAATTGAAAATTTTGTTTTATGAAAATTTCTTCAATATCTGGAGCTTTATGAGTAGTTTTTACAGGTATAAAGTGTGTTGCCTTGCTGAGTTTATCCACTACCACCATGATAGAGTCATTTTGTTTCTGATTTTTGGGTAGACCAGTAATAAAGTCTATGCTTATCACTTCCCATTTCCAGCTAGGTATAGGCAATGGCTGCAACAGGCCAGCCAGATGTTGATGTTGAAACTTCACTTTTTGAGAGTCCAAACACTTAGCTATGTACTCTGCTACTTCATCTTTCATTCAGGGCCAATAGTACTCTTTCCATAGCATGGTGATGGTTTTTTGATAACCTAGATGACCAGAATAATTGCTTTTATGCATCTCATCTAATATCATAATTTTTACTTCTGGTATGTTGGGTACATACAATCTGTTTTTGTATAATGTACACAATCTTTTGAGGTGTGCACTGGTTTACTAGAGTAAGAGTAGTGCACATGTGGTGAAACGAGGATAAACATTGAAATTCTTAGCTGTGAGGTGTACTACCATCAGTAAGTCATCTAGGTCAACCTAGCTCTTCAATCCATGGTGTCCTTTTGTGTGATCAACATAGCAATGTGATTACGAATGGAGAAGTACAGATTTGACCTATAACAAATCTCCCCTAATGTGTGAGGTCAGAGGGAAATGATGACTGAAATACATTATAATTCCAAGTCAGAGGAGGAGTAAGAAACCGTAGACCTAAGTCACAAAAGTACCTGAAACATTGATCAAAGGTCAGCAAGCAATTACAATCTTGACATCATATAGATGTGTAGCATGATACAGCATGATCTCCGATACATAACTAGGAGATTTATATATAACATGGCCACTGAAATACAAGCGTGGATCAATGTCAAAATGAGAGTTCATAGCCATAACAACAAACTGGATCTATGTCTCATGAAGAGCCAAAAAAAGTAAGGCTCAGTCTTGTTTAGCTTGGGTGATAACATAAATATGGTGATACTATCACAGTCCCAAGGTCTTCATCCAAACAACCCAAGGTACAAACCCTAACCATGTGAAAAAATGAGCTAAGGTCGAACATGGGGGGTTTCGTTTGATTACCGGTCATTGATGTATACCGTTAACAAATGCGAGAACTTCCATCGATAATGATAATGGGGTCCAAGGTACCCAGTACGATCCAACAAGTATGAATAAGTGGACTTGAAGTCGAACACTTGAGGAACCTGTCAAATAAGAGACATTGATGTATTCCCATTATTCAATAGCAAGGGAAACTGCCATTGATGACTGCAATCCCCAAGGTACTAATTGAAACTCTAAAATTCATTCCTAGAGCATAATAAGTTGAATTCGATAGGAAGAAGTCCATCGGAAGGGCGGCCTTAATGCATCCTCCATCATCCAACACGAGGAAAACTCAACAAGTATGAGTTGATGTGGAGTAGGACAAGTAACAAGATAAAACAAACTGACACCAGGATGGCCGACACATGAAGTCAAGTTAAACTGCAGAATGGCCAACACAGGCTATATCCTTGAATAGTGAGCACAACACAAAGTGACTTAGGCAGTTTTTTAATATGAATGAGAAGTGATATAAGCCTGCAATGTAGGAGACATTAACGGACCCTCCATATGGTTGGAAGAATAACCAACCAGGGAGTAAAAAATTGGAGATCAGGTTCACCCTAAGGTAAAAAACTAAAAACCCAACTGACATGAAAGACTCAAGTAGGTGCTATGTTCAAGGACATGACTAACTTAACTGTCTTTGAAACTAAAAAGATGTGATATACCCTTCTTGTTGATGTATATGTAACTTCGGAATGTATTTCATCTATGTATTATATATATATTTATTGTACCCTTATTAGAGATGTGTTATTCCTCTATAAGGAAGTGTCGTCATGTGGATTGACAAGTGTCGCAAGTGTGTGTACTTGCCGATGGGTTATTAGACCACCATGTGTGGGGTCGGCCCTAAAATATATATTATAATGTGGATGTACCTAGCTAGACAGGTCGGCCCCATAAGGTCACTGGGCAAACAGGTTAGTATAAATAGAGATCAGGTGATCTCTATTTAGATCACTCGAAAAAGTATCTCACTCTCACTCAGAAAGTGGCGCACTAGTGAGGAGGAGGATCATCTACTACTAGGAGACTATCTCAGTGTATTTTGATTGTACTTTGGTTGAGCCATTGCGCTCTCTATCTCTGAGGAAGTTGTGGGGTTTTTCACCTTAGGGTTTTCCCCACAGAAATTATGTGTCTCTTGTCTCTCATGCTTTTGTTTCTTGTGATGCTTGTCATGCTTATTGTGATTGTTATGCATTGATATACTGTATATGTTATTCTCTCAGTAAAGATCCTAGAGTATTGTGAATTAATGCTCAAAATTTAACATGGTATCAGAGCTAACCTGAGAAGAAGACATTTTGCAGTGACAGAAACTTGAGTTTCTTGTTTATTGGGTTTCCCTCCACAGATTTTGGAAAAGCAGTATAGTAGATTGACTCTACTCATCAAGGCGCATCTATCTGTCCAATCAGAATTCAATTATGAGCATTTTCATATTTGGCCCCAAACATTAGGGTTTCCACAAAAAAAATAATTTTTGGAATCTGAAGGCACAGCTAGAAGCTCCTTGCAAAAATCGAAGTTTAGAGCTTTGGATCGAGATTTTTGGCTGGGTAGATCTCTGGGAAACTCAAACCCTAATTCAGGGCTCTCCCTAGTGAACCCGGGAGGACAAAAGGGAAAATCTGAAGGGTAAAACTTTGCTGATCTCAATTTCTGAATGCACCAGGCTGATCAACTCATCAAGGCGCATCTTTCTATCCTTTCAGAAATTTGAAATTCACATTTTGAATTTTTAGGGTTTTTCTAACAAACCCTAATCCAGGACCAGATCCAGTTTTCAGCATTTCAAGTGGTAAGACCTAAATCTTTTTTATTTCCATTTGAAGTACTCTTTAAGATGTCTCACCATACCAAGCTTGAGGATAAGCTTGAAGGGGCTGATAACTTCCAAGCTTGGAAGTATAGGATTGGGTTAATCTTGGAAGAGAATGAGTTGGACTCATATATAAAAGAAGACATCCCTATCCTAGAGGATGAAGAGGCCAAGGTATTGCATAAGAAGAACTTGGTCAAGGCAAAGAGAATCATTGCTGATTCTATCAAAGATCATCTTATACCCCATGTTTCTTCTCTAAAGACACCCAAGGAGATGTTTGACTCTTTGACCAAGCTATTTGAAGGGAAGAACATAAATCAGAAGATGACCCTGAGGAACTAATTGAAAGTAGTTAAGTTTCAGAATGGAGAAACCATTCAATCTTATTTTTCTAAGGTCTCCCAGATTAAGGAACAACTGGAAGCATTAGATGAAATGGTGGAGAATGGTGAAGTTGTCATGACCACTCTTAATGGCCTACCTAGATCATGGGACTCCTTCATTCAAGGAATCTGTGCAAGAAATATGTTGGTATCCTTCAACAGAATGCGGAAAATATGCTCTCAAGAAGAAGCTAGACTTGTAGCTCGAGAGGAAAAGATGGGAGGTGAAGATCAAGCTCTTGCAACTCACACCAAAAGAAGCAAAACCAAGAGGGAGCACACTCGCCACAAGAGATCCTATCAAAAGAATAAGAAGGATCTAAGATGCTTCACATGCAATGAGAAGGGTCACTTTGCTTTAGATTGTCCCAAGAACAAAAGGGATAATAACAACAACTCTAGAAAGAAGAAGAAGGGCAGCAAAAGAAGGTTTCATGCTCATGCTACCGAAGATGATGGAGAAGTACATACATTGTATGATCAGGTAGATACATGTATGGTGATAGATACATACAGGTGGATACATTGTATGATCAGGTAGATCATGTATGGTGATATGTATCATATATTTGTATTTGTATCAGGTGGATACACTGTATGATCAGGTGGATCATGTATGATGATATGTATTAGGTAGATACTTGGTATGCATTAGGTAGATGCATTGTATGATCAGGATGATCATGGATGACGAGCTTTAGGATGTTGCTTCAGATGACATGCAGCAGGATGTTGCAGTGATGATGATCAGGATGATCATGTGTACATCAGGATGATGTATGGTGAGTATCAAGTTGATACTCTATGGCCATGGATCAGGTTGTGAGCATATAATTTGGCCCTGGGAGATTTGCAGATAGTCTTTCGAGGTTTTGCCTATGGCATGTAATTTGTGCCCTGGAATATCTGGCAGATGCTCTTTCAAGGTTTTTCTCTAGGAGGACATATAATTTGGCCCTGGGAGATCTACAAATAGTCATTCGAGGTTTTTCCTATGGCATGTTATTCTTGCCCTGGGATATTTGGCAGATGCTCTTTCGAGGTTTTGTCCTATGGCATATAATATGTCCCTGGTAGATCCAATAGGTTGGGCTTTGTGCCCGTAATCAATCCTGGGATGCTCTTGCGAGGTTTTTCCATGACCACATATAATCTGTCCCTGGGAGATCCTATAGGTAGAGCTGTGTGCTCGTAACAGCCTGGGATGCTCTTTCAAGGTTTTGTGGTGACCACATATAATCTGTCCCTGGGAGATCCTATAGGTAGAGCTGTGTGCTCGTAACAGCCTGGGATGCTCTTGCGAGGTTTTGTGGTGAGGTCACATATAATATGGCCCTGGGAGATCCTATAGGTAGAGCCGTGTGCTCGTAATAGCCTGGGATGCTCTTTCGAGGTTTTGTGACGCATGTAATAAGTCCCGAGGATTCCACAGTATGGCCAAAGATGACAAAGACCTGCAGGTGGTGGGCTTACATCCAGTATGAAAAAGGACTGGCTCTATAGAAATTCCTATGACGAGTAGAGTCAGAGATTGGTTGAGATAGCAGCAGTGCTGATGATGATGACGATGCATCGATGACTTAGAATCACAGTCTGAAATTATCACTTTTGGTATCCCATGTAATCAAAAAATCTATTTTATGAAAATTTCTTCAATATATGGAGCTTTATGAGTAGTTTTTACAGGTATAAAGTGTGTTTCCTTGCTAAGTTTATCCACTATCACCATGATAGAGTCATTTTGTTTCTGATTTTTGGGTAGACCGGTAATAAAGTCTATGCTTATCACTTCCCATTTCCATCTACGTATAGGCAATGGCTGCAACAGTCCAGCCAGATGTTGATGTTGAACCTTCACTTTTTGAGATTCCAAACACTTAGCTATGTACTCTGCTACTTCATCTTTCATTCAGGGCCAATAGTACTATGTCCGTAGCATGGTGATGGTTTTCTGATAACCTGGATGACCAGCAAAATCGCTTTTATGCATCTCATCTAATATCATAATTTTTACTTCTGGTATGTTGGGTACATACAATTTGTTTTTGTATAATAAGAGTTTATAACAATACCAGTGCACCAATCAATAATGAGGAATGATGTTTGAGATGTTGTCCCAAGACCTAAAGAGAAGTCTGTTGTGACTTCCAAATGGATCTACAAAATCAAGCATGATGCAAATGGCAGTGTAGAGAAATACAAGGCAAGATTCATAGCTCGTGGCTTCTCTCAGAAAGAGGGAATAGATTATGAAGAAACTTTTGCACCTGTAGCCAAGTATTCTTCCATCAGAACAGTACTTGCCCTGGCTGCAGCAATGAAATGGAAAATACACCAGATGGATGTCAAGACTGCTTTATTGAATAGTGTAGTTGAAGAGGAAGTATCTGTGGAGAAGCCACTCGGTTTCGAAATACATGACAGGGATTCATATGTGTGCAGATTGAAGAAAGCCTTGTATGGCTTGAAACAAGCTCCCAGAACTTGGTATGGTAGGATGGACAGTTTCCTATCTAGTTTGGGATTTACCAAGAGTAAAGCAGATTCCAACCTCTACTACAAGGTTGAGGAAGGAAATATTGTGATTCTACTCCTGTATGTGGATGACCTATTTGTAATAGGAGATGACAGATTGATTGCAGATACAAAGAGGAAGCTTGCTACTGAATTCGATATGAAAGATTTGGGAATGATGCATTATTTCCTAGGTATGGAGGTGTGGCAGAGTGTAGGTGGGATCTTCCTTGGTCAAGGGAAGTACACAGTAGATATCCTGAAGAGATTCGGGATGATGGATTGCAAGGCGATGGCCACACCTATGGCATGGAATCTGAAGCTTCTATGTGATGCTTCATCAGAGCCGGTTGATGTCTCTATGTATCGTCAGATGATTGGGTCCTTGATGTACCCAATGAACACGAGATCAAATATTTGCTTTGCAGTGAACACATTGAGCCAAATCCTGACAGATCCGAGGAGTGTTCATCTGGTTGCTGTAAAGCATGTTCTGAGGTACCTGAAGGGTACAGTGGATTATGGGATCAAGTATGAGGCGAATCAAAAGTTTAACTTGCAGAGTTATGTTGATTCAGATTGGGTTGGCAGTGCTGCAGATAGGAAGAGCACATATGGGTGCTTCTTCAGTATGGGATAAGGTGTGATCTCTTGGTTTAGCAGGAAGCAGTCTTGCATAGCACTGAGTACAGCTGAGGCAGAGTATGTTGAAGCCTGTTCAACTAGTTGTGAGGCAGTATGGCTACGGAAGCTACTATCTGAGTTATTTGATCTCTCGTTGGATGCTACTGGTATCTTCTGTGATAACCAGAGTTGTGTGAAGCTGTCCGAGAACCCAGTGTTTCATGACAGGTCGAAACACATAGAGATGAAATATCACTATATCAGGGATATGGTGCAGAGAGGAGCTATGAAGCTACTGTATGTTGCGACGGACGAGTAGATTGCAGATTTGCTGATGAAGCCACTAGCCAGGGTGAAGTTCGAGTACTTTAGGGAGAGGCTTGGTGTTCTTCAGATTGATGACACTTCGAGGAAGAAGTGATGGACACATTTGCTAAAGCCATTCCAAGCATGTTGGAAGGAGGATCCTTCACATGGCTGTGGATGTAAGCGCTGGATGATGAGCATCAGGATGATGTTCTGGTTTCTGCTTTGTATGATCAGTTGGATCATTTTTATGTATGTATGTATGCATCATGTTGGATGCTGGAAATGATCAGTTGGATCATTTTGTATATGTATGCATCATGTTGGATGCTGGATATGATCAGTTTGATCATTGTTATGTATGTATGTATGCATCATGTTGGATGTTGGATATGATCAGTTGGATCATTTATATGTATGTACGCATCATGTTGGATGCTGGATATGATCGGTTGGATCATGTGTTTGTATAAGCATCATGTTGGATGCTTGGACCATGTATCTGTATATGTATCAGGTGGATACATTGCATGATCAGGTAGATCATGTATGGTGATATGTATCATGTATCTGTATTTGTATCAGGTGGATACACTGTATGATCAGGTGGATCATGTATGATGATATGTATCAGGTAGATACTTGGTATGCATCAGGGAGATGCATTGTATGATCAGGATGATCATAGATGACGAGCTTTAGGACGTTGCTTCATATGACATGCAGCAGGATGTTGCAGTGATGATGATCATGTGTACATCAAGATGATGTATGGTGAGTATCATGTTGATACTCTATGGCCGTGGATCAGGTTGTGCAAATGAGCATATAATTTGGCCCTGGGAGATCTGCGGATAGTCTTTTGAGGTTTTGCCTATGGCATGTAATTCGTGCCCTGGGATATCTGGCAGATGCTCTTTCAAGGTTTTTCTCTGGGAGGACATATAATTTGGCCCTGGGAGATCTGCAAATAGTCTTTCGAGGTTTTTCCTATGGCATGTTATTCTTGCCCTAGGATATCTGGTAGATGCTCTTTCAAGGTTTTGTCCTATGGCATATAATATGTCCCTGGGAGATCCGATAGGTTGGGCTTTGTGCCCTTAATCAGTCCTGGGATGCTCTTGCGAGGTTTTGCCATGACCACATATAATCTGTCCCTAGGAGATCCTATAGGTAGAGCTGTGTGCTTGTAACAGCCTGGGATGCTCTTGCGAGGTTTTGTGGTGACCACATATAATCTGTCCCTGGGAGATCCTATAGGTAGAGCTGTGTGCTCGTAACAGCCTGGGATGCTCTTGCGAGGTTTTGTGGTGAGGTCACATATAATATGGCCCTGGGAGATCCTATAGGTAGAGCCGTGTGCTCATAACATCCTGGGATGTTATTTCAAGGTTTTGTGATGCACGTAATAAGTCCCGAGGATTCCACAGTATGGCCAAAGATGACAAAGACTTGCAGGTGGTGGGCCTACATCCAATATGAAAAAGGACTAGCTCTATAGAAATTCCTATGACGAGTAGAGTCAGAGATTGGTTGAGATAGCAGCAGTGATGATGATGATGATGATGCATCAATGACGATGATCCTGAGAAGAAGACTTGTCTAGCATATCTGTGTCGAGAAATACCTTCCTAGTTAAGAGGGAGTGTTGGTGTATATGTAACTTCGGAATGTATTTCATCTATGTATTTTATATATATTTATTGTATCCTTATTAGAGATGTGTTATTCCTCTATAAGGAAGTGTCGTCATGTGGATTGACAAGTGTCGCAAGTGTGTGTACTTGCCGATGGGTTATTAGATCACCATGTGTGGGGTAGGCCCTGAAATATATATTATAATGTGGATGTACCTAGCTAGACAAGTCGGCCCCATAAGGTCACTGGGCAAACAAGTTAGTATAAATAGAGATCAGGTGATCTCTATTTAGATCACTCGAAAAAGTATCTCACTCTCACTCAGAAAGTGGTGCACTAGTGAGGAGGAGGATCATCTGCTACTAGGAGACTATCTCAGTGTATTTTGGTTGTACTTTGGTTGAGCCATTGATCTCTCTATCTCTGAGGAAGTTGTGGGGTTTTTCACCTTAGGGTTTTCCCCACGGAAACTCTGTGTCTCTTGTCTCTCATGCTTTTGATTCTTGTGATGCTTGTGATGCTTATTGTGATTGTCATGCATTGATATACCGTATATGTTATTCTCTCAGTAAAGATCCTAGAGTATTGTGAATTAATGCTCAAAATTTAACATGTGAAAACCCAATTGACATGAAAGACTCAAGTAGGTGCCATGTTCAAGGACATGACTAACTTAACTGTCTTTGAAACTAAAAAGATGTGATATTCCCTTCTCATCCCTTATTCCTTTTGGTAAAAGAATGCCTTTCTTGTTGTTTTAATGAGTCCAAGAAAGAAAACTCAATAAGTAGAACCATGTAAGAGTTTAACAAGCCCATGGGAGGAAGACTCGGGACCTTCTTCATTGTTCACAGACTTCAAAGAAGAGATAGAAGAATACTCTATAATACTGATCTCTGAATTTTAATATCGAACTTAGAACTGTTCTTGCTCACTGGTGTTTTCAATTTTAAGGAGCTTGAAAAACTTAAAGTATAACTCCATATACCTACCTGTGGATTTTAGTATCGAGCTCGGGTTGGTATATGCTCACCAGTGTTTTCCTATTTATAGAGTTTGAAAAACTTAAAAAATCCTCTATATACTCTCTCGTGGATTTCACATCGAGCCCGAGTAGGTGAGTGCTCACTTGGTGTTTTCATGTTTCGAGAGCCTCAAAACCCTAAAGAAGGCTCTGAAAGTCCTTTTTCGTATAGTTAGTCTCCTCCCCCAAAAAAGTCTAAAACGATGAGAGAAGAACTCTTCTACCCACGTATGACTAGAGTATACCTTTTTTGTAAATGATCCACAGAGGTCCAAAAAAGGGGTAAACTTATACCTAAGTGGATGTCGCTTCAAATGCTTTAACGAGTCTAAAATGACAACTATACTTGACAATCTTGTCATATTTAAAGATTCTAACAAGAGCGTGAAAGAACTCTATAAAGATCCTTTTCGTAAAGTTTTAAAGAGCCCAAAAAAGTAAACTCGTAACCTCCTTACTGTTTTTAATGAGCTCAAAGGAGAGATGGAAGAATGCTCATAGCCTCCTTACTATTTTTAACGAGCTCGAAGAAAAGGTGGAAGAATACTCGTAGCATCCTTACTATTTTTAAGGAGCTCGAAGAAAAGGTGGAAGAATGCTCATAACCTCCCTACTATTTTTTAAGAGCTCGAAGTGAAGGTGAAAGAATGCTCATAGGTGGATCAATGTCCAAATGAATGGCAGACTGCATTATAGACTCTAGGAAAACTTCATTAGAGGGAAGTATATTATCCCAGATGGAACACATATCTAAACATTTAGATGGAGTCATCACCTGGTCAATTGCCGAGACCCAGTCCCGAGAAGGTAAGCATGAATTCAAAGGCTTCTTCTTAGTAGCAATTGGACTCAAGGAACAATATGCCACATAATTTGATTGTGACATGGTAGTGCCTACTAATGGGGGACATAATTGGTCTATAGTTGGGTGATAAGAGGGATCAACAAATGTAAGCTGATCGATAGCGACAATGCTTTTGTTGTGAGGAAAATACATCACACGAAAGAGCATAGACACCACAGCCTGCATAGCATATACGTAATCATGCCTGAGGATCATATCAAAATCCATAGGGTCCTTTAAAACCATAAAAACAACTAAGACTATTTTTCCACCCAATGTAATGGGTACTTGAGGGAGGAATCGCAACGATTCACTAGGTCTTTTATCGAAAGTCAATGGCTAATTAACACCTGGAAAAAGGTTAGGAAAACCTAAATCTCTCCAAGAATAAGGGGATAAGATACTAACAAAGGATCCTTCCTCTATAATATGTCGGTGAACTGCATGGTTTCCGATATCAACCTTTGTCTGGAAAGGTGTAGTAGAAGGAAGGCAAGGTCTAGTTAGACTATTCCATCAAAGGAAATGATCCCAAAGCTTGGTAGGGGTTGACTCGGCATAGATGAAGTGCCCCCCATTTCAGAAACATCTGAACTGGTAATGCAAAAGACTTTAGGGACAGGTGCATCAGTCTCCGAAGGACTGATGGGATCAGTCGAAGATTGCATCGATTCGATCACTTCACTCTCCGAATAAAGAGTGGGGTTTACCAAAGATTGCATTGGTTCAACCACTTCATCAACCAAAGGTTGATTAGGATATTGGGAATCTATAGAAAATTTAGGAGCAGAGGATCCTTCAGACATGGACCACAGTCTCCGCACCACTAGAATAGCAAGGCACATGTGAGTAAGGTGATCTCCCTTATAAAGTTTACAAGGGAACTTTGGCTTGCATCTTATAAGTTTAGAATCCTTTACAACAAAAGTACTCTCAGCATGGCTAGCATTGGCTAATAGCGTACCCCCAGCATGACTTACAGTGGCTGGTTGCTCAGAATCATAAGACTTTTGAACTAAGGACCACACTCTTTGCACTTCTAGAAGTACACAACACAAATAGGTCAGGTGGTCTCCCTCACAAAACTTACAAGGGAACTTAAGCTTCTATTTATTAGGTTTGTCGACAATGTCAACATTCTCAACATGACTTGCAGTGGTTGATTCAGTGTCTCCAGTATGACTCACAATAACTAGTGACTTGTCATTAATATGACCAGCAGTGATCAATGACGTGTCCTCAACATGATTAAGAGTAGTTGAAGACATGTTTTCAGTATGATTTGCAGTGACTGAAATTTCGTTCCCAGCATGACCTCCAGAGGCTAGGTAGGTTCCCCCAGCATGACTTTTAGAGGATAGGTGGCTTCCCCCAGCATGACTTCCAGAGGTTGGGTGGGTGGGTTCAGTATGATTTATAGTGACTGAGTGAGTTCTCCCAACACGACCACCAAAGGTTGGGTAGGTGCCCCCAACATGACCTCCAGAGGCTAGTTGCATAGGTACAGTATGATTTACAGTGACTGAAATTTCTCCCCCAACATGACCTTCAAAGGTTGGGTGGGTGCCCCCAGCATGACTTCCAGAGGCTGGGTGGGTGGCCGCAGCATGACTTCCCGAGGCTGGGTGGTTGCCCCCTTGCTTTGGCACCTTCTTCCTATTCTTCCTCCATCTATTCCTTTTAGACTGCTGGTTACTAGTATTACTACTTTCACCACATGAGGTAGAAGGAGGAGGAGAAGATGTTACTGGCGAAGCAGGCATAGGGTTATGATGCTCTTGATGTGAGGTGCTTACTTGAGAGGCATCAGGAGCATGCAAGGCGTTCTAAGTGGAAAACAGCCAAACTGGTAGCCCTATAGTGAATCCTGGAAGATTCAAGGTAGCCAATAAGGGAGTACCAATGTTCCTAATGAATGGAAAAGCACAAGGAGCCCCTTGAACAGGGGTATCTTGATTGGTGCTAATCACAAAGATGCTATCCATCGTTTCTGACTCAATGGGATAGAAATATCTAAGGCGAACTAAAACCAAGTAGCACAAAGAGCACACCAGTAAAAAGGTCCTAGGTAATCCAAACCAAGAAAATAGATGCCTTTCGGAGGGAAGTCTCGGATGATTAGGGCCTAGAACTAACCAATGAAGGATGAAGAACAGTTACCTGGGGTCCACATACAGCTCCTCTGGGTGCAAGCGTTTGAATCACCAAACCGCCTTCCCAAATTTCTGTAGAGGGTTTCCTCCCACGTCTATCCTAGGTACAACAGAAATAGCCTTCTGTTGTAACCTGTGTAGAGCCCTAGAGTCTGGATACTAAGTATACCACCAATATAAAATAACCTGGGGGGGACATTCGTCAACCTAGTCGAAATGCATGGGCAAGGTAGCAAAGCCTGAAATCCAAAAGCACTTTAAAAAGCACTAGTGGACCCCCATACGTGAGTCAAATCTAGTTTATGGTTGATGGGAAAGTGAGGGGGTATCCTCCACAATTCCAATCACCCATGGCCTTGTGCTTAACTTTGGTTTGAGTAGAGCATCCCAGGACTATTTGATAGAGGTGGATTTACCTAATAGATAGTCGTACTACAATTGTTGAATAATGAAGCCGATTTCGAGTGGTTTAAGCTGATTTAAACCCGAAATCCTAGCCTAAGCCAGTTGATGACCTCTATACCTAAAAAGAAAAATGTTGCTAGTTAAATTTATTAAATATTCTTTTTAAAGGATTTTCTTTACTCAAAGGTTGTAGTGGAGTGTGTGGCATGGTTGTGACAGGAAAGTAAAGTACATGTAAAGTAATGCTTTCAAATTCACAAAAGACACTTTTTCTTTTCGTTTATATTCTTTCGAAAACTAAAAATTTCTTTTTGTATTTTTCTTTTAAATTTCAAAGCAAAGGAAATTATGCTACTTCAAAACAATGATAGACCTTACTACTAAGCTACTTAAAACACTTTTTCTCTTTTCTAATAATTGTAAAAGAAAAATAACTTGTAAAAGAGCAACTAAGAACTAATGTAAAGTATGAGTAAGGCAATTTAACAGCTAAATGGCTCAAACAAACAAATCAAAAGACTTGAGGAAGACTCAACCTAGCAATTTAATTCAAAAGAAAAAACTTTGGGCTCGGAAACAAAGTGTAAAAGAACAAGGAAAAAAAGAGATGCTCATAATGGAAAGGCAAACCTAAAACGTTGCTCCTAAGCACCAAAACCCTAAGAAAACACTAGTCCAAGCAAAGGAGTAGGTAAGTGAACCAAAAAGTGACCCTACCAACACACGGACTTCAAAATAAAAGCTAAACTAGAAGGCTTTAACTCACTTGGAGTGAAACTGAAAAGAAAATCAGAAAGTATCTAAACCAAGCAACCTTTCAAAAGCACCCTAAGGACTCAAACTTGGGGTCAAACCCTAATGTAAAGGATAAGACACAGTGAAAGTGTGCTATTGTTGCCACAAATAATAGACGTTAAGAACGCAGGTGTGTATACTGCAACAAGCAACTAGGGAAAAAGTGTGCAACTATGTCTAAACGAGAGTTGTGCAAAAACTTCAAAAGGGATAGAAAGTAGTGAAAACACTTTAAACAAGTACTAAAGCAATAAAAGACAAACTAAAGGACTTCAGAGAGCTAAGTAATTCTCAAAAGAGACATAGAAGTCTCAGGGGTTAGTCAGCGAAGCAAAGAAATAGGCTGGAAGTGGAACCAAACCACTGGAAATCAAACCCTAACATAAAACTGGAAGACACAGGAAAATGCGCTACTATGCAGTGCAGAAACCAATGCACACTAGGAAAGATGCGCTACTATTCAGTGCACAAACCAGTGCTCATCAAGAAAGATGCGCTTATACTATAAGTAGGGTAAACCAATGCACATGTCTCATAAGGACACAAGTAGTCTTTGCAACAATAAACTGAGATGAATCAAGCAAGAAAGAACAGGTAACAATGACCTAAAAGACCTCTCAAAGAAGAAATAGACTGAAAAATACTGGAAGAAAAACCTAACTAGGTCTCCTAGAGCAGAAAAACACATGGTTGTTCGGATATCCACATCATCTTTTTCAGGATCTTGCATGCAATTAGGGTTTGCATGCAAATTCTAGGGTTTGCATGCACTTTGCATGCATCCTAGTCACCAGGTTGATGCCTCCAGCACCTTAGCCACCTTATTCTAGCACCCGGGAGCCACTTACTTCAGAGTTTTAGCCCTCCTAGCCTGAAAGGTGCCCACTTCTCACCTACTGCCAGAGAAGGGTGCACTTGTTCACCTACCACTGCAGTTCCACTTTAGTTACACTCAGTTAGCTCCGATTCTCCCTGATTTGAGGCTAGTTTCACTCCCGACTGACTGTTTCACTTCTGTTGGACCTTCAGATTGACTAAATGACTTGTTCTGACTTCAGTTAGCCTCCCATGCACCCCCCACTGAGCTTCCTTCCCTTAATCAGTGCTACACACTTCAGTTACACTTGTTACACTCAGTTAGACTCATACTAACACCTGGATGACTGGTTCTTGTGCATTGATGACCACTATTGATTGATGATGAGGACTCCTAGTTGGAGTCATGCTACTCCATTTAGTGATTCGAATGACCTCCTTAGGCAATTCGAATTGCTCAGTCATTGTGACAGTATTGCATTGTAATCATTCACCCTTACTGGAATATTGAGCACTGCTGCATGTTTTGCACAGTTTTACACCATATTTTCTATATTCATCTGTTGTGATTGATTTACTTGTTCATTAGATCTGCTGTGACTAGTTTTACATGGTATCAAAGCCATTGTAGGGACAAGATCTCTTTTCTACAGGTGTTTTTACAAGAAGATTTAACTGAATTGCTCAAAATTGCAAAAATTTTTGGCATGAATTATCTCAAGGGCATTTGCTCCTGTGCATGCAAAGCTTAAAAATACTTCCAATACCACTCCATAAGCCTGAGTTTCCACATAATTCCTAGATCTGATACATTGGACCCATTCAACATTGCTTGATCTCCAATCCCAGGTGTGATGCAACTCTAAACGGGTGGATTGTTCGACCTCATTGTTCTTGGTTTTATTGTGATTTGCAGGTTATTGTCTCCATCTTTTGCATTCGCTACACTATGCATGCAAGCTCATCTACATCAGTGTGCACTCACCCCTATCAATGGAATACTTTCTTCAAAGCCTATCCTCACTCCATTCAATTATTTTTATTGGAAAGATGATATGGAGATCATAATACGTTCAAAAGGTTACTACCGAGTCACTCTTGGTCTTGAATTGGAGCCAAACAATCAGTCAGATAGAACCAAACACTACAACAAGCTTGATGAAGCTTATGGTCTTCTTTGTCTTTCCATCTCCAAAGACTTCCATCTCAGTGGATTGAAGACTCCAAAAGATATATGGGAGCAACTTGAAACACTATTTGGCAAGCAGGACGAGCTTAGGGCTTTTCAATTAGAGAATGAATTGATTGGCCTTAGTCCTGAGAATTTCTAGACCATTAATGAATTCTTCACAAAATTCAAGAACTTGAACTTGCAGTTGAAGAATAGTGGAGTTATCAATGAGGATAAACAATTGATCCTCTCCATTCTCAGCAAGCTTGGTAAAGATTATTTGGTATTTGTCTCTACTTTCAATTCCGGTCGGCTAACTACCCCGAATTGGAAGATGCCTACCTTGAATGCCTTCATTGAGTCCGTCACAAAAGAGCATGAAAAGTTGATTCAAATGGGGTCCATAAGCTCCAAAGATTCATCCCTATATGTTCAAGGACCCAAGATCTCGAATGGTAAAGGAAAGCATAAGAAGGAGAAGCCCAAATTTGAGCCTCACAAGCAAAAAGAGAAAGGCAAACAAACGGATGCACCATCCAGTTCGAAGTCCAAGCAAAAGGGCAAAGAAGGTAACCAAAAATATAAATGTACTTATTGTAACCGTGGCTTTCATCCCGAAAGTTCATGTATGAAGAAGACTATAGATCAAATGGCACTCCTTTTGGAAAAGAACAACATAACTCTTCCTGACGGTGCAAGGAAGAAGGATAGGAATTATGATCATGAAAGAGGACAAGCACTCATGGCAACTGTTTCGAATCCCACTACTCTCTTGATAGATTTGGGTGCATCAAATCATATGGCTGCAAATATTGATTCTTTTTCTTCATTCGATCCAAACAGCTCCATCCCCATCCATTTGGGAGATGACTCAAAAATTTCTTCAAAGGGAAAAGGTACGATTCATGTAGATCATGGAAGCTTTCAGAATGTTCTCTATGTGCCTTCCTTGGCTTGAAATCTTCTTTCTGTGTATCAAATGAAACACACTGGTGAACTGAAGCAAGTTACATTCAGCCCTAATACAATTGAAATTTCCGATATCAAAAGTGGAAGACTCGTTGCAATTGGAAAGGCAAACCACACTGCAAAATGCTATGAGTTTTCACACTTTATTCCGCTTGCAAAGCGCACTGCTCTTCGCACACATGGTAATGAGGTTAGTAGGCTTTGGCATGAAAGATTTGGACATCTTAATTATAAATATTTGCTGATGCTATCAAACAAATCCATGGTAGATGGTCTTCCACAACTCCATTCCTCGAAGGGAATATGCATTGGTTGCATCATTGGGAAGCACCCCGAGCACAGATTCGACTGCGGAAAAGCTAGCAGAGCTTCTACAATTTTGGGATTGATCCATTCTGATATCAGTGGTCCACTGTCCCATATGTCATTAAATGGTTCAAGGTATGTTTTGACATTTATTGATGATTTTTCCCGCTTTACATGGGTATTCTTTCTAAAAAACAAGTCAGAAGTGCTTGGAAAATTCAAGGATTTTAAGGCTTCTGTTGAGACCGCCACTGAGAGCAAGATCAAAGCTCTTAGATTTGATAATGGTGGAGAATATATTAAATCTGAGTTGCTGCAACTTTGTGCCCAAAGCGGAATTCAGATCCAACATACAGTTCCCTACACACCCCAGCAGAATGGTGTAGTGGAAAGGAAAAATCGGTCAATGAAAGAGATGGCTACATGCATGATTGAATCAAAAGGTTTGGCTGCAAATATTTAGGCTGAAGAAATCAATGTTGCTGCATATATATAGAACCGTGTTTCACATTCATCTGTGAAAGGTATGACTCCTTTCGAAGCATTCTTTGGTCACAAATCGGATGTGTCAAATTTAAGAGTTTTTGGCTCTACTGAATGGGATAGAATTCATTCCGAGAAGAGACGAGCTTTGGATCCACAAAGTACAAAGTGCATACTGATAGGATATGGGGAAGAATCAAAATCATATAAACTCATGTATATCAGATCTAAAAAGATATTCATAGAGCGCAGTGTGCAATTTGAAGAACCGCTTCAAGAATTGCAACTAGTCGAGGAAAAGACTGTCGATTCACTGCCTTCACCAGAAGAATATCCGTGCAGCGATAATGAAGGTATGAGTTCTGATATTTCTGATATTGTAGAAGCATATGATGGTCATGACATATCAGGTTCGGAATCTGACCATTATGATCCTCCTCAGTTACCAAAGTGGGCCCAAAACACTCTTCAATCTGCTGGTTCGAACCTTGGAAATCCTGCTGATCCGAGACGAACAAGAGCAGGTATGGCTCTTTCTATTGCTGATCCATTTCTTCCTGAGATTTTTTATTTGATGGCTAGTTCAGATCCTACATCATACTATTCTGCTCACCGAGATCTGAGATGGAAAAGTGCCATGGATGAAGAGTACAGTTCTCTTCAAAAGAACAACACATGGGAGCTAGTTTCTCTTCCACCTGGAAGAAAATTAGTGAAGTGTAAATGGGTCTACCATACTAAAGTTGCTCCTGATGAAACTATCAGCAAATACAAAGCAAGGTTGGTGGAAAAATTTTTCTCCCAAGTCCAAGGAGTGTACTACACTGAGACCTTTGCACCGGTTGCAAAGATGGATTCCATCCGCCTTATTTTAGCTATTTCTGCATCCAAGCACTGGGAAGTGCACCACATGGATGTGAAGAGTGCATTTTTACATGGACACCTTGCCGAAGAGGTATATATGCAGAAGCCAGAGGGTTATACATCAGATCCATCATTGGTTTGTAGATTGAAGAAATCTTTGTACAGGTTAAAACAGGCCCCAAGAGCTTGGTATGCAAAGATGGACTCCTTCCTTCTTTCTCAGAATTTCCAAAGATGCAAATTTGATCCGAATGTGTATCTTCAGCGAGTTAAAGGTAATTTGTTGGTTATTGTACTTTATGTTGATGATCTTCTCATTACTGGTAGCACTCTTACTTCAATAAACAAGCTAAAAACTACCTTAAATCTAGCTTTTGACATGAGTGATTTGGGCTTGCTGAGTCACTTTTTGGGCTTGGAGATAGCTCAAAATTTTGATGGGATCACTATATCTCAGCAAAAATATGCTTCCGACTTATTATTGAAGTTTAATATGGATGAATGTAAGGAAGCCCCATTCCCATTCCTCTCAGGAATCAGTCTTGAGGAGGGAGATTCTACACCGCTTGCAGATTGCAGTATGTATCGATAGTTGATTGGTTCACTACTTTATTTGACACACTCAAGGCCTGATATCTCATATGCCGTGAGTGTCGTGTCAAGATATATGCAGCAGCCACATGAGCTTCGTTAGCGAGCAGCCAAGTGGATCTTGCAGTATGTGCAAGGTACGAGACAGTTTGGCATACATTATGCTGCAGATTCTGAGCTTGATTTCATTGGTTTTACTGATTCAGATTGGGCAAGTCATAGCATTCATCGGAAGTCCAATTCTGGTTATGTTTTCATGATTGGTCATGGTGCTATTTGCTGGTCCAGCAAAAAGCAAGCAGCCATTGCACTTTCTTCAGCAGAGGCAGAGTATCGAGGGGCAGTCAATGCCTGCATTCAGGCAGTTTGGTTGCAGGGTATTCTTTCCGAGTTTGGTTTTGGTGGCACTACTTTGACTGTCCTATTTTGTGACAATCAAAGTTCTATCAAGATCTCCATAGATCCAGTTCAACAACAGACGACCAAACACATTGAGATTCATATGCATTACATTCGACAATTGGTGCATGACCGCACCATCATTCTGCAATATTGCCCTACCGATGAGCAAATTCCAGACATCTTCACCAAGAGCTTCACTGAGAAGAAGTTCTCTTACCTCTGTTCACTGTTGGGGGTGAGTTCCATCATGGTGGAGACAGATTGATTCATTATTATGCTTTAGCTTGAGGGGGGGCTTTCTTCCCATTGGGTTTTCCCTCTTTCCTCACTTAGTTTATTTTCAGCATTTTTTGGATTATTGTATTGGGGTGACCTTTGGTCTTAGTTACCAGGGCCCCACATTATTTTTTGCACATCATAGTCTAGCTTTAGGGGGGGTGTTCGGATATCCACATCATCTTTTTCAGGATCTTGCATGCAATTAGGGTTTGCATGCAAATTCTAGGGTTTGCATGCACTTTGCATGCATCCCAGTCACCGGGTTGATGCCTCCAACACCTTAGCCACCTTATTCTAGCACCCGGGAGCCACTTACTTCAGATTTTTAGCCCTCCTAGCCTGAAAGGTGCCTACTTCTCACCTACTGCCAGAGAAGGGCGCACGTGCTCACCTACCACTGCAGTTCCACTTCAGTTACACTTAGTTAGCTCCGATTCTCCCTGATTTGAGGCTAGTTTCACTCCTGACTGACTGTTTCACTTCCGTTGGACCTCCATATTGACTAGATGACTTGTTATGACTTCAGTTAGTTTCCCATGCGCCCCCCACTGAGCCTCCTTCCCTTAATCAGTGCTACACACTTCAGTTACACTTGTTTCACTCAGTTAGACTCAGATTGACACCTGGATGACTGGTTCTTGTGCATTGATAACCACTACTGATTGATGATGAGGAATCCTAGTTGGAGTCAAGCTACTCCATTCGATTCGAATGACCTCCTTAGGCAATTCGAATTGCTCAGTCATTGTGACAGTATTGTATTGTAATCATTCATCCTTACTGGGATATTGAGCACTGCTGCATGTTTTACAGAGTTTTACACCATATTTTCTATATTCATCTATTGTGATTGATTTACTTGTTCATTAGATCTGCTGTGACTAATTTTACAATGGTTACTCCCCAACGGAGTCACCAGTCTATTGTTCAGGATTTATACCTTATAGTGAGGAGAGACACTACCAACTTGGGCGGGGTTGACAGGTAAATACATTCATTGCATTGCATCTAGTTCTTACAAATGAAAGAGATCAAGATATCGAAAGATGTACCTTTTATTGATGGCTGGTCCTAGCTTTTGCTTGGTCTTCTGCTTGATCCTTCACTATGATGAACCTGCAACACAAAGGAAACCTTCCTCAGCATATCTTGATTGCAATAAATATGATGAAATTGAAAGCTATTAAACATCAACTACAATTAGATATTAAGCCATATGAACATACAATCCAATAGACATTTGATTTGGGACAGGAAGGGTATTTGCACTCTTTTATTGTCAAAGAAACATGAATCAGTACAAATATACTTGAAGTGTTAAGATGCTTCTGTAGTCGAGTCCTAGCCTCATGCTCTTCATAATGACTTGGGAATTCCTCCAGTGTAACAACACTTAATGCCTTCTTTCTAGGTTATGTTCTAGTTCCCTCTCATGGATCCTCCTTGTAATTATGGGACAAGGTAGGAAGTTTGAATCGAGAGGTGGTTGAATTGGGAGGTTGGGGAAGTTATAGAACCAACTTCAACTAATCCCAATTTGTAATCTTAATATATTTTTTGATTTCATCTTAAGATGTGCATGATTTTCATACAAAAAGAGTAGCACACAGAGAGCAAATTTCATGCTTTGCAACAAGCATTTGCAACTTTTTGGAAAGTGTGCGCTGGTTGTCCTTAAGGAAAGCAACGCATCTTTTGATGTGTGTGCTGGTTTGCTAGAGTAAGAGTAGAGCACATGTGGTGAAACCAAGAGAAACATTGAAATTCTCAGCTGTGAGGTGTACTACCATAAATAAGTCATCTAGTCAACCTAGCTCTTCAATCCATGGTGTCCTTTTGTGTGATCGACAGAGCAATGTGATCACAGATGAAGAAGTGCGGATTTGACCTATAACAATTTCAATAGGTACGGTGAATTTTAAATAATTGTTTTCATTCACAAGATTTGAGATTGTACCATTCCTTTGTGGTTTATCATATGCCTATAGCAATATCCATGCATAGACAACAATGAATTTGACAAGAAGAATTCCCAAGTTCACATCTAAAAAAAACACATATTCACTAGAAAGATGAAGTATGCAATGTAAACCAATAATTATTTCCATGAATATATTTTGATTTCACACAAGGATGGAATGGATGAGGTTCTCTCTTAAGACTCTCCAATTTGAATAAAATACTAAGAATAAATCATGGGAGAGGGTCCATATTGAATAGTTCATGACATTCTTTCCATTCTCTTGTGAGGAACCTCTAGCTATTAGTTAATTAAAATGCACGATATATCATAAATAATAGAACACAGAAGAGATTTATTGATCGTGGGCCACTTCGAGGGGGAAACCTCCTTTGATCAAGATCAATACAAAATAACTCGTGAATTCCTCCATTTGCCTCAAAACGTACTTATATAATAATTCTATGCGCCAATATTATGGATCAATACCATGGAACATATAATACTATGGCACAACTTGTAAAGCATATGCGTCCAATACTATGGATAAATACCATAGAACATATAATACTATGGGCTAATACAAACCATGGATCAATACTGTGGAACATATAATACTACAGGATGACTTACAAATCATATGTGTCCAACAACAATATACTAGCAAAGTAAAGAGAACGGTTGACATGGGTTCCTAACATCCCGTCCCCCTTATAAAAGGCTTTGTCCTCAATGCTTTAGATGTAGAAATTGATGATGAATTTGAAGGAGTGGTTCCCATGTAGGATCCTCTAGTTTCATTCCATGCCACTAAATTAATACCTATGTGATAGATAGAAAGCGAAGCTGACAAGTGCGCCTATTGAGGATGCCCTCCAAATCCACAAGGATGAATCCTTCATTATCCAGTTCTGGTAAAATAGTTTGTCCTCTGATGTTGGTGCCAAGAACTTTCTTCAGACAAGAGACATGAAATACTAGATGAATGTAGGAAGAAGGAGGAAGTTCTAATTTATAAGAAACATACCTAATATTCTGAAGAGCCTTATAGGGCCCATATAACTTTGGAGCAAGCTTATGATTCCCTTTAGGTTTCAGGGAGGATTGTTTGTAAGGTTGTAGACACAGAAAAACCATATCACCTGCTTGAAAAGTGCGCTTGGAATGGTGCTAATCCGCTTGTTGTTTAATTCGATTTCTTTCCATGTGAAAATATTCCAACAAATGCGAAGAATCTGATCACGGTTTTGAAGAACCTTGCCAACTGCCTCAACTAGTGAACTGTTGGGGTTGTATGGAAGAAGAAATGGCAGTGCCTAACCATAGACTGCTTCATATGGAGTCATTTTAGATGAAGTGTGGTAGGAGGTATTGTACCACCATTCAACGAGAGGGAGCCACTTTCCCATTGATGTTGTTGTTCGGAGGTGAAGCAATCAATATAAGTTTCCAAATATTTAGTGGTAATTTCAATATGACCGTCTGTTTGTGGGTGATAACTTGAACTCATCTTCAGTTTGGTTCCAGTGTGGTGAAATAGTTATGTCCAAAAATGACTAGTGAAATTTGCGTCGCAATTCGAGACAATGGAAGAAGGAATTCCATGAAGATGGAAGATATGGTCCAGAAAAATTTGTGCAACTGAGGAGGCTGTATAGGGATGGTTGAGGGCACAAAAATAAGTATATTTGGAGAGGCAATAAACCACAACCAAAATCATTGTATTCCATCCATATTTAGGGAGCCCTTCAATGAAATCCATAGAAATATCTCCAAATCTGTGTAGAGATTGGAAAGGGTTCGAGAAATACCGGAAGGAGTGTTGTTTCAGCCTTATTGAGCTCGCAAGTATCACATTCAACCACCATCTGTTGAATTGTCATTTTCATTCCCTATCAAAAGAAGCTACGTTGTGATTGCTCATACATTTTGAGTAACCCAGAGTGCCATGCTGATGGAGAAGCATGGAGTTCATAGAAGACATCCTATTGAAGATCTATGCTCTGGGGACTCACCAGATGACCCTTGTATGTCAGGGAAGCACCATCCCAGGAGTAATATGGTACAACAGAAGGGTTTTTGTCCAGCCATTGGATGATTTGAGATAATGAGGAGTCGTTGACATAGCCCTATTGAACAAATCGCAAAAAATATGGAATAGGCACATAAATAGCTAAAAGAGAAACTAGGTCATCAAAAGTGTGAGAAAGAGCATATGCCACCAGATTATCCTTACCCTTATTGTAAGTGATCTAATAGTCATAACCCATGAGTTTGCTAACCCATTTTTGTTGTGCTAAGGGGGAGATCTGTTATTCCAGGAAATATTTCAGACTCTGGTGATTAGTCTTGATGCAGAGATAATTCCCTAATAGGTATGGCCGATACTTCTATACTTCATGCAAAATAGCCATGATTTCCTTCTTATATGTAAAGGCAATTAAATTCTTATCGGAAAGGTTTCTTGAGGGTGGAAATCCCACTGGTTCAACAAAGACACCTTCATATATATCCAAAATTTGTTGTAGATCCAAAGGAGTATTGGAGATAGTTGATGGGTGCATCTGAATGGAATGGAGCTGAGTGATGGTACCATGTGAATTATTCTTAAGGATCTTTTCCATGCGATTTGAACTAATGATGCTGAGAGACCCTAGTTGTAAGCCGGTCAATGTGTATTTTTTCCCATTGACTAATGCATCCAAAGTTCAACAAAATCCCATGAGATGGGTCCAAGTGTGTGTAACCATTGAGCACCCAAAATCACGTCACATCTGCCTAAGGCCAAGGAAAACATGTCAGAGCGCAGGCTATAATCTCTCATAGAGATACGCAGATTGCGACACTTCCCCTTGCAAGGTAAGGTGCCCCCATTAGCAATCATGACTTCAAAGTTCGAGCAAGGATGGACAAAACAATAATCCTGTTTAGCAATACAAGGGTTAATGAAGTTATGAGTGCTACTAGAATCAATGAGTATTGTAAGAGGGAACTTCTTGAAGTAACCCCTAACCTGCATTGTTTGTGGGGTGGTGACTCCGGCTAAAGCATGGAGAGATATCTTTGGGTGGTCGTCCTGAGAACGAGGGTCAATAAGAGGTTATTGAATGACGACATGATCATATATTGTATCTGGAGCTTCTTTACCAAGTTCATAGGAAGGTGGAGAATCCACTTCCAAGAGATAGAGCTTTTCATCATAGCACATCTATGTTCTCGAGTGAATTTCTCATCACAATTATAACAAATCCATTTTTCTCTATGTGCCTGCATCTCTGCTTCATACAAATGCTCGATAGGATTTGGTTGAGGAGTTGGTGTGATGAGAGGTCCTTCAGAAACTATATTTCTGTATTGAAGAAAAGTGGATTTGGAGCACTGTTGGAGTGTGATATTTTCCTTCGCCAACTTAGCCAACCCTAGGACTTCCATTATTGTGTTGGGATATAACATTTTAACCTCTGATCAAATTGCATCCTTGATACCACTGATAAAACAACTCCTGTAGAATTCATTGGAAAATCCTTCTATGTGATTGGTTAGTTTCAAAAATTCAGTCTGATACTCTCTCACAGTGCCAATTTGGAAAAGTTTAGTGAGTGCTATTGTGAAGTCATCAAAAGAACTAGGACCAGATTGTTGCAAAAGGAGTTGAAAAAAATATGTCCATTCTGGTTCTTCGTGAGCCTTGTTGTACCAACGATACCATTGAAGGGGTTCATGTTCCAAATGAAATGATGCAAGTGGAACTTTGTTGACATCAAAAGTATTATGCAGACTAAAATATTGTTCTACCCAGTATATCCATCCATTCAGATCATTACCATTGAAGTGAGGAACCCCCAACAATTAATTAATTAAAATGCACAATATATTAGAAATAACAAAAAACAAAAGAGATTTATTGATCACGGTCCACTTCGAGGGGGAAACCTCCTTTGAGAAATCTCAATACAAAATAACTCATGAATTACTAAGTTTATGCGCCAATACTATGGATCAATACCATGGACCATATAATACTATGGGATAATACAAACTATGGATGAATACAAGGGAACATATAATACTACAGGATGACTTACAAAGCATATGCGTCCAACAAAAATATACTAGCAAATTAAAGAGAAGGGTTGACACAGGTTCCTAATAGCTCTCCTCTTCATGCTAGGTTTATCATAATGTTTCTTTAATATCATGCCTTTGAGCTTGACTACTTGCCTCCACCTCATTAAATTCTCCTTCATTGGGGGAGTTTGCAACCTCCTCATTTTGTAATTAGTAAACTTATTCTCTTTATCTTATTTGATGTAGAAAAACTATCAAACTATTCCCAAGACATCCCTAGGCATCTCTGTTGTAGGGTGTTATTACCAAATTTTTTATAAATTCATGGCTAGGAAAGACACTAGTTTCTCCATTCTACACTTCACCAACCATCATATATATTGATTGGAAAAGTAAGGGATAATGATGTTTATCTAATGACTTAGATGGGAAAGAAATTTAAAATGATAACCAAGCACCATGTTGTGTATGACCTCATAGGTAATGCACCTTATTACGTGTAATGTCATCTCATCCTAGGGTGTTGGAAATGAAGAATATTGCACTCCTCTTCTTGTGACTTCCACTACTTTTTTAACACAAAGGAACTCCTTTTTATCTTGAGCCTCAATTATGTTCTTAAATGATTGTTGCAATAGTTTTAGTCTTATAACCTGTGAAATAGTGCTAGTCCTATAACTATAATACCTGCAAACATATGAATACTCTATTGTACACTTGAGTTCTCAACTTAGTCTAGACACTTGAGTTCATGACTTGGATGAGACGTGCTTGAGTTCTCAACTTGGAAAATGGTTTGATTTGATTTTGCATGGGAGACTCGATTTAGAAAACTTGATAACTCAAACTTCACGTGACTTCAACTTTGCATGGCTTACATAACTCGGCTTGTAGAATTCAACTTTGCACTTGGCTTTGCAACATGGCCTTTGGACACTTGAATTGGAAATTCGTTACACATTCATGGGGGATAAGTTCATTTGTGCCAACGCACTAGATCATTTCAAAATACATAATTTGCTATACATGATAAGGAAGGTAGTTTGTCTTTATGTCTCTTTGATAGTTTGTCTCTTTGATAATTATGAAACCCCTAGGATACCATATTCTTTCCATTTGAACCCTATTTTAGGCTAATTTACCTATCCTTTGCATATACACTCTAACTCTTTCCTTAGATATGTGGTCTAACATAAATAAACCATCATAGTTCGTAGTTGTATGTGTTAATTTGTAAAGTGGTAAATTATGTTGGAATGTGTCAAGTTTATTGTATAATGGAACTAATATATTATTTTTTGTTTCTTTTGCAAGGTTAGACTTCATTTTTTTTTTAAAGAGAATTTTGGAGATGGGAAACTCACGTAACAAAGAAAACCAATATAGAAGGAATCTTCCCGTTGAAAAGGTCAATGACGTAAGAGGAAAGGCCAGGTTGGAAATGGAAAGAGTGAGACATGGTCGAGTCATTTCCATTGATCCTGCCACTTATCCTAACACAGTTGTTGACATGAAAACCTCTAGTTCAGAACCATAGGTAAAGCGGTTGTGTCCAATGGACCCAACTCAAATTCCGACATCAACACAATCTCCAACCAACAATCCATCAACGATTCATGTTGAAGTTCCTCAAGACATAGGTATATTGGGAGATGTTGCGTATGTAGAGTTGGATGTACAAGTAGTGATTAATTTGCAATATCCCTAAGAAGACCATAGCCATGTCGAGCACACTCCAATATGGTTGAACGTGTGAATGAAGCACCACAACAAACAAGCTCTGGGATTCATACCTCATGTCCACCTTCCCTACCTCGACTGTTTAGTGCAAGAAGAAGAACTCCTAGACGTATTCATGTGGATGAATGTTCTCTATCGGGACTTGAAGGTAAGTTTCCAAAATACACTATCCAATGACAATGCAACAAAATGGTCAAGGAATATTTTGAATCCAAAGGTGATGCAGGTAAATGTCAATTATTACTAGGTTTGTTAAAGTCGCATTGTTTAGTTGTTTTCAAGAGAATTTTGGGCATAAAGATAGTTAAAAGTTCAGAGGCTAGCATTCATATTGTTAAAAATCTCCAATCTGCTTTAATGCAATTGGGAAGACATCTCGTACAAAATATATATGTGTGTCTCGTCATCTATTAGAGGAATCAGTTGTAAGCAAGTCCACAAGGCAATGTCTCCTGCTATCACACACATATCACATACTTAAATTAAATAGAAAAACTATTAAAAAGTACTATGTTATAAGAGAAAATATTGACACTCCTAGTGGAAAATATTGTTGGGATTTTGTCGGTAGGTTTCCTCGTGGAGATAGGAAGCTAATTGATTTTGTTAAGGACTTAGTACAAAAGTTTTGGCATGATCATGCCAGACCTTCATCAAACCAAAGAGACGTGCTAAAGCTGAGAAAAGGTTCTACTGAATGTGAACCCCAAGTTAAACACTTCCTTGACACCACACAAACTGAACTCTGTGAGAGACTTAGGAATCAGCACACTTGTAAGATCCTGAATTTTCATAAAAATTTAAAACTTTTAAAAATGACATTAAAATGCGAAAATTATAGTTGCAGAAAATAATAATTGTTTGAGTTCAACATAAATGATTAAAAGGTCGTTAAGTACTAAACATAATTTAATTTCTATATTAGAAGCATTGTTATAATGACAACTTTAACACACACTTGACAAACATGATTATTGTAATTAATGCACTGACAGGTTAGGAATATGATGCGATACTTTTTCTTTTGAGATGATATTGACAGTTTGATTTTTGATGACCAAGGGTGTCCTATGAGGTACCCTGGAGTTTACTTAGCTGCAACACTTAAGCATTTGAAATGTTCTATGTGCAGACGACAGGTAAGAGTTTCCATGACTGCGTAAATTCAAAGTACGTGTATAGTTCCAATTCAATGTCGTAAATAAATAAAATGTTAGAAATGTGTTGCGACTCACAAAAATTGTACAGGTATGATTTACATGGTTATAATTACTGTTTTCTCAAAGGCTGTCTTACAACTTAACAATGTTTACAAAAACGTTGTCTATTAACATCATCAGGATGATAGTTTCGTCGTTGTGTTGATTGTCGTTATAGTAGCTGGATTTGTTACTGTCTTAATATAATTAATTTCTTTATGGTATTGACATCATAAAAGTACCTCAAATTCATTCAATGTTTACAATGAGAGATTAAGGTAAGAAGTACATAGCATTAAACTGGTTTTCATGCTAAATATTTATCATTAGAATCATTTAAAAAAATATCTACAAACAAACTACTTATTCTTTACAATTGCAATAATAGAAATTATAAGTAATATGGATAAAAATTGAAAATACAAAATTAATATTTAATCTCTATATATTAACTATACTAAACCATAATTTTACAATGTTAAACTATATGTGATACTTAAAAGCTTTAAGAGCTTATGTATATAGTATCATTCAATTTATATCTTGCTTATGAATGAAAACTATATTAATTTTCGTCACTATGGTTATCCTAACAACTACTATGTAAACAAAATTACAAGCATTATAATCTACGAAACGTATGGAACCATACGAATAATATATAACTTTGAAATGTCAAAAGAATGTAATATAAAGTTTCTATGTTACAACATAGACTTGAAACTATATACATAAACCTTGAAAGTTAAAAAATCAATCTAACACTAAAGACTTAACGTTATGATTAAGCTTGCCGAGTATATCGTTGATATAATTAGTGTACTAACATGCAATAACTATTGATTGACAGGTTGATGGTTGGCATGCGTTACGAGCCGGCGTTGGTGATCGTGTTATAGGCCTGTATTAACGGCCATCCATAGAACTATGGTGACGGAGACTTAAAAGCACTTCCACGTATTCCAACTCAGTGTATACAGTGATTTCAAAGGTTGATATGTAATACTTCCGGTTGATAATCCTTCGATCTAGCCATCTAACTATCCATCGTGTGCAAAAATTGGCAAGGTGGTGCTACGGGCAATGAATGAACAATTAATGCAAATGTTGTTCGCTCCAAAACAAAAGTGTTGGAACATTTACGATCGTCGATCAACTTTGATCCTGGTCGTTGGATGCAACCCTAGTGTTGTGTTGTGGTCTTGGGTTGATAGAAAGTTAATGTGTTTTCATTGTCGCTATTGTTTAGGTCTATGAGGGACGACACGCTGCTGGTTTTTAGGGTTAGAGAGAAAGCAATGGAGTTTTGACCCTGCGACCTGTAGGTTAGGTTGAAGTTTACAGGTTTCATCTTGCTTGTAATGGCAATGTGAACACTTGTTGTGTCTTAGGTTTTAAATTATGTCGAGCTGAAGGAATCATAGTATTTAAACCAAAGTTTTGAGTGAATACCCATCCTCTTGTAGCAAGAGTGTTGGTATCGTGGTCTCGTCATTGCTGGTGGATATATAGAGTTTGTTTGCAGGTTCCAAGGTAAGTGTCCTTCAGAAAAACTTAGATTTAATGTATCGTTCAGTTTACAATTTAAAAAGTATAATGTTTAACCTCTAAAATTTATGTGGCAAGCACCAGTTTCGAAAGGGAAAGCGTGAACCAGGGTTTGGAAATGGATGGAAACTCCAATCTTGGTAAGCTCTAGGTATTCAAACCCTCATAGGTGCTCTATCAATCTTGGTTGATGTGGTTCTCAACAAAATGAGGGACTGAGTTTTCCTCATGCTTCAACGTGGTTTAACAGTTGAGAAATTTTGAAGGTTTTTAAGGTTGAAATGAAAACCGTTCAGGGAAAGACCTTAGTCTAGTTAAACGATACTTTGTATTTTATTTTTGATGTCCAGCTTCGTCGGAAATGGAGTTGTAAAACTCGTTTTAAGAGTTATAGGTGGGGATGAACCCCGTGTGGTCTTTGTTTTGGAAAAGTCAAGTCGACCTATGCAAATTTCGCTTCCTTGTGAAGTTTGAACCGGTGTTGGTTTGAATCTCAAACATCAATAATGTTTTTGTTTTTAAGTTTGATGGAATAAAGGATAGAGATGAAGCTCGTTAATTCTATGCACTATGTTTTAACTCTCGACAATGTAGTTTGTGCGTATACTACTCGGTTTATATTAAAATGTTTGAGTTCTGTGTATTTCAATGTGACTATCAGGATATGGAAAAACTAAATGCATTCCTGTAGATGAATAAACTCTATATTTTGCAAATGATGAAATGGTTTTTTGTTTACAAAATGAAAGAACAGGGCCAGGCCCAATTTTTTTTTATTTTTTGTTTATTTTTTTTCTGTGAATGAAAAGAATGTTTTTATAATAATAACTCCAGGAAAACCTTAGATTGAAGTTAGGGTTTACACTGTAGGTTAAAAGTAGATGTAATTCTTGTTTTTTGTAACTGTCGATAACTACGGTTAGAACCTCGAAATACTATCTAGGGTTTACAATGTTACGATTCTATGCTTTGATAGTTATATACAGTTTACAATAAGAATGGAAACTACAATAAATGTAAACGAGATAGGGGTTACATATCTTTGTTTTCTGTTTAATAGTAATACTGAAATAATTAAAAGAAATATTCTAACAAAAATATTTGTAAAGGGAAAACATAGTGTGTGTGTGTGAGATTTGGAGACTGTACAGTGACTATGATTTGTGGCTTAAGTCCACAGTTAGCAATTTTATTTATTGCAACAATTCCTATTTATTTGCATATATGATGTATGGAAATTAAAATTACTTTTATTCCTATATACATAAAAAGAATTACAATGCGTTTGTACAGGAAATAACAATGTTTATTTTTCATAAAAATAATGGAATATTCTATACTGTTGTAGATACTATATAGTAATTACTACTATTATTGGCTATAAGACAAAAAATGAAACTCAACTCAATCACTATACTTAGCTATTGAATCAAATGGTAGTTTGCCTATCTTTTCATGTATACTTAATTTGCTTATCTACACTAGAGTACGATGCATAAAACATCATGTGGAAAAATGTAGATAATGGTTTATCAATTCAGATTATCATTAAAATTTTAACATTCAAACTTTAAATAGAATCAGAGATCAATTCTTCTTCAAAATAGAGATTACTAATTTTTACTAACCAGAATTAATAACTGAAATAAAGTAGGAAGTAGTGAAACCTGGAATAATTTTGTAGGGAAACAAACAGCCCAAGAAGACTGTTCCACCCAACCAAATTCCTGAAGATAGCCAAGTACTTGCCTTAGGACCCCTAAGCTTGTTCACTGAACCACGAGGAGGAGGAAACTTAGGAATTTAGGATCTCCACTTGTAGTAGCAATGACTGTCAAATCTTCAAGAAATAGTAGTCCAAAGGACCTGCACTAGCACCTCTGGTTCTTCTTAGCAAAATAGTATGCAGACTTATTTTTGCGCTCACAACTAGCCTCCCTATTTGAATCTCTAAGTGATCACCTAATGCACATGAGGAATATTTTTGCAGAAAATATTGTTTAATAGCTGCCTGCTCAATTCAAATTTGTAGTATGTAGGCTGCCTATGCCTTTTCAGTTGTTACTTGGTCATTAAATGAGTTTACTGCCCACTCCCACCACCTGGGGGATAATGCCACATTTTTAGGGGTAGTTGTCCCATAACCAACAGCTAGTGGTGTGGTGCAATTGCTGCCATCTGTCCCATACCTTCCAATAGCTTCCATTCCTCCTAGTGGGTCAGTGAACACTCATTTAATAGTCCCCTTGGGTGTTTGTCCCCTAATTAAGTTATTTAAATAGTAATAATTAGTAATTACATTCATACTTGATCAAAATATATCATAATTACAAAACTTTGTAATTAAAATTGACATAAAGTATTTTGCTAATAAAATAATAATTTCAGAAATTTCGGTAGGTGACATACACTCCCCCTTAAGTCTTAACATCGTCCTCGATGTTGGTTAGTCACTCCTTCAGTGTTCCTGACAAAGATTTGGGTATGCTGCCTGCATACTACTCTCCAACTCCCAGGTTGCCTCTTCTGGGCTAAGGTGCTTCCATTGCACTTTCACTTGCCCAATGGTGCGATTCTGGAGTAGAGTTTCCCTCCTTTCGAGGATACAGTCCGGTTCCACCTGAAAATTTCCATCTTATCCCACCTGTACATCATTCCAGTTTACAACATGAGAATCATCGTGTACATACTTCTTCAAAAATGATATATGAAAAACATTATGTATTTTTTAAATTTGGTGGCAAAGCCAGTTGGTATGCCACTAGTCCAACTCTGGACAATATTTCGAAAGGACCACAATACCTAGGTGCCAACTTGGCACAGCTCCCTAGTTTTAATGAACTCTTTTTCGGCCTTACCTTGAGAAACACATATTCACCAACTTGGAACTCTTTATGAGTCCTTTTTAGATGAGCTTGAATCTTTTTCCTATATTGGGCAGCTTTTAAATGTCCTTGTACTTGTTTCACAATTATTTCTAACTCTTGCAACAATTCAGGTCCTAAAACAACTCTATTTACTGGATCATTCCACGAAACAGGTGTATCACATTTCCAACCATAAATAATTTCAAAAGGACTAAGTCTGGCTGATGCATGATAATGATTATTATAAGCAAATTCTTCTAAGTGCAAGTAGTCTTCCCACTTACCAGGCTGATCCTTAACATACATTCTTAGTAAATCTTCTAAAACTTGATTTACCCTTTCTGTCTATCCATCTATTTGTGGATGAAATGTTGTGCTGAAATTTAAGGTTGTATTCAGCCATTTAAACAGTGACCTCCAAAAGTTTCCGGTAAACTTAGAGTCACGATCTGAAATTATCACCTTTGGTATCCCATGTAGCCGAAAAATCTGTTTCATAAAGATTTCTACAATGTATGGAGCTTTATGATTTGTCTTCACATGTATAAAATGTGTTGCTTTGCTGAGTTTGTCCACCACCACCATGATAGTGTCATTATGTTTCTGGTTTTTAGGTAATCCAGTAACAAAGTCTATGCCCATCACTTCCCATTTCCAACTCTGTATAGGTAATGGTTGCAACAATCCAGCAGGATGTTGGTGTTCAACCTTCACTTTTTGATAATCCAAACATTTAGCTATGTACTCTGCTACTTCATCCTTCATTCTGGGCCAATAATATTCTTTCCTTAACATAGTAATGGTCTTTTGATAACCTGGATGACCAGAATAATGACTTTTATGCATCTTATTTAATATCAAAAATTTTATTTCTGGTATATCTAGTACATACAATCTATTCTTATACAGCAATAACCCATTTTGCTTCATGTTGTAATTTGCCATAAAGTTTTCAGAACTGTTGTTTGCTGTCTTTTTCTTCATTTTTCTGTATTCTTCATCTGTTTCACTCTTTTCAAGAATCTGATTTTCCAAATCTATTGAAAAAGTACTGATGGATGAAATAAAATTTAATTTTGCCTTACGACTCAAAGCATCTACAACCTTGTTCTCCTTCCCTTTAATATGTTGAATTTCAAAATCATACTCACTTAAGAAAGTCAACCACTAGCTTGTCTAGGGTTCAGATTTGTCTGATCTAATAAATATTTCAGACCCATATTATCTGTTAACAATGTGAATTTTCTGTCAATAAGGTGGTGATGCCACATTTTTAAAGCATGAATTACAGCTAATAACTCTAACTCATAGGTAGAGTAGTTCTTCTCATGTATTTTCATCTTTCTAGATTCATATGCCACCGCATGCCCTTCCTATGTTAGGACTCCACCGAGTCCGTCATTGCATGTGTCTATACAAACTATAAAATGTTTGTTAGGATATGCTATCCTCAAGACAGGTGTTGTACTCAATAATTCCTTCAGCTTTTTAAAACTGTCAGAACATTTATGATCCCGTACAAATTTCTTCCCTTTCTTCTGCAAGGAGGTTACGGGGTTTGCGATTTTTGAAAAACCTTCTATAAATTTTCTATAATATCCAATAATACCCATAAACGACCTTACATCTGACACATCCTTAGGAACCGTCCAATCATTAATGGCTTTTATTTTGTCCGGGTGAACTGAAATTCCCTCTTTAGAAATTATTTGTCCTAAATACTGAATTCTGTCCTTGTGGAAATCACACTTACTAAATTTAGAGTAAAGTTGACGATCCCTCAAAACTTGTAAGATAATCCACAGATGTTCAACATGCTCTTCTTTGCTCTTAGAATACACTAAAATGTCATCTATGAATACCACAGCCAACTTATCTATGTATTTGTGCAGAATATTGTTCATTAAACACATAAATACAGGCAGTGCATTAGTCAAGCCGAATGGCATAAATACGAACTCATAGTGTCTGTATTGAGTTCTAAAAGCTATCTTGAAAATATCTTCATCTTTAACTCACACTTGATGATATCTTGACCTTAGATAAATCTTAGAAAATATTGTGGCCCCACACAATTGATCAAATAGATCGTCTATGTGAGGCAATGGATATCGATTCTTAATCGTCATCTTATTAAGCTAGCTTTAATCTATGCACAGTCTTAAGGTTCCATCTTTCTTTTTAACAAAGATGACAGGTGCTCCCTAAGGAGACACGCTGGGTCTTATATAATTCTTATCCATGAGTTCCTTCAACTGTGATTTCAATTCGTTTAATTCTAGTATATTCATTTTGTATGGAGCTTTAGAATTTGGTACTGCTCCTGGTATTAACTCGATGGTAAAATCTAAATCTCTTTTAGGAGGTAATCTTGGAATCTCCTTAGGAAATACATCCTTAAAATCTTTTAGGATAGGTATGTCTTCTAATTTCAGTTTGTCCTCTTTACAGATAAACTCATCGTTTACTACATTTACTGCAAACAACTAACATCCTTTCCTAACTGCCCTCTTAACATGCATGGTTGAAATCTGTCTAAGGGTTACCTTTCTTGGGATACCTTTTATTTCAACATTTTTTCCTTCATCATTTAAACATGTAAAAGTTTTTCCATAATAGTCCAGAATGACATGATGGGCTTCTAACCAGTCCATTCCAATTATAATATCATAGGATCCTAAAGGTAAAATATTCAATTTGATTTGTGTTCGTAACTAATTCATGGATAAGATACAACTTTCTATAAAATCTGATACTTTCCTCTTTGTTCCAGTTGCTAGTCTAACTAACCAAGATTTATTAAACTTTTATGTTTTCAATTTAAGACTTTCCACAATATCTGGTGATATATAACTTAAACTAGCACCTGGGTCAATTAAAACAGTAACAGGATGATTTTGTAGCATACCTTCAATCTCTACCATGGAGATTTGATGATCTGCTTGCATGTTGTCACTTGCTGCATTGATTCTGGGCATCTCCCTCGCCACGTCTCCAACATTAGGTTGAGTCTGAATAGAGGTGATGTTGTTAGCTTTTTGCTTCCTCAAGGGACATTCTGATGCATAATGGGGACCTCGACACTCTAAACATTTGATGGGTTCCTTTTTCTCATTGGTTATGGTATTAGTAGGTGCATTTCTAGGTGCTATAGAATTCAGCTGTTGACTGTTTCTAAAGTTATTCCCTTGAAAATTCTGATCCTAGAAAATTTTCTTTTGGAAACCGGAATTTCCGCTGAATCTGAATTTTTTCTTTTTCAACTCAAAATTATTGGGCTTATGATTCTTCCAGTTCGACATTCCTTCTCTTTTTCAATTTGTGTCATAACAGAAAACTGCCTTTCTCATAGCATCTTCTAAGGTTTTAGGACTGTCGTACTTGATTCTGTTTTTAATATTGAAAGGTAGGCAGCTCAAGTATCTTTGAATTTTTGGTTTTTCTTCTATGAGGTATGGCACATATCTTAGTAAGTTAATTTAGTGTTCATTTCCTTCATGTTCATATCTCCCAACTTCAAATTGTAGAACTCTTTGGATTTTTCTTCATAGTAGTGTTAAGATAAATACTTCTTTTTAAAGTATCGTCTAAAAGTACTCCATCTTACATCATTATCTTTGATGCCCTTTATTCTTTTGATGTCCTCCCACTAAATATCCACTTTTTCGGTCAACTGATATATAGCCATTTTTGCCTTCAAGCACTCTGAATAGTTTTAAATATGGAAGTATTTCTTCATACTAGATAGCCAAGCTTCAGCTGTCTCATCCTTCTTAGTTTCTCCATTTAAAGTTGGAGGTCTAATCTTTTTGAACTCCCCAAAAATCTGCTCATACTCCTTATGAGTTTTCCTTCTGGGTTTGAAATCTCCTTCGTTGCTATCACTAGTGTAGTTACGTTTCTTTTTACACACTTCAATAGAATCTCCTAATGAGGTTGAACTGTTGTTCACTTCACTGGTTTTCATTTTCTTGTTTTTATTAGCATGAGGTAGATCCTCTACTTTGGAGATATCTTCATTATCTCTTTCTTGCTCCTCAGTTTGGCACTGTTCAAATAGCACTTGGTTTAATTGTTCTTGTGCTTGCAGAATTCTTTCATTGTCTTGTTTCATAGATCTGTTTTCTGCCTTTAATTCATGAAAAGCACATAACAATTTTGATGAACTGTTATTTAGTTCACCGTGACCTTCTTCTGTATAGTGTTGTCCTAAGCTGTGACTGTTTGGATGAAATTTCTCCTCTGAACGTTTAGCTGAGTTTTCCATACCTGTATCTTAAAATAATTTTCTAGATAACATCCTAATTAAATTTCAGATTAGTAAAAATTTTCTACTGTATAAAATTTTCTGCTGCATGTTCTTGGACCTTTTTCAGGCCTAGAGTTCGAACATGAGCTCTGATACCACATGTAACATCCCAAATTTTCATAAAAATTTAGAACTTTTGAAAATGACATTAAAATACGAAAATTATAGTTGTGGAAAATAATAATTGTTTCAGTTCAACATAAATGATTAAAAGGTCATTAAGTACTAAACATAATTTAATTTCTGTATTAGCAACATTGTGATAATGACAATTTTAACACACACTTGACAAACATGATTATTGTAATTAATGCACTGACAGGTTAGGAATATGATGCGATACTTTTTATTTTGAGATGATACTGACAGTTTTCTTTTTGATGACCAAGGGTGTCCTACGAGGTAACCTGGAGTTTACTTAGCTGCAATGCTTAAGCATTTAAAATGTTCTATGTGCAGATGACTGGTAAGAGTTTCCATGACTACGTCAATTCAAAGCATGTGTATACTTCCAATTCAATGTCATAAATAAATAAAACGTTAGAAATCTATTGCGACTCACAAAAAGCATACAGGTATGATTTACATGGTTATAATTACTGTTTTCTCAGAGGCTGTCTTACAACTTAAGAATGTTTACAAAAATTTCATCTATTAACATCATCAGGCTAATAGTTTCGTCGATGTGCTTATTGTCATTATGGTAGCTGGCTTTGTTATTGTCTTAAGATAATTAATGTCTCTATGGTATTGACATCGTAAAAGTACCTTAAATTCATTCAATGTTTACAATGAGAGATTAAGTTAAGAAGTACATAGCATTAAATTAGTTTTCATGCTAAATATTTATCATTAGAATCATTTTAAAAAATATCTACAAACATACTACTTATTCTTTACAATTGCAATAATAGAAATTATAAGGAATATGGATAAAAATCGAAAATAAAAAATTAATATTTAATCTCTATATATTAACTATACTAAACCATAATTTTACAATGTTAAACTATATGTGATACTTATAAGGTTTAAGGGCTTATGTATATAGTATCATTCATTATATATCTTGCTTATGAACGAAAACTATATTAATTTTCGTGACTATCATTATCCTAACATCTACTATGTAAACAAAATTACAAGCATTAATAATTTACGAAACGTATGGAACCATACGAATAATATATAACTTTTAAATTTCAAAAGAATGTAATATAAAGTTTCTATGTTACAACATAGACTCGAAACTATATACATAAACCTTGAAAGTTAAAAAAACAATCTAACACTAAAGTCTTAACATCGTGATTAAGCTTGTCGAGTATATCGTTGATATAATTAGTGTACTAACATGCAATAACTATTGATTGACAGGTTGATAGTTGGCATGCATTACGAGCCAGCATTGGTGATCTTATTACAGGCTTGTATTAATGGCCGTCCATAGAACTGTGGTGATGGGGACTTAACAACACTTCCATGTATTGCAACTCAGTGCATATGGTGATTGCAAAGGTTGCTATGTAATACTTCCCATTGATAATCCTACGAGCTGGCCATCTAACTATCCATCGTGTGCAAAAATTCGCAAGGTCATGCTATGGGCAATGAATGAACAATTAATGCAAATGTTGTTCACTCCAAAACAAAAGTGTTGGCATGTTTACGACTGTTGATCAACTTTGATCCTGGTTGTTGGATGCAACCCTAGTGTTGCGTCATGGTGTTGGGTTGATAGAAAGTTAATGTGTTTTCATTGTTGCTATTGTTTTGGTCTGTGAGGGCCGACAGGATGGTGGTTTTTAGGGTTAGAGAGAAAGCAATGGAGTTTCGACCCTGCGACCTATAGGTTAGGTTGAAATTTATAGGTTTCATATTTCTTGTAATGGAAAGGTGAACACTTGTTGTGTCTTAGGTTTTAAATGTCGTCGAGCTAAAGGAATCGTAGTTTTTAAACCATAGTTTTGAGTGAATACCCGTCTTCCTATAGTAAGAGTGTTGGTATCGTGGTCTCGTCGTTGCTGGTGGATGTACAGATTTCGTTCACCGGTTGCAAGCCGAGTGTCCTTTAGAAAAACTCAGATTTAATTTATCGTTCAGTTTACAGTTTAAAAAGTATAATGTTTAACCTCTAAAATTTATGTGGCAGGCACCAGTTTCGAAAGCGCATGCTTGAACCAAGGTTTCAAAATGGATGGCAACTCCAATCCTGGTAAGCTACGGGTCTTCAAACCCTCGTAGGTCCTCTATTAGTCTTGGTTGAAGTGGTTCTCAACAAAATGTGTGACTGAGTTTTCGTCATGCTTTGGCGTGGTTTAAAAGTCGAGAAACTTTGAAGGTTTTTTATGGTTGAAATGAAAACTATTCAGGGAAAGACCTTTGTCAAGTTAGATGATACTTTGTCTTTTATTTTTTATGTCTAGCTTCATCGAAAATGGAGCTCTAAAACTTGTTGTAAGAGTCATAGGTGGGGATGAACCCTGCATGGTTGGAAAAGTCAAGTCGACCTGTGCAAAGTTCGCTTCCTTGTGAAGTTTGAACCGGTGTTGGTTCGAATCTCAAACTTGGATAATGTTTTTGTTTTTAATTTTAATGGAATAAAGGATAGAGTTGAAGCTTGTTAACTCTATGTACTATGTTTTAACTCTTGGAAAAGTAGTTTGTGTGTATACTACTCGTTTTATATTAAAAATTTTGAGTTCTCTGTATGTAAATATGACTGTCGGGATATGCAAAAACTAAAGGAATTCCCGTAGATGACTAAACTCTGTATGTTGCAAATGATGAAATGGTTTTTCGTTTAAAAAAGGAAAGAACAACACCACGCCCAAATTCTAGTTTTTTTTTTTTTTTTTCCGTGAATGAAACGAATGTTTTTACAATAATAACTCTAGAAAAACCTTAGATTGAAGCTAGGGTTTACATTGTAGGTTAAAAGTAGATGTAATTCTTGTTTTGTGTAACTGTCGATAACTATGGTGAGAACCTGGAAATACTATCTAGGGTTTACAATGTTACGATTCTATACTTTGATATTTATATATAGTTTACAATAAGAATGGAAACTACAATAAATGTAAACGAGATAGGGGTTACATATCTTTGTTTTTTGTTTGATAGTAATACTGAAATAATTAAAAGAAATATTCTAACAAAAAGATTTGTAAAGGGAAAACATAGTGTGTGTGAGACATTTGGAGACTATACAACGACTATGATTTTTGGCGTAAGTCCACAGTTAGAAATTTTATTTACTGCAGCAATTCCTATTTATTTGCATATATGATGTATGGAAATTAAAATTACTTTTATTCATGTATACAGAAAAAGAATTACAATGTGTTTGTACAGGAAATAAGAATGTTTATTTTTCATGAAAACAATGGAATATTCTATACTGTAGTAGATACTATATAGTAATTACTACTGTTATTGGCTATAGGACAGAAAATGAAACTCAGCTCAATCACTGTACTTCTCTATCGAATCAAATGGTAGTTTTCCTATCTTTTCATCTATACTTAATTTGCTTATCTACACTAGAGTACGATGCATAAAACAACATGTGGAAAAATGTATATAATGGTTTATCAATTCAGATTATCATTTAAATTATAACATTCAGACTTTAAACAGAATCAGAGATCAATTCTTCTTCAAAACAAAGTTTACTAATTTTTACTAAACAGACTTAATAACTGAAATAAAGTAGGAAACAGTGAAACCTGGAATAATTCTGTAGGGAAACAAACGGCCCAAGAAGACTATTCCACCCAACCAAATTCCTGAAGATAGCCAAGTAATTGCCTTAGGATCCCCAAGCCTATTCACTGAACCACCAGGAGGAAGAAACTTAGGAATTTAGGATCTCCACTTGTAGTAGCAATGATTGTCAAATATTCAAGAAGTAGTAGTCCAAAGGACTTTGTAATTAAATTTGACATAAATAATTTCAGAAATTTGGGTATGCGACATACACCCCCCCTTAAGTCTAAACATCTTTCTCGATGTTGGTAAATCACTCCTTGAGTTTCCTGAATCAAAGTTGGGTATGCTGCCTACATGCTACTCTCCAACTCCCAGGTTACCTCTTCCAGGCTAAGGTGCTTCCGTTGCACTTTCACTTGCCCAATGGTGCGATTCCGGAGCAAGGTTTCCCTCCTTTCAAGGATACAGTCTGGTTCCACCTGAAAATCTCCGTCTTGTCCCACCTGTACATCATTCCAATTTACAACATGAGTAGCATCTTGTACATACTTCTTTAAAAATGATATATGAAAAACATTATGTATTTTTTAAATTTGGTGGCAAAGACAGTTGGTATGCCATTGGTCCCACTCTCGTCAATATTTCGAAAGCAACACAATACGTGTGTGCCAACTTGGCATAGCTCCCCAATTTTAATGAACTCTTTCTCTGCCTTACCTTGAGAAACACATGTTCACCAACCTGGAAATCTTTATGAGTCCTTTTTAGATGAGCTTGTCTCTTTTTCCTATCTTGGGCAGCTTTGAAATGTCCTTGTACTTGTTTCACAATTAGTTCTAACTCCTGCAACAATTCAGGTCCTAAAACAACTCTATTTACTGGATCATTCCACGAAACAAGTGTATCACATTTCCTACCATAAAGAATTTCAAAAGGACTAAGTCTGGCTAATGCATGATAATGATTATTATAAGCAAATTCTGCTAAGTGCAAGTAGTCTTCCCACTTACCAGGCTGATCCTTAACAGACATTCTTAGTAAATCTTCTAAAACTTGATTTACCCTTTCTATCTGTCCATCCGTTTGTGGATGAAATGTTGTGCTGAAATTCAAGGTTGTATTCAACACTTTAAACAGTGACCTTCAAAAGTTTCCAGTAAACTTAGAGTCACGATCTGAAATTATCACCTTTGGTATCCCATGTAGTCGAAAAATCTGTTTCATAAAGGTTTCTACAATGTCTGGAGCTTTATGAGTTGTCTTCACAAGTATACAATGTGCTGCTTTGCAGAGTTTGTCCACCGACACCATGATAGAGTCATTATGTTTCTGGTTTTTAGGTAATCCAGTAATAAAGTCTATGCTTATCACTTCCCATTTCCAACTCAGTATAGATAATGGTTGCAACAATCCAGCAGGATGCTGGTGTTCAACCTTCACTTTTTAACAATCCAAACATTTAGTTATGTACTCTGCTACTTCATCTTTCATTCTGGGCCAATAATATTTTTTCCTCTGCATAGTAATGGTCTTTTGATAACCTGGATGACTAGAATAATGACTTTTATGCATCTCATTTAATATCAGAATCTTTATTTCTGGTATATTTGGTACATACAATCTGTTCTTATACATCAATAACCCATTTTCCTTCATGCCGTAATCTGCCATAAAATTTTCAGAACTGTTGTTTGCTATCTTTTCCTTCATTTTTCTATATTCTTCATCTGTTTCACTCTTTTCAAGCATCTGATTTTCCAAATCTGTTGAATAAGTACTGATGGATGAAATAAAATTTAATTTTTCGTTAGGATTCAAAGCATCTGCAACCTTGTTCTCCTTCCCTTTAATATGTTGAATTTCGAAATCATACTCACTTAAGAAAGTCAACCATCTAGCTTGTCTAGCGTTCAGATTTGTCTGATCTAATAAATATTTCAGACCCATATTATCTGTTAACAAAGTAAATTTTCTGCCAATAAGGTGGTGATGCCACATTTTTAAAACATTAACTATAGCTAATAAATCTAAATCATAGGTAGAGTAGTTCTTCTCATGTATTTTCATCTTTCTAGATTCATACGCCACCGCATGCCCTTCCTGTGTTAGGACTCCACCAAGTCTGTCATTGTATGCATCTGTACAAACTATAAAATATTTGTAAGGATCTGCTATCCTCAAGACAGGTGTTGTAGTCAATAATTCCTTCATCTTTTTAAAACTGTCAGAACATTTCTGATCCCATACAAATTTCTTCGCTTTCTTCTGCAAGGAGGTTATGGGGTTTGCAATTTTTGAAAAACCTTCTTTAAATTTTCTATAATATCCATTAATACCCATAAACGACCTTACATCTGACACATCCTTAGGAACCGGCCAATCATTAATGGCTTTTATTTTTTCAGGGTCAAATGGAATTCCCTCTTTAGAATCTATGTGTCCTAAATACTAATTTCTGTCCTTGTGGAAATCACACTTAGTAAACTTAGCGTAAAGTTGATGATCCCTCAAAACTTTTAAAATAATCCGCGGATGTTAATCATGCTCTTCTTTGCTCTTAGAATACACTAAAATGTCATCTATGATTACCACAACAAACTTATCTAATTCTTTGTGCAGAATATTGTTCATCAAACACTCAAATACAGCTAGTGCATTAGTCAAGTGGAATGGCATGACTACGAACTCATAGTGTCCGTATTGAGTTCTGAAAGCTGTCTTGAAAATATCTTCATCTTTAACTCGCACTTGATGATATCCTAACCTTATATCAATCTTAGAAAATACCATGGCCCCACGGAACTGATCAAACAGATCGTCTATGTGAGGCAATGGATATCGATTCTTAATCGTCATCTTATTAAGCTGGCGATAATCTATGCACAGTCTTAAGGCTCCATCTATCTTCTTAACAAAGATAACAGGTTCTCCCTAAGGAGACACGGTGGGTCTTATATAATTCTTATCAATCAGTTCCTTCAACTACGATTTCAATTCATTTAATTCCAGTATATTCATTCTATATGGAGCTTTAGACTTTGGTACTACTCCTGGTATTAAGTCGATGGTAAAATCTAAATCTCTTTTAGGAGGTAATCCTAGAATCTTGTAAGGAAATACATCCTTAAAATCTTTTAAGACAGGTATGTCTTCTAATTTCCATTTGTCCTCTTTACAGATAAACTCATCGTTTGCTACATTTACTACAAACAACTGACATCCTTTCCTAACTTCCCTCTTAACTTGCATGGCTAAAATCGTTCTAAGGGTTGTCTTTCTTGGGATACCTTTTACTTCTACAGTTTTTCCTTCGTCATTTAAACATGTAAAACTTTTTCCGTAACAGTCTAGGATGACATGATGGGATTCTAACTAGTCCATTCTAATTATAATATCATAGGATCCTAAAGGTAAAATATTCAACTTGATTTGTGTTTGTAACTGATTCATGGATAAGGTACAACTTTCTATAAAATTTGATAGTTTCCTCTTTGTTTGAGTTGCTAGTCTATCTAACCAAGATTGATTAAACTTTTATGTTTTCAATTTAAGACTTTCCACAATATCTGGTGATATATAACTGAAACTAGCACCTGGATCAATTAAAACAGTAACAGGATGATTTTGTAGCATACCTTCAATCTCTACCATGGAGATTTGATGATCTGCTTGCCTGTTGTCGAATGCTGCATTGATTCTGGGCATCTCCCTTGCCACGTCTCCAACAGTAGGTTCAATCTGAATAGAGTTGATGTTGTTAGCTTTTTGCTTCCTCAAGGGACATTCTGATGCTTAATGGGGACCTTGACACTCGAAACATTTGATGGGTGCCTTTTTCTCATTGGTTCTGGTATTATTAGGTGCATTTCTGGGTGCTGTAGAATTCTGCTATTGGCTGTTTCTGAAGTTATTCCCTTGAAAATTCCGATTCTAGAAATTCTTCTTTTGGAAACCGGGATTTCCATTGAATCTAGAATTTTTCTTTTTCAACTCAAAATTATTGGGTTTATGATTCTTCTAGTTCAACATTCCTTCTCTTTTCCAATTTGTTTCATAACAGAAAACTGCCTTTCTCATAGCCTCTTCCCAGGTTTTAGGACTGTCGTACTCGATTTTGTCCTTAATATTGAAAGGTAGGCAGCTCAAGTATCTTTGAATTTTTGGTTTTTCTTCTATGAGGTATGGCACATATCTTAGTAAGTTCAGAAATTTACTGTTCATTTCCTTCATGTTCATACCTCCCAGCTTAGATCTTTATCTTTGATGCCCTTTACTCTTTTGATGTCTTGCCACCAAATATCTGCATTTCTGATCAAGTTATACATAGCCATTTTTTCCTTCAAGGACTCAGAATAGTTATAAATATGGAAGTATTTCTTCATACTGGACAACCAAGCTTCATCTATCTCGCCCTTCTTAGTTTCTCCATTGAAAGTTGGAGGTCTAATCTTTTTGAGCTCCCCAGAAATATGCTCATACTCGTTATGATTTTTCCTTCTGGGTTTGAAATCTCCTTCGCTGCTATCACTGGTGTACTTACTTTTCTTTTTACACACTTTAATAGCATCTCCCGATGAGGTTGAACTGTTGTTCACTTTACTGGTTTTCATTTTCTTGTTTTCATTAGCATGAGGCAGATCCTCAACTTTGGAGATATCTTCATTATCTCTTTCTTGCTCCTTAGTTGGGCACTATTCAAAAAGCACTTGGTTTAATTGTTCTTGTGCTTGCATAATTCTTTCATTGTTCTTGCATAATTCTGATGATTTGTTATTTAGTTCACTGTAACCTTTTGTATAGTGTTGTCCTGAGTTGTGATTGTTTGGCTGAAATCTATCCTCTGAACGTTTAGCTGATTTTTCCATACCTATGTCTTAAAATAATTTTCTGGAGAACATCATAATTAAATTTCAAATTAGTAAATTTTTTCTGCTGTATAAAAATTTTTGCTATGTGTTCTTGGACCTTTTTCAGGCCTAGGGTTCGAACATGAGCTCTGATACCACATGTAACATCCCGAATTTTCATAAAAATTTAAAAATTTTGAAAATGACATTAAAATGCAAAAATTATAGTTGCGGAAAATAATAATTGTTTGAGTTCAACAGAAATGATTAAAATGTCGTTAAGTACTAAACATAATTTAATTTCTGTATTAGCAACATTGTGATAATGACAATTTTAACACACACTTGACACACATGATTATTGTAATTAATGCACTGACAGGTCAGGAATATGATGCAACACTTTTTCTTTTGAGATGATACTGACAGTTTGCTTTTTGATGACTAAGGGTGTCCTACGAGGTACCCTGGAGTTTACTTAGCTGCAATGCTTAAGCATTTGAAATGTTTTAAGTGCAGACGACAGGTAAGAGTTTCCATGACTGCGTAAATTCAAAGCACATGTATAGTTCCAATTCAATGTTGTAAATAAATAAAATGTTAGAAATCTGTTGCGACTCACAAAAAGAGTACATGTATGATTTACATGGTTATAATTACTGTTTTCTCAAAGGCTGTCTTACAACTTACAATGTTTACAAAAACATCGTCTATTAACATCATCAGACTGATAGTTTCGTCGTTGTGCTCATTGTCGTTATAGTAGCTGGCTTTGTTACCGTCTTAAGATAATTAATTTCTTTATGGTATTGACATCGTAAAAGTACCTCAAATTCATTCAATGTTTACAATGAGAGATTAAGGTAAGAAGTACATAGCATTAAATTAGTTTTCATGCTAAATATTTATCATTAGAATCATTTAAAAAAATATTTCCAAACAAACTACTTATTCTTTACAATTGCAATAATAGAAATTATAAGGAATATGGATAAAAATCAAAAATACAAAATTAATGTTTAATCTCTATATATTAATTATACTAAACCATAATTTTACAATGTTAAAGTATATGTCATACTTATAAGCTTTAAGGGCTTATGTATATAGTATCATTCATTATATATCTTGCTTATGAATGAAAACTATATTAATTTTCATGACTATGGTTATCCTAACAACTACTATGTAAAAAAAATTACAAGCATTATAATCTACGAAACGTATGGAACCATACAAATAATATATAACTTTGAAATGTCAAAAGAATGTAATATAATGTTTCTATGTTACAACATAGACTCGAAACTATATACACAAACCTTGAAAGTTAAAAAAAAATCTAAGACTAAAGTCTTAATGGCGTGATTAAGCTTGTCAAGTATATCATTGATATAATTAGCGTACTAAAATGCAATAACTATTGATTGACAGGTTGATGGTTGGCATGCGTTACGAGCCAGCGTTGGTGATCGTGTTACAGGCCTGTATTAATGGCTGTCCATAGAACTGTGGTGATGGGGACTTAACAACACTTCTACGTATTGCAACTCAGTGCATATGGTGATTGAAAAGGTTGTTATGTAATACTTCCCATTGATAATCCTACGAGCTGGCCATCTAACTATCCATTGTGTGCAAAAATTGGCAAGGTCGTGCTACGGGCAATGAATGAACAATTAATGCAAATGTTGTTCGCTCCAAAACAAAAGTGTTGGCACGTTTACGATCGTCGATCAACTTTGATCCTGGTCATTGGATGCAACCCTAGTGTTGCATCATGGTGTTGGGTTGATAGAAATTTAATGTGTTTTCATTATTGCTATTGTTTCTGTCTGTGAGGGCCGACACGATGCTGGTTTTTAGGGTTAAAGAGAAAGCAATGGAGTTTCGACCCTGCGACCTCTATGTTAGGTTGAAGTTTACAGGTTTCGTCTTGCATGTAATGGAAATGTGAACGCTTGTTGTGTCTTAGGTTTTAAATGTCGCCGAGCTGAAGGAATCATTGTTTTTAAACCAGAGTTTTGAGTGAATACCCGTCTTCCTGTAGCAAGAGTGTTGGTATCGTGGTCTCGTCATTGCTAGTGGATGTATAGAGTTTGTTTGCCGGTTGCAAGGTAAGTGTCCTTCATAAAAACTTAGATTTAATGTATCGTTCAATTTACAGTTTAAAACGTATAATGTTTAACCTCTAAAATTTATGTGGCAGGCACCAGTTTCGAAAGGGCAATCTTGAACCAGGGTTTTGAAATGGATGGAAACTCCAATCCTGGTAAGCTCTGGGTCTTCAAACCCTCGTAGGTGCTCTATCGGTCTTGGTTGATGTGGTTCTCAACAAAATGAGTGACTGAGTTTTCATCATGCTTTGGCGTGGTTTAACAGTCGAGAAAATTGAAGGTTTTTATGGTTGAAATGAAAACTGTTTATGGAAAGACCTTCGTCTAGTTAAACGATACTTTGTCTTTTATTTTTTATGTCTAGCTTCGTCGGAAATGGAGTGTTAAAACTCATTTTAAGAGTTATAGGTGGGGATGAACCCTGCGTGGTCTTTGTTTCCGAAAGTCAAGTCGACATGTGCAAAGTTCGCTTCCTTGTGAAGTTTGAATCGGTGTTGGTTCGAATCTCAAACTTGGATAATGTTTTTGTTTCTAAGTTTGATGGAATAAAGGATAGAGCCGAAGCTCGTTAACTCTGTGTACTATGTTTTAACTCTCGGCAACGTAGTTTGTGCATATACTACTCGTTTTATATTAAAATTTTTGAGTTATGTGTATTTAAATGTGACTGTAGAGCTATTCAAAAACTAAATGCATTCCTGTAGATGAATAAACTCTGTATGCTGCAAATGCTGAAATGGTTTTTTGTTTACAAAAGGAAGGAATAGGGCCACTCCCAAAGTCTAGTTTTGTTTTTTTTTTTTTTTTTTTTTTTTTTTTTTTTTTTCGTGAATGAAAAGAATGTTTTTATAATAATAACTCTAGAAAAACCTTAGATCTAAGCTAGGGTTTACACTGTAGGTTAAAAGTAGATGTAATTCTTGTTTTATGTAACTGTCGATAACTATGGTAAGAACCTGGAAATACTATCTAGGGTTTACAATGTTACAATTCTATACTTTGATATTTATATACAGTTTACAATAAGAATGGAAACTACAATAAATGTAAACGAGATAGGGGTTACATATCTTTGTTTTCTATTTAATAGTAATACTGAAATAATTAAAAGAAATATTCTAACAGAAAGATTTGTAAAGGGAAAACATAGTGTGTGAGAGAGATTTGGAGACTGTACAGTGACTATGATTTGTGGCTTAAGTCCACAGTTAGCAATTTTATTTATTGCAGCAATGCCTATTTATTTGCATATATGATGTATGGAAATTAAAATTACTTTTATTCCTATATACATGAAAAGAATTACAATGTGTTTGTACAGGAAATAACAATCTTTATTTTTCATGAAAATAATGGAATACTCCATACTATATAGTAATTACTACTGTTATTGGCTATAGGACAGAAAATGAAACTCAACTCAATCACTGTAGTTATCTATCGAATTAAATGGCAGTTTGCCTATCTTTTCATGTATACATAATTTTCTTATCTACACTAGAGTACGATGCATAAAACATCATGTGGAAAAATGTAGATAATGGTTTATCAATTCAGATTATTATTAAAATTTTAACATTCAGACTTTAAACAGAATCATAGATCAATTCTTCTTCAAAACATAGATTACTAATTTTTACTAAACAGACTTAATAACTGAAATAAAGTAGCAAACAATGAAACCTGGAATAATTCTGTAGGGAAACAAACAGCCCAAGAAGACTGTTCCACCCAACCAAATTCCTGAAGACAGCCAAGTACTTGCCTTAGGACCCCCGAGCCTGTTCACTGAACCATCAGGAGGAAGAAACTTAGGAATTTAGGATCTCCACTTGTAGTAGCAATGACTGTCAAATCTTCAAGAAGTAGCAGTCCAAAGGACCTTCACCAGCACCTATGGTTCTTCTTAGCAAAATAGTATGCAGACTTATTTTTGCACTCACAACTAGCCTCCCTATTCGAATCTCTCAGTGATCACCTGATGCATACGAGGAATATTTCTGCAGAAAAAATTGTGTAAGAACTGCCTGGTCAATTTGAATTTCCCTTATGTAGGCTGCATAGGCCTTTTCAGTTGTTACTTGGTCATTAAATGAGCTGCCTGCCCACTCCCACCACCTGGGGGATAATGCCACATTTTTAGGGGTAGTTGTCCCATAACCAATAGCTAGTGGTGTGGTGCAATTGCTGCCATCTATCCCATACCTTCCAACAGCTTCCATTCCTCCTAGTGGGTCAGTGAACACACATTTAACAATCCCCTTGGGTGTTTGTCCCCTAATTAATTTATTTAAATAATAATAATCAGTAATTAAATTCATCCTTGTTCAAAATTGATCATAATTACAAAACTTTGTAATTAAATTTGACATAAAGTATTTTGCTAATAAAATAATAATTTCATAAATTTGGGTAGGTGACATACACCCCCCCTTAAGTCTCAACATCATCCTCGATGTTGCTTAATCACTCCTTGAGTGTTCTTGAAACAGAGTTGGGTATGTTGCCTGCATACTACTCTCCAACTCCTAGGTTGCCTCTTCCAGGATAAGGTGCTTCCATTACACTTTCACTTGCCCAATGGTGCGATTCCAGAGCAGAATTTCCCTCCTTTCGAGGATACAGTCCAGTTGCACCTGAAAATCTCCATCTTGTCCCACCTGTACATCATTCCAGTTTACAACATGAGTAGCATCGTGTAAATACTTCTTTAAAAATGATATATGAAAAAAATTATGTATTTTTTAAATTTGGTGGAAGAGCTGGTATGCCACTGGTCCAACTCTAGACAATATTTCGAAAGGACCAGAATACCTGTGTGCCAACTTGGCACAGCTCCCCAATTTTAATGAACTATTTTTCCCCAATTTTAATGGACTATTTTTCGGCCTTACCTTGAGAAACACATGTTCACTAACCTGCAACTCTTTATGAGTCCTTTTTAGATCAGCGTAACTCTTTTGCCTATCTTGGGAAGATTTTGAATGTCGTTGTACCTATTTCACAATTAGTTTTAACTCCTGCAACAATTCAGGTTCTAAAAGAACTCTATTTACTGGATAATTCCACAAAACAGGTGTATCACATTTCCTACCATAAAGAATTTCAAAAGGACTAAGTCTGGCTGATGCATGATAATGATTATTATAAGCAAATTCTGCTAAGTGCAAGTAGTCTTCCCACTTACCAGGCTAATCCTTAACATACATTCTTAGTAAATCTTCTAAAACTTGATTTACCCTTTCTGTATGTCCATCCATTTGTGGATGAAATGTTGTGTTGAAATTCAAGGTTGTATTCAACCCATTAAACAGTGACCTCCAAACATTTCCGATAAACTTAGAGTCATGATCTGAAATTATCACCTTTGGTATCCCATGTAGTCGAAAAATCTATTTCATAAATATTTCTGCAATGTCTGGAGATTTATGAGTTGTCTTCATAGGTATAAAATGTGCTGCTTTCCTGACTTTGTCCACCACCACCATGATATAGTTATTATGTTTCTGGATTTTAGGTAATCCAGTAATAAAGTCTATGCTTATCACTTCCCATTTCCAACTCGGTATAGGTAATGGTTGCAACAATCCAACAGGATGTTGGTGTTCAACCTTCGCTTTTTGACCATCCTAACATTTAGCTATGTACTCTGCTACTTCATCCTTTATTCTAGGCCAATAATATTCTTTCCTTAGCATAGTAATGGTCTTTTGATAACTTGGATGAACAGAATAATGACTTTTATGCATCTTATTTAATATCAAAATTTTTATTTCTGGTATATCTGGTACATACAATCTATTCTTATACAGCAATAACCCATTTTCCTTCATGCTGTAATCTGCCATAAAATTTTCAGAACTGTTGTTTGTTGTCTTTTCCTTCATTTTTTTGTATTCTTCATCTGTTTCACTCTTTTCAAGAATCTGATTTTCCAAATCTGTTGAATAAGTATTGATGGCTGAAATAAAATTTAATTTTTCCTTACGACTCAAAGCATCTGCAACCTTGTTCTCCTTCCCTTTCATATGCAGAATTTCGAAATCATACTCACTTACGAAAGTCAACCATCTAGCTTGTCTAGCGTTCAGATTTGTCTGATCTAATAAATATTTCAAACCCATATTATTTGTTAACAATGTGAATTTTATACCGATAAAGTGGTGATGCCACATTTTTAAAGCATGAATTACAACTAATAACTCTAAATAATAGGTAAAGTAGTTCTTCTCATGTATTTTCAGTTTTCTAGATTCATACGCCACCACGTGCCCTTCCTATGTTAGGACTCCACCGAGTCCGTCATTGCATGCATCTGTACAAAGTATAAAATCTTTGTTAGGATCTGTTATCCTCAAGATGAGTGCTATAGTCAATAATTCCTTCAGCTTTTTAAAACTGTCAGAACATTTATGATCCCATACAAATTTCTTCCCTTTCTTCTGCAAGGAGGTTATGGGGTTTGCAATTTTTGAAAAACCTTCTATAAATTTTCTGTAATATCCAGTAATACCCATAAATGACTTTACATCTGACACATCCTCAGGAACCGGCCAATCATTAATGGCTTTTATTTTATCTAGGTCAACTGAAATTCCCTCTTTAGAAATTATGTGTCCTAAATACCGAATTCTTTCCTTATGAAAATCACACTTACTAAACTTAGCATAAAGTTGATGATCCCTCAAAACTTGTAAGATAATCCGCACATGTTCATCATGCTCTTCTTTGCTCTTAGAATACACTAAAATGTCATCTGTGAATACCACAGCAAACTTATCTAAGTATTTGTGCAGAATATTGTTCATCAAACACATAAATATAGTCGATGCATTAGTCAAGCCGAATGGCATGACTACGAACTCATAGTGTCTATATCGAGTTCTGAAAGTTGTATTGAAAATATCTTCATCTATAACTCACACTTGATGATATCTTGACCTCAGATCAATCTTAGAAAATATCATGGTCCCACGCAACTGATCAAACAGATCGTCTATGCAAGGCAATGGATATCTATTCTTAATCGTCATCTTATTAAGCTGGCGATAATCTATGCACAATCTTAAGGTTCCATCTTTCTTCTTAACAAAGATGATAGGTGCTCCCAAAGGAGACATGTTGGGTCTTATATAATTCTTATCAATCAGTTCCTTCAACTGTGATTTCAATTCGTTTAATTCCAGTATATTCATTCTGTATGGAGATTTAGAATTTGGTACTTCTCCTGGTATTAACTCGATGGTAAAATCTGAATCTCTTTTAGGAGGTAATACTAGAATCTCCTCAAGAAATACATCCTTAAAATCTTTTAGGACATGTATGTCTTCTAATTTAAACTTGTCCTCTTTACAGATAAACGCATCATTTACTACATTTACTGCAAACAACTGACATCCTTTCCTAACTACCCTCTTAACTTGCATGGCTGAAATTTGTCTAAGGGCTACCTTTTATTTCTACAGTTTTTACTTCGTCATTTAAACATGTAAAACTTTTTCTGTAACAGTCCAGAATGTCATGATGGGCTTCTAACCAGTCCATTCTGATTATAATATCATAGGATCCTAAAGGTAAAATATTCAACTTGATTTGTGTTTGTAACTGTTTCATGGATAAGGTACAACTTTCTATAAAATATGATACTTTCCTCTTTGTTCTAGTTGCTAGTCTAACTAACCAAGATTTATTAAACTTTTATGTTTTCAGTTTAAGACTTTCCACAATATCTTGTGATATATAACTGAAACTAGCACCTGGGTCAATTAAAACAGTAACAGGATGATTTTGTAGCATACCTTCAATCTCTAGCATGGAGATTTGATGACCTACTTGCCTATTGTCGAGTGCTGCATTGATTCTAGGCATCTCCCTCACCACGTCTCCAACAGTATGTTCAGTCTAAATAGTGTTGATGTTGTTAGCTTTTTGCTTCCTCAAGGGACATTCTGATGCACAATGGAGACCTTGACACTCGAAACATTTGATGGGTGCCTTTTTCTCATTGGTTCTAGTATTATTAGGTGCATTTCTGGGTGCTGTAGAATTTTGTTGTTGACTATTTCTGAAGTTATTCCCTTGAAAATTCCGATTCTGGAAATTTTTCTTTTGGAGACTGGGATTTCCATTGAATCTGAAATTTTTCTTTTTCAACTCAAAATTGTTGGGCTTATGATTCTTCCAGTTCGAAATTCCTTCTCTTTTCTAATTTGTGTCATAACAGAAAAATGCCTTTCTCATAGCCTCTTCCAAGGTTTTAGGACTGTCGTACTCGATTCTGTCCTTAATATTGTAAGGTAGGCAGCTCAAGTATATTTGAATTTTTGGTTTTTCTTCTATGAGGTATGGCACATATCTTAGTAAGTTCAGAAATTTACTGTTCATTTCCTTCATGTTCATATGGCCTAGCTTCAAATCGTAGAACTCTGGATTTTTCTTCATAGTACTGTTCAGATAAATACTTCTTTTTAAAGTATCGTTTAAGAGTACGCTAGCTTACACCTTTATCTTTGATGCCCTTCATTCTTTCGATGTCCTGCCACCAAATATCTGCTTTTTCGGTCAAGTTATATATAGAAATTTTTGCATTCAAGGACTCTGAATAGTTATAAATATGGAAGTATTTCTTCATACCGCACAACCAAGCTTCAGCTGTCTCGCCCTTCTCAGTTTCTCCATTGAAAGTTAGAGGTCCAATCTTTTTGAACTCCCTAGAAATCTCCTCATACTCCTTATGATTTTTCCTTATGGGTTTGAAATCTCCTTCACTTCTATCACTGGTGTAGTTACGTTTCTTTTGACGCACTTCAATAGCATCTCCCGATGAGATTGAACTGTTGTTCACTTCACTGGTTTTCATTTTCTTGTTTTTACTAGCATGAGGCAGATCCTCAACTTTGGAGATATATTCATTATCTCTTTCTGGCTCCTCAGTTGGGCACTGTTCAAACAACACTTGGTTTAATTGTTCTTGTGCTTGCAGAATTCTTTCATTGTCTTGTTTCATAGATCTAATTTTTGCCTTTAATTCATGAAAAGCTCGTAACAATTCTGACGAACTATTATTTAGTTCATCATGACCTTCTTCTATATAGTGTTGTCCTGAGCTATGACTGTTTTGCTAAAATTTGTCCTCTGAACGTTTAGCTGAGTTTTCCATACCTATATCTTAAAATAATTTTCTTGATAACATCATAATTAAATTTCAAATTAGTAAAATTTTTCTGCCGTATAAAATTTTTCTGCTGCATGTTCTTGGACCTTTTTCAGGCCTAGAGTTCAAACATGAGCTCTGATACCACATGTAACATCCCAAATTTTCATAAAAATTTAAAACTTTTGAAAATGAAATTAAAATGCGAAAATTATAGTTGTGGAAAGTAATAATTGTTTGAGTTCAACAGAAATGATTAAAAGGTCATTAAGTACTAAACATAATTTAATTTTTGTATTAGCAGCATTGTGATAATGACAATTTTAACACACACTTGACAAACATGATTATTGTAATTAATGCACTGACAGGTTAGGAATATGATGCGATACTTTTTCTTTTGAGATGATACTGACAGTTTGCTTTTTGATGACCAAGGGTGTCCTACGAGGTACCCTAGAGTTTACTTAGCTGCAACGCTTAAGCATTTGAAATGTTCTATGTGCAGACGATAGGTAAGAGTTTCCATGACTGTGTAAATTCAAAGCACATGTATAGTTCCAATTAAACGTCGTAAATAAATAAAATGTTAGAAATCTGTTGCGACTCACAAAAAGCGTACAGGTATGATTTACATGGTTATAATTTCTGTTTTCTAAAAGGTTGTCTTACAACTTAACAATGTTTACAAAAACGTCATCTATTAACATCATCAGGATGATAATTTCGTCGCTGTGCTCATCATCCTTATAGTAGCTACCTTTGTTACCGCCTTAAGATAATTAATGTCTTGATGGTATTGACACCGTAAAAGTAACTCAAACTCATTCGATGTTTACAATGAGAGATTAAGGTAAGAAGTACATAGCATTAAATTAGTTTTCATGCTAAATATTTATCATTAGAATCATTTAAAAAAATATCTACAAACAGACTACTTATTCTTTGCAATTGCAATAATAGAAATTATAAGGAATATGGATAAAAATCGAAAATACAAAATTAATATTTAATCTCTATATATTAACTATACTAAACCATAAGCTTACAATGTTAAACTATATGTGATACTTATAAGCTTTAAGGGCTTATGTATATAGTATCATTCATTATATATCTTGCTTATGAAATAAGGCAGTTGCTCCACTTTGAGTTAGTAATATAGTGTATTTTGAAAAAATTTAACTGCAATAGCATTCCTTCGGGAAAATAAGGCAGTTGCTCCTCTAGTCATCAATCGTTAGGAATAAATCAAGATCTAATCATAAAGATTTGGCTGTATAAACTTCATTGTAATTAATTATAAGTTACAGCTATTTCATGCATCGAAGCGAGACATAATCCTCATTTGAATGTTCCCATGATATTGAGGATCTCCATAATTTATAACGAAGGTCATTAGGGACCAAGATACGCCATCCTTGTATCCACAAAATGTCCATTAGTTATCCATTAAGAAATGAAATCATTTTATCTACATCACAACATCTAACAAATTGTCACAATGTTATCTTTAACAAGCTGTACTAACTCACATTTGAATCCGCTTGCAATTACCCGACATTAGAGGTCAGTAGTGTTACGGAAAAACACACACATAAGATACAAAAGATACACATTACACAGAGACAAATATACGCGTGGTTCACCCATCTCTATGGGCTACGTCCACCAGAACAGTCACCTTATATATTATTTATCCAAGAGAAGATTTACATCTTGCAAAACATTTGTTTGCTATCTTTGCTTTTCCCTCCCGCAAGCCTTCTCAAAAGAGAGCATTCTCAAGACACCGAAAGTTAACAATGAATGATGACAAAGATCTGAATATATCAGCAGAGCTCTTTCCAATACTCATCCAATCGTGAAGTACATAAAATCATTTCAACATTATTTGGGTTCTTTAACTAACCGTTCCTAGGATCTACTTACCGTGCAGATAACATAAATATAACATATATTTAAACATAATTACAGAGTGGCCTGCATTCAAATTCGGCAGGGTTGAAGCCGATTCAAAATCAGTAAACAACAAATAAGCATCCAGAAGAAAACCCACTAAATCGCTAATGCCAGAGTTAGATCCATAATGTATTAGCAGAGAACCGCCGAGCACTAAACTATTTAAGCAGAGTTTAGAACTTGAATTTCCAGTTTGACTAACCCAAGGATCTGCGATCTACATACCATTCTGCATTTAGATATTTGCATACTAACCACCCAAGGAAGAGGAACATAGTCGTATGGATTATCACGATGAAATTCCAGAGGTCATCTTACAGCAATCAATAATATGAAGACAACAAAGTGGAAAATCTATAAATCACAACATCCAAATAATTCATCACGCCAAGGTTACATCCCAGGTCAAAATCCGCAGTGGTATATAACTTTCATATAAATCTATTGTAGCAAAAGCGCCCAGGTTGATAAAATCGAGGAATGTTCTGTATCAACAAGTATTTAGAAACACCCTGTGTTTGCGATTGAATTTTCTAAGATAATCTATATCTGTCTGCCCCATTTGCTGCGTTGTAATACTGAGTACTGATATATATAAACTCTACAATACTGGAAGGACTCCTTAACTAGAATGAAATTCAATCATAACAGAGAACCTCGTGGATCAAATTAGGGATCTATGTATCTTCGGGTTTCTAAATATTCCCAACTTGTAAATTTAATTAGTGGAACAAGGGCCTACGCCTCTTCCGGATAACTACCTGAACACTTCAGTTATTCTTCACATTAAAGTACTTGTTAGATAATCAACATAAAAATATACCTTGGAAGTATACCCGGCGTTTGGTTGACAATCGTTATCAAGGAAATTCAAATAGGAAGGCTTACCCCTACGGCGATCACTGAGATAAATGTTTTACCGAGTTTGAGATAATTTCCACCATATAATATTTCATTTGACAGTGAATTAAATCTGATGTTGTGTTTAGCACTCATGTTATGACAACAGAACCCAACGATCACGTGGATCTGCAGAGATTTGAATTAAATATTAAGTGAAAGACTCTCAAGGTGGAATCGGCGTGAATCTACAGACAATTTAATTAAACATCAAGTGAAAACTCTCAAATTGGGATCGGCATGAATATGCAGAGATTTAATTAAAAATCAAGTAAGAACTCTCAAATTGGGATCGGCGTGAATCTACATAATATAGCTATTTCCAGGATTGAATCTCGTTTGACAGAGATCATGCCCCTCAATGTTATCAGTGGCATGGCGCATTACCTATATGAATGAGAATAAATCCATAGAGGGGACGGTTTCAAAAGCAAGGGAACAAACCTGCAACAATGTGCCCGCTCAGGTGTGCTGCGCGATCCACTCGACATAGGCGTAGTCTGTCTCATCCTCAGCGATTTCCCCATTCCCCCGTTCCTTCTGTTTTCCCTTTTTTTTTTAATATGATCGAGAGTTCCCCTTTGCTTTGGAGACTCCGCTCTTCCTTGGAGATCCTCCCCGCCAAGTGGAATTGATTGACTCTTGTGTGGATTTTGGGAACGCCACGTGGTAGGTAAGGTTCTCCAACAAGAGGCTCGGCTTCTTTGAAAAATAAATTCTTTCCTTCATTACAAATACCCTAAGATAGGTAACCTTTAAACTATAAGCCGCCTTCATTTGTGATGTAGAAAACTTCTAAAATATTACTATAGTTTAACTATCACTTTAACCCCTTAAGGCATTCATATTTATATGTATCGCATACCGATCTCTTATATATATATATATATATAGATATATATCATATACACGAGACCACTTTTGTATAAAATGGTTCATAGGGATCTCTTATGAGGAGTTCCTTTTAAGTTTAACTTCTAAAGTTTCTAAGGGGCCCTTTAAAGAACCTAGCTCTTCATTCAAGGGTGTGTGTGCACTAGAACGATATCCGTCGTCGACTAGCCATAAACTTCCTCAGTAATGGTTTAGTTGCGTCGTCACCTTTTATTCTCTTAAGTTTAAATTTTATTACTTAGGGAATAATACCACATAAGCCGCAAGGCTTACTGGTGGGGTCTTGGCCTTGTGCTCCTCACCAGAAACCCGTACAATGTTCATTTATATTTACATGCCACAAGGGCAGAACAAGAGGGATATTACATCCTCCTCCCCTTAAATTAACACCGTCCTCGGTGTTCATATTTTCAACAATTGGTCTTCTCTTCTGGAATCATCATTTTCTTGCTTTGTCCTTTTTCTGTTTTGATCACCTTCAAAACTTCATGTTTTCCGCCAATTATTATATCTCAAAACCTGTACCTTTCACTACCAACATAAGTTGTTTCTAGCATATTATCATAAAATAAATGCATACACCTGTTTTTTTTTTTTTTTTTTTTTTTTTTTTTTTTTTTTTTTTTTTTTTTTTTTTCTAAAACAATAAGAACAGAAGTGCTAGTGTCCTCCTGCAACATCATGTTGCAGCCTTTTCATGGCAACTCCATTGAGAGTTTGATTCTACTTACCAATCTCTTCTTTGTAATTTTCCTGCGTTTGCACAATGTCGTTTCTTTCCAAGTACATTTAGTCATTCTTTTCCTGCTTTTTCTAAAAGCAATTATATCAATGCTCATAACATAGCATATACATAGTCTACCATGTATATGCATAATTTTTAACAAGTTCATAACATACGCATATGTGCATACTTGTGCATAACGTATGTATAGTAGAAACAACTCATGGTGCACCATCTCAATGCTGAATAAGACTTTTTATTCTAAGCATTCCATAGGTATCAAAAATCAAAAGTCAACGGATTACTGATGTTTCATAGCCTCCAACTCAACATCAGTAATCACCATGAGTTGCAGTGTTTCCAGAGCTTACGCTCAACACATAACCAGTGGTCCATTTTATTTATTTATTTATTTTTTTACAAGTACACATAAATCCTGTGTTTCCAAGAGTGCATACTATTAACTTTATCAAAATTTGTCCTTCACTTGATCCGAGAAGCTTTTGCCTAACACCCAAGTGCTCACACAGCAATCTTTCGGAAATTATTCGGAAATTCTTGCCTAACACCTCAGTGCTCACACAACAATCTTTCAAAAAAATTCTTGCCTAACACCTCAGTGCTCACACAGCAATCTTTCGGAAATTCTTGCCTAACACCTCAGTGCTCTCGCAGCAATCTTTCCTCTCATGCATACTAAGCAGCGTCCTGCCTCACGCATATGCATTATTTTATAGTTTGCTTAGGTCTTTATAGCCTGCCGATTCCTTCGAGAATTCTAGCGGCTGTCAACTCCCTGATTTCTCGGGAGTGTTTCAGTGCCCTTATCGCACTCTCGCATAATTCCCCTCAAGCCTTCTCGCTTGAGTCCAGGAATCTATTCCCCTCAAGCCTCCTCGCTTGAGTCTAGGAAATCTCATTCAAATTCATCAATTATTTCGTCATATTACATTTTATAACCATACAATTTCTCTGACCAATTTCGTCTAGTTCTTTATTCACAATAATTAACAATAATAAAAGCTGTAATGTGGATCTTTCATCCTCACCCTTTTATGGTACCATGCATAATATATTAAGCTTTTGTCTTTCAACATGTTCCACCGAGTTTTGGCCATCTGCCAAATTCAATTGTTAGTAACACTTTATATAACAAAATCAAAATATTTGTAAATAAGAAAATCATTCATTCTTCATACTACGATATCCTTACTTGATCATCTGAAATAAACGTTTTTTCTCCTTCCAAAGCATAACTCACTTACTTAATAGGATTACATAATCCCTTGAAAAAAATAATATTATTCCTATGATGACCCGTGGACATTATGATTTCTTAACCTCGAATGTTATCCTTCACCATTCAAACACACTTCCTATTTTACTTATACAAATTCTCTTTGGTATATACTAATATCACATAGGAATAACCAATCTTCTAAAACATACTTGCATACCTTATAATGATAACCATATACCTTTGCAAAGGCGACCGCATAGCTCACCTTCATCTGCCGAGGGTCCAGTTTACCTCGATTACTCTCTCAAAGATCACTTCCGATCTACCCTGCAAATTCCATGTCAGCAATGTTTTCCTTAACACATAATAAATAAAAACAGTCATTCCTTGTGGCAACATAAGGACGTCAGAAGATTACCGCATCCTACTAACCTGTATTTATTTCATGTTGGTTCTAGGTTTCCAATAATCTACCCGTTTTAACAAAATAATCAATTTGAGAAAACATATAACTGTACATGAATAGCAAGTCGGCATAATTATTGAGCAAAAATAAAAGTATCACTATTACTCATTGTTTCCCACGTCTATCTTAGTAGAAATTACTGAAGTAAGAGGTATATATATACAAGGTATTCATGCATTCCTTAACGGATTTTCAAGTATCCATACATGTAACACAAAGCTTTGACCACATGAAGGTATAATCCTTCTGTCAACCACTCCCAGTATCCCAACATTCCTAGTAAGGATTTCTGAAAATAGAATATACAAAAATGAAATCATAACATTTCATCATAAGCATCTTTTAACTACTTTGAATACACATGTATACTTCTTGAGTAATTATAACCATCATCCTTTTGAACCTTCAAGCAAGGCTACCAGCGTGTTCCCATGTCACACATTTATACTTCATTATTATATACAATCCTATACTGCAAAGAGACTAGGGGATTCTTAACAATTATTCTCTTTTATCCCTTGAAATCTTCAGATAAGGTTATAATGACGAAGGATACTCGTTTGTGGAAGTAGAGTTAAGTCGAAGGTCATGAAAATCATTCACAAGGATGGCAATTTCCTAGTCCTAGAAAATTTCTCACAGTAGAATGTCCATTTAAACCAAATGAAGTTAATTCCTATCCTTTCAATCTTTTACCTTGAGGATCACCCTTTGTTAATCATTCATAAAAGTTTTACAATTCTTCTAACCATCTATGGTTTGGATAGTAACATTACTTACATTAACCTTGAAGATTATATATTTATAAAATCAACTAATCATTCTTTTCTACCATGTCACATAACAATTAAGGAAAAGACTAATATTCTATATCGAAACCATCACATGTAATATTCAATATAATGTACAAACATCTTCTACACCTTCTCTCAATAACATTTAGCCAATAAGGAGAATTTCGGGAGTTATTCCTTAGTACCATTTATGCATTTTTCTAACATGATAAGGATCCTTGCATCCTACAATCTCGTGTACATACTTAATACAATCGTCCCAACATAAATGCGTGAAATCAATAACTAGGTAATTCATGACAATTTTCCAATCCTTCTCATAATGACCTAACCATCATTCATTCAATCCTTATGATTCAATATGTTTGCTATCCTGTCCTCTTTTGTATAGTCACCTTTCCAAGCCTAGAACTTTTCTTATCCTCATAAATATGATTGAAGCAATCAAGTACCTATGATGAATGTCTATGACTTGACTTATATATGTACTAAAGCCCTACCAATGGCATCAATCGACCAGATATGAATGTACATCTTTCATTAGATACATAATCCTAATTATGTTTATGAACTTTTGAACATACAAATGCTCCTATGATTCTCATTACTATCATTACGATCAACGTATAAGAAAATATTAACAAGATCACCAAGATAAAGATAGGAACATATTCCAACTATTTTAATCATTTTTAAATAATACTTTCTTATCCTTTAATGAAACTAATTGTAGAGCATGAGGAGATATTCATCCTCTAGTATTTATAGAAGATCATTCAACTTCGGGAGGAAACATATAAATGCTCACATATAGACAATGCTTTTCCTTTAGAATGCTTCAACAAGTGGAGTATACTTACTTGCGATTTAAAAGACCTCTTGTCGATTACCTCTTGCTGATTCTTTGGAACATAAATCCTTTGTTTGCGTCTTATCGATGGAGTTTCTTTCCTCGCTCGACAACTTGTTTTTGTTTTCCCCTCTTGAGCCCAATAAGCCCGAGTGTTTGCAACCTGCGCTCTTGAAGTCGAGCTCGGAGATTCATTTTCCTCTCCTCCAGCATAGTCCATGCAACCAAAATGAAACCAAAACAATTGATTAGTAAACTTAACAATCTTCATACTAACTTATCGCATGTTGAGCTCACTAGGTCCTAGTGTTGTAACCTAATGCTCTGATACCATATGTAACATCTCCAGCTTAAATTTAACACCACTTTGAGTTAGTAATATAGTGTATTTTGAAAAAATTTAACTGCAATAGCATTCGTTCGGGAAAATAAGGCAGGTGCTCCTCTAGTCATCAATCGCTAGGAATAAATCAAGATCTAATCATAAAGATTTGGCTGTATAAACTTCATTGTAATTAATTATAAGTTACAGCTATTTCATGCATCGAAGCGAGACATAATCCTCATTTGAATGTTCCCATTATATTGAGGATCTCCATGATTTATAACGAAGGTCATTAGGGACCAAGATACGCCATCCTTGTATCCACAAAATGTCCATTAGTTATCCATTAAGAAATGAAATGATTTTATCTACATCACAACATCTAACAAATTGTCACAATGTTATCTTTAACAAGCTGTACTAACTCACATTTGAATCCGCTTGCAATTACCCGAGATTAGAGGTCAGTAGTGTTACGGAAAAACACACACATAAGATACAAAAGATACACATTACACAGAGACAAATATACGCGTGGTTCACCCATCTCTATGGGCTACGTCCACCAGAACAGTCACCTTATATATTATTTATCCAAGAGAAGATTTACATCTTGCAAAACATTTGTTTGCTATCTTTGCTTTTCCCTCCCGCAAGCCTTTTTCAAAAGAGAGCATTCTCAAGACACCGAAAGTTAACAATGAATGATGACAAAGATCTGAATATATCAGCAGAGCTCTTTCCAATACTCATCCAATCGTGAAGTACATAAAATCATTTCAACATTATTTGGGTTCTTTAACTAACCGTTCCTAGGATCTACTTACCGTGCAGATAACATAAATATAACATATATTTAAACATAATTACAGAGTGGCCTGCATTCAAATTCGGTAGGGTTGAAGCCGATTCAAAATCAGTAAACAACAAATAAGCATCCAGAAGAAAACCCACTAAATCGCTAATGCCAGAGTTAGATCCATAATGTATTAGCAGAGAACCGTCGAGCACTAAACTATTTAAGGCAGAGTTTAGAACTTGAATTTCCAGTTTGACTAACCCAAGGATCTGCGATCTACATACCATTCTGCATTTAGATATTTGCATACTAACCACCCAAGGAAGAGGAACATAGTCGTATGGATTATCACGATGAAATTCCAGAGGTCATCTTACAGCAATCAATAATATGAAGACAACAAAGTGGAAAATCTATAAATCACAACATCCAAATAATTCATCACGCCGAGGTTACATCCCAGGTCAAAATACGCAGTGGTATATAACTTTCATATAAATCTATTGTAGCAAAAGCGCCCAGGTTGATAAAATCGAGGAATGTTCTGTATCAACAAGTATTTAGAAACACCCTGTGTCTGCGATTGAATTTTCTAAGATAATCTATATCTCTCTGCCCCATTTGCTGCGTTGTAATACTGAGTACTGATATATATAAACTCTACAATACTGGAAGGACTCCTTAACTAGAATGAAATTCAATCGTAACAGAGAACCTCGTGGATCAAATTAGGGATCTATGTATCTTCGGGTTTCTAAATATTCCCAACTTGTAAATTTAATTAGTGGAACAAGGGCCTACGCCTCTTCCGGATAACTACCTGAACACTTCAGTTATTCTTCACATTAAAGTACTTGTTAGATAATCAACATAAAAATATACCTTGGAAGTATACCCGGCGTTTGGTTGACAATCGTTATCAAGGAAATTCAAATAGGAAGGCTTACCCGTACGGCGATCACTGAGATAAATGTTTTACCGAGTTTGAGATAATTTCCACCATATAATATTTCATTTGACAGTGAATTAAATCTGATGTTGTGTTTAGCACTCATGTTATGACAACAGAACCCAACGATCGCGTGGATCTGCAGAGATTTGAATTAAATATTAAGTGAAAGACTCTCAAGGTGGAATCGGCGTGAATCTACAGACAATTTAATTAAACATCAAGTGAAAACTCTCAAATTGGGATCGGCATGAATATGCAGAGATTTAATTAAAAATCAAGTAAGAACTCTCAAATTGGGATCGGCGTGAATCTACATAATATAGCTATTTCCAGGATTGAATCTCGTTTGACAGAGATCATGCCCCTCAATGTTATCAGTGGCATGGCGCATTACCTATATGAATGAGACGAAATCCATAGAGGGGACGGTTTCAAAAGAAAGGGAACAAACCTGCAACAATGTGCCCGCTCAGGTGTGCTGCGCGATCCACTCGACATAGGCGTAGTCTGTCTCATCCTCAGCGATTTCCCCATTCCCCCGTTCCTTCTGTTTTCTCTTTTTTTTTTAATATGATCGAGAGTTCCCCTTTGCTTTGGAGACTCCGCTCTTCCTTGGAGATCCTCCCCGCCAAGTGCAATTGATTGACTCTTGTGTGGATTTTGGGAACGCCACGTGGTAGGTAAGGTTCTCCAACAAGAGGCTCGGCTTCTTTGAAAAATAAATTCTTTCCTTCATTACAAATACCCTAAGATAGGTAACCTTTAAACTATAAGCCGCCTTCATTTGTGATGTAGAAAACTTCTAAAATATTACTGTAGTTTAACTAACACTTTAACCCCTTAAGGCATTCATATTTATATGTATCGCATACCGATCTCTTATATATATATATATATATATATATATATCATATACACGAGACCACTTTTGTATAAAATGGTTCATAGGGATCTCTTATGAGGAGTTCCTTTTAAGTTTAACTTCTAAAGTTTCTAAGGGGCCCTTTAAAGAACCTAGCTCTTCATTCAAGGGTGTGTGTGCACTAGAACGATATCCGTCGTCGACTAGCCATAAACTTCCTCAGTAATGGTTTAGTTGCGTCGTCACCTTTTATTCTCTTAAGTTTAAATTTTATTACTTAGGGAATAATACCACATAAGCCGCAAGGCTTACTGGTGGGGTCTTGGCCTTGTGCTCCTCACCAGAAACCCGTACAATGTTCATTTATATTTACATGCCACAAGGGCAAAACAAGAGGGATATTACATCCTCCTCCCCTTAAATTAACACCGTCCTCGGTGTTCATATTTTCAACAATTGGTCTTCTCTTCTGGAATCATCATTTTCTTGCTTTGTCCTTTTTCTGTTTTGATCACCTTCAAAACTTCATGTTTTCCGCCAATTATTATATCTCAAAACCTGTACCTTTCACTACCAACATAAGTTGTTTCTAGCATATTATCATAAAATAAATGCATACACCTGTTTTTTTTTTTTTTTTTTTCTAAAACAATAATAACAGAAGTGCTAGTGTCCTCCTGCAACATCATGTTGCGGCCTTTTCATGGCAACTCCATTGAGAGTTTGATTCTACTTACCAATCTCTTCTTTGTAATTTTCCTGCGTTTGCACAATGTCGTTTCTTTCCAAGTACATTTAGTCATTCTTTTCCTGCTTTTTCTAAAAGCAATTATATCAATGCTCATAACATAGCATATACATAGTCTACCATGTATATGCATAATTTTTAACAAGTTCATAACATACGCATATGTGCATACTTGTGCATAACGTATGTATAGTAGAAACAACTCGTGGTGCACCATCTCAATGCTGAATAAGACTTTTTATTCTAAGCATTCCATAGGTATCAAAAATCAAAAGTCAACGGATTACTGATGTTTCATAGCCTCCAACTCAACATCAGTAATCACCATGAGTTGCAGTGTTTCCAGAGCTTACGCTCAACACATAACCAGTGGTCCATTTTATTTATTTATTTATTTTTTTACAAGTACACATAAATCCTGTGTTTCCAAGAGTGCATACTATTAACTTTATCAAAATTTGTCCTTCACTTGATCCGAGAAGCTTTTGCCTAACACCCAAGTGCTCACACAGCAATCTTTCGGAAATTATTCGGAAATTCTTGCCTAACACCTCAGTGCTCACACAGCAATCTTTCAACATGTTCCACCGAGTTTTGGCCATCTGCCAAATTCAATTGTTAGTAACACTTTATATAACAAAATCAAAATATTTGTAGATAAGAAAATCATTCATTCTTCATACTACGATATCCTTACTTGATCATCTGAAGTAAACGTTTTTTCTCCTTCCAAAGCATAACTCACTTACTTAATAGGATTACATAATCCCTTGAAAAAAATAATATTATTCCTATGATGACCCGTGGACATTATGATTTCTTAACCTCGAATGTTATCCTTCACCATTCAAACACACTTCCTATTTTAGTTATACAAATTCTCTTTGGTATATACTAATATCACATAGGAATAACCAATTTTCTAAAACATACTTGCATACCTTATAATGATAACCATATACCTTTGCAAAGGCGACCGCATAGCTCACCTTCATCTGCCGAGGGTCCAGTTTACCTCGATTACTGTCTCAAAGATCACTTCCGATCTACCCTGCAAATTCCATGTCAACAATGTTTTCCTTAACACATAATAAATAAAAACAGTCATTCCTTGTGGCAACATAAGGACGTCAGAAGATTACCGCATCCTACTAACCTGTATTTATTTCATGTTGGTTCTAGGTTTCCAATAATCTACCCGTTTTAACAAAATAATCAATTTGAGAAAACATATAACTGTACATGAATAGCAAGTCGGCATAATTATTGAGCAAAAATAAAAGTATCACTATTACTCATTGTTTCCCACGTCTATCTTAGTAGAAATTACTGAAGTTAGAGGTATATATATACAAGGTATTCATGCATTCCTTAACGGATTTTCAAGTATCCATACATGTAACACAAAGCTTTGACCACATGAAGGTATAATCCTTCTGTCAACCACTCCCAGTATCCCAACATTCCTAGTAAGGATTTCTGAAAATAGAATATACAAAAATGAAATCATAACATTTCATCATAAGCATCTTTTAACTACTTTGAATACACATGTATACTTCTTGAGTAATTATAACCATCATCCTTTTGAACCTTCAAGCAAGGCTACCAGCGTGTTCCCATGTCACACATTTATACTTCATTATTATATACAATCCTATACTGCAAAGAGACTAGGGGATTCTTAACAATTATTCTCTTTTATCCCTTGAAATCTTCAGATAAGGTTATAATGACGAAGGATACTCGTTTGTGGAAGTAGAGTTAAGTCGAAGGTCATGAAAATCATTCACAAGGATGGCAATTTCCTAGTCCTAGAAAATTTCTCACAGTAGAATGTCCATTTAAACCAAATGAAGTTAATTCCTATCCTTTCAATCTTTTACCTTGAGGATCACCCTTTGTTAATCATTCATAAAAGTTTTACAATTCTTCTAACCATCTATGGTTTGGATAGTAACATTACTTACATTAACCTTGAAGATTATATATTTATAAAATCAACTAATCATTCTTTTCTACCATGTCGCATAACAATTAAGGAAAAAACTAATATTCTATATCGAAACAATCACATGTAATATTCAATATAATGTACAAACATCTTCTACACCTTCTCTCAATAACATTTAGCCAATAAGGAGAATTTCGGGAGTTATTCCTTAGTACCATTTATGCATTTTTCTAACATGATAAGGATACTTGCATCCTACAATCTCGTGTACATACTTAATACAATCGTCCCAACATAAATGCGTGAAATCAATAACTAGGTAATTCATGACAATTTTCCAATCCTTCTCATAATGACCTAACCATCATTCATTCAATCCTTATGATTCAATATGTTTGCTATCCTGTCCTCTTTTGTATAGTCACCTTTCCAAGCCTAGAACTTTTCTTATCCTCATAAATATGATTGAAGCAATCAAGTACCTATGATGAATGTCTATGACTTGACTTATATATGTACTAAAGCCCTACCAATGGCATCAATCGACCAGATATGAATGTACATCTTTCATTAGATACATAATCCTAATTATGTTTATGAACTTTTGAACATACAAATGCTCCTATGATTCTCATTACTATCATTACGATCAACGTATAAGAAAATATTAACAAGATCACCAAGATAAAGATAGGAACATATTCCAACTATTTTAATCATTTTTAAATAATACTTTCTTATCCTTTAATGAAACTAATTGTAGCGCATGAGGAGATATTCATCCTCTAGTATTTATAGAAGATCATTCAACTTCGGGAGGAAACATATAAATGCTCACATATAGACAATGCTTTTCCTTTAGAATGCTTCAACAAGTGGAGTATACTTACTTGCAATTTAAAAGACCTCTTGTCGATTACCTCTTGCTGATTCTTTGGAACATAAATCCTTTGTTTGCGTCTTATCGATGGAGTTTCTTTCCTCGCTCGACAACTTGTTTTTGTTTTCCCCTCTTGAGCCCAATAAGCCCGAGTGTTTGCAACCTGTGCTCTTGAAGTCGAGCTCGGAGATTCATTTTCCTCTCCTCCAGCATAGTCCATGCAACCAAAATGAAACCAAAACAATTGATTAGTAAACTTAACAATCTTCATACTAACTTATCGCATGTTGAGCTCACTAGGTCCTAGTGTTGTAACCTAATGCTCTGATACCATATGTAACATCTCCAGCTTAAATTTAACACCACTTTGAGTTAGTAATATAGTGTATTTTGAAAAAATTTAACTGCAATAGCATTCGTTCGGGAAAATAAGGCAGTTGCTCCTCTAGTCATCAATCGTTAGGAATAAATCAAGATCTAATCATAAAGATTTGGCTGTATAAACTTCATTGTAATTAATTATAAGTTACAGCTATTTCATGCATCGAAGCGAGACATAATCCTCATTTGAATGTTCCCATGATATTGAGGATCTCCATGATTTATAACGAAGGTCATTAGGGACCAAGATACGCCATCCTTGTATCCACAAAATGTCCATTAGTTATCCATTAAGAAATGAAATCATTTTATCTACATCACAACATCTAACAAATTGTCACAATGTTATCTTTAACAAGCTGTACTAACTCACATTTGAATCCGCTTGCAATTACCCGACATTAGAGGTCAGTAGTGTTACGGAAAAACACACACAAAAGATACAAAAGATACACATTACACAGAGACAAATATACGCGTGGTTCACCCATCTCTATGGGCTACGTCCACCAGAACAGTCACCTTATATATTATTTATCCAAGAGAAGATTTACATCTTGCAAAACATTTGTTTGCTATCTTTGCTTTTCCCTCCCGCAATCCTTTCTCAAAAGAGAGCATTCTCAAGACACCGAAAGTTAACAATGAATGATGACAAAGATCTGAATATATCAGCAGAGCTCTTTCCAATACTCATCCAATCGTGAAGTACATAAAATCATTTCAACATTATTTGGGTTCTTTAACTAACCGTTCCTAGGATCTACTTACCGTGCAGATAACATAAATATAACATATATTTAAACATAATTACAGAGTGGCGTGCATTCAAATTCGGCAGGGTTGAAGCCGATTCAAAATCAGTAAACAACAAATAAGCATCCAGAAGAAAACCCACCAAATCGCTAATGCCAGAGTTAGATCCATAATGTATTAGCAGAGAATCGTCGAGCACTAAACTATTTAAGGCAGAGTTTAGAACTTGAATTTCCAGTTTGACTAACCCAAGGATCTGCGATCTACATACCATTCTGCATTTAGATATTTGCATATTAACCACCCAAGGAAGAGGAATATAGTCGTATGGATTATCATGATGAAATTCCAGAGGTCATCTTACAGCAATCAATAATATGAAGACAACAAAGTGGAAAATCTATAAATCACAACATCCAAATAATTCATCACGCCGAGGTTACATCCCAGGTCAAAATCCGCAGTGGTATATAACTTTCATATAAATCTATTGTAGCAAAAGCGCCCAGGTTGATAAAATCGAGGAATGTTCTGTATCAACAAGTATTTAGAAACACCCTGTGTCTGCGATTGAATTTTCTAAGATAATCTATATCTGTCTGCCCCATTTGCTGCGTTGTAATACTGAGTACTGATATATATAAACTCTACAATACTGGAAGGACTCCTTAACTAGAATGAAATTCAATCGTAACAGAGAACCTCGTGGATCAAATTAGGGATCTATGTATCTTCGGGTTTCTAAATATTCCCAACTTGTAAATTTAATTAGTGGAACAAGGGCCTACGCCTCTTCCGGATAACTACCTGAACACTTCAGTTATTCTTCACATTAAAGTACTTGTTAGATAATCAACATAAAAATATACCTTGGAAGTATACCCGGCGTTTGGTTGACAATCGTTATCAAGGAAATTCAAATAGGAAGGCTTACCCCTACGGCGATCACTGAGATAAATGTTTTACCGAGTTTGAGATAATTTCCACCATATAATATTTCATTTGACAGTGAATTAAATCTGATGTTGTGTTTAGCACTCATGTTATGACAACAGAACCCAACGATCACGTGGATCTGCAGAGATTTGAATTAAATATTAAGTGAAAGACTCTCAAGGTGGAATCGGCGTGAATCTACAGACAATTTAATTAAACATCAAGTGAAAACTCTCAAATTGGGATCGGCATGAATATGCAGAGATTTAATTAAAAATCAAGTAAGAACTCTCAAATTGGGATCGGCGTGAATCTACATAATATAGCTATTTCCAGGATTGAATCTCGTTTGACAGAGATCATGCCCCTCAATGTTATCAGTGGCATGGCGCATTACCTATATGAATGAGAAGAAATCCATAGAGGGGACGGTTTCAAAAGCAAGGGAACAAACCTGCAACAATGTGGCCGCTCAGGTGTGCTGCGCGATCCACTCGACATAGGCGTAGTCTGTCTCATCCTCAGCGATTTCCCCATTCCCCCGTTCCTTCTGTTTTCCCTTTTTTTTTTAATATGATCGAGAGTTCCCCTTTGCTTTGGAGACTCCGCTCTTCCTTGGAGATCCTCCCCGCCAAGTGGAATTGATTGACTCTTGTGTGGATTTTGGGAACGCCACGTGGTAGGTAAGGTTCTCCAACAAGAGGCTCGACTTCTTTGAAAAATAAATTCTTTCCTTCATTACAAATACCCTAAGATAGGTAACCTTTAAACTATAAGCCGCCTTCATTTGTGATGTAGAAAACTTCTAAAATATTACTGTAGTTTAACTAACACTTTAACCCCTTAAGGCATTCATATTGATATGTATCGCATACCGATCTGTTATATATATATATATATATATATCATATACACGAGACCACTTTTGTATAAAATGGTTCATAGGGATCTCTTATGAGGAGTTCCTTTTAAGTTTAACTTCTAAAGTTTCTAAGGGGCCCTTTAAAGAACCTAGCTCTTCATTCAAGGGTGTGTGTGCACTAGAACGATATTCGTCGTCGACTAGCCATAAACTTCCTCAGTAATGGTTTAGTTGCGTCGTCACCTTTTAGTCTCTTAAGTTTAAATTTTATTACTTAGGGAATAATACCACATAAGCCGCAAGGCTTACTGGTGGGGTCTTGGCCTTGTGCTCCTCACCAGAAACCCGTACAATTTTCATTTATATTTACATGCCACAAGGGTAGAACAAGAGGGATATTACATCCTCCTCCCCTTAAATTAACACCGTCCTCGGTGTTCATATTTTCAACAATTGGTCTTCTCTTCTGGAATCATCATTTTCTTGCTTTGTCGTTTTTCTGTTTTGATCACCTTCAAAACTTCATGTTTTCCGCCAATTATTAGATCTCAAAACCTGTACCTTTCACTACCAACATAAGTTGTTTCTAGCATATTATCATAAAATAAATGCATACACCTGTTTTTTTTTTTTTTTTTTTTCTAAAACAATAAGAACAGAAGTGCTAGTGTCCTCCTGCAACATCATGTTGCGGCCTTTTCATGGCAACTCCATTGAGAGTTTGATTCTACTTACCAATCTCTTCTTTGTAATTTTCCTGCATTTGCACAATGTCGTTTCTTTCCAAGTACATTTAGTCATTCTTTTCCTGCTTTTTCTAAAAGCAATTATATCAATGCTCATAACATAGCATATACATAGTCTACCATGTATATGCATAATTTTTAACAAGTTCATAACATACGCATATGTGCATACTTGTGCATAACGTATGTATAGTAGAAACAACTCGTGGTGCACCATCTCAATGCTGAATAAGACTTTTTATTCTAAGCATTCCATAGGTATCAAAAATCAAAAGTCAACGGATTACTGATGTTTCATAGCCTCCAACTCAACATCAGTAATCACCATGAGTTGCAGTGTTTCCAGAGCTTACGCTCAACACATAACCAGTGGTCCATTTTATTTTTTTATTTTTATTTTTACAAGTACACATAAAGCCTGTGTTTCCAAGAGTGCATACTATTAACTTTATCAAAATTTGTCCTTCACTTGATCCGAGAAGCTTTTTCCTAACACCTAAGTGCTCACACAGCAATCTTTCGGAAATTATTCGGAAATTCTTGCCTAACACCTCAGTGCTCACACAACAATCTTTCAAAAAAATTCTTGCCTAACACCTCAGTGCTCACACAGCAATCTTTCGGAAATTCTTGCCTAACACCTCAGTGCTCTCGCAGCAATCTTTCCTCTCATGCATACTAAGCAGCGTCCTGCCTCACGCATATGCATTATTTTATAGTTTGCCTAGGTCTTTATAGCCTGCCGATTCCTTCGAGAATTCTAGCGGCTGTCAACTCCCTGATTTCTCGGGAGTGTTTCAGTGCCCTTATCGCACTCTCGCATAATTCCCCTCAAGTCTTCTCGCTTGAGTCCAAGAATCTATTCCCCTCAAGCCTCCTCGCTTGAGTCTAGGAAATCTCATTCAAATTCATCAATTATTTCGTCATATTACATTTTATAACCATACAATTTCTCTGACCAATTTCGTCTAGTTCTTTATTCACAATAATTAACAATAATAAAAGTTGTAATGTGGATCTTTCATCCTCACCCTTTTATGGTACCATGCATAATATATTAAGCTTTTGTCTTTCAACATGTTCCACCGAGTTTTGGCCATCTGCCAAATTCAATTGTTAGTAACACTTTATATAACAAAATCAAAATATTTGTAAATAAGAAAATCATTCATTCTTCATACTACGATATCCTTACTTGATCATCTGAAGTAAACGTTTTTTCTCCTTCCAAAGCATAACTCACTTACTTAATAGGATTACATAATCCCTTGAAAAAAATAATATTATTCCTATGATGACCCGTGGACATTATGATTTCTTAACCTCGAATGTTATCCTTCACCATTCAAACACACTTCCTATTTTAGTTATACAACTTCTCTTTGGTATATACTAATATCACATAGGAATAACCAATTTTCTAAAACATACTTGCATACCTTATAATGATAACCATATACCTTTGCAAAGGCGACCGCATAGCTCACCTTCATCTGCCGAGGGTCCAGTTTACCTCGATTACTGTCTCAAAGATCACTTCCGATCTACCCTGCAAATTCCATGTCAGCAATGTTTTCCTTAACACATAATAAATAAAAACAGTCATTCCTTGTGGCAACATAAGGATGTCAGAAGATTACCGCATCCTACTAACCTGTATTTATTTCATGTTGGTTCTAGGTTTCCAATAATCTACCCATTTTAACAAAATAATCAATTTGAGAAAACATATAACTGTACATGAATAGCAAGTCGACATAATTATTGAGCAAAAATAAAAGTATCACTATTACTCATTGTTTCCCACGTCTATCTTAGTAGAAATTACTGAAGTAATAGGTATATATATACAAGGTATTCATGCATTCCTTAACGGATTTTCAAGTATCCATACATGTAACTCAAAGCTTTGACCACATGAAGGTATAATCCTTCTGTCAACCACTCCCAGTATCCCAACATTCCTAGTAAGGATTTCTGAAAATAGAATATACAAAAATGAAATCATAACATTTCATCATAAGCATCTTTTAACTACTTTGAATACACATGTATACTTCTTGAGCAATTATAACAATCATCCTTTTGAACCTTCAAGCAAGGCTACCAGCGTGTTCCCATGTCACACATTTATACTTCATTATTATATACAATCCTATACTGCAAAGAGACCAGGAGATTCTTAACAATTATTCTCTTTTATCCCTTGAAATCTTCAGATAAGGTTATAATGATGAAGGATACTCGTTTGTGGAAGTAGAGTTAAGTCGAAGGTCATGAAAATCATTCACAAGGATGGCAATTTCCTAGTCCTAGAAAATTTCTCACAGTAGAATGTCCATTTAAACCAAATGAAGTTAATTCCTATCCTTTCAATCTTTTACCTTGAGGATGACCCTTTGTTAATCATTCATAAAAGTTTTACAATTCTTCTAACCATCTATGGTTTGGATAGTAACATTACTTACATTAACCTTGAAGATTATATATTTATAAAATCAACTAATCATTCTTTTCTACCATGTCACATAACAATTAAGGAAAAAACTAATATTCTATATCGAAACCATCACATGTAATATTCAATATAATGTACAAACATCTTCTACACCTTCTCTCAATAACATTTAGCCAATAAGGAGAATTTCGGGAGTTATTCCTTAGTACCATTTATGCATTTTTCTAACATGATAAGGATCCTTGCATCCTACAATCTCGTGTACATACTTAATACAATCGTCCCAACATAAATGCGTGAAATCAATAACTAGGTAATTCATGACAATTTTCCAATCCTTCTCATAATGACCTAACCATCATTCATTCAATCCTTATGATTCAATATGTTTGCTATCCTGTCCTCTTTTGTATAGTCACCTTTCCAAGCCTAGAACTTTTCTTATCCTCATAAATATGATTGAAGCAATCAAGTACCTATGATGAATGTCTATGACTTGACTTATATATGTACTAAAGCCCTACCAATGGCATCAATCGACCAGATATGAATGTACATCTTTCATTAGATACATAATCCTAATTATGTTTATGAACTTTTGAACATACAAATGCTCCTATGATTCTCATTACTATCATTACGATCAACGTATAAGAAAATATTAACAAGATCACCAAGATAAAGATAGGAACATATTCCAACTATTTTAATCATTTTTAAATAATACTTTCTTATCCTTTAATGAAACTAATTGTAGAGCATGAGGAGATATTCATCCTCTAGTATTTATAGAAGATCATTCAACTTCGGGAGGAAACATATAAATGCTCACATATAGACAATGCTTTTCCTTTAGAATGCTTCAACAAGTGGAGTATACTTACTTGCGATTTAAAAGACCTCTTGTCGATTACCTCTTGCTGATTCTTTGGAACATAAATCCTTTGTTTGCGTCTTATCGATGGAGTTTCTTTCCTCGCTCGACAACTTGTTTTTGTTTTCCCCTCTTGAGCCCAATAAGCCCGAGTGTTTGCAACCTGCGCTCTTGAAGTCGAGCTCGGAGATTCATTTTCCTCTCCTCCAGCATAGTCGATGCAACCAAAATGAAACCAAAACAATTGATTAGTAAACTTAACAATCTTCATACTAACTTATCGCATGTTGAGCTCACTAGGTCCTAGTGTTGTAACCTAATGCTCTGATACCATATGTAACATCTCCAGCTTAAATTTAACACCACTTTGAGTTAGTAATATAGTGTATTTTGAAAAAATTTAACTGCAATAGCATTCGTTTGGGAAAATAAGGCAGTTGCTCCTCTAGTCATCAATCGTTAGGAATAAATCAGGATCTAATCATAAAGATTTGGCTGTATAAACTTCATTGTAATTAATTATAAGTTACAGCTATTTCATGCATCGAAGCGAGACATAATCCTCATTTGAATGTTCCCATGATATTGAGGATCTCCATAATTTATAACGAAGGTCATGAGGGACCAAGATACGCCATCCTTGTATCCACAAAATGTCCATTAGTTATCCATTAAGAAATGAAATCATTTTATCTACATCACAACATCTAACAAATTGTCACAATGTTATCTTTAACAAGCTGTACTAACTCACATTTGAATCCGCTTGCAATTACCCGACATTAGAGGTCAATAGTGTTACGGAAAAACACACACATAAGATACAAAAGATACACATTACACAGAGACAAATATACGCGTGGTTCACCCATCTCTATGGGCTACGTCCACCAGAACAGTCACCTTATATATTATTTATCCAAGAGAAGATTTACATCTTGCAAAACATTTGTTTGCTATCTTTGCTTTTCCCTCCCGCAAGCCTTTCTCAAAAGAGAGCATTCTCAAGACACCGAAAGTTAACAATGAATGATGACAAAGATCTGAATATATCAGCAGAGCTCTTTCCAATACTCATCCAATCATGAAGTACATAAAATCATTTCAACATTATTTGGGTTCTTTAACTAACCGTTCCTAGGATCTACTTACCGTGCAGATAACATAAATATAACATATATTTAAACATAATTACAGAGTGGCCTGCATTCAAATTCGGCAGGGTTCAAGCCGATTCAAAATCAGTAAACAACAAATTAGCATCCAGAAGAAAACCCACTAAATCGCTAATGCCAGAGTTACATCCATAATGTATTAGCAGAGAACCACCGAGCACTAAACTATTTAAGGCAGAGTTTAGAACTTGAATTTCTAGTTTGACTAACCCAAGGATCTGCGATCTACATACCATTCTGCATTTAGATATTTGCATACTAACCACCCAAGGAAGAGGAACATAGTCGTATGGATTATCACGATGAAATTCCAGAGGTCATCTTACAGCAATCAATAATATGAAGACAACAAAGTGGAAAATCTATAAATCACAACATCCAAATAATTCATCACGCCGAGGTTACATCCCAGGTCAAAATCCGCAGTGGTATATAACTTTCATATAAATCTATTGTAGCAAAAGCGCCCAGGTTGATAAAATCGAGGAATGTTCTGTATCAACAAGTATTTAGAAACACCCTGTGTCTGCGATTGAATTTTCTAAGATAATCTATATCTGTCTGTCCCATTTGCTGCGTTGTAATACTGAGTACTGATATATATAAACTCTACAATACTGGAAGGACTCCTTAACTAGAATGAAATTCAATCGTAACAGAGAACCTCGTGGATCAAATTAGGGATCTATGTATCTTCGGGTTTCTAAATATTCCCAACTTGTAATTTTAATTAGTGGAACAAGGGCCTAAGCCTCTTCCGGATAACTACCTGAACACTTCAGTTATTCTTCACATTAAAGTACTTGTTAGATAATCAACATAAAAATATACCTTGGAAGTATACCCGGCGTTTGGTTGACAATCGTTATCAAGGAAATTCAAATAGGAAGGCTTACCCCTACGGCGATCACTGAGATAAATGTTTTACCGAGTTTGAGATAATTTCCACCATATAATATTTCATTTGAGAGTGAATTAAATCTGATGTTGTGTTTAGCACTCATGTTATGACAACAGAACCCAACGATCGCGTGGATCTGTAGAGATTTGAATTAAATATTAAGTGAAAGACTCTCAAGGTGGAATCGACGTGAATCTACAGACAATTTAATTAAACATCAAGTGAAAACTCTCAAATTGGGATCGGCATGAATATGCAAAGATTTAATTAAAAATCAAGTAAGAACTCTCAAATTGGGATCGGCGTTAATCTACATAATATAGCTATTTCCAGGATTGAATCTCGTTTGACAGAGATCATGCCCCTCAATGTTATCAGTGGCATGGCGCATTACCTATATGAATGAGAAGAAATCCATAGAGGGGACGGTTTCAAAAGCAAGGGAACAAACCTGCAACAATGTGCCCGCTCAGGTGTGCTGCGCGATCCACTCGACATAGGCATAGTCTGTCTCATCCTCAGCGATTTCCCCATTCCCCCGTTCCTTCTGTTTTCCCTTTTTTTTTTAATATGATCGAGAGTTCCCCTTTGCTTTGGAGACTCCGCTCTTCCTTGGAGATCCTCCCCGCCAAGTGGAATTGATTGACTCTTGTGTGGATTTTGGGAACGCCACGTGGTAGGTAAGGTTCTCCAACAAGAGGCTCGGCTTCTTTGAAAAATAAATTCTTTCCTTCATTACAAATACCCTAAGATAGGTAACCTTTAAACTATAAGCCGCCTTCATTTGTGATGTAGAAAACTTCTAAAATATTACTGTAGTTTAACTAACACTTTAACCCCTTAAGGCATTCATATTGATATGTATCGCATACCGATCTGTTATATATATATATATATATATCATATACACGAGACCACTTTTGTATAAAATGGTTCATAGGGATCTCTTATGAGGAGTTCCTTTTAAGTTTAACTTCTAAAGTTTCTAAGGGGCCCTTTAAAGAACCTAGCTCTTCATTCAAGGGTGTGTGTGCACTAGAACGATATTCGTCGTCGACTAGCCATAAACTTCCTCAGTAATGGTTTAGTTGCGTCGTCACCTTTTAGTCTCTTAAGTTTAAATTTTATTACTTAGGGAATAATACCACATAAGCCGCAAGGCTTACTGGTGGGGTCTTGGCCTTGTGCTCCTCACCAGAAACCCGTACAATGTTCATTTATATTTACATGCCACAAGGGCAGAATAAGAGGGATATTACAATGTAAAAAAAAATACAAGCATTAATATCTAGGAAACGTATGGAACCATACGAATAATATATAACTTTGAAATGTCAAAAGAATGTAATATAAAGTTTCTATGTTACAACATAAATTCAACACTATATACGTAAACCTTGAAAGTTAAAAAAACAATCTAACACTAAAGTCTTAACATCATGATTGACTTAAGACCAATAACTATTGATTGCCAGGTTGATGGTTGGCATGCGTTACGAGCCGACGTTGGTGATCGTGTTACAGGCCTGTATTAATGGTTGTCCATAGAACTGTGGTGACGGGTAGTTAACAGCACTTCCAAGTATTGCAACTCAGTGCATATGGTGATTGCAAAGGTTGCTATGTAATACTTCCCGATGATAATCCTTCGAGCTGGCCATCTAACTATCCATCGTGTGCAAAAATTGGCAAGGTCGTGCTACAGGCAATTTAATGCAAATGCTGATTGCTCCAAAACAAAACTTTTGGCACATTTACGATCGTCAATCAACTTTGATCCTGGTTGTTGGATGCAACCCTAGTGTTGCGTCGTGGTGTTGGGTTGATAGAAAGTTAATGTGTTTTCATTGTTGCTATTGTTTCAGTCTGTGAGGGCTGACAGGCTGCTGGTTTTTAGGTTTAGAGAGAAAGCAATGGGGTTTCGACCTTGCGACCTGTAGGTTAGGTTGAAGTTTACAGGTTTCATCTTCCTTGTAATGGCAATGTGAACTCTTGTTGTGTCTTAGGTTTTAAATGCCGTCGAGCTGAAGGAATCGTAGTTTTTAAACCAAAGTTTTGAGTGAATACCCGTCTTCCTATAGCAAGAGTGTTGGTATCGTGGTCTCGTCATTGCTGGTGGATGTACAGAGATTGTTCGTTGGTTGCAAGGTAAGTGTCCTTCATAAAAACTCATATTTAATGTATCGTTCAGTTCACAGTTTAAAAAGTATAATGTTTAACCTCTAAAATTTATGTGGCAAGCACCAGTTTTGAAAGGGCAATCCTGAACCAGCATTTGGAAATGAATGGCAACTCCAATCCTAGTAAGCTCTGGGTCTTCAAACCCTCGTAGGTGCTCTATTGGTCTTGGTTGATGTGGTTCTCAACAAAATGAGTGACTGAGTTTTCTTCATGCTTCGGCGTGGTCTAATAGTCGAGAAACTTTGAAGGTTTTTATGGTTGAAATGAAAACTATTCAGGGAAAGACCTTTGTCAAGTTAAATGATACTTTGTCTTTTATTTTTTATGTCTAGCTTCATCGAAAATGGAGCTGTAAAACTCATTGTAAGAGTCATAGGTGGGGATGAACCCTGTGTGGTTGGAAAAGTCAAGTCGACCTGTGCAAAGTTCGCTTCCTTGTGAAGTTTGAACCGGTGTTGGTTCGAATCTCAAACTTGGATAATGTTTTTGTTTTTAAGTTTAATGGAATAAAGGATAGAGTTGAAGCTCGTTAACTCTATGTACTATGTTTTAACTCTTGGCAAAGTAGTTTGTGTGTATACTACTTGTTTTATATTAAAATTTTTGAGTTCTGTGTATGTAAATATGACTGTTGGGATATGCAAAAACTAAAGGCATTCCCGTAGATGACTAAACTCTGTATGTTGCAAATGATGAAATGGTTTTTCGTTTACAAAAGGAAAGAACAACACCACGCCCAAATTCTAGTTTTTTTTTTTTTTTCCGTGAATGAAATGAATGTTTTACAATAATAACTCTACAAAAACCTTAGATTGAAGCTAGGGTTTACACTGTAGATTAAAAGTAGATGTAATTCTTGTTTTGTGTAACTGTCGATAACTATGGTGAGAACCTGGAAATACTATCTAGGGTTTACAATGTTACGATTCTATACTTTGATATTTATATATAGTTTACAATAAGAATGGAAACTACAATAAATGTAAACGAGATAGGGGTTACATATCTTTGTTTTTTGTTTAATAGTAATACTGAAATAATTAAAAGAAATATTCTAACAAAAAGATTTGTAAAGGGAAAACATAGTGTGTGTGAGACATTTGGAGACTATATAGAAACTATGATTTTTGGCTTAAGTCCACAGTTAGAAATTTTATTTATTGCAGCAATTCCTATTTATTTCCATATATGATGTATGGAAATTAAAATTACTTTTATTCCTATATACAGAAAAAGAATTACAATGTGTTTGTACAGGAAATAAGAATGTTTATTTTTCATGAAAACAATGGAATATTCTATACTGTAGTAGATACTATATAGTGATTACTACTGTTATTGGCTATAGGACAGAAAATGAAACTCAGCTCAATCACTGTACTTATCTATCGAATCAAATGGCAGTTTTCCTATCTTTTCATCTATACTTAATTTGCTTATCTACACTAGAGTACGATGCATAAAACAACATGTGGAAAAATGTATATAATGGTTTATCAATTCAGATTATCATTTAAATTATAACATTCAGACTTTAAATAGAATCAGAGATCAATTCTTCTTCAAAACAAAGTTTACTAATTTTTACTAAACAGACTTAATAACTGAAATAAAGTAGGAAACAGTGAAACCTGGAATAATTCTGTAGGGAAACAAACGGCCCAAGAAGACTGTTCCACCCAACCAAATTCCTTAAGATAGCCAAGTAATTGCCTTAGGATCCCCAAGCCTATTCACTGAACCACTGGGATGAAGAAACTTAGGAATTTAGGATCTACACTTGTAGTAGCAATGATTGTCAAATATTCAAGAAGTAGTAGTCCAAAGGACTTGCACCAGCACCTCTCGTTCTTCTTAGCAAAATAGTATGCAGACTTATTTTTGCGCTCACAACTAGCCTCCCTATTCAAATCTCTCAGTGATCACCTGATGTACATGAGGAATGTTTCTGCAAAAAATATTGTGTAAGAGCTGCGTGCTCAATTCGAATTTGCCTTATGTAGGCTGCCTAGTGTCCTTCATAAAAACTTAGATTTAATGTATCGTTCAATTTACAGTTTAAAACGTATAATGTTTAACCTATAAAATTTATGTGGCAGGCACCAGTTTCAAAAGGGCAATCTTGAACCAGGGTTTGGAAATGGATGGAAACTCCAATCCTGGTAAGCTCTGGGTCTTCAAACCCTCGTAGGTGCTCTATCGGTCTTGGTTGATGTGGTTCTCAACAAAATGAGTGACTGAGTTTTCATCATGCTTTGGCGTGGTTTAACAGTCGAGAAAATTGAAGGTTTTATGGTTGAAATGAAAACTGTTCAGGGAAAGACCTTTGATTAGTTAAACGATACTTTGTCTTTTATTTTTGATGTCTAGCTTCATCGGAAATGGAGTTGTAAAACTCGTTTTAAGAGTTATAGGTAGGGATGAACTCTGCGTGGTCTTTGTTTCAGAAAACTCAAGTCGACCTGTGCAAAGTTCGCTTCCTTGTGAAGTTTGAACCGGTGTTGGTTTGAATCTCAAACTTGGATAATGTTTTTGTTTTTAAGTTTGATGGAATAAAGGATAGAGTCGAAGCTCATTAACTCTGTGTACTATGTTTTAACTCTCGGCAATGTAGTTTGTGCGTATACTACTCGTTTTATATTAAAATGTTTGAGTTCTATGTATTTAAATGTGACTGTTGGGCTATGCAAAAACTAAATGCATTCATGTAGATGACTAAACTCTTTATGTTGCAAATGATGAAATGGTTTTTTGTTTACAAAACGAAAGAATAGGGACACGCCCAAATTCTAGTTTTTTTTTCCGTGAATGAAAAGAATGTTTTCATAATAATAACTCCAGAAAAACCTTAGATCGAAGCTAGGGTTTACACTGTAGGTTAAAAGTAGATGTAATTTTTGTTTTGTGTAACTGTCGATAACTATGGTGAGAACGTGGAAATACTAGCTAGGGTTTACAATGTTACAATTCTATACTTTGATATTTATATATAGTTTACAATAAGAATGGAAACTACAATAAATGTAAACGAGATAGGGGTTACATATCTTTGTTTTCTATTTAATAGTAATACTGAAATAATTAAAAGAAATATTCTAACAGAAAGATTTGTAAAGGGAAAACATAGTGTGTGTGAGAGATTTGGAGACTGTACAGTGACTATGATTTGTGGCTTAAGTCCACAGTTAGCAATTTTATTTATTGCAGCAATGCCTGTTTATTTGCATATATGATGTATGGAAATTAAAATTACTTTTATTCCTATATACATGAAAAGAATTACAATGTGTTTGTATAGGAAATAACAATCTTTATTTTTCATGAAAACAATGGAATATTCTATACTATATAATAATTACTACTGTTATTGGCTATAGGACATAAAATGAAACTCAACTCAATCACTGTACTTATCTATCGAATCAAATGGCAGTTTTCCTATCTTTTCATTTATACTTAATTTGCTTATCTACACTAGAGTACGATGAATAAAGCAACATGTGGAAAAATGTATATAATGGTTTACCAATTCAGATTATCATTAAAATTTTAACATTTAGACTTTAAACATAATCAGAGATCAATTCTTCTTCAAAACAGAGATTACTAATTTTTACTAAATAGACTTAATAAATGAAATAAAGTAGGAAACAGTGAAACCTAGAATAATTTTGTAGGGAAACAAACAACCCAAGAAGACTATTCCACCCAACCAAATTCCTGAAGACAACCAAGTACTTTCCTTAGGACCCCCAAGCCTATTCACTGAACCACTAGGAGGAATAAACTCAGGAATTTAGGATCTCCACTTGTAGCAGAAATGACTATCAAATATTCAAGAACTAGCAGTCCAAAGGACTTGCACCAGCACCTCTGGTTCTTCTTAGCAAAATAGTATGCAGACTTATTTTTGCACTCACAACTAGCCTCCCTATTCGAATCTCTCAGTGATCACCTGATGCACATGAGGAATATTTCTAAAGAAAATATTGTGTAAGAGCTAGCTGCTCAATTCGAATTTTCCTTATGTAGGCTGCCTAGGCCTTTTCAGTTGTTACTTGGTCATTAAATGAGCTGCCTACCCACGCCCACCACCTGGGGGATAATGCCACATTTTTAGGGGTAGTTGTCCCATAACCAACAGCTAGTGGTGTGGTGCAATTGCTGCCATCTGTCCCATACCTTCCAATAGCTTCCATTCCTCCTAGTGGGTTAGTGAACACTCATTTAACAGTCCCCTTGGGTGTTTGTCTCCTAATTAATTTATTTAAATAATAATAATCAGTAATTACATTCATCCTTGATCATAATTACAAAACTTTGTAATTAAATTTGACATAAAGTATTTTTCTATAAAATAATAATTTCAGAAATTTGGGTAGGTGACAACACTCAATTGAACCTGGGCCAAACGTCCTTTGAGAAATGCAAACTATGGTACGTTCGTATATGCATTGATCGAAACACATGTTGTTGTAGATGCCATGTAGAATATGAATATTTTTATGACACATATAAAAATATATTTTGTAATTTGCATACTCGCATTGTGCAAGGGTGCAATGAATCCATACTACCACCAAATTCATCGAGAGACTTTATCCACTGCATCATGTGTCCAAGGCCTGAAGGACACAAATATTATGAAAAATTGTGTCTAATGGGACATGTTCTAGGTGTAGTGGGTTTTCTTTTTTGAACTGTTGCATTCATGAAAGCGAGGAGCATGAATTTGGCAGTATGGTCATGGATATATAGAGCTTCAAGTACGTAACCTATCAATTAGACAATGCCAAGGAAAGTAAAAAGATTACATTGGTGAAGTCACAGCTACAAATGAATATTGCATATTTTTCATATTACACATTAAATTTATTACATATACATTTTTCAAAAGATACATTGTAAAATGGCCCTTGTTTTCATGGAAATAGGAACGGGTATGTGATTTCTTGACAGAGTTCTACATGAAAACAGAGTAGTATGTTCAACATGTGCATGTAGCGTGATGGAAAGATGAGCTGTACATAAAATTAAGGGACAAATTTCCCATTGGGACCATAGTGTCAATTGTGGATTTTGCAGAAAACTACACCCTTAAGCCACAAAAGGAAATTAAGAGTCAATACTACCATTCAAACTAAGTCAGCATCGTGGTACATATTACATATAGGAATGGACCAGAGAGTAGCAATGACATGAGGATAATACTAAAGGAGACAAAATTTTGCATAAGTGATGATAGAAGCTATTATCACCCAATATTTGCCTGGGTTGTGGCAGGAAAGACCATGGGGTAACTATTTCAAACTAATCTTTAGTGGATGGAAACTAGCCTTTTCAACCATGGGGAGGGATCTCCCTTTGGGGATTCGAGCAATAGGATGCGAGTTAAAATGGGCTGGGATATTGGTCGAAGTGGTGGCTATACCTTCAAACAATGAATTAAAGTTGTTTTTGGATTGGTTGGAGTTAAGAACGAGAGGATAGTTCGGCATGGAGTCAACTTCGGTGGGTTACTGTCATCAATGGCAGGTTTGGGCTCTGATTGCAGGAGCGGGAGGCAAGGTAGAGATTGTTCATTCACTTCATATTAATTAGCAGATGAAAGTAGAGGAAGGAGACAAGTTCGGCCACAAAGCCAGATCATTTAAGAATGAATTCTAACCTGCAACTTCAAGAGGAAAAGGGTGGAATACCTAGTCATATGCATTTGGAGCATGTGGGAATGAATTCTAGACCATGTAATCTCAATCTTTAGGTACTAAAGAAGTAAAAAAATAATGAAAATACAAAGCAAGAACACATACACATGAAATAACATACATCAGAAAGCACAGCACAAGAATCTCAAGCTCCAAAATCGGGTCTACTCATTGAATTAAGAGGCCACATTTAGTACAGCTCAAAGCAGTAATCTCTCTGAAACAAAAACATCCAACCTTTTGGTCTACTTCGGATCTTGCCTTTATAGGCTTGCAAAAACAAAAATATCATAACTGATTCAAAACAACTTGCACTGGTAATGATGAAGTCGTTCAAGCTGAGCCGCCCGATTAAACAACCGTCGATCCTGTCATGCACGGAGGAGAAGAACCACCTGTGTTGGCGGCATACCATTGGGCCATGATAACCACCTACTCATCCATCGGCCATGGTCATTCAGGTTTGATTGAGATAGGTAACAGAAATAGGCCCCTTCACCACTCTTTGGTGTTCCATTTCCCTGTAAAAATCTCCATCTCCTGCGACTATAACTGGCTCTTCAAAAATTTCTCAATCCACAATTTTATTTCCACAATGTCCATTCCCTAACGGGCCTCTCCGCAATGGTCCTTTCCGCGACGGTCTCTTCCGCAACCCGCTATTAGCCACGTGGCATAGAGGGATAGGTCTTTTGGCCTTATTCTTTTCTAGGTAACTATCCTTCCAAAATCCAAGATGCGAGATGCAGAAACTTACTTTTTTGTGTTTCTGCAGATGACCTTTCTGCAATCCGCAATCTGCAATGAGGTATGCGGGATGCAGAAACTCTGTTTTTGTGCTTTTGAAAATGACATTTCTGAATTCCGCAATCTGCAATGTGGATTGCAGAATGAAAAAAGTTGTCTATTTTCTATTTGGAAAATCGTTGTTCTGCAATCCACAACCCACAAAGCGGGCTGCAAAAACAAGTCTTTTGTGCTCTTTGGGACATTGCTTCCTGCAATCTGCAATCCGCAATGTGGATGCAGAACTCGGAAAAAAGCTTGCGGAATGCCCTTTCAACCATGGAGATGATCTGCTACTTGATGTCAGCCTTCCAATATTCTTTGGTTGTGGAAGCAGCTCCTACTGCTATTTTTTCCTACGGAAGGGCCCTTTTGCCTCATATTTTCTCATTTTCTTACTGCGGCTCGATCATTTGGCTTGGATATATCTGACACTTAGCCAATTTTGGGTTTTCTTCCTCTCGATTTGGTGTAATCGGTTGATGGATGACCTTTGGGATTTGGTAGGGACCTTCCTTTACCTTCCCTGGTGGAAACCAAAATAGGTGTTAACAGTGGCTCCAACTCAGGGATGCTATCCCCCCTGCGAGGTAGCAAGAACATGTCGACTAGCGAGTTGGGCCCTTATTCCTTTTCAGCATCACAAAACTAGAACACGACTAACAAAAAATGAAAATGACAATATACAATGGGGGTGGGTCGACGAACTTGTTCTTCACGTGAAATAATGTTTCAACAACCTCCCATTGACAGCTACTTTGCCAACTGGTTCCTTATCTTCGTACTGCAAGAAGAAATCATTGTTCCCATGGTAAGCGGTGATGGTATAGGGTCCCTGCCAAAGGTTGTCAAACTTTTGGGCCTAGTCTTCTCTTCCAGCATCCCATTTTAATAGTAGGTCTCCCACTTGGAAATCATATGCCTTGGTAATTCTGTCAAATGTTTTCTTGATCTAGTCTCGAGCCTTCGTGGCTTCAGCTTGCACCCCTTCCCTAATTTCTTCCAGTTCCACTAGATGATTATCTCTCCTCAACTCGGCGTTTGGCTATTCTTCTTGCTCCTACAGCAATATCATTGTGGGCCCTTTGAGGGAATTAGGGAATATCACCTATGTTCCATATATTAATTTGAAAGGATAAGTACCAATATACCTTTTAGAATCATGTCATCCCACAGTGATAGGGTCAGCGTGGTGTACCAAGCCCTATTTTTTTTTGTAGCAGCTTCTTGATTATCCTCACTAGGATTTTGTTGGATGATTCTTCCAATCCATTTCCCTAGGGGTAGTAAGAAGTGGAATGGCCCAATTTGATGTGGAATTTGTCACCCAATTTGACCATCTTCTTGGATTTGAAAGCCTATGCATTATCGGTGATTATCTTAACGGGGTACCCAAACCTAGACATGATATTTTCCTCTAGAAACTTGATTATGACTATATATGTGGCTTGTCTGGTAGGTATTGCTTCGATCCATTTGGTGAAATAATCAGTGGCAGCCAGTATCCACTTGTGCTTCCCAGAGGAGTTGGAGAAAATTTCACCAATCAAGTCAAGTCCCCATTGCTAGAAAGGGGCTTTGACAGATATTTTTTTCAAAGGTAATGACAAGAGCTTCCTCTTTCCTTCAAAGACCTGGAATTCATCGAAACTGGCCATTTCCTTATAAGCATCCTTGAACATAGTAGGACAATAGAACCATGCGCTGAGAATCTTGTTAACAGTGGATTTCTAGTAAAGATGCCCTCCATAGACTCCTTTTTGAAACTCTTTTAATGTTTCTTGGGTCTCATCTTCCATAATTCAACTAAAGAGGACACCCCCAGGGTCTTTCCAATAAAGAAAACTATTCATTATGCAATACTTCGCATCCTTTATCTTGGTCGATCTAGCTTTTATTTTTCCCATCTCAGGGGATGATTGCAAGTTCTGCAAAACATATACAACATCAAAATACAAAGGAGAGGACAGGAATTTGTCTGATACCTAAGGTGGTTTATATTGGGAAGCTTCTCCCTGTATGTGCGACAACAGGTTCATACTATTGAATCCCAATTTGACTCAACCATGAGTTTGGCCAGGACCTTCCCTTTAATGAGCTTAGTAGGTTTGATCTCGAGGTCATATTCCGACAATGTAGCTATCCAATTTTCTCTTCTACCTTATGGATTAGGTTGTGTCAATATATCTTTCACAACATCATTGGGAACGGAATCTACAACATGGGAATGTAGGACATAAACCCTGAAATCCTTCATAGTTTTGACCATGGCATAGGCCTGCTTTTCCATAATGTTGTACTTCAGCTCAGCCTCTCTGAGAGCCCTGCTAAAGAAAGTTATGGGTTGCTCATCTCCTTCCTAATTTCTCTATAAAATCACTCCTTTTATGGAATTCTCAAAGGCGAAAGAGAACATAAGGAATTCTTTGTCAAAATATGGGCTAATCAGTACAGGTGCCTCAACAATAGCTTTCTTTATATCCTCAAATGCTCTCTTAGCTTCTGCAGTCCACCTAACTTGATTGTCTCTCTTAAGCATGCAAGTTATTGATCTCATGATTTATGCAAAATTGGGAATAAACCTCCTTATGAAATTCACTGTGCCAAGAAAGGACTGGACTTCCTTCTTACTCCTTGGGAGTTCAGTCTTTTGTATTGCCTCTATTCTATCTGGGTCAATTTTGATCCCACCTTTAGATATTATGTGACCCAACAACTTACCCTATTGCATGGAAAAATTAGAATTTTTAGGGTTCAAAGAGATTCCAAACTTTCTACAATTGGTGAACACTTGGTGCAAATGATTTAGGTGTTCTACATCAAACTTGGAGTATACAGTGATGTCATCCTTGTAAACCACCACAAATATGTCCTTCTCTCCTACAAAATCTATGTCGATAGCTCTTTGGAAAGTGGCTCATGCATTCAATAGACCGAAGGGCATCTTAGCATACATGAAGGTTCCCCAAGGTGTGCTAAAGTTTGTCTTGTTCTAATCCTCTAGTTGCACCTTGATCTGATTGTATCCTAAAAATCCATCCATCATGGACATACTCGCTGCCCCTACAAATTTCTGCAAAATGTGGTCCATTTTGCTCAAGGGGTAGGTATCTTTTAGGGACACCTTGTTGAGATTTCTAAAGTCAATACATAGCCTGATTTCACCATTATTTTTCCTTATTGGGACTATATTAGCCACCCACTGTGAAAAACTCAAAGAGACTATGATTTTGGCTTCATACAACCTCTTTACCTCTTTCTCTATTAGTGAGAGCATCATAGGATTCATCCTTCTCAGCCATCCTTCTCAGCTTATTCCTGATTGGCTTCTCCCATATCTTGACTGGTATGGTATGTTGGATGACAGATGTGTCATATTCTTGTAGATCTTCATAGCACCATGCAAACACATCATAGAACTTTCTCATCAAATCCATATAGTCCTTTTTGATACCTGGGGCCAAAGACTTTGACAGTTTGACAATTTTGGGTTCTTCATTGATCCCAATGTTACAGTCTTGTACTTCCTTTGGGTTTGGATCCACCTTATGATATCTAGCCACATCATTTCAATCAAACAATCTCTCTAGTGGGACCAGCCCTTTGGGTATGTAACTTCTCTTTAGCTACAAAATCTCTTTTCCTCCCAAAGTGCTTTTGAGCTCTAGTGGGTTAGGTTCCCATTCCTCCCCTTCACAGTCCTCTTGATCAATCTAGATATTGGAAAAATCCCCAGTCATTTCGAGGAACTTCTTTATCTGTTGGTCATATTCAAATATCTGCTAGTGCTTAGTGTTGTCTGGGATAGAGGGCCTGTGCCTTACATTAATCAAGGCACTGCAACCCATCGTTCTATGCTTCCCATCGTTCTATGCGTTAGCTAAGCTATCAAGGAACTGCAACCCATTTCCATTATTATCCTCACCGTCTGGTTTAGGTAACTTGGTAGCTTTCACATCTTCTCCTTTTGAACCTGGGTTGTAGCATAGAATTGAGGAACCTACATTTGTGTCGATGGAAAACATGGGGTGGTTATCAGGCTTGCCTTTGTTGCTCACCACGTATGACAACCTATGTTCCCTATACTGTCTTCTGCTTTCTCCAAAGAAAGGGATGGTGGCATAAGACATGTTCATCTGCATGGTTCCTTTCAACTTTGCAGTCCATGACCTGGACAACAACATCCCAAACTTAGGTGGAATATCAGCCACTACCACATCCATGATCATGTTCTTCTGGGGTATTTGAGTCAGTGACACCACCATTTCTTTAATCATCCCTACACATGGAACTCTTGGAATCAAAGGAGAACAAATCTTTATAGGGTTTGGTTATTTCTAACCCAAGATTCTCCACCATTGAACTGGGCATGAGGTTATGAGAGGCTCCTGAATCAAACATGTCATTATGTAGGATATGGTCATGTATGTTGAGACTAATATAGAAAGGAGGGACATCAATTTCTGAGGCATTTTCTACATGGGGGACAAATAGAAGGGTGGGCTTGTCATCTTACATATTTAGAGTGTCAGGCTACTTTTCTTCTCCACCATTTACTTCCTTCAGGATCTAGTCTTTATATTCTAATTTTTTGATAAATTCATTCAAAGGGAGGAGATCTTAATTTGGATATTCCATTCTCCAAGCTGAAAGTAGTATGGAATTTCTCTGCTATCTTTGTGTCACCTTCAAATATCCCTTGTGAACTCTTCTTAGGAGGTTGTGGCCCCTTCCCAAGAGTCTCTTTAGAGATTGCAGCCTTTGGATATTTTCTCCCAGGTATTTCCTTTCTTGGTGGCTAAGAGGACGAGGGATCAGTAGCATCCTTTCCTCGGTCTACTGTTACTTTTTTACTTCTCAAATTATGTTGCCTCTCGAACTCACGGATGGCATTATGGATCCCTATTTGGTACTGGTCCTATTCTGATTCACCCGGGGCATCATTCGATTGCATGGAAGATCAGTCATGCTCTTATTTAGTTAAATAGAACCGGGGTTGGATCTGATCAAAGAGAATTTGGTCCTCGGCCTGTCTATCTTATTCCTTTTCATGTATGAAATTTTGAGCAAAACGTGGCTTGATTGGATGATTGCCAAGGTTTCTTGGCTCTAGAGGTCCTTCTTATGTAGCAGGGGGTCTTCTGAGATTGTTATTTTGAGCTTGAGGCTCTAGGTTTTCTCTAGAAGGAGGCCTGCTATCAAGGGAGATCCTATCCACTAGTCTCTCCATAGTTCTCATCATCGGATCAAATTTTGCATCCATGGATTGGGATGTGGAAGGATGCACTGTTTCATTGCATCTCTTTTTCTCAGCTTCAGTTAAGTGTTTCATTTTTCCATAGGTCATCAAGTTGGACTCTACTTCTAGTGCATCTTTTAGCACATCAGGGAGAGTGGGAGATCTCCTTTCTCTTAGCATGAGAGCAAAATCATTGTCAAAACAATTGGAAAAATGAATCTTGGCTTCCCCAATAGGGGGCTTTATGTCCATAGGGATAGAATTGTACATCCTCATGAATCTAGTTGAGAATTCTTGGACAGTCTCCATATTTTTTTTCTTTGTATGTTCATACTAAGTGAGTATCTAGAGAGGGTTTTTCTTATACTGCCATCTAGATAGGAAAGCATCTTCAAATATTTCAAAGGTAGCTATTCCCCTATTGGGAACAGCTTTAAACCATTTCTTCACTTCTCCTGCTAAACGTCGGGCAAACAACCTCCTCTTAACATCATCTTCATCCACCTCTTCTAGGTATGTGAAGTCATTGAACTGGTTTGCATGATGTTGTGCGAAGACTCTTCCCTCCCCATCAAACCTCATGAGGTGTTGGGAATAGCCCACAGGTAATTCATCAAGGTTTGGTGGGAGGGCCAAAGGAACAAATATGGCAGCCATGGCTCTTAGGTTTTGTTTGGGAGCAAAGGGGCTTTTAGGAGTAGCAGGAGTGGTACTCAGGGCTTGGGTATCTTGGCCAGCAGTTTTAGCAAAGGGAGACAGGCCACTAGTTTCTTCTCAGGCTTGTAAATTTTCCCACCAAGCACTCAAGCAATGGGTCTGGAACTTTCTTTGGTCAAACAAGGTTTTCCTTAGATCAGTCTCAGATCTAGGTCTGAATGGGGAAGACTCAGTCCTTAAACTTGGAAGGACGCTTTCTACAACACATGCCTCCTTCTTCGGTAAAGAAAAGGACCTAGATAATAGAGAAATACCTATTGGGATTCTCTTTCCTGTGTTGATGACCTTTTCTCAGTCTGAAGTAACCTTTGGTAGCTCAGGATCTGGGTGACTTCTGGTACATATTCTTCTAGGGGTTCCCTGATACGAAAGAAGGCCTTGCCATGAGAATAATGTAGGATCCTCTTAGTGTCCGACTACTGTTCACCTTCAGTAATCAGCTCTGATATGGTACAAATATTTTGAAGTAAGCTCGATCTCCAGTGGAATCGCTAGAATGTAAGTTGGAGTCACTAGGGAAAATGATAAAAACCTTGGAGCCTCAGACTCTCTATTTGCCCTTAGAGGTCTGATTTTACACCATGAAAACTAGAGATTCTCCCCAGCAGAGTCGCCAAAATGTTATCACCCAATATTTTCCTAGGTTGTGGCAGGAAATACCATGGGGTAACTATTGCAAACCAATCTTTAGTGGATGGAAACTTGCCTTTCCAACCACAGGGAGGGATCTCCCTTTGGGGATTCCAGCAATAGGATGCGAGTTAAAATGGGATGGGATATCGGTCAAAGTGGTGGCTAGACCTTTAAACAATGAAATAAAGGGGTTTTAGGGATGGTTGGAGTTAAGAACAGGAGGACAATTGGGCATGGAGTCAAATTCGATGGGTTACTGTCATCAATGGCAGGTTTGGGCTGCGATTGTAGGAGTAGGAGGCAAGGTAGACATGGTCCTTTCATGTCAGAGTAATCAGCAGATGAAAGTAGAGGAAAGAGACAAGTTTGGCCACAAGGATAGGGCATTTAAGAATGAATTCGAACTTGGATCTTTAAGAGAAAAAGGGTGGAATACCTAGTCATATGCATCTAGAGCATGTGGGCATGAATTCCAGATCATGTAATATTGATCTTTAGGTACTATAGAAGTCAACAATTAATGGAAATACAATGCAAGAACACATACATAGGAAATAACGGACATCAGAAACCACAACACAGGAATCTCAAGCTCTGAAATCGAGTCTGCTCATTGAATTAATAGGCCGAGTTTAGTACAGTGTAGAGCAGTAATCTCTCTAAAACAAAAATTTCCAACCTTTTGATCTACTTCGGACCTTTCCTTTATAGGATCACAAACATCAAAATATCCTAACTGATTGAAAACAACTTGCACTAGTAATGATGAAGTCATTCTAGCTGAGCCACACAAATATACAATCATCGATTCTGTCATGCGCGGAGGAGAAGAACCACTTGTGCTGGAAGCGCACCATTGGGCCATGGAAACCACCTACTCATCCATCGGCCATGGCCATTCAATTTTGATCGAGACATGTAACAAAAACATGCCCCTTCACCACTCTCGGGCGTGCTCTGCAAAACTTTCTTGATCCGCAATTTTATTTCTGCAATGGGCCTCTCTGCAACGGTCCTTTCCGCAACAGTATTTTTCCAACCTACAATTAGCCATGTGGAGTACATGGATTGGTCTTTTGGCCTCATGATTTTCTGGGGAACTATACTTTCACAATCTGCAATCCTCAATGCGAGATGCGGGATGCGGAAATTTACCTTTTTTGTGTTTCTGCAGATGACATTTCCGCAATCCGCAATCCAGAATGCACGATGTGGAAAGTCTATTTTTTGTGCTTCTAAAAATGACCTTTCCACAATCCGCAATCCATAAAGTGGATTGTGGAATGTGGAAACTTGTCTTTTTCTATTTCAAAAACCATTGTTCCCTAATACGCAACCCACAATGTGGGTTGCAAAAACGTGTCTTTTTCGCTCTTTGGGACATTGCTTCCCACAATCCGCAATCCGCAATGCAGATACGAAACTCGGAAACAAGCTTGCGGAATGCCCTTTTGACCGTTGATCTGATATGATACTTGATCTCATCCATCCAATCTTCTTTGGTTGCAGAAGCAGCTCCTACTGCTAGTTTTTCCTGCGGAAGGGTCCTTCTGCCTCGTATTTTCCCATTTTATTACTATTGCTCAGTCATTTGTCTTGGATCTGTCTAACACTTAGCCAATTTTTGGTTTCCTGCCTCTCCATTTGGTGTAACCATCTGCTGGATGACCTTGGGGATTTGGTAGGGACCTTCGTTTACCTTCCCTAGTGGAAACCAAAATAGGTGTTAACATAAGCCATGATTTGCATTATGTGCAACATTGTTTTCAAATTTTCTATGATCATTTAAAGGAGAGAGATATACAGATGGATCAACATTGGATATGGTCAGATGGTTGTGTGGGCCAGTTCAAAAATGCCTGAGTATTCCAATGGATAATTATTTTTCATAATACTTACAATGTGCCGCATATCTTATACTACTTTGAGAGTGGGAACAGCAAAGGAGGGCATGATGGGAAAGTTGCATGCATCAAGACCACACTAGGAAGGGAAGAGATCAGGTTTACCACAAACCCTCATATCCGAGATGCAGAATCCGTAGTTCAATGGTGCTCTGCAACAATGTCAAACTGAACAAAAGAGAAACAAAAATCAACAGTGACAGGATGGGTGGTAAGAAATTTTTTGCAAGTGGTTGACATAGATGATCGCATTCCTATAGTTGAGGCACAATACAAGGAACGCGTGGATTTCATTCAGTTCGGAGATCAAACAACCCCTTATTTGAAATATGGATGTGAAAACTTGCTTTCTTTTGCAGCCCTTGTAGCAGTGGTCAATGGGATGAATGTGAATGCATGGACTTGGTTGATGAATAAGATCATGTGTCACTTGTAGTAGACCCACGTGCAGTTGTTGAAACAACCCAGTTAGAGGAGGGTCAGTCAGTGATTTTGATAGACTACGACCATATCTCAGATCTTGTACAACCAGGACACATACACATAGTTGTTTCCCCTAAAGACAATGAATGGGGCACATATTATTGGTTGGCATGATGCATCCAAGGTAAGCAAAACCTCAAAAGATCATTAATTGATGATGTAGGAAATGAATTTCCTATTGGCTCAATGGTGGTTAAGGGTGAGTATCTTACACTAGATGGGAAGTCAATAAAGACTAGTGGGTATGTATTCGTGGATTCAAATCAGGTTCAGTGGTGTATCACTTCACAAACTTGATCATTGGCACAAACATCCATCTACAGACAATGTCAAGCAAGATCTCAACAAAGGTACACTACTTCCTGCCTCATTCAGAGCATGATATATTGATGGATACCATTAGGAACAGAGAGGATCCAAATGGATTTATTGAATGAGATCAAGCAATTTTACATAAGAGATAGAATTGCATCAAATAATGTTATGTTCTACATCGAGGTATGTGTAGTTTTATGTTATTTTTTTGGTACATGCATTTTTTGTTGATACATACATACATACATGTGTTATTTTTCATGTTTTAATGTAATACAAAAACAAAGCGTGTTGTGCATTTTTCCAATATTTTATCATATCCTAGTTGGATGCCCTCTTTCTTTTTTTATTAACAGACCCTATTCGGGATCAAAATCCTTGTTTTCTTATGTTTTAGCAGGTTTGCAAAAACCCTTTAAGACGTCACCAAAATCCTCCTAAGTCATCCTAAAACCATCCTCCATCACACTACTTCTATCTCCCATCATTTAGCCCCACCAATACACAATTTATAGTCATCAAACATTAACAAATATATTTCAAAGCCGCTAGTCTCATACCCGTAACAGGACACCTATACTTGGCTATCAAAAGAGGTAAATTTATCGGCTTGAAGGTTGCTTGAAATCAATATTTTTCAGGTGTACATGTGTGTCTACGTCCAACTCATGTACATGTGTCTCACATTGGTGGACCAAATCTACAAAACCATGTGTTGGGTGGTTGGGAGTGCCTTTCCCATGATGGCCCTACGCAAACACACCTGTAGGAGCTAATGAAATCCCATTACGCTTCTCGGTTTTCGTTTTTCACCCTGGGTTTGAATTGACCTAGTGTCACTGAACGAATTTTGCACGTGACCTGCAACTTGCCATAGAACGAAGTCCGGGGCTTAGATCGACAAACAGTTGATTCCATTGGGATCGTGGCATGGAATTACAGCAAGGGGAGCGCTACCATCTCTGCACGACCCAGGGATTCCTTTTGTAGAGATTTTGCAAACTAGGGTTTCGCCCAATGGGGGCCAATGCAGCTCTCCCATTGGTGGACCAAATCTGTAAAACCAACCATGTTCCCAGAGATTGTGAGTGGCTTTTGTTGGTTGTGGAGCCAAATCTTCTAGTCTAATAGATGATATTGTATCAGTCGTGTTTGTACCCCAGTTTTATATGATATGTAGGTGGACTTTACACTCACCCTAGCGGGGGGGTGTGGGGGGGTGTGGGGGGGAATCACCCCCCCACGGGTTCATTGGGGCTATTTTTGCCAGCTGTTTTGCGGGCCCATGGTTTTGGGTATCCTGTGGTATTTTCCCATTGTATTTCCCCTATAAAATAAAGACATTGTAATACAGCTAGGGCAGATGATGTATTAGGTTTTATGCATTCTAAACATCTCTGAGATCAGGAGAGAGACTGTGAAACAGAGAAGAGGAAGTGCATCGGTTGTGCTGTAGGTTGTATCCCTTCACCTTGCTGGACGGTAATAATAATAAGGACTGGAAAATTCAGTGTGGACGTAGCCCAAGTTGGGTGAACCACGATATATCTGTGTCTCTCTTGTAATGTGTATGTGTGATTATATTTGCATTTCTGTTTATTGTTATTGATCTGCGATCCTATTTTTCTAACAGCTTTCCCATGCCAGAACTGCCCAAAAACACCTATAGGAGATTACGGAATCCCATTACGCTACCAAGTTTTCTTTTTGCACCCCAGGCTCGAATTGACCTAGTGTCCCTGAACGACTTTTGCATGTGACCTACAAATCACCGTAGAACGAATCCTGAGGCTTAGAATAAGGAAATATCGATTTCGTTGGGCTCGTGGAATGGGATTATAGCTAGGGGGGACCCACTACCATCTCTGCATGACCCAGGGCTTCCTTCTGCAAAGATTTTGAAAACTAGGGTTTTGCTCAATGGGGCCCAATGAAGCTCTCGCATTGGTGGAATGACTTTGAAAAAACTTGTGTCGGGTGACTGGGAGTGGCTTTCCCATGTCTTTCCTGCCAAAACACACCTGCAAGAGCTGACAGAATCCCATTACGCTTCCCAGTTTTCGTTTTGCACCCCAAGCTCAAATTGACCTAGTGTCCCTGAATGGCTTTCGTAAGTGACCTACAATTTGCCATAAAATGATGTTTGGGCCTCATATCGACGAACCGTCAATTCTATTGGACTTGTGGGATGGAAATATAGCTAGGGGGCTCCCTAGCGTCTTTACACAGCCTGAGACTTCCTTTTGTGGATATTTTTCAAACTAGGGTTTTGCTTAGTGGGGGTGAATGCAACTCTCTCGTCGGTGGACCACCTATACAAAACCCTAGGTCGGGAGGCTTTAGGTGGTTTTCCCATATATGCCATTACAAAAAACACTTACAGGAGTGGACAAAATCCGATTAAGCTACCCGATTTGGGTTTTTGCACCCAGCTTGGAATTGACCAAGTGTGCCTAAATGGCTTTTGCAGGAGACCTACAACTTGCCATAAAATGACGATTGGGGATCGAATCGATGAACCGTCGATTCTGTTGGACTCGTGGCATGGAAATACATCTAGGGGGGGCTCCCTCCCATCTCTACATGGCTCGAGATTTCCTTCTAGGGAGATTTTGTAAACTAGGATTTTGCTGAGTAACCTAATTTTGCAAATTAATGCAGTTGGTAGGAATGGGTTGATGCCATCAATAACCTAATCAATTGAAGACCTTAAGTAGGCTATAAGTAAGTCATCTACTCAAAGTAGATGTGTCAAGATAGTGATGACCCAATTGTGGAAATTATTACAGCAGTAAAACAAGAATATTTAATTAAACAAATGATATTAGATATCAATATTTCTTTCCTAATGACCTTGTCATAGTAAGTAGTTGTGATGTCTAACCAATATTTGACAAATATATGATGTTTGTATGAAAACTTGGTATGGATATCAGATCTGCAAATGGATTAAGTCCAGTAGTAGAATTCTTGTATTAGCTATGATATGTAGAGACTCTAAATGCCAAGACACTAGGATAGTAAATATGTTATAGCCAAGTAGTTAGTGTGTTATGCGAGGGTATATTAGGGGGTTAAGAGAAAATTTGCAGGATTAGTTTAGGTTTGCAAATAGATTCAAACCAACAGTTACAACCTAATCATTGGTACAAATATTCAATGAAGTCATTAAATAAGGTATGCTACTTACTACCTTATGAAGAGCACGAGAGGTTGTTTCAGACAATAAGGAGTAGAGAGGATCCAGAAGGCCTAATTGATTGAGGTACATAGTATAGTCATAGTATAGTCTTATATATCATATATATAACAGATGATAGAACTACAAGGAATAAAAATAAGTGATCCACGCACTAGCAAAGTGCTCCAATTGTAGAGTAAAGAAAGACCATCAATCCATCTCCAATCCTTCAAAAAGGAAACCATGGAACCATATGTTATCTAGGTTGTTAACACCAAAATTGACCCCCAAGGATGAAAGAGGGTAATTCTGGGTAACCACTAACCAATCTTTGGCATGTGCTACTGACCCAACATAGACAGAGAGGGATCTCTCTATAATCTCGTGAAAAAGACTGGAATAATCAAGATTGTCAATCATGACAAAGAAACACCAGCATTCACGACCAAGATATTCAATTACAAAAATTATACAGAAGATTAGTTTTCTGTTCGGGAAATAAAAATGATTCACGCACTGTTTGGTTGAAAACGTATGGGATTTAGTTTGGGAAATGGAGTCACCTTTTACAAACTATGAAACATCATTCACAAAGATTCTGCAAACGCATTTACAGGGGCAAGGTAGCAAGCAGCAAGTAGTCAAAGAGAATTTTAGTTTTGTGGAAGAGAAGAGAAAAGAAATAGTCCATCAATGTAAGGCATCTAACAAGGATGAATCCTACATCAACTTTAGTAGAATATATTTGGTGAAATACTCGGAATAAGCTAAGCAGAGCATAATCTCTATGAATTCTACTTAACTGTTACTCTAATCCAAGCATGAAGGAAATAACACAAAATGGAATAACAAAGAGAGAAACACATTTGCACATGGGAAAAAAGGAAGGTACAGACTACCAGACCAAATACATAGGAATCCCTATCAAAACGCAGGCTTCGGCTCTGCAAACTTTATTAAAATAGCTCAAAAATGTCTTATAGACTAATCCTCAAATTACCAAAATCTTTCAACATAAGATTTTCAACCCCCATTCATTCTATCACATCGCATATATATATGCCATAGAGCCTTCCTACATGACTGATCTTTCATTTTAACAGAAATACTAGAAGAAAACCTCATTACACCCAAAAATTGAAAAAATATTACATATGTGTCAAGTCTCCAACAGACTGATTAATACAATGAAGAGAATATCATAGACAAAGGACTGTCCTAACCCAGGTTTCGCAAGTGACCTTGCGAGTCAAATAACTCTTCCACCTTCAATGTGTTGCCATCCTGTGATGCGCCATCTAGTAGGACAGGTGTAGCTTCATCAGTGGGGATTACAAAATCATGAATCATTTCTTTACCCAGTTGGCCACTTTGCTTGACTACATGGTTCTCCTTCTTCGTTCTTTGCCAGTTTCCTTTGGACACTTGTCATCGATCAAGTTTCTCGTCTTCGATGGTAGAGTCAGATTCCACAAGGTTGAATACCATAAAAGAGGGAGTGGTAGGCTTTTCATCCATCTCAACCCACAACTAGTCTAGCATGAACACCACTTTGCACTTTCATCCTTTCTCCATGAGCCAATCGCAACAGAGAAGATAGTCGAACCGCCAGGTGCACCATATTTCCCTCATACCGAATTTAGATAAAATATGTGAGAGCCTTACCCACAACTATTGTGATGATGACGACAGCTATAAGTGGTCATAATTGCCATGACAACTCTATCAGTCTCTTCACTCAGGAAACCGTGATGCTCAAGGCTTTGAGGTGATCTTCGGCATGCTCAGTGACATCATCCCAGATAGACAACATATCCAATGATGATGCAAAACTTGCCTTCCATCATATCAGTAATCCTCTAGGATATCATTCAGAGATCCTATTGGCAGGTCCATTTCTTCTGATGTCCCTCGTGTGACAATACTTCATCGCGTGCTTTCCCACACGTTTCTGAAAGACGTGGGTCACATCACCTCTATCACCTTTTTGAGCCAACCTTTAATCCATGTGAGGGATTTTTCCCCTTTCCATACCTCCTCTATAGACTTTTTCTGGTCTCCATCCGCTTGCCAACTTCTCAGTCGTAAGCATCCAGCACGTTTATGATGCTTATAACCCTTTGAAAACGTCCGTCTTTATCTTGGTAAGACTTGGCGACATGTCTCTTTTTCCTGCTTGTTCCAAACTTTCCCCTTTATATGGAAACTGGACCAGAAACTATTAATACTAGGGGAAAATGTTACCTGTGGAAGGATACCTTTGGTCAAAAATTCTCCCATATCAGGGTTTAAGCTTGACCCACCTATGCGAACGAACAGACCAACCACTACTTTGGCCATTCGAGAAGTCATGGGAATTATCTCTAATTCCCATGTCAGGCCCGTGGCGGGGAATTATAGAGGTCCAACGACCTTTGGAATGACTTTAACAACACAAGGAAACCACTGTCATTTCTGAGGTCACCTCCAGGCCCATAATGCCGAGGTCATGAGAGATAGATTCTTCGTAGGCCATTACGGCCCGAACCGAAACTGATAGAGGGTCTCTGGGGACTTTCCCTGTTAGGGCGCGACTGCAATATTTTCACGCTCTGAATCAACAGCTTGGCGACCAGCCATCAAACTACTGTACCAGGCCTAAAACCCTACTTTCTAGAAAAAAACCTCCTTCCGCTCAGACGGCTTCCCGAAAGTGTAAAAATGCAAACTTTGAAGGGTGTCTTCATATATATAGCCACATCTCCGTAATGCCAGCTTTTCTTAGTAGGTTGTCCATTAATCCCAACTGTTGATCTCCCCCGTGCTAGTTTTCCTTTGTTAGATTTGTTGCCTCTTTATCTCCTGATTTGACATTCAATTCTTCCTCACTGTTGGATCTGATCTAACTTTCCATCTACACCATCCTTCCTGTCCACATTTCCACATAAGATGGGCCTCGCATGTACCTGGGTTTTCCCTACTATGAATTCCCTTCTTTGTGCGACAGACTCTGGAGCCGACATCTGGCAGGTGGGAAATTCTTATCCCATCCATCCCTTTCGTATCCAGTGTGCTACTTCTTTATGCGAGCTGACACGGGTGTTGTTGATGTATATCCTTACCACATTCCGAACCGTGGATTCTTTTTCCAACTCGTACAATCACATGTGCGCACTTTCACATATCACCTTTTGATCTATCTTTGTGTGATGACGTCTACTGTTGACACGTGGTTAGCAGAAGAGGCTCATCACATCTGCTCCTTTCTTGTCTCCTTCACAACTTGGATGTGCACGATTACACATAGGATCGTGGATCTGGTCTCCACGCCAAATCTGTGGCGTAGATAGGGGTGGTGTTTAGCTTCCCATGATTTGACTGGCCAATTATAGGCTATAAATTATTTTTCTTGTTTATTTTTTCCTATAGTCCAACACCTTCTCATCCTTTGAAAATTTGTCTGTCCTTAGACCTTTTTTTCTTCCCATTAGCATCTAGCATTGGAGCATGGAGGCTATCTCGAATTCACTTACCAGGTACATTTTGATCCTCTCTTCCTTCTATTCAACTATATATTGTAGAATAAAGATATGGGTGTTAACAACTGGTTGCAAAGGGGATGCTATCCTCCCTGTGAGGTAGCGAAGAACTCCGTAGACTAAGTGCCTGATCCATTCGGTCAAATTTTCCAAACCTTGACTATTACTAGCAAGATTCTGCAGCAGGCCTTTTATCTCGATGCTGCAACCGAACGTCTGGAACCGAACACCTAAACATACTAAATGAAATGAATGCAACTGCATGACCTGCAAGCTTATTTATATCCAAGTTTTCCTACCCTACTTGTTTGGCACAGAGGGTAACTCAAGTAATTTCATACCTCCGATGAAGTCAATCCAACAAATGACTGGTTGACTGATTTCTCCGTTCCAGTCCTCCTGAATTGGGGAAAAACCCACTAATGTATAGCTTTGTCTGAATATATCCTTCAATCTTAGTCTCCCAGAACAGTATAAACCCTACCGTTTTTTACCTCTCCAAGAAGTCAGCCAAAGGGTCTATCAGAACATGAAGAACTTGGTATACTTGGTATGATTGGTTAGTAATCAAGGGTTTATGCATACTAGATCAAACAAGAATATGCATCAGTAAAAGAAGACTTCCTTGAAACCCTGAATACTAATAATCACGACTGTACATATTCAAGATTATTTAGAATTAGAATGTTTTGATAATATTGAGAATATACTAATGAATGTATGCTTGTGTATGAGATCATGAGGATGACACTAGTGTACACTTGAGCATGCACAGTGGTACAGAATGAATAGAAGTTCAGAGGCCATACAGAAGATCAAGCGGGAGACAACCACACAAACATAAAAGATAAGTATTTGAGTTGTTATTAGAAATAGTAAATGATATTGCTTGTATGCATATTTGTATTCCTAGGATATATCATCCTGAGTGTAAACATTCATAAAGCATTGAACAGTATACTACTAATATGCATATGATTGGTAAATTGGACAAACATTCCATTGTTGCTTGTCTAGAATGAAACCTCTTTGCTGACATACTGAGAGCTGTGCACACTCTCGATAGTATGTTCTGGTAGAGATGGAAGGCATCTAGATAGCCACTGTATGCATACAGGATATGGGAAAGTGTTGTGCCAAAGTATTGGTCAAAATAGTTGCATAACTATGTAAATGATATCTGTATGCATAGTAGGTTATCATGTCAATATGATTTGATGATTATGAAGTATTACTAATCATGTACTTAATTTTGATTTGTAGGAAAGATCATGATGAATGATGAACTCTGAACAAGCGATGGATGTTCAACAAAAGATTTACAAATCAAACACACTATAGAAAGCTTGTGGTTAAGAGATTCTTTTAGAAAGAGGAAGAGAATCATGATGAGATGTTTTGCTCCAAGGGACTAGATAAGACCATTCTCTTAATAATGTAATCAGGTTCTGTATGGGTTCCCAGGATCGGTAGTCAATTGATGAGCTTAATGATCATCATGGGTGATGTGGATCTCAACATTTTCTACAAGGTTGAATATGGGTTCTATACACATATGACATGGATGCAAGAAGGAACTCACCACAGAGTTCGAATGATTTTGAGGCTCATATTAGTAGACCCATCTGACGAGAGATGGCATAGATAGATATGCAGAAGATCACTCAATGGTGAGTGTGAATAATGAACAATTGACAGCTTCATGACAAAGCTTGGGCTTTACCAGAAGTAAAAATGTTCCTAACCTTTACCTTAAGGTTGTGGATGATGAACCTATCATACCATTATTGTATGATGATGATCTCTTTCTGACAAGGAATGAGAAACAGGTCATGAAAATGGCTGCAGAAATGAAAATGAAAGATCTCGGATTAATGCACTACTTCTTAGGTCTAGAAGTATGGCAAGATCCAAAAGGAATCTTTTAAATCAAGGTAAGTATGTTGTGAAGTTTCTAAAAATATTTGATATGTTGGAGTATAAAGCCATGGCCACTCCCATGGACTCCAACTTGAATTTGTTAGTTAATGACTCATCGTATTTAGTGGACCTAACCCTATATAGACAAATCATTGGGTCATTGATGTATTTAACAAATACTAGGCTAGATATATGCTTTGCTGTAAATACCCTAAGTCAGTATCTAGTAGAACCTAGAAAGGTTCACTTAATAGCTACAAAGCATGTAGTGAGGTACCTAAAAGGTACATTAGATTTTTGGTCTATATTATCTTGGAGGTCATGAACTCCGTTTACATGGTTACTCAGATTCTGATTGGGCAGGAAGTGTCTCAGACAGAAAGAGTACTTCAGGTGGATGTTATAGTCTTGAATCTGCCATGATCTCATGGTTCAGTAAGAAACATTCTAGTGTGGCTCTCAGTACTGCTGAAGTAGAATATATGGCTGTCTGCTCTGCCAGCTGTGAAGCAGTATGGCTTCAGAAGCTTTTATATGGAGTGTTTGAATTAGAAATGGATCCCACTGTGATTATGTGTGATAATCAAAGCTGCATTAAGATGTCTGAATATCCTGTGTTCCACGATAAGTCAAAACACATTGAGATCCGATACTTCTATATACGAGACATGGTGCAGAGAGGAGCTATCAAGCTCGAGTATATAAGCACTGAGGATCAGATTGCCGATATCCTGACTAAACCTTTGTCTCAAGTAAAGTTTGAATACTTCCGAGACAAGCTTGGTATAGTCCAGAAGGACCCTCCTCGAAAGGGGGAGTAGTATAGTACTTGATAACAAGTCTGTCCCTTAAATTTTGTTTTGTTGCACTTAGTTACTTAGAATTATTTAGATTTAGAACTCCTATATATCTTTTATTTTTAGATGTATACATGTTTTTGATGTGATGTATACATGTTTTGATACATGCTAGATGTATACATGTTTTTGATGTGATGTATACATGTTTTGATGTTAGATGTATTAGTGAGAATACATGCTAGATGTATACATGTTTTTGATGTGATGTATACATGTTTTGATGTTAGATGTATTAGTGAGAATACATGCTAGATGTATACATGTTTTTGATGTGATGTATACATGTTTTGATGTTAGATGTATTAGTGAGAATACATGCTAGATGTATACATATTTTTGATGTGATGTATACATGTTTTGATTAGTAATGTATACATGTTTTGATGTGATACATGCTCTTGGATATTTGTACCTGTATAGATGAGAATACAGTTGAGGGGATTGGATCATCCCTGGACTTTCAGTCCTAAAGAGAGCCGTAGACGTGAGGTCTCCGAGAATGAAGTCCTTGGTGAACTTGAGGGGATTGGATCATCCCTGGACTTTCAGTCCTAAAGAGAGCCGTAGACATGAGGTCTCCGAGAATGAAGTCCTTGGTGGACTTGAGGGGATTGGATCATCCCTGGACTTTCAGTCCTAAAGAGAGCCGTAGACATGAGGTCTCCGAGAATGAAGTCCTTAGTGGACAGTTGAGGGGATTGGATCATCCCTGGACTTTCAGTCCTAAAGAGAGCCGTAGACGTGAGGTCTCCGAGAATGAAGTCCTTGGTGGACTTGAGGGGATTGGATCATCCATGGACTTTCAGTCCTAAAGAGAGCCGTAGACGTGAGGTCTCCGAGAATGAAGTCCTTAGTGGACAGTTGAGGGGATTGGATCATCATGAACTCCATTTACATGGTTACTCAGATTCTGATTGGGCAGGAAGTGTCTCAGACAGAAAGAGTACTTCAGGTGGATGTTATAGTCTTGAATCTGCCATGATCTCATGGTTCAGTAAGAAACATTCTAGTGTGGCTCTCAGTACTGCTGAAGTAGAATATATGGTTGTCTGCTCTGCCAGCTGTGACGCAGTATGGCTTCAGAAGATTTTATATGGAGTGTTTGACTTAGAAATGGATCCCACTGTGATTATGTGTGATAATCAAAGCTGCATTAAGATGTCTGAATATCCTGTGTTCCACGATAAGTCAAAACACATTGAGATCCGATACTTCTATATACGAGACATGGTGCAGAGAGGAGCTATCAAGCTCGAGTATATAAGCACTGAGGATCAGATTGCCGATATCCTGACTAAACCTTTGTCTCGAGTAAAGTTTGAATACGTTCGAGACAAGCTTGGTATAGTCCAGAAGGACCCTCCTCGAAAGGGGGAGTAGTATAGTACTTGATAACAAGTCTGTCCCTTAAATTTTGTTTTGTTGCACTTAGTTACTTAGAATCATTTAGATTTAGAACTCCTATATATCTTTTATTTTTAGATGTATACATGTTTTTGATGTGATGTATACATGTTTTGATGTTAGATGTATTAGTCAGAATACATGCTAGATGTATACATGTTTTTGATGTGATGTATACATGTTTTGATGTTAGATGTATTTGTGAGAATACATGCTAGATGTATACATGTTTTTGATGTGATGTATACATGTTTTGATGTTAGATGTATTAGTGAGAATACATGCTAGATGTATACATATTTTTGATGTGATGTATACATGTTTTGATTAGTAATGTATACATGTTTTCATGTGATACATGCTCTTGGATATTTGTACCTGTATAGATGAGAATACAGTTGAGGGGATTGGATCATCCCTGGACTTTCAGTCCTAAAGAGAGCCGTAGACGTGAGGTCTCCGAGAATGAAGTCCTTGGTGGACTTGAGGGGATTGGATCATCCCTGGACTTTCAGTCCTAAAGAGAGCCGTAGACATGAGGTCTTCGAGAATGAAGTCCTTGGTGGACTTGAGGGGATTGGATCATCCCTGGACTTTCAGTCCTAAAGAGAGTCATAGACATGAGGTCTCTGAGAATGAAGTCCTTAGTGGACAGTTGAGGGGATTGGATCATCCCTGGACTTTCATTCCTAAAGAGAGCCGTAGACGTGAGGTCTCCGAGAATGAAGTCCTTGGTGGACTTGAGGGGATTGGATCATCCATGGACTTTCAGTCCTAAAGAGAGCCGTAGACGTGAGGTCTCCGAGAATGAAGTCCTCAGTGGACAGTTGAGGGGATTGGATCATCCCTGGACTTTCACTCCTAAAGAGAGCCGTAGACGTGAGGTCTCTAAGAATGAAGTCCTTGGTGGACTTGAGGGGATTGGATCATCCCTAGAATTTCAGTCCTAAAGAGAGCCGTAGACGTGAGGTCTCCGAGAATGAAGTCCTTGGTGGACTTGAGGGGATTGGATCATCCCTGGACTTTCAGTCCTAAAGAGAGACGTAGACGTGAGGTCTCTGAGAATGAAGTCCTTGGTGGGCTTGAGAGGATTGGATCATCCTTGAACTCAAGTTCTAAAGTGAGCCATAGAAAGGTGTCTCCGAGAATAAAGGATAGGACTGCATCGTCCCTGGACCTTGGTTCAAAATGCACGTGATTGGATTAATCATCCTTAGACAATAAATCCAGGAAGGATAGTCTTAAATGTGATTGTGATTGGATTTATCATCCTTAGATAGTAAATCCAGTAAGGATAGTCTTAAATGTGATTATGGTTGGATTAATCATCCTTAGACAGTAAATCCAGTAATTCCGAAAGGAAGGATAGTCTTAAATATGATTGTGATTGGATTAATCATCCTTAGACAGTAAATCCAGGAAGGATAGTCTTAAATGTGATTGTGGTTGGATTAATCATCCTTAGACATTAAATCCAGTAATTCCGAAAGGAAGGATAGTCTTAAATATGATTGTGGTTGGACTAATCATCCTTAGACAGTAAATCCAGTAATTCCAAAAGGAAGGATAGTATTAAATGTGATTGTGGTTGGATTAATCATCCTTAGATAGTAAATCCAGTAATTCTAAAAGGAAGGATAGTCTTAAATATGATTGTGGTTGGACTAATCATCCTTAGACAGTAAATCCGGTAATTCCGAAAGGAAGGATAGTCTTAAATGCGATTGTGGTTGGATTAATCATCCTGAGACAGTAAATCCAGTAATTCCGAAAGGAAGGATAGTCTTAAATATGATTGTGGTTGGACTAATAATCCTTAGACAATAAATCCAGTAATTCTGAAAGGAAGGATAGTCTTAAATATGATTGTGATGAGATTGATCCAGTAATTCTGAAAGGAAGGATCATGTATATAGATGATGATGCTGATGATCGTGGGATGACGATGCTGCTGAACGTGTGATGACGATGTTGCTGATCGTGTGATGAGGATGCTGCTGATCGTGTGGTGACGATGCTGCTGATCGTGATATGACGATGTTGATGATTGTGATATGACGATGCTGATGATTGTGTGATGACGATGCTGATGATCATGTGATGACGATGCTGATGATCGTGTGATGACGATGCTGATGATCGTGTGATGACGATGTTGATGATCGTGTGATGACGATACTGATGATCGTATGATGACGATGATGCTGATTGTGATGGTCTAGATGACGATGTTGATGATCGTGAGGATCCAGACATTGATGTTGCTATAGTTGTTCGAGTGTTGTAGAAGATAAAGACTCAGTACTGAAGATGTTGATGTTCCAGTAACTGGTTGAGTTACTGATGATGTTAAGAAAGCTTCCAATGATTTATAGATGTATCATATATGATGTATGACACGTTGCTCCTGCAGATGTTGTTATAATATCCTTCTCGTTAAGGGGGAGTGTTGAATATTGTAAATTCTAAGAATATTATATTTGTATATTATTTATTCCGGAGATGTTCCATACCTCCGATGTGATTATACTATGAATCCGGAGATGTTTATTCCTCCGAATTGGTTATGGTAACTAGGGTTATTAGACCCACCATGTGGGGTCGGCCCAGTTAGTTATAATAGGGTATTTAACCTAATGGTTAAATACGAGCCTACATGTACTTCTGTAAAATACATGTCAGTGTAGTGTATAAATAGAGGAGGTATGTTCCTCATTTGATACACACACACACTTGAGAGAGGCGCACTTGTGGAGGAGAGGTTTGCTATGGTGGAGAAGGAGATCATGTCTTTGGTTTGCATCTTTGTATATTGCTGGTCATCTATATTGAGGAAGCTTTACTGGGTTTTCTACCCCATGAGGGTTTCCCAGGATAAATCTGTGTCTCTTGTGTTTATGCTATGCTTGTTGTTTCTTCAGTGATCCTGTATATGCTATTATTGTGAAATGGAATGTAATGCTGCTATTTTTTGTCTTAGCATATTAAATTTTAACACTCTGGAGCAGACATCTAGCAGTCGGGAAACTCTTATCGCATCCATCCCTTTCTTATCCGGTGCACTACTTCTCTATGCGAGTTGCCACGGGCATCATTGATGTATATCCTTACCACATTTCGAACCATGGATTCTTTTTCCAACTCATACCATCACATGCACCCACTTTCACATATCCACTCCTTTCTTATCTCCTTCGCAACTTGGTTGTGTGGGATTACACGCAGGACCGTGGATCTGGTCTCCACGCCAAATCTGCGACATAGATAGGGGTGGTGTTTAGCTTCCCATGATTTGACCAGTGGATTATAGGCTATAAAGTATTTTTCTTGTTTATTTTTTCCTATAGTCCAACACCTTCTTATCCTTTGCACATTTGTCTCTCCTTAGACCCTTTAGTCTTCCCATTAGCATCTAGCACTGGAGCATGGAGGCTATCTCAGCTTCACTTACCAGGTACATTTTGATCCTCTCTTCCTTCTATTCAACTATATGTTGTAGAAAAAATATATGGGTGTTAACATAGGTATTGTGTCCCTCCTCTGCAATACACATTTCTCCATGTGTACTATAGGGTGTTCTCCCACCAAGTGAATACTCCATGTGGACACCATGCAAGGTGTCTTCCATTGATGCTAGAGATATTAATTGATCAAGGGAATAACTCTAAGCCAATGACAATATGATATCTGAAATCCATTGAGAAAGTTATTACAAGTGTGCATATCAATCACATACCATCTCTTGTGATACAATCCATCTCAAACCATTCGAGGGATAATCCATGGCTCTATACTTTGTAATACTCACATTATCTACGACTCTTGAATCAACCTCAACAACGTCCTCCATTAAGGAATCACACCTCTCTAATGAATAAGTGGAACCTAAGTCACCTGACATGAGGACACAGGACATGAAGGACACGAAAAATACGAGTGTCCAACACGGACACGGTGACCCCCAAAATAAGGACATAAAGGACATGTTTTATATACATATATATATTTTTTAAAATATATTAAAATTTAAAAATATAGACATATAGATCCAAAAGCATTAAGAAACTAGAACATTTGCAAATATTCAATAGAAATTAGAATCAATACACATTAATGATTACACATTTGTCATTCCAAAATTACAATGAGACACATAGATGCATTGAAATTTGATATGCATTGGGCAATATCTCAAGATGTCTGAACCATATTTCTCATTAAGTTATCAAAATCGAAATGTATTACATAGATGTCAGAATGCCACTGGGCACTGGAAAGTTCTAAATAGACTAATAGTAAATACAAAAAGTGGTGGATCAAGATGACCCTCAAGGATAAATTTTGTATAATAGGGCATGTTTCCCCATGAGTTTCCCACCAAACATAGGGTTTCTTAACCCCTCTATCTCTAAGAACATCATAGCCTCCAAATATCCTAGTGGAAGTGGAAAACTCTACAAATCCCTCCTCCACCTCATCAAGTAAGTCTTTATCCGGAAATAGCTATCTAAGTTCTATGTTCCTCCCATGTGCAATCCCTCCATCGATGTGAGGAGGGACTCTATGTGAGGGCCCTGGTCCACTAGTAATCCAATCCTGACTGCAGAACTTGGGGCTCAAGGAGTGGGCCAAGCAATGCAAAGGTGTGCAATTCTTATCCCACCTAGAGATAAGAATATCTGTAATGATGGACCATAAGTTCTCTTTTGGTGTCCCATACTTAGGACACTCATTTTCCATGAAAATGGAACTCATGGACTCAATCATGGAATCCCACCCCTCATAAACATCTTCTAGGATGTGCTGGTATGTTGCTACAAACCACAACAAAAGAAATGATTCGCTCCATGATATTAATGCTAAGATCTACCCTCTCCACCAACCATCATCTAACATAGTGTCCTTCAACTTTTTTGAAGCAATCTAATATGTATTTCTCCAAAAAGACCTAAACTTTGAAATCACCATGGACCGAAGAGTGGTTTTCAACTCCCCCAACCTCTTGAGTATGATGGATGAGGAAGCAAATCAAGTATCTACAATCCTCAACCATGAAAGTTGCGTGTACTCTTTGTAGATGGTGAGGGAATTTGTGTGGTTTTGTACAAAGTTATAGATATGGCCTGCATCCTCAATAAGGTTTCCAATCCATGTCACATCTAAAGCAATGGATTTCAGTGTTAAATTCAAGGAATGGACAATGCAAGGTGTCCAAAAAACTTGTAAGAGCAATAAAAGCATGTATAAATGACTCTACAACAATATCAAATCAAATGAGTCAAAGACACCTAGATGAATCATGAATCTTGTGATAGATTCAAACAATGAGCAAATTAGAAATGAAATGTGTCCAAAATGAACATACTTGTTGATATTTAGCTTCCACAATCATTCCAGCAAGCTTGCAAATAGGTGCAGTGTCTGTGATGATTTGTACACAAGAATAAACACCTACTTCTTCAATGGTTTTGATGAATAAATCACCCATATACTGTGCATCCTTGTATTTCCCAAGATCATCCACCGCTTTCAAGAACACCAGTCCATTTCAGGAAGATACCATGAAATTGATGAGTGGATGGCGTGTTGGATCCATCCATACATCAGAAACAATACTCACACGATTTCAGACACTGGATTTTAGACACGATCGAAATCCGTGTCGGACACTATTTCCCATCATGTCCATGTCCGACACAACCCCATGGGACATGAAACCCATGTTGAGCAAATCGGGTTTCAGAGAGTAGAATGTGCATGGATGAAGTCAATCTCAACATCAAACTTCTCCTCCACTATATAAATATCTTGGGCGATACAATCACCCATACATGCTCCTAAGCCACTAGATCAATAATGTTGGCATTCACCCTGATCACAATAGGAAATACAATCAAATTGAAATATCTCAGAATCACACTATATGGGTTGGAAGCTAGATCTGCATGTTCCTTCTAAGAAATAGAACCTAATATAGCTTATAGACCCTAATCTACCTCTAGAAACACCCCAAAAAAAATGTATCCCTAGAAATCCTAATGTGGACCTACATCCTTGGAGACCTAATCAGAATACTTATCTAGCCCTAGAGACGTAACCTAGCCCCAGAGACCTAATCTATCCCTATAGAACCTAATATAACTTATAGACCATGATCTAGCCCTATAAACCAAGAAAAAACAAGTGTAGCCTTGGAAATCCTAATGTGGACCTACAACCTTGAAGACCTAATCTAGAATACATATTTATCCCTAGAGATGTAACATAGCCTCAGAGACCTAATCTGTCCTTATAGAACCTAATCTATCTTATAGACCTTGATCTATCCCTAGAACCAAACAAAAACAAATCTAGAGACACCTGGCACCCCGTGGCCATTCAGGGACACTTTGAGGATTTTCTCCAGGGGCACGAAACATAAAGCAATGAGTGGACTTGGGTTTTGTCAGCTCCCACACCTGCATATGGAAATTTTGGACATGTTCACAATCGCCATGCATGCTTGGGAGCGTTCGGATAAGAATTGACCCCCTTTTGCAAAATTGGAATGGCCTTCACTAAGCAAATCTCTAGTTTTGGATATGACACAATAGCACCATTTCAGGGTGTTTGAGGCATGATGTGGGGGGTCCCTGAGCTATAAAATGGTCTTCTTAATCCATCAGAATCGACAACTTCATGTCGGAGTCACGGTTTTGGTGTTATGGGAATTTTGGTCAGGCACCCCGTGGCCATTCAGGGACACTTTAAGGATTTCCTCCAGGGGCATGAAATCCAAACCAGCAAGCAGACTTGGGTTTCGTCAGCTCCCACATGTGCATATGTACATTGTGGATGTGTTCACGATGGACACACACGCTCAGGAGCATTCGGATGAGAAATGACCCCTTTTTTCAAAATTGGAATGGCCTTCACTGAGAAAAACCCTAGTTTCGGAGATGGCACAATAGCACTGTTTCCGAGTGTTGGAGGCATGTTGTGGGGGGTCACCAAGCTAGAAACTGGTGTCCCAAATCCATTGGAATCGACGACTTCACGATCCAAGTCACGGTTTTGGTTCTATGGTAATTTTGTTCAGGCACCCCATGGCCATTCAAGGAGACTTTAAGGATTTGCTCTTGGGGCATGGAACCCAAACTCACAAGCGGACTTCGGTTCTGTCATATCCCACATGTGCATATGGCCATTGTGGATGTGTTCAATATGGCCATGCATGCCTGAGAGAGTTTGGATGAGAAATGACCCCCCTTGAGAAAAATTGGAATGGCCTTCACTGAGTTAAACCCTAGTTTCGGAGGTGGCACAATAGCACCGTTTCCGGGTGTTGGAGGCACGATGTGGGGGTCCCCCAGCTAGACAATGGTGTACCGAATCCATAGGAATTGATGGCTTCACGATCAGAGCCATGGTTTTGGTGCTATGGGAATTTTTGTCAGGAACCCTGTGGCCATTCAGGGACACTTTGAGGATTTGCTCTAGGAGCACAGAACCCAAACCGGTGAGCAGACTTGGGTTCTGTTAGCTCCCACACATGCATATGGCCAGTGTGGACATGTTCACGATGGCAACACATGCATGGGAGTGTTTGGATGAGAAATGACCCCCTTGAGAAAAAATGGAATGGCCTTCACTAAGAAAAACCCTGGTTTCGTAGATGGCACAATAGCACTGTTTCCGAGCATTGGAGGCATGGTGTGGGGGGTCCAAAGCTAGAACCCGACGTCCTAAATCCATTGGAATCTATGGCTTCATGATAGGAATCACGGTTTTGGTGCTATGGGAATTTTTTTTAGGCACCCCATGGCCATTGAGGGAAACTTCGAGGATTTGCTCTGGGGGCACAAAACCCAAACTGGTGAGCGGAATTGGGTTCCATCAACTCCCACATGTGCATATCGCCAGTGTGAAGGTGTTCATGTCTGCTACTTATTCCCAGGACTATTCAGATGAGAAATGACCCCCTTGAGCAAAATTGGAATGGCCTTCACTAAGTAAAACCCTAGTTCTGGAGATGGAACAATAGCATTGTTTCCAGGCATTTGAGGAATGGTATGGGGGGTCCCCTAGCTATAACCTAGTGTCCTGAATCCATCGGAATAGACAACTTCACAATCTAATTCATGGTTTTTGTCCTATGGGAATTTTGGTCAGGCACCCCATGGCCATTTAGGGTCACTTTGTGGATTTTCTCTGGGGGCATGGAACCCAAACAAGTGACAGGCCTTGGGCTACGTCAGCTCCCACATGTGCATAAGGCTAGTGTGGAGGTGTTCACTATGGCCATGCATGCCCAGGAGCGTTCGGATGAGAAATGACCCCCTTCAGAAAAATTGGAATATCCTTTACTAAGCAAAACCCTAGTTCCGTAGATGGAACAATAGCATTGTTTCTGGGTGTTGTAGGCACGGTGTGGGGGGTCCCCCAACTACAACTTGGCATCCTAAATCCATCGAAATTGATGGCTTCACGATCAAATTCATGGTTTTGGTGCTATAGGAGATTTGGTTAGGAACCCCGTGTCCATTCAGGGACACTTTGAGGAATTTCTTTGGGGGCACGGAACCCAAACTGGAGAGCGGATTTCAGTTCCATAGGCTCCCACACATGCATATGGCCAGTGTGGAGGTTTTCACGATGGCCATGCCCTTCACTAAGAGAAAACCTAGTTCTGGATATGGCACAATAGCACCATTTCTGGGCATTGGAGGCATGATGTGGGGATTCCCCTAGTTGAAGCCCAACGTCCCAAATCCATTGGAATTGACGTATTCATGATCAAAGTCATGGTTTTGGTGCTACGGCCATTTTTTCCAGGCTCCCCATGGCCATTCATAGACACTTTGAGGATTTTGTCTAGGGGCATGGAACCCAAACCGGAGAGTGGAATGGGATTTTGTCAGATCCCACATGTGCATATGGCCAATGCGGAGGTTTTCACGATGGTCACGCATGCCCAGGAGCTGTCGAATCATAAATGACCCCCTTGAGCAAAATTGGCATGGCCTTCACTGAGCAAAGCCCTAGTTCCCAAGATGGCACAATAGCACCATTTTCGGGCATTGTAGGCATGGTATGGGGGCTCCTAAAACCTAGGTTACCGAATCCATAGGAATTGGTGGATTCACGATCGGAGTCACAGTTTTGGTGTTACAGTCATTTTTTCCAGGTACCCCGTGGCCATCCACCGACAGTTTGAGGATTTGCTCAGGGAGCACGGAACCCAAACCGGTGAGCAGACTTGGGTTTTCTCAGCTCCCACATGTGAATATGGCCATTGTGTAGGTTTTCATGATCGTTATGCATGCTCGGGAACCATTGGATCATAAATGACCCCCTTGAGAAAAATTTGCAGGGCCTCACTCAACAAAACCCTAGTTCCGGATATGGCACAATAGCACCATTTTTGGGCATTTGAGGCACGGTGTGGGGGGTCCCCCAGATTAAACCTGACGTCCTAAATCCATCGGAATCAACGTATTCATGATTGGAGTCATGGTTTGGTTCTACAGGCATTTTTTCAAGGCACCTCCTGACCATTTAGGGATGATTTGAGGATTTGCTCTGGAGGCACAGAACCCAAATCAATGAGCAAACTTGGATTCTTTTAGCTCCCACATGTGCATATGGCCATTCTGGATGTGTTCAGGATGGCCATGCTCTCCCGAGAGCCTTTAGATCATAAATGACACTCTTAAGCAAGATTAGCATGGCCTTCATTGAGCAAAACCCTAGTTCTGTAGATGGTTCAATAACACCATTTCCGGGCATTTGAGGCACGGTGTGGGGGGTCCCTCAGATGAAACCCGGTGTCCCGAATCCATTAAAATCAATGGATTCGTGATCGAAGTCACAATTTTTTTGCTTCAAGAATTTTTTCTAGGCACCCTATGGCCATTCAAGGACACTTTGAGGATTTGCTCAGGGGGCACGGAACCCAAACCGAAAATCAGAACGAGGTTTTGTCAGCTCCCACACGTGCATATGGCCAATGTGGAGGTGTTCACGATGTCCACGCACGTCTGGGAGCCATTGGATTAAAAATAAACCCCTTGAGTCGTAAAGATATCAACACTCTTTCACTCATTTCCTCTCATTCTATTTCTCATTTCATGCATTTCACTTCTCTTTGATAAGGTTCTTGAGTGGGTTTTCTAGTTGTTTCAGAGAAAATTTGTGGGAGATTGGAAGGGAGATTGAAGGGAATATTGAAGGCTACTATTTGCAAGAGCTTGGAAGGGAGATTGAAGGCTTCCATAGAGACATTCAACCAGCATTGGAGAGATAAAGTGGTAAGCTCCAAACCCCACTCTTTGTTTGTTTTTGAAAAAATATTTCACTATGTTAAAAAATTTAAACCTTGCAATGTTCTCTTCTCCTACTCTTTCCAGTTTCTTCTTCTCCATCATTCTATTGTAGGAAAAAAGTGATTCCTCATCTTGAGTCAAGAAACATGATGGGTATGTGGTTTTGTCCTTTGGATCCACTTCTTTTCATTATGATGGTGTTGGGAAGTAGATATGGTGGTGGTATTTATGAGGGGAAAGATGTAGAGAGTAACACTTATCATGGAGAAGAGGACGAAGGGGAAGAGGGTGATGATAATGATGAGCTTGAGAGTGATGAGGGGAAAAAACAAAAAGACACAACAGCTTTTTGGAAGTATGTGACAAGGATTGGGGGAGGGAGAGGGGGTGGAACCACAAATTTTATATGCCTCCATTGCACTAATACTTACATTGGTTCATATACTCAGGGGAGAAAGCATTTCTGTGGGATTATTCCATGTGATCAAGGTAAGGCTATTGGAGTCAAAACCTATGACAAAGTGCCAACTAAAGAGATAAACAAATACAAGATGGAATAAGGGGCTTCTAATTCTAAGGCAGCAGGAGAAATCATCGTGGATAAGTATCCCAACATATTATGGTCAAGGTGTTTGGTTCACACATTGAACCTTTTGGTGCATGATGCAAGAGAGGTAAGAAAATGATCAAATTCATTACCAATCATAGCATGGCCCACCACATTTTTCACAATCAATCTAGGTTGGAGCTATTGAAGATTGCAAAGACTATATTTCCTATATACTACCTCACCTTCAGGAGGCTAGTATGGTCTCAAGTGTTCCATGGCAAGAATTAAAATGCAAAGCTACAAGCGCAGCTGATAGACATGACTTTCAAGAGGTGGAGGAGACTGTTCTTGATGGTCAGTTCTGGTCACAGGTTAGGTATGTTCTGCAGTTCACCAATCCAGTTTATAATATGATTTGTTTTGTAGATACAAATGAACCAGTGATTAAGGAGGTATATGAGCAAATGGCTAGCATGCTTGGTCAAATCAAATACATTGTTGAGCAAAGAAATGCAATATTGTATGACCATATTCAAAAGGTTGGATAATCTAAATGTTCCACTACATTCCCTTGCATATATTCTTACCCCAAAATATTATTCTCCAATTTGGTTGGCCCAACCTGCACCTGGGGATGGAGTTAGAAAAAATCTACAAACAGAACTAAAGGTACAAAATTGGTATATGATTGCATTAGACAAGTTGGTCCATGATGAGGAGTAGTGTGCTTAAGTATGGAGTGCATTGAGTGAATAGATCAGTGAGCATGGATTCTTTGGTACCTTGCATGCAACCAAAGATCGAGATAGATTGGATCCTATCCGTTGGTGGAACATGTATGGCTCTGGAGCCTCATATTTGCATAAATTGGCGGTGAGGGTGATTTCATAGGTTGTTAATAGTTCTTCTACAGAGAGGTGTTGGAGCACCTACATATTCATCCATAGTGTCAAGAGAAACAATTTGAATGTAGAATGTGTGGAAAGCTTAGTAGATAGTATCATAGTACTTTGTATTTCATGTTTATTATGGCCTATTTTCTAAACATTATGGCCTACTTTGAACTTTAGTCTTTGACCTTTGAATCTTGAATAGATGAACTTACCTTTGAAGTTTAAACTTTAAATATTTTATTGCATCCTACAACTCTTTGGTATTGAATATGATATTGTGATACTTTGTTTCATTTCATGGTTGATGTTATCTGTTAGAGTTTGTTGATGGCAAATATTATATGTTGAAACTTGAAGGTTGATGTTGTTCATGATTGATGATTGATCATTTAATGACAATGTTATAAGTTATAGCTCCTATATGATTGATTTTATATCAATATGGCCATTGTGAACGTGTTTAGGATGACCATGCTCGCCAGGGAGTCTTCGGATCATAAATGACCCTCTTGAGCAAGATTGGCATGGCCTTCACTGAGCAAAACCCTAGTTCCTGAGATGGCACAATAACATTGTTTCCAAGCATTTGAGGCATAGTGTGGGGGGTCTCATAGCTGAAACCCGGCGTCCAGAATCCATTGGAAGATGGCTTCACGACCAAAGTCACATTTTTGGTGCTACGGGCATTTTTTTCGGGAACCCCACGGCCATTCAGGGACACCTTAAGGATTTGCTCTGGAAGCACTGAACCCAAACTGAAAAGCATACTTGGATTCTTTCATCTCCCACATGTGCATATGTCCATTGTGGATGTGTTCAGGATGGCCACACTCACCTAGGATCCTTTGGATCATAAATTACCCCCTTGAGCAAGATTGGCATGGACTTCACTGAGCAAAACCCTAGTTTTGAAGATGGCACAATAGCAGCATTTTCGAGCGTTTGAGGCACGGTGTGGGGGGTCCCATAGCTAAAAACTGATGTCCAAAATCCATTGGAATCGATGGCTTCACGACCGGAGTGACAATTTTGGTGCTACAGGCATTTTTTCCAGGAGCCTCGTGGCCATTTAGGGCCACTTTGAGGATTTGCTTCGGGGGCACGGAACCCAAACTTGCAAGCATACTTTGGTTCCTTTAGCTCCCACATGTGCATATGGCCATTGTGGATGTGTTAAAGATGGCCACGCTCTCCCAGGATCCTTCGGATCATAAATGACCCCCTTGAGCAATATTGGCATGGCCTTCACTAAGAAAAACCCTAGTTCATGAGATGGAAAAATAGCACCATTTCCGAGCATTTGAGGCATAGCGTGGGGGGCACCGCAGTTGAAAACTGGGGTCCAAATCTATAGGAATCGATGGATTCGAAACTGGAGTCACATTTTTGGTGCTACCACCATTTTTTCTACGCACCTCGTGACCATTCAAGGACACTTTGAGGATTTTCTCTGGGGGCACGGAACCTAAACCAGCGAGCAGAATTGGATTCTTTCAGCTCCTACACATGCATATGGACATTGTGGATGTGTTCAAGATGTCCATGCATGCCCAAGAGCGTTCAAACGATAATTGGCCCCCTTTTGCAAAATTGGAATGGCCTTCACTAAGCAAAACCATGGTTTGTGAGATGGCACAATAGCATTGATTTCGAGCGTTAGAGGCATAGTGTGGGGGGGGGGATAGCTGAAACCCGGCATCTCGAATCCATCGGAATTGAAGGCTTCACGATCGGAGTCACGTTTTTGGTGCTATGGGCATTTTTTCCTCGCACCTCGTGGCCATTCAGGGACAATTTGAGGATTTGCTTTCTTGGCATGGAACCCAAACCACTGAGCAAAATTGGGTTCCTCCATATCTCACACTTGTATATGGCCATTTTGGATGTGTTTAGGATGGCCACACTCTCCCAGGAGCCTTTGGATCATAAATGACCCTCTTGAGAAAGATTGGCATAGCCTTCACTTAGCAAAACCCTAGTTCCTGAGATGGCACAATAGTACTCTTTCCGAGCATTTGAGGCATCGTGTGGGGGGGACCTAGCTGAAACTAGGAGTCCTAAATCCATCGAAATCAACAAATTTGTGACTGGAGTCATGGTTTTGGTGCTATGGGGATTTTTTCTAGGCACCCTGTGGCCATTCAAGGAAAGTTCGAGGATTTGTTTCAGGGGCGCAGAACCCAAACCGACGAGCAAACTTGCATTCTTTCATCTCCCATACATGCATGTGGCTATTGTCAATGTGGTTAGGATGGCCAGCCTTCAAATCATAAATGACCCCATTGAGCAAGATTCGCATGTCCTTCTGCAAGCTAGGGTTTATTTATTGTTGTTAAATTTCGAGCATTAATTCACAATACTCTAGGATCTTTACTGAGAGAATAACATGTACAATATATCAATGCATATCAATCATAACAAGCATGACAAGCATCATAAGAATCAAAATCATGAGAGACAAGAGACACATAGTTTCCGTGGGGAAAACCCTAAGGTGAAAAACCCCACAACTTCCTTAGAGATAGAGAGAGCAATGGCTCAACCAAAGTACAACCAAAATACACTAAGATAGTCTCCTAGTAGCAGATGATCCTCCTCCTCACTAGTGCGCCACTTTTTGAGTGAGAGAAGTATGAGTTTCCAAGTGATCAAATAGAGATCTCCCGATCTCTAATTATACTTAACCTGTTTTCCCAGTTACACTATGGGGCCGACTTATCTAGCTAGGTACATCCACAATATAATATATATTTCAGGGCCGACCTCACACATGGTGGTCTAATAACCCATCGGCAAGTATACATACTTGTGACACTTGTCAATACACATGACGACACTTCCTTATAGAGAAATAACACATCTCTTACAAGGGTACAATAAATATATATGAAATACATTCCGAAGTTACATATACATCAACACTCCCTCTTAACTAGGAAGGTATTTCTCGACACAAATCTGCTAGACAAGTCTTCTTCTCGGGATCATCGTCATCGATGCATCGTCATCATCATTATCATTGCTGCTGCTATCTCAACCAATCTCTGACTCTACTCGTCATAGGAAGTTCTACAGAGCCAATCCTTTTTCATACTAGATGTAGGCCCACCACCTGCAGATCTTCATCATCTGTGCGAACAGTATGATAGAGGTGGCCTCTCAGGACTAATTTTATGTGTGGATGCAATACCGGAAAGAGTATCGCAGGAACATTTATGTGCCTAAGCACGACCGGCAAGATCTCCCAGGACTGATTACATGCATCTCCTCCATAATACCTTTAAATAGCATCCCACGAACATTTATGTGCCGCAGCACGACTAGCAAGATCTCTAAAGAGAATCCTAGGACTTATTACGAGCACACAGCTCAACCTCTCGGATCTCTAGGACTGATTACATGTGGATAGACAAAACCTTTAAAGAGCATCCCAGGAACATTTATGTGCCACAGCACCACCAGCAAGATCTCTAAAGAGCATCCCAGGACTAATTACGAGCACACAGCTCAACCTCGCAGATCTCTAGGACTGATTACATGTCTCCGTAGTAATACCTTATCCTAGGACTGATTACGATCACATAGCTCAACCTATCAGATATTTGAGGAATGATTATATACTACATAGAAATACCAGAAAGAGTATCCCAGGAACATTTATGTGCCACAGCATGACCGACAAGATCTCCCAGGACTGATTACATGCTATTTGCACAATCTGCCACATATCATCTCTGACCTCCAAGTATCAACCTGATACTCATGATCCAACAGATCATCATCGCACAAAGCATCATCCTGATGCTCATGATCACACTGATCATCATCACTGTACCATCCTGATACATATCATCTATAGAAACATCCTGAAGCTCATCATCATGATCATCCTGATCATACAATGCATCCACTTGATGCATACCAAGTATCCACCTGATACATATCATCATACATGATCCACCTAATCATAAAGTGTATCCACCTGATACAAATACAAATACATGATACATATCAACATACATGATCTACCTGATCATACAATTTATCCACCTGATACATATACAGATACATGGTCCAAGCATCCAACATGATGCATATACAAAATACATACAAATGATCCAATCGATCATATCGAGCATCCAACAAGATGCGTACATACACATACATATAAATGATCCAACTGATCATACAAAGCAGAAACTAGAACATCATCCAGAGCTTACATCCATAGCCATGTGAAGGATCCTCCTTCCAACATGCTTGGAATGGCTTCAACAAATGTGTCCATCACTTCTTCCTCGAAGTGTCGTCAATCTGAAGAACACCAAGCCTCTCCCTAAAGTACTCGAACTTCACCCTCGCTAGTGGATTCGTCAGTACATCTGCAATTTGCTCATCTGTCGCAACATACAGGAGCTTGATTGCTCCTCTCTGCACCATATCCCTGATATAGCTATATTTGATCTCTATGTGTTTCGACCTATCATGAAACACTGGGTTCTCAGACAGTTTCACACAACTCTGGTTATCACAGAAAATACTAGTAGCATCCAATGGGATATCAAATAACTCAGACAGTAGCTTCCATAGCCATACTGCCTCACAACTAGCTGAATAGGTTGCAACATACTCTGCCTCAGCTGTACTCAGTGCTACGCAAGACTGCTTCCTACTAAACCAAGAGATCACACCTGATCCCATACTGAAGCAACATCTAGATGTGCTCTTCCTATCTGCAGCACTGCCAACCCAATCTGAATCAACATAACCTTGCAGGTTAAACTTTTGATTCACTTCATACTTGAGCCCATAATCCACTGTACCCTTCAGGTACCTCAAAACATGCTTTACAGCAATTAGATGAACACTCCTCGGATCTATCAAGAACTGACTCAATGTGTTCACAACAAATCAAATATCCGGTCTCATGTTCGTCAGGTACATCAAGGACCCAATCATCTGACGATACATAGATATATCAACTATCTCATATGAAGCATCACATAGAAGCTTCAGGTTCGATGCCATAGGTGTGGCCATGGTCTTGCAATCCATCATCCCAAATCTCTTCAGGATATCCACTGTGTACTTCCCTTGACCAAGGAAGATCCCACCTGCACTCTGCCACACCTCCATACCTTGGAAATAATGCATCATTCCCAAATCTTTCATATCGAACTCGGCAGCAAGTTTCCTCTTAGTACCTGCAATCAATCTGTCATCTCCTGTTACAAATAAGGCATCCATATATAGGAGTATAATCACAGGATTCCCTTCCTCAACCTTGTAGTAAAGGTTGGAATCCGCTTTACTCTTGGTAAAGCCCAAACTAGATAGGAAACTGTCCATCCTACCATACCAAGTTCTAGGAGCTTGCTTCAAGCCATACAATGATTTCTTCAATCTGCACACATATGACTCCCTGTCATGTATTTCAAAACCGAGTGGCTGCTCCACATATACTTCCTCTTCAACTACACCATTCAAGAAAGCTGTCTTGAAATCCATCTGGTGTATCTTCCATTTCATCACTTTTACTTCTCTATGTTGCCATCTACAACATGCTTGATCTTGTGGATCCTCTTGGAAGTCACTATAGACTCCCCTTCAGGTATTGGTACTACATCCCAAACATCATTCTTCATGATCAACGGATCATGGCATTCTTCCATTTCTTCATCCCAGATAATGGGAACTTCAATATCTTCAATAGATATCTTTGTTGCTGGAACAAATGTTGTAGTCCTTCTTTTGTAGGTGAAGGTATATGATCTCTCCTACAAAACAAGTTAAATTGCATGATTAGAAACATCTCATAATTTTCAGAACAAATTCTTACACATAAAGAAATATGTCACATAGTCATGCAATTATCTTAGCCAATGCTTCAATACAACATTTATCCATGTTCCATAACTTTCTAGATGCCTTCTAGTCTCTACGAGAACATTGTTAAGAGTTTGCACTACTCCCAACATGTCAGCAAAGAGGTTTCATTCTAGATAAGTAGCATTGGAATGTTGTACAGTGCCATAGTCCACTTACACATTGCATGCATATTAGTAGTATATTGTTCATTAATCCAATCATTCTAATATGCACAATACATATCCTACATCTAGGAACATGAGCATATACATCATTGAACAATTTTATTTAAAGAAACAAATATGCAAGAAATGATAATTAAAATACTTATCTTTGTTTGTTTGTTGGGTGGACTCCCTCTGAGTCTTTTCTTCCTTGCAGGAGCTACTGGAGTCCTAATCTGAAGTAGTTTCTTCTACACCTTTCTGTTGTGGAATGTAGAGAGATGGTCAACTCCCTCTGAATATCTGCATCCTTGCAGAAACCACTGGAGTGTGCTCCCTCTTGATCTTTGCTTCCTGGATTACCTGTTCTTAAACTTATATTCATTCTCGATCCCTATGCATGCTTGTTAGTGTCATCATTGTGTTAACCTCGAGGTCTCATACATAATCATTAGTATAATCTTAATATTATCAAAACACAATAATCTCAAGCATGTATAGTCAGGATAATTTCAAACAGAAATAATAAGCATTCTTATGGTTAGTCATAAACATAATATACCTAAACCCATGATTACTCAAACCTATGACTCTTCTGGCTAGTCATATCATTAATTAAGGTAAGAAACACAATATGCATAAGCCCTAGATTACTCAAACTTGTAATTTCAAGAGTAATCATTATCAATCATACAAAAGTATACGATATAAATAACAAAAACATACCCGGTCATCATATTTGCTAGTTATGTCTAGCAATGTGTTCTTGTTCTCTTCAATGACCTGCATAACTCATTAGTTAACCTTTGCAAAAACAAATTATACATACCTCTATGTGATCCATGACTATGGATGAATCTTTGTCTTCATAGCATGTTTAGGTTGTCCCTTTAATTTGTACAATCCTCCCTCTTGCTCTCCAATCACTATTGCATGATCTATGGTCTTTCCTTTTAGTCACATTAGAACTTGGCCATCCACAAATGCAACCCTCATACCTTTTGCATTCAATGTGGATATGGAGAGTAGGTTCTTCTTGAGCCCAGGTACATACAAAACATCTTTCATCTTCAAAGACTTCCCAGAGTCTAGATTGTAGGAGGCCTCACCACTTCCTTTGATAGGGTATTGGTAGTCCTCGCCATGTTTTACTTTATGGGGTGATTCATGTTCAGACAGATTTACAAAAGATTCCTTAAACCTAGTGATGTGTTTATAAGCCCCACTATCAATTAACCAATCATTACAACCATGGGAGATTGTACCTGTGAGAGTAGATATTAGGACATACTCTTCTTCACTTGATGAGTCATCATCACTTTCTGCCCTAGCTTTCTTCTTTGGAGGTCCATCATCTTCGGCAGCATGAGCATGGTACCTTCTTTTGTTACCCTTCTTCTTCTTACTGGAGTTGTTGTTGTTGTGGTTGTCCCTTTTGTTCTTGGGACATTCTGAAGCAAAGTGACCCTTCTCATTACAACTGAAACAACTTAGATCTTTCTTGTCTTTGTGATAATGATGAGAAGATTTCTTCTTGTGATGGGATGGCTCCCTCTTGAACTTGCCCTTCTTAGTGTGAGCTATGAGAGCTTGATCTTCATTCCCCATGTTTTCTTCTCTTGCCACAAGCCTTGCTTCTTCTTGAGAACATTCCTCCCACAATATACTGAAGGAGATTAATTTCTTTCTTGCACAGATCCCTTGGATAAAAGAGTCCCACATCCTAGGTAGGTCATTCAAAGTGGTCATAACAATTTCACCATTCTCCACCATTTCATCTATAGCTTCAAGTTGTTCCTTGATCTGAGAGACCTTGGAGAAATAGGATTAAATGGATTCTCCATTCGACATCTTGACCCCTTTTAATTGATTCCACAAGGTCATCTTCTGATTTATGTTCTTTCCTTCAAATAGCTTGGTCAAAGAGTCAAACATCTCCTTGGGTGTTTTCAAAGATAACACATGTGGTATGAGATGGTCTTTGATAGAATCAACAATGATTCTCTTTTCCTCGACCAAGTTCTTCTTATGCAATATTTTACCCTCTTCATCCTCTGGGATAGGGATGTCTTCTTTTACATATGAGTCCAACTCATTCTCTTCCAGGATTAACCCAATCATATACTTCCAGGCTCGGAAGTTATCAGCCCCTTCAAGCTTATCCTCAAGCTTGGTGTGGTGAGACATCTTAAAGAGTACTTCAAATATAAATAGAAAATATTTAGGTCTTACCACTTGAATTGTTGAAAACTAGATCTCGTCTTGGATTAGGGTTTGTCGAAAAAACCCTTAAAATTGAAAATGTCAATTTCAACTTTCTGAAAGGATAGAAATATGCGCCTTGATGAGCTGATCAACCTGGTGTATTCAGAATTTGAGATCTGCAAAGCTACACCCTTCAAAACTTCCTTTCTGTCTTCCTAGATTCACTAAGGAGAGAGCTGAATTAGGGTTTAAGTTTCCCGGAGATCTACCCAGCCAAAAATCTCGATCCAAATCTCTAAAATTCGATTTTTGCAAGGAGCTTCCAGT